>OX411309.1:112901210-114101210 GCA_948150685.1 Rhaphigaster nebulosa | reverse complement strand
TTATAAATAGTCAAAGTAAAAAAAAAAATCCCCATATGTTTTTAACTCAAGAAACATGGAGGAATCATCATACAAAATATTAACAAAATTAAAAATTGTCAAGAAACCTTTGGACCAATTTCATATGGATTGACCTATATGGAGTGATGTACTATCTCTATTTGAGTAGTCTTTTTTAGATTGTTGATATAAGATGAGCTGTCTCTGGTCTCCATTTATGTCATCATATCTTTTTCGTCCTGATGATGCCTTCATTGACTAAACATCAGTTACTTATTTACTAGTATTAGGGAGGCATAAGGTTTTGTTTCGAAATCTTTAGAAAATATTATGACTTTGATTAATAGATTATTTAAACTGCAGAGATTTACACGGTTTCGACGCTGCTGAAATTTTTGAAGCTAAAAAAATATAAAAGAACACAATTGGATTAGAATCAGGGGTTTTTTATCCCTATAATCCTTTTACTTTATTATTTCTATTTTTGTGCTGAAACCCATTGTTTTTCGGTCTAATTGATTCCTGAGTATCCAGATGGTGTGAATAAATGCTATTCATTCGGATAAACAAATGACATTACTTAAGGATAGACAGATATTTTAAAATTGAGTCCAATGGAAATAAAGAATAAATAAAAAAAAAGAAACTTTATAAAGAAATATTTCCTTTCATTTCGTCCTTTACAAAGCTGCATATAAAGGTTGTTGATGTACCAGTCACCACCCAAGAGCTGATCCGACACCAGTATGACAATTACGGAAGAATGTTAAGGCACTGCATTCTTGATACGGACATGTGTAATTTTAATTAAATTATACATATTCAAACTGTTCCGGCCTGACGCGCCGATTCGTACATCCTGCCATTAGCAAAATGATAGCTTCATTCCTCTAAATGTTTGCCGATAAAATCACTCCCCTCTCTATCTCCGCATCTCCATCTGCCATTCGAAATACAGACGTCATCTACAGAACGACGGGGACATGACGATACGGATTATAGTGTAGCTGGGACGTCAATCAATCGAGCGAACGGACCCCGTGGACTTCGGCTATATATTTATAACAACTAATATAACCGTTTAAAATTGGTTTTGCAACCTTAATTAAATGTATATCATTCAGCAGGTGTATCTTCAATTCGTGAATGAATCGCAGGTGGTGAACACATAAAAAAATGGATAAGAGCAGCAGTGACAATCAGTGGCGAGGCAAGGATTTCGCTTCGGGAGAGACAGGAGGAGGGTGGGGGAGTGTCCATCCAAGGATATACCATCAGGAAACCAACCCCATCCGGGAATGTCTGTTAAGTTCGTTTATAACATTTTCGTATACAGATAAGATTAAGTAAAATTATTTTACGGACCTCTCGGATCCCCTCCGGCTTCGCCACTGGTAACAATCAATTTTTGCCTTCAATCTGTCCCTAATGATTCATGGTCTCTGATCCAGCTACTTTTGATTATATTTTCATACATTGAGTCGCATCCATATATTGTAATATTGCATCCACTTTATTAATGTGAAATGAACCGTTTTACCATCACTATTGAAGTTTTCTTTGATGAAGGTGTCGTTTATTGGTTTTAGAGGGCTCTGGTTCCATTTTTTGAATTGGATTTTTTATTGAGCATGCAAAATTTGAATTCATTTTGAATTATCATCACTTTTGGCATTTTTTCGATATAGGTATCGTTTAATTGGTTTTCAAGGACAATATTTCCAAGCTTTTTGATTGTGCATGCGTATTTTTCATATTTCATACTTTATTATTAAATACACCCTTACCTAATTATATGCAATTTAAATTTTTCAGGGACAGATCAAAACTCAAATTTTCAGATTACGTTTTAGTTGAATTAATATTTACACACATCTCCTAATTCGCAGTTAAACGCGCTCATATGCACATGCATAATATATGGTTTCATTTATTTTAGTATAAAGCCGACCTTTGACATTTAAGATATAAAGCTCATCTTTAGGATTTTCTATTGGGAAATCACAATCCGAAATCCATTTTATACCAATAATTTGTAAAAGTACGGACAAGTTTTTTACGATAAAGATACTCTAATTATTTTGCACTATATAGTTTAAGGTATACAACAGAGGATTCACGAAAGATGAAATCCCAATCTTGGCAGTTAGAGCGTGCTAATGACCAGTCATTCGAAAATAACTACAAACAGTTTGCCCTTCAGCAGAATAATTCAACGACGGGTTTGCTTTCACTTAAATTTTTAATTCATAATGTCCTGTTATTAAAATTTATTTTAAAATAACTTTTATGGAATCTATGTTTTGTTTTGTTGAATATACCATTGTTTCTATTAATAAATGCCTTAATATTTAAATAGAAAAGAGCAAAAACTCAAAAAGAGACGTAAATAAAATACCGGAAAACAACTAACCAGGTAACGTTTCGCCAATTCAAGCATCCTCAGGGCATATACCAAAAAATCATATCAATGAAGATCAATAACAGCACATCTCTCATCAACCGTCCAAAAAGACTCTTTAAACAGAGACAGTACATCTTGGGGTGATGTAATGTCTCTGATTTCATTCAAATTGTATACGTATGATGAGTAAATGTTATAGCAACGGATACATCCTGAGAAATCCCGTCTAGAAAGTAGCTTTGAATTTCGATACCTCTAATTCTAGATTTATGTATCTTAAAATTATATGTAATTGTTGTTAATGAAATTGGACTCTTATAAACTTGTTCAAAAATATTTACAAACCACTTTAATATAATAAACGATTCCGAGGAGAACCTAACTACCTTTTAGAGAAAAACTAACAAACCGCATCAACAAATGTGCATCAACATGTGCATCCACAAATTAATTATATTATAACGTATTCCTATGTTAGATTTTTCTTTATTATATATTATCAGTAAAATTAAAGCTTTTTTTTAAGTGATTAAATGTAATAATGTGGAAATGCTATGATATCCAAGTGTATTACAATAATTGTTTTGGGCGATACAATCTTAAAATATGTAAATAAAAATATGATTTCAGTAAATTTAAAAAAAAATAAATTAGACACATAATTCATATCGATTCAAAGATTTTTCCACGCTGAATCTGACCAAGGGGCGTTGCTACATAAATTTACTGAGATGGCAGGAGGGTAAGGGGACAAAATCTAAAATTTCCCAATCATTTTGGGAACGTACACCAAACGAGAAGAGTCGGACGACCCAGGACAAAATGGCTGTACTGTGTTAAAGCGGATGCGAGAGCCTTGCTGGATAACCGAAACTGGATTGCTACAGCACAAGACAGAGCCGTCTGGCGGAGGCTGTTCAAGGAGGCGCTGTATCGAAATAATTCCAATTTCTTAACTTAAAAACTATTGTTATTTTTTTTTAATTCTAAAAATTCTTTAAGTAAAATGTTTTACCCCAATTTTTGCAGTTTGAAGTAGTTCTCAGATCTCAAAATTTCCCAACTTTTTGGGTTTGTAAATTCTTGGAGAGAGGGAGGAGGTGACACAGAAACAAGCATCTGTTGTTAAGTGAATATTGTTCATTTACTTTATTTTAATTTTCTTTAGGTTTTTATTATTTTGTTAAAACAAGATCATGTTGGTGCTACCTATGGAGACTATCCGGTCAGTCTTCCTCCCATACAACCGGTACAGTATACTACTCCGAACTCTTTTCCGTTTACTTGTCTCCTAATTAGCGAAATAAACAATAGGCAAATCTTAATTTGCAGCCATTCATATTCAGCCCTTAAGGCAATTCAAAATTTTCAATTTTCCAGGAAAACCATAATATTCTGCATTAAAACACTAATTAACAAACCACACAAAATAATAAAGTTCCTTTGGACCCCGAGCCACGTAAGTATAAAAGCTAACGAACTGGCTGACACAAGGGCCAAAGAAGTAAGTACCATCCTGCCTGAAGTACGATACTTCCTGCACCAAATAACAACACGGTGCTGCAGGATTTTCATACGACAGAGCTCCTAGTAATAACAAGTTGAAGCAGATCTACGAAGATTCTCGACCATTGCCACGAATAGTATGGAACCGTCGAGAACAAACCATTATTACCCGCCTCAGGATCGGACACACCAGACTGATCCATGGGCACCTTCTCGAAGGGAATCCACCACCAAGATGTCTCAGCTGCAGCCGTTTGCTAACCTTAGAGCACATTCCGGTACATTGTTTGCGCTTTTATCCTTCAAGAACATCCCTGGGTCTCCAGGAGATTACCGCACAGCTTTACAACCTGAAAGTTGGAAGAATCTTTTTCAGTTCCTAAAGGAAAATAGTTTCTATAGACTCCTCTAACATACTGTTAGAATAAGGTGCCTCTAATTTATGTTGTCGTATACGGCATATACAACTATAGCGAAATAAATAAATTAATATTATTTTGTTAAATTTATTTCTAAGATTAAATTTATTTATATTTTCAAATCGTTTAATTATAAGGTTATATGATTCGGAATCATATACATATATTATATATGTATATGGATATATAATAATTTTGTAACCGTAAATTTGTTCTAATTTTAACGTGTTGTGTTGGAAGTAAGGCCATCTTCAACTGCCATTGCCTGCCAGTATTTTTTCACCAGAATTATCGCAGCAGATCTGATATATTAGAAGATGCTTATGTAGTTTATAATAAAAAAATCGTGTTACGCAGGGGAACTCAATTTATAAAGATTATAAGCAATCTTTCAAAATGGCATCTGAGCTATAAGGTCGCGGAACCCTCCTTATGATAAATGGCTCTCTGGAGACGGTTTAGATTTTATCGAAATTCCTAATAGCTTAGGCAACAATGACAGTCGGAACTATTTGTAACACTTCTTTCCAGGCTCTATCTAACTCTAGGGTAACCTCTCACATTAATACCGCAACCTTTTCCTTTCACCAACTCTGAATTTAAAACACTTCTTGGAATATACGCTATATCGGGATCTGTAATTGGTTGACCGGAAATTCTTGCTCATCCCGTGCGGCTGTGTCATCCGAGGTCGAAGGGTAATCGTTAAGGCCCTTTGATGGTTTCCTCAAATTTGCTTAGCGTGGGAGGCGCCAGCGAATACAGATGGGCAGGTGTGCTTCGGAAAAAAAAACTTTAAAAAATCCTTTATTCGATAGTGTTGAAGCAACTTCGCCAGTGCTTCACTCCTTTTCTCCGAACGGGGATGTCAGACGATGGAGATTGAAATTAAAAGAGCGAATTATCAAAGGAGATTCTTAACAGCTGCCTATAAAAGAATGAATCACCCCATTTTGTTCATCATTGAACTGATCGCTTTAATTCTTTCATCCATCGGAAGTCTTCTTTCTATCATTTTTTTTTTTTTTTATCGTAAAAATAAATGAATTCATTCATCTATATTACTATTTATCTACGCATTTAAATAGATTGGTTTAGAGTATTTATTCATATGATACGAATAACTCTTGGACAATGTGTCTGGCTGTTGTTATATGTCGGTATTGAATACATTAAAATCAACAAAAAACAAAAACAATTAAATTGTATTGTATGTTAAAAAAGATATGTTTTGTTAATACTATAATTATTTATTGTTATTAAATTTAAATTAAGTTAAATTTAACAACACGATCACATCGTGCCACTATTCGAAAAATATTTTTTTCTGTTTAACGGATGTTTGACGGGTGTCCTCTCTGTGTAGGGAGTTTAAAGAGCATTGGCCTGGTACCTAGGAAAGTTTAATAACATTGGTGCTTAAAGTTTTAAAAATAGCTGTGCCTCTCCCAGAATTTTCACTTACAATTGATTTCTTTAAAAGAGTAATTTTTTTTAGTTTTTTTTTTCTCACTAATCGAGGATTTCCTATAACATTCTAAGTTCTAAATTCTACTGAAAAACCACAGGCGTTGATAACCCAGGTTTTCTATTTGCCTAGGTTAAAACAAAAACAAATAAATAATTATGGTATACTTGCTGATTATCACTATTCTTTTGTGACAGGGACAAATTAAAATTTATTTAAAAAATAAATTAAGTAATACATTTATTACTTTGTTAGGATTTTTGGGCTCAAAGAAACCCAAAAGGGGTGAATTAATTAAGATCTTGAAAATATTTAGGGCCGATTACTAGCCAACCACTAATTTTGATATTTCAGGAAGTAAAAATATGCGTATAGTATAAGATGAAAAAGAAAATATTTAAATTTAAATATTAAAGCTATAACTTTTTAAACGATACTTTGAACTAATTTCTGCAGTATTTATAACTAAAATAATCGGAAATTAAGTAATTTCTTCTCTAGGGTTGGATTAATATTTATAATCTTTTTCCTTTTTTTTTTTGTTTTATTTTTTAAAACAATCTTAACATTTTTTTTCTGAATTCACTTCCGAATTTATCTCTGACTTTACATCTGAATTTGTCTCTGATCACCTCTCAATATGAAAAAACTCTCCTACAGTATAAAATAAAAAAATGAAATTTTAAAAATTAATGCTAAGACCTTTTATATACGAATTTTCCCGCAGTATTTAAAATATGGATACATAAATTGCTAAACTAAATTGTAGTAGGTTAATAAAAAATCAAATTTAAATAACCGGAAATTGTATAAAACTAATAATTAAAAAACCTTGTTCGTAATACGGACCCACCTTTTGTTTATTATTGATAATTACAATTACTTTTTTTAATAGCCCTCCCTTCATTAGGGTAGGTTTGCTTTAAGCCGTCGGAGATAAGCCGCTCTAGGAAGTAGAGGTCCAGATTTGATTCTGCGGACTTCCGTTTACTGTTACCATGCTCTAACCAATCAGCTACGCAGATTCCTGCTTTTCATTACTTATTGTAAAATTAAAATGAATTTACTCAAGTTCTCCTTTTAATTATCAGAATTTTCCTACAGAATTGTAGCTATAATATTATAACCAGTATTTGATAATGATACGACTGCTATAAACTCGCTCAGAATGAAGTTTACTTGAGACATTTCACTTTGGCCAACGACCCGATTTTCTAAATTAATTTTGCTATTTGTATTTTTTTTTTTTTTGTGTGTGTGTATTTGTTTTTATACATAAGGGAGAAACCTGGAAGCAGAAACCAGACGCTCCACTGATTTTGTGTTAATGCCAAATATCAAAATAGATCTGGAAAATAATACAAGACCCTTGGCCACTACTCAAACCGACAGTTTTACATTTTTTTTGACATGTTTTGTACTATTTTTCTTCTCGATAATTTTTTATTTTATTCCTGAGAAAGAATATATTTGAAATTTGATTTTGAGAAAAGCGATTAGATTATTATCCTTTTCCGAAAGATTTTCAATTACAGCGCTACTTCAGTGTTTCCTTTTGTTTCTAAATCTGACAGCCAATTCAAAAACTTGAATTTTTTATTTTTATTGGATCAATAATCAAAAATGTTATTTTTCTTACTTATTTTTAATGTGTTTTGGTTTTTATATATTCTATATTTTATTATTATTCAAGTTTATATTTTCATTTATTTTATTTTTGTTACTTTTTTATTTATACTGTACATAGTTTGTACGGTTGTAAATAGCTATTTAAACAAATTAGGCTAACTCCACCTGTAGGAAAAATGGCAGTTTTTTTTGTACAGGTATTTGAAAATCTTGATGACAGTTTATTCAATATTTGATTATTAGAAAATATAATTAAAATAATAAGTATTTGGTTAAAGAATGATCACTCTTTTTTATAAAAGATGTGGAAATTAAGTAAAATATTATCATGAATTTCAAAGTATTGTGGCATTATGGTTATGCATAAACAATGCAAATTTCATTGTTTGGAATCTGAAGAACCATTTTTTGGCAGTTGAAAATCTCGTTGCTTCGTTTGACCTAAGCATTGCTAATGTATCTTAAACCATTCCCTCTTCAAACTTAATTGTTCACATGTTATTGCTAGGCGTGTTTTCATGTATATTCATGTTCATTGCTACGTCAGCCGAATGAGCGTTTCGATACGAACTCACTTCTTTCAACCCCAAATCTTTTTTTATAGGTTTTGATTTCTCAATTCACGATGTGGTGAACTATGGGCTCGTGCAGTAGCCTTACAACCGTAATGCGCTACCGATGCTCCGATCAGAGGACGCGGTACAAAAAAAAAAAAAAAGCGTCCACTGTTTACAGGATCTGACAGAAAGGCACCTCCGAAGGACCTTTACACTTTTTTACTCCTTTCTCTCTTTTACATTTTTTCCCTCTTCTTCTTGTCATTCTTTCTTCTTTTACTTTTTCTGGCACTCGAGGACCCCCCAGCTCTTCAGCCATTTTGTCTCCTCGACAACATGACGGATTGTGTCACCTCCGGACAAAACAAATAGTTTCGTCTCTTGAGAAAGCTCTATTATCTGGAATGAGTGGAGGAAAAACGAGCCGGGGTGTGTTTTGAGCGACATAATCTCGCTTGTATCTCGCTCGTGGCGTCATTAGGTAGAAAATTATGAGGAAAAAAAACATTTCGGGACAAGGAAATATCGGAATAAGGATATAATTGATCATCCCCTTTATTATTAAAAGCCTTTTGTCCAGAAAAAGACCAAGGTTTTTACCGATATAAATCTCCTTCAATGCTTGCTTTTCAAGTTGAATGGTGTGATAGTTTTATAATATTAATTTATAATAAACGTAAAGATCAAAGCATCCAAAAATCAACGAATGGTTGTCTTGTTAATAGAAGTAATTTGAGGAATACAAAGGAAAAGGATATGATATAAAAATAACTAATTCTTTAGCAATAATTAACACTTTCAGTAAATAAATGAAATTGGTAATTTGGTAATTAATTTATACTTATAATTGTTTACACCATTTCAACCAACTTTGTTTTTGTGTTAAATTTTGTTATTTTCACCTTGATCTAAATTTATAAAAGATTAGGGACAATTACAAAAAAAAAATGTATAAAAATCAAGTTATTTAAAATTTAAAAGCATTTAAAAACATTTAAAATTTCGAAAATTCTAATTAAATGAAAAACTTTGAATCAATTTTATGATAATTGTTTACAAACAATTTGTAAATTACAAATTCACATGTAAAAAGTAAAAAATATATAATCCAGTAAACTAAAAAAAAGATGGAAAAATAGATTAATTACAAAATATAGAAATTTTAAAAATCCCTTGAAATACAAAAATGCGAATTTATAAATACCGAACTAGGGCAAGCAGCAATTTGTCATGTTATCCCAAATTCTTTACACTATTGAGATCATTTGAAATTATTTTGCTTCTTAATAAATAACGTATATCCTCGTCGTGTGGACAAAAGTCCGGTTTATGAATTTTGTATGATAATGATCTCTGCCTGGCAAAAAACAGCATACATGGATTGATAAATTTATCCCTCAAATTACAGGCAAATAAGGCATTGAATGACTTAGTCATGTTAGCAGGTGAAAATAGATAGAAGAACTTTATGTGTGGTTTAAAATAAGTTGTTTGCTAAGTCAAGAAACGAACTATCAACGTATAATGTGAAAATTGTACAATTGAATTGCCGACGATATATGAATCTGATAATTATTAAAAATAAAATAGCAGATATTTTTTGTTAAATGTCATATTGCGAGTCAATAATTTCTTTATTACCTTCGTGGGCGATTTAAATAATTAAACAGATGTTCCTAGGAGTGAATCGTATAGTATATATAAATCGAATAATATAAACAGAATATTGCGAAGTTAAATATCAGCTTAAGAAAATGTTAATTAATGAAAGCTTGGAAGAAGGGTTCTTTACCTCGATCCATATAGATCTTCTGTGTCCCTTTGCTAATCTAGAGATTGCATAAAAATTTTGTGCTTCTTACTAAGCCCACTAGATTTCTTGTACTTGTTCTAATAATATCTTCAGATTTACTTATTGACTGATTTAAGTGTTAGTAAAAGGCGGAAGCTTCATTCGCTAAGCATTTCTTCATTCTCTAGGCCGCCGGTTAAATCTTCCAGTAGATGGTATTTTAAAGGATACTGGCCTGGTATCTAGAATCAGTTATTGTTGTTAAATCGTTTATTGTCAGTTTCAAGTAAAATTTTGCGTTTTCTTTAACAGATTATTAATAATTTAACACTATTTTATCCCAGGTTTTGGTGCCCAGTATGTCGCCTTCTTTTTCATTTCTCAGGATTCTATTTCTTTCCTTATTAGTCAATTGATGAATGACTCTGGACCTATTAATTTTGCTCCTGAGTCTTTTTTTGGTTGATTATCTGCTTTATCATTGCTTTTCGTATCTTCGTATCTAATATAATTATGTATGTATGTTGTTGCATAAGAATTCATTTGAAGTTACATTACTATAATATATTGAGAGTGAGAGATAGAGAGTGAGGAAAAGAGAGAAAGATAGGAGAATGTAATTGAAAAGAGAAGAAGGACAGAGAGGAGTAGGTTCGGGCAAGAACCGGTCCTTATCTGGGACTAAAACTATTAGCCAGGAATCATCGGTGCGTGCCTTATGTCTTCTCTATCCGTCCCACTCTTTATGGCGGCGATTTATTGTATTATCGGCTTTTATTTAGCCAGATTTATTGTTATGGGGCCTCCTCCAAAGTGGGGACAGCTGATAGTGGACTCACAGATCAGTTACACCTTCTATTAGCCTCAGTTGTTATTTCTCCTTCATCCGTCCGTGTATAGATAGTGTATGGCTCCATCCCGAGGGACAACCAGTTTATAATTTATTAGCTACCGGCTTATCGAATTTTCAATACCTATTTTCTTCTTTATTCTAATAGTGAAGAAGTGGAGGTGTGATTCCATTGCCCCATTTTTCGTTGTTGAGTAAATTATTGTTTAATCAAATGATAAATATCGGAAAAAAAAATTGTCTATGAAGATGTTTATGATTAAATTCCCATTATTGAAGAAATATATATTTAGAAACAATCGCAATGTGGTATTCTATCTATAACCATTATTTTACGTAGACAAACGATACAACATAGACAAACAGTCCCATGACGATAACAATTTTTTTAAATTAATTGTTAGCAGTAAAACCTAAATATAAATGATATTTAGATAGAATTTACCATAGTTGATAGAGTAAAAAGTTATTTATTTATACAATTAAATTAGTAAAACTTATGAATCCCTTATGTTCAGTCATTCTTCAGTTTCACTCAACCGTACGTTCCTCCTCAAAGTTTGAAATGGCAATGGCCGCGGGATCTATTGTCAAATAAATTTGATGATTGGAGTTCTGGCAGTGGCCAAACCGTCCATTCATGTCCAGAGTACTTACTTATGGCTTTAGCGCTCTCACTCAGACTCCCATGGCTTTCTATAGCAGTGGCACGGCAAAGCAGACGCCCTGGGATCACATATAGTCCCGTTTTTCCTTTAACATGTGGGGAGAGAGAGCAGGTTCGATGCTCCTCAGGCTGTGTGTAAATATTGTTAATAAGTATGGATGTGATTTAATGTTTTTATTGCATTATTATTGCTATCATTTTAGTTTAACTTATTACTAAAAAATATTATTTTATTTATTTTTTATATTTTATTATTATTTTTTTAATTCTAATGTTATTTTTTTTTTGTTTAATTTGCACAATTATCACTAATACCCATTGCCCTCAATAGTGGCAGATTTTAATATTTGTCGACAAATAAAAGTTTTTAGCTATATTTTTTTAAATTATATTTTCTTAAAAGTATTCCTTGCTAAACAGTATTCAGTATTTTATTCAGAAGCTGACGCATTCCCCCAGATTCTAGTGTGTCGTTGAGGATCTAGCCATTACAGTACTGCAGCTTTGCTGATAATTTGTATTATCATTTTAATTTTGATTCATTAATTCGGAGAGTTAACTTAACTCTTTGGGGGTAAAGGATAACCAAAAAAAACCTTAGGTTTAACGTTTTGGGTATTGCTGATTTATATTTGTTTCTTCTTTTTGATGGTTTTGACTTTAATTCAGTCATCAGAATGCGTTTATGTTTTGACATGATATTCATTCCGAAAAATATTACCTAAAATACTGTTATACAACTGTTTACTTTTATTGGAGTGTGGGAAATTAACCAGAGGCGGAAAAAGTAAGCTTGTACCCTGGTAAAAATCCTAGTTCCGGCCCCTCGCCCGGGCCCTTGTTCATATTGAAATCACAAAGATGAATATAATTCTGTATTTATTAAGGCTTTTAATGGAAAACCTGAAAGTTTAAAAAAATACTTATGGACACATTACGCTTGCAGTTTGGACCATTAATAAGTGTAAATATTTTCATTTATCACTATTGGGTTTGTAAAGAATATAACTTTTTGCATCGAGTTGATCATGCTGCTCGGCCATGAAATTGTATTAAATGCTTTTCCAACAAATTTTTGAATCGAGATGTCCTCAACGTCGAACGTCCATGAGATTTCCATTGAAATTGCGACTAAAAAAAGAACCATCTGTAAGGCGATTGCTAAAAATAAAACAGGGCTTGACAACTTCATCCGCGTAAACGGGAGAAAAAAAGAAGTGCATATGTGTTGCAGACTAGGGACCCTACCCCCACCGCGGAGGAGAGGTAAGTTAATGATCCCCCTCCTAGAGGCGAGGCCCCGAGGATAAAAAGAGAAGAGGTTAAATAATGATGGTTAATACGGCAAAGGCTTCGACTGTAAACAACTTTATCTGGCGAGTAACGACCAGGTCCCAAGGGACATCTGGGAGGAATTTTTACGAGTCCGCTCTATAAGAAGGTTCAACAAGTCTTTTAAATTGTCCCAGATAGTCCAAGCGTCGCCATCTGCTTCGATCAATTAGTCTTTTATTGCCTCCGGAGGGGAGTTCTATCGTCGCCTCGGTGTCGTATCTTAGGACCGCGGTGTCGTGTATCTCCTGAAGCCTAAGAATCATAGATTTGTGAGGTTCTTTCGAGTTACAAGAGTGACAAAGTATTCAGGAATCTTAAGATCGTTTCTACAAGGTCCTTCTTCTTGTATAGGAAACCATTATATGAACAGTATATATTATCTAAAAAAATTTCCACTGTAATTGTATATTCTCTAATATTAACAATTTATGACTGTCTGCAAAATGGGTATCGAAATTCCGTGGAATAATTTTGCTCCAACTTTTAGAAATAACGATTTTTGGTACTTTATTTTGGTACTTTGAAAAACTCTTATTCGGTAAAGAACTGATCAGGTCGGTGGGAAACAACGTGAATGAAAAAGAATGAAACGCGTCAGCAAACCAGACTAACGACCATAATAATTTATTCTAGCCAAATCTCATTCGAAAAGAAGAAATATATTTTTTTAATAAACATCACCATTAAATATTTTATTGTCCGTTCATTTTTACTAAATATAAATTTAAATATTGTAGTTGAAATGAACTTTGGACAATTAAGGAAGACGAGGGAGATTTTTTTGTTTGTTTCGAACTAATGATTATAAATATCATATATTATAAATATCTCGTAATATTTGTGTATCATTATTGTATTGATTTGCTCTCCTAAGCCTAAAAGGCGTATCTGATACATGTAAAGTTGTTGGATAATGAAGAAATCCATAAAATAAAAAACTAGTCAGCTCTGAACGAACAGTTAAAGTTCGAATGGCAGACCGAGACGTAGGTGGGAGGATTTTATCAGTTCTGATCTTGTAGATTTGGTTTTGGTAGCCTTCAGTGTGGGAAGGTTTGTTGGCAACTATGGCGTTGGCATCGAACCTTCAGGTTCCCTAAGTCTTATTATTATTAAATATATTGTATAAGTCAAATTTGTCCATAAGAAACTTTTCTAGTGTTATATGAGCTTTATTTTATATAGGCTCTTTGATTACACATGCACAAAAATAGAATACATTTTTTTTCTCTACACATTCATTTTTAAAGGTCAATGTAAATAGTTTGGGGCATGCTAATAGTAAATAATTCTATTCAAGATTTATATTGTTTTTCATTTTTATGTCTTAACTAATTTTTTTTTTTTTGTCTACTTATTTTTACCTATTGAATTATATTTTGTAATGCTTATAAGTTTGTTTCTTAAGTTTTGGAATCTTGATAATAATAAGCACTGAAGTTTTCTTGGTTAAATCAAAACAACCTGCTCTAAATTTATAATTTTTTTTTCTGAATTTACATCAGCTAAACTTGCATTTGGTTTTTTTGTAGAAGTAAATTGCAGTCCTTTTTGTAGGGTTGCATAAGTCATTTTCCGTGTTACAATGACTGTTATCTTTGCAAAGCAAACTGGATTATCTGACTTTTATCGATAGTTAACCTCCTGGACACCCCTTTTCATAGTAACATATTGTGAATATATTACTTAATCCTCGAATTTAAACCCAAAAATGTTTGTATACTAATTATGTAAGAAGAAGAAGAAAATAATGAAACAATATGTATGCTGTAGCATTCTAACAATGAATAGAACTTGTTAAAATAAAAATGAAAATTCAATGCCATGGGACAAAAATGTGACAAGCCACAATTGAGGAGATTTCTATCAAAATTCAATACAACTACTTCCCAAAAACAAAGATTTTTTGATGAATTAATATTCTACATCTAGAAATTTTTCAATTTATTTCCAATTTTAAATTTTCCTCTGTTAAATAGATGTTACATATAAAAATTTTCAATAAAAATTTGTCTTATCTCTATGAGATATCCCCCTAATAATTTTCCAATAGTAGATATATTGACTTTTGATAGGAAACTCCTCAATTTTGAATTTAATGATTATTTTGTGTAAAAAAACTACTTGGTTTCTCTATATAGCTTTTTATTGTGTTAGGTATGGTGCAATCCATGAGATAATAGGACTATCTCATAGAATGTACCCAAAATAACATAATAAAGAGCTATAGATAAAAAAAAATGCGTTTTGTACATAATGGGTTTAAAATTGTGGCTTGCCACATTCTTGTCCCAAGCCCTTCAATTTTAAAGCTTTTTTGGACTAATTTTGAAACATAGGTAACTAATTTGTTTTTAAGATAACCTACTCTCTTTGAAGAAAGAATCCCGCATATTTTTTTCACTAATTAAATTATAATTAAAAATAAAATAAGGAAGTTATATTTTTACACTTTATAATTATTTTTAAATAGCTATGAGCATATAGCACTATAGGTATGCTGCAAAGTGCTTTATAATTTTAGAATGATTATGATATTAGGTAACGATAAAATAAAGTGATGTTTCTTATATTAAGCTGCAAATACAGAAACATTAATCAGCTGGTATTAATCATTATTTTGTGTATATTCATTTATACATTCAAAAGGAACACAAATAAAATAAGGGTCTTTTTGGAAGAATGTGCAAATAAAAATGAATGTTTTATATATTTACAAATTCTTGTAAAATGCTCGGACAAACAGCATAGCCTAATGGCGATTGCCGGAACTAAACGTGTTATATAAGATTGAAAATAATTTTTAGTGGAATAACATGTTTTCAGTATCTAAATCAGGATATATATATTTTTATTCATTCATAAATACCTTTTAAATTCTGTTTAATTTTTAAGACTTTATCATATTTTAGATAAATGTTTTTGGCTGAATTTTTATTTTATTTTATTTTAAAAAAAATATTTATGTTAACATATTTTATAAACAATTTTAAATTATGTCTTATTTTAAAAATTGCATTAGATTTAATAAGTATCGAATCTTTTTATTTTTCTTATTCTATCTTTATTTATTTTAGTTGAATGAATAGAACTAGGGAAATTAGTCGAGTAATTTAATTATCACAACAAAAATTGGATTAATGTTTTTATATGTAACGGTTATTAGTTCAATACTGAGAAGAAAGAAAATATTCATTTTATTTTTCTCATCTCTAGGTTATAACCATTTATGGCCAATTATCAATACTTATTTATCAATATATTGCAACTTTGATTTATACATTTTTTTAATTCTTTTTAACAAAATTGTTTTAGTTTATCCAATGATATTTCAAAGGTAAAAAAAAATTGTGTTTTCTTTATCCAGATACTGTTTCAACCAGATATAGACTATTTTCAAGTATAAAATATACATATTTTCTATTCATAAAAAAATAACTAATTTTTTAATATTGGGAAAGTTTTTGTTTAAATTTTAAATATATATAGGTGTATTTATGTAAATATACATTTTTCAAACAATGATATTAAATTTAAAGTTGTAATAATCTGTGATTAACGCGCCTGACACCCTTTGTAATCTGGTTGGATTAATTAAAACAATTTTATAATTATTTGTTTGAAATGATTTGATTTCAATTTTTAATTATAATTTTTGTAAAAATTACCACTTGTTGGTGCTAAGTTCTAAGCAATATATTCTCTTCGTTTAATCATAATTCTGTCAATATATTTTTAATTTTTTGAAATTTCAACGAATTTTTAAAAGAGATTAAACACTAATAACTTTTGATTTCTTTATAGTACAAATAATATAATGCATATTTTTAAACACAATTTACTAATGGAGGGAAAACAGACATTAACTGCTCAGAATATATACAAAAATCAATTAAGTACAGAAATAAAGTAAATAATGACAGTACGAAGAGGATTATAATTCAATGAGTATTGATTAATTAATTAATTGTCTTTAATAATCAATTAATTGATATAAAGAACAAAGAATGTATGATATCCTTGCGGAAAAATTGTTCTTGTGCCGTACTCCAAACCTATTTTTTCCAGCATTTTTATTTATGCTTTAGTATATATAGTTGAAAATTGGGCCTAATTACGTTTATAACTTTAATATTATGTAATAGTGTGATTTAATAACGCATCATGTTATTTATTTTTTATTTACTCAAAGTTTTTTCAAAACGATACTTCACATAAGTATTATTATACTAATTTTTTTTTTTAATTTTGGTATTTGTAATTCGAATATGGCTGGTCAGCGATTAATTGCTAGTACTTCCAAAACTAAATTCAGTAATTAAACTTTAGCTAAGCTTTTTATATTTACAATAAGAATTGATGGAATCCTCAAAAGGGTTGGAAAATTCTTTATCTGAATGATTTATTTTGTTTGAAAATGTTTCAAAATTGTCGTTTAATTTTTAGTTTCAGTTACAATTTATATGAAACTGATACTTCCTTGCTCCCTAGACACCATCAGGTCTTCCATATCAGCGACAATTCCATATCTTGTTTCCTTTTCAAGAGGAAGAAGGACGGATAAGGACAGGGACAGAAACAACAACATATACGATTAAAAAAATCTATTTAAATTTGTCTTTGACTTTTTATCTGTTAATTAAATTTTAAACATTTTTTTAAAAGATCTCTTTATAGAATATAATAATAGTTATTATATCAACAATTATACAGCCAATCAAGTTCAGTCACAGTTATAAAGGAGAAACAGAGATATAGATATATTTGTGGTATTGAATTATTTATATTTACATTTAAAAAGTAAATTGAGTCATTCCAAAAATAAACATTGGAATACTCTTGAGTAGTAACAATTGTCAAAAATTATACACCAATTATATAAAAATGGGTGAAAGAACTCTTTCTGAGGAGACAGTGCTCTTGCCAAAATATTTCTAACCATTTATTTATATATACTTCTTTTTTTTTTTTTTTAGTTTATATGTTTTCTTAAATAACATTCATTGCTAGGCACTTATCTCCCCATTCATAATTGTATAAGTTACATTTATTATATATTGTAATCTTTAATACACATTGAAAATACTGTTCGATTCACTTTTTTTGTGCCTTGAATAGTAAAATTCTAACAACATCACAGAGAGATATACATTGTTTTTCTTCTGAATATCAAAACGAGAGGAAACGGGTGAAAAACACTACCAAGACACACTTTTTGAGCTGTCTTTCTCTTACTGAGATCGGGAAAATTTTAATTATAGACATCTAAATCATCAACTATGAAAGCCAAACGAAGATCGACCCCGATCAACAGTAGATCAGACACACATCTTTTAGTATATCTATTCCTCCATAATATTAATATTAATTATTAGTTTATAATTATTATTATTATTATGACAGTTATTCCAAAATAAAAAAAAAAAAAAGAAAGAAAGAAAATAATATATATATATATATATTTACAAGTAAAAGATCAACAAAATTAATTTTACAGTGTTATAGAACTATTTACAAACTTCTAGAACAATAATTTTAATAACGAATCTTAATGTTACCATGTAGTTAGTAACTATAACTGTCGGAACAGTATTTTAATTTTAGGCCCTATATTAATTTGTACGTTGGTATACTTTAGAACGGCTAGCAGAGCCTACCAAAAAGTTCCCAAATATATGTATTCCCAATTCAACGAACAAAAATAAATACATCTATTGCAATGTATACTCAAGACGACCTAAATTCTCCTTTGAGCACTGACACATCACGAATTGAGTAACTAAAGTAGACTGAGGGGTCAAGTGAAACCCGGCTGAACCGCCTATTAAAGCTAATTAAAAATAAATATAAATTAATAACCGATTAGTCGAGTCTTAGAGACTGAGATAGGGGCGGTTCAGCGCAGGCTCCGCTTTGGAATGATTGTTCTGAGAGGCCGAGCCTCAACGACTAGACGATACGCACCACTCCCCGGCCATTCTCTCTCTTAATAAATTAGTAAAAAAATAATAATTTCTTGTCTCTTCCTAGTTTCCAAGGGCGTCCGAGGAAACGCTCAGCCATCACGCAGTTCTGGAAATAGATCCAGAGAGCACCACGGGGAGACCCTCGTTCAATATTGCACATTCGGCCGTGCGGTCAAGCAGGAATGTAGTCTCTGATCACAGTCTCTAAATGGAGGTGGTCGGCATCTGGAGGAGGCCCATCTTAGACTCCTTCTTCCCTCTCGACTTGAGGTGCACCTTGGCATGCCGCTTCTTCTCGTCCGACCTCGCGAACTTTCTTCCACAAATGTCACAAGAGAATGGTTTCTCCCCTGTGTGCGTCCTGATATGGGTCGTCAAGTGGTCCGACCTAGAGAAGGATCTCATACATATTCGGCATTGGAAGGGTTTCTGGCCCGTGTGTATCCTGATGTGCCTCGTCAGCTCGTCGGATCGGGAGAACCGCCTGTCGCAGTTTTCGACCGGGCAGGCGTAGGGTCGTTCGTGCACTGGCGTCTTCGAAGGTCTGTTCGGATACTTTCTTGGCTTCACAGGAACCAGCTTGAGTGGAACGGTGGACTGCTGGTAAACTTGGTTCAGGATCTCATGACCTTTACTCGTCGAGGGATTGTACTCGGCGAGCTGTACCGTGTATCCTGGTGACTGTGAACATCCTGGCGGAGGGTACTGCGGTTCCTGCTTGAGTCCAGAAGGTCCCGCCACAGCCATGCTCTGATTGTAGTCTGTGACCGGTGAATCTAGCCATTGGTACTTGCCCGGCGATCCCTGCATCATCTGCTGATTCTGCTGTTGTGGGCGGGCGTACATGTCCTGCTCACAGGAGTATTTGTTACCCCCGCACTCAATGCTGAGTCCGAGGAGCTCCACCTGGTGCCCCCTATCCTCATATTGGGCAGGGCTTGAATTGGGGTATTGAGGAGAATTTTGTTGTTGGAGGATGCCGAAGAGCGGTGGAAATAGAGTCTTGTCAGGGCTTGGGAGCAGCCAGTTGGGGCTTGGGGCCATGGTGGCTTGCGGCTGGACGGGGCTTGAGCTGGAGGTGGTGAAGACCCCGCGGTAGCTGATTTTGTGCCCCACTTGGTGGTACATCCCCCCGCTCCCGGTACTATTCGCCTCCTCGTCCTCATGGACCACTGGGCTTCCATCTAACTTAGCTCCGCTTTCATCCAAACTACCTGCACAGGCAAAAATAATACATTTTTTAGTTATATTGCATTTCAAATAAATATTTATTAAATACTAAAAAAAAAAAATGTAATATTTCAATATAATCCTATAACTATTGAAATGATAAAAGCATTGCCGTTTCAGTAATGCTTTATTTTAAATCAGGTAATTAATTGGCATGTGAGTCAATACAAAGATATTACAAATTATAAAGATTTTAAATCTATACATCTTCTATCACACCTTCCATCCCCCCTTAATTAAGGCTTCTTCCTCGCCTTTTCTTTTTAGCTTGCTGTCCCAAATGTTTTCAGCATCTGGTCCACGATCTTCTTCCACTTAACCTCCGTTTCTTCAGGCCTCACCAGATAGGGCAATTCTCCAAGTCTTCCTGCAATCAATGCTCGGATCCACCTCGGTCCCTCGTCGCCATAATGATATGTATTTATCCAACCCAATAATTATTGAAATGATAAAATCACTGCCGTTTCAGTAATGCTTTATTTTCAATCAGTCATTAAGTATTAACATGTGATTTATTATAAAGATATTACAATTTATAAAGATATTAAATGTTCAACGCAAAAAAAAAAAATACCAAATTTATTTTAAATAGACGGGAAGCCTGTATAACTCAATTTTTTTTTATCCACATTGCATAACCAATATAACCCATATAGTTAGACCAAACAATTTTAATTTTAAAATATTTTGATTCGTAAATAAGACACATGTTAATGGTGTGTAGATCTGGTCGCATTCTGTGATCAGCTTCAAAAAATCTGGAATGTTGTCTTATATAATATAGTTTTTATTCCTCATCCTTTTATGTCAGATAATGAATAAATAAAATATATTTTATTGTATATTTATTTCATTGAGTTTTTATCTAATATATCAAACTGTTCTTCGTCGCCATAGCGAGTTAGCTCTTTAACGCGGTTGATTTTATTTTCCCTGAACCCATGTTATAACGAAAATCCGCTATATTTCATCATAAAATATGACAGAATTCCCACGAGAATTACCCTTCTGATGTTTCAAGTGACCATTTTTTAATCATTTCAATAGTAAAGATAATTTTTACTCATAGTTTTTTTTAAACTTATTTCAAAATAATGCCAAGAAAAATATGAGCAATAAAATTTTGAAAAGCCAATATTTTACCCTATTTATTAGTTGTAAACTAACTTTGTACACGCGATTACTGCTTTAAAAAAGAGTAATTTTCTTAGTATAAATTGAAAACACCATCTCTTTACCGTAGTAATTATATAATCTAAAACTATTTATTACTGTTGCATTTATGTTTGTTATTGTTAATAACCAACAAAAATGTAATACGTATTTTCTTTTTTTCCCATACATTAGTAACGTTACTGTAAAATTTTAGCATTCGTTTATTGGTGTTTCTATAAAATTAAATAATTTAGGACGGGTTTAATTCACGTTTTAATATTTTTTTAAATTATTGTTTAGTGTTTATTTATTCTTATTAAACTAATATTCATTTTTTAAAATATTAAAATGTAATTTCACAGTTTGAAATAAATAAATTTTTGCTATTTGAACAACCATACACATTGTTCGTGAATTCAAAGTTTTGAAAATAATTACTATGATTACCAATAAAAACCGAAATATAAAATATTCATTAATTGATTATAAATAGATAAAATGTCATATTTGGATATGAAAATGGTTTCAATTTACAAAAAGTAATTTATGATTTGCATTTATTAGCTTTTCAAATATGTAGCATTTTAATATTATATAATTATAATTTATTATTTTTGCTAATTATTTTAGATTACTTTCAGATGATGTGAAGTATATTTGTTATATTATACAACTCATTTTGTCCGTTCTATACGATATAACGATTTAAAATAATACCTAATTTATTAATATGTACATGATTGTTTTATAATGGAATAACACTGTTTTTTTGTTAAATATACATTTCACCATTTATTTAGTTTATGTTTACCATTAATATTTCACTCTGAACTGACAGCTTATTATCGCCATATTATTGTTTGCTAGTAACAATCCTAATGTTCAAATAATGATAACCTAATTATAATAATAATAAATGTGTAAATAACCTAAATAATAATAATAATAATAAATGTGTAAATAACCTAAATAATAATAATAATAAATGTGTAAATAACCTAAATAATAATAATAATAAATGTGTAAATAACCTAAATAATAATAATAATAAATGTGTAAATAACCTAAATAATAATAACCTAATATAAGAAATAATAATGATATTAATAATCTAAATAATAATTCAAAATTGTAAAATTGTAAAAAATAATTCAAATAGTAAATAATAATTTATTAATAATAATAATAAATCTGTTAATCTCTTGGCAGAATATTTGAATAATAACATATTTCAAATACAATATTTTGTTTATATTTTATTTAGTTTTAGTTTATTCTGTGTAATTATTATTTTTATAAAATAATGTTATATTTTGAAGTTGCTAACTCAAGATATTTAGTTCAGGCAGCTTGTTGACTTATATGAAATAGAAATAGTGATCATTGTATATATTTGATGCAATATACGTTTATTGTTGTTATTTTCATTGATTTTTACCAGTCACCCATTGACCTGAAGTTACAGTCTAGTGGAGTATTATTTAAAAGCCACCAGTTGCTGCGGGTTTCAACGCATGCTCAAACACCAATTTTCCTAAATGAAGCGGTATAATACAATAACCTTTTTAAATTTTTTTTTTTGCAGTTAAAATAGCTCTATTGTGTCATTCCTTTGTTAGAAATAGCCGTATTCGTATGTTAAACTAAGCTTTAAATATGACAAGATCTTTATGCACATTCCCTTGGGAAACCGGCCAAGAAGTTGGCATGCCAAAAGATGATTAGACTTGGTACCTACAAACACCCTATCGCCCCATTAGATTTGCTCAGCTGCCGTAACAATTTATGAGTATTAGCATTCTAAATATTGTCTTGAACTCATACGTTTCAATTAATTTATCCTATGAGAGGTCACTATATTTATACAAGACTTACAGAATAATTATTTTCGAAGGGAATGTGAGTAATTTCATTTTATAATAATATGTCAGTTAATGAGAAAGCATTAAAATAAAATACAAATTATAAATTTACGCTCAATTAATTAGCTACGACTATTACTCAGCAATCATTTAATTATAGTTCCTTTTTAACACGATTTTTTTAGTTTTACATTTATAAAACTGAATAAATTTATAATACTATACGCAATGATATAAATGAACGACGTGCCGGTTGTATAGGTTAGGTAGCACAACATGGTTATGTTTATCTTATAAATTGATCTAACAAAACAACTAAAATGTTGAATGTTTTATACGATTTTCATTTTATTTTGTAATATATACTAATTAAAAACGTAATAATTATAATTTCATGTACCTCTGAACTTAAAGTCAACTATCTACTAACACTGAAGAAACGTTTAAAAGAACACAGAAGCACTATATAAAAAAAAAAAAAAAAACACTGTCAGATAAAAAAGAAATTTACTCAAGCTTATGTGGATATATTAATTTTTTTTTAATTTGTTAAAAATGGAAAAATACACATTAACATAACAATTCCATCTGTTAGTACCCACCCGTAGTTGAATCTAATTTCAAAATATAAAACATTTTCGTTGGACCGTGGATTTCATCTACGATTCTGAAGAGTATAGCCATGATGATCCTTGTGTATGCTAGAGGGAAGCGGCGACCCAAAAATTCTACGCCGGCGCATAAATAGGCTTAATAGATTGTTTTGAACAATTAGGTATATAGTGTTAAATTTATTTATATAATTTATTAAGATGCATATAAAGCATTTGTGAGATTTATTGTCGTAGTTATTGTGATAGGAATGGTTGCAGGGTTTGGGGGCGGCAGCTGGGGGTGTGTCTACAGGTGGCAGTTGCCCGGGAAATTCAAAATCGATGGAAGCCTTTCATTGAATACACTTTGCCAACTCAAGCAATATCATTATACGTTTATCACGTTTTGTTATGCAGCATCTCTCGACTTGATTTTGTTTATCTTTTATTGGTATTATTATTATTTTAACTTCCTTGAAAACAATTTCGTGAAAGAATAATTTATACTATTCTGCATTTTCGCATTTTAAATTATAAACAACTTCTTTTTGAATAACTTGATTTTGAAAGAACCAATAAACAAATTATTTTTATTTTGCGAATTTATTTTTTAGGGTAGTTTAGATGGCATCCCAACTTTTCAAAAATGAAAAAATTAATTGAGTAATATTTTTTATGTAGAATATATATACATTTTTTTATCTATAAACATTAACTATCTTTTTTAAGGATATTAATTTTTGAACTCAGAGTGGGTAATTATAATGTAAGATATAAATTTACAGCAATAATTATGAAAGAGAATCCTGTTTGCAGTTTGCCATTTGAAATTATTTTCTGTCCTAATGAATTAAAAATCTTTAATTTTATGTACTGAAAATTGAGTATATTTTCTTCTAAAGTATTAAGTAATAACCGCGGGCTGTTTTTATCCGATGGATAAATTTCTATACAATCTCGGAATTTTATTATTTTCATACATCAAGTAAATTCCATCCTTTACATCAAATATGATTGTAAATCAATACAGAAATATTAAACATAAATTTGAAATAGAAACGAAACAGGAATAGAGTAAAGATAGAGGCGTTATCATGATGAGGTTGAGCGCCAAAAGTTTTGAATGATGGGAGACCCGCGAGTGCTGACATGCCCGCCGCCGCGAGAAAGCCCGCAAAAGTCCCTCATTGATAAAGACATCCATGAATGGGGTAGGTGAACCTTCTTTCAGGAGACGGCAGGGGCATGAATGGAACCCTAATCACGAAAACTATCAAATTGATTTACCGTAAATCTAGAAATCGTATTGGTATTTTAAGTAACAGGTGTTAATGAAAATTTCAATGTAATAAAAAATTTATATATTGAAGATAGAATGGCGTATTGCATTGTCAGTATTTTTAGTTGTTTAAAAAAAAAAATATAGTTGAATAATCGAAATGATAAATTATTGATTGGATGAAGTTTTAAACATATGTCGCTTTTATCGCACTGAATTGATCACAGGTCATATATAAAAATATTAAAACATATTTTTAAAAATTATTTAGTGATAAATAAGGTGACATTTCATTAATTTGATTCTTAATCGAATACAATTTGTCAAGTCATATGCATAAGGGCTTTATAATGGAAGATTTCTTTTTTAATTTTCACTCCGATGTATCTGCGCAATGTTTGGCTACATTGTCGGTGACGTATTAGTACAGACACTTTCCTATATGACGTCACTAGTTAGTAGAAGGCAGACATAGTACTCACCAGTGATGTGGGGCGGTTCGACGGGTCCGAAGAAGGATGGTCCGTCTCCGGAGGTGGTGACGGGGGTGTTGAGCTCCGGCTGATCGTCGTCGATGCCGGGTCCCGCCGCCGCCGTCTTGAGGGTCTCGAAGGACAGAAAGGGCGGTCCAGATTGGTCGCCGAGGAGGAAGCCGGGCGTGGGGCTGTGGTGCCCCAACTCGAGGCTGTCCATGGTCATCTTGCCGCCGGCTGGTACACCTAGGGCACGTCTAATCGTCACCACTCACGTCTCTCTACTGCCCTCCTGTTATGAATGGAGCCCCCACCGCCTTATTTGGGCAGGCGCGGCTGGCCAATCGGCTGCCGTGACGTAGCCCCCCACCCTTCGGCACCTAGACGGAGATTCCCGAGCTCAGCCGAACCCGTATAGATCCCCTCCCTGTTTACAAATCATATACATTCAGTTATATTGGCCCTACACACCCCTCCGTGGTGTCCTACCTCAAGGAAAAACCTCCCCCACCACCGTTCTAATTAGCTTAGTCTCCTAACATCTGACTATTTCACCTCGTATGACGAAATTATGTATCAATACATTTAATTTTTATATTTAGGTTTTTTATATTTCACATAAATATAAAATAAAACCAATATTGCATAGATATTTGAACAAATAAATAATCCGTGTCTTGACGTTCCTGAACGCCATGTTGCTTACTACTTTACGAATGCTGTGTAACATAAATACAATACAGAATATGTATAATTTTATATACAAATGCCCTATCTTGAGTTAATTACGTAAAATATATTTAAAAGAAAATGTTTGGACTGATTCGGAACTACTAAAGTTATTGATAGCATAAATTTTTGGACAGCATTTGGTAAATATGTGTTGTCAAAACGCGTGATAATATGGGACTATCATATTAAAATAATTTAACTACTATTTGTATTACAGTGATGAAAATACTATGATCATAGATAATTTCAGTTGAATATAAGTTTACCCCATATAACACCAGTAGTCCAATTTTATTTTAATTCAATTTTCAGGAATGACATCAGATATTGTAAAGTAATACTTTTATTTATTGTATTCATATTAAAGTACTATTATTTTCATTTATTTTTAAGTAATATTTTTCTTATATTACTTTTATTTTCTATAAATAATACTTTATTTGTTATATGTATTGCTTGTAATTGACCCCAGGACCAAGATGAAATATCAAGCCCAAATAATATGTATCGAAAAATGTATTTATATAATTTTGTAAATAAAAATAATATTTTATTCAAGAGGTTAATAATCAGAGTTTTTAAAATCAATTTTTTGTTTAAATGAACCACTATAATTTCTTAGTTTTACCCCATAGGTTAAGCCTAGTCTCTTCTTTTGAATTTCCCAAACTACTTAAACCGTTTGCCAGACTACCGTAATTAAATTCTTACCCCCCAAAAAAATCGAAAAATTTTCTGACCAAAAAAACAATAACGATCCCCGTAACTTTATGATTTCATTTCTGACTTTGTATTTGCATTCGGATTGCTAAGATCAGTTCGAAGATCATTTCATCGATTATGCAGTTATTACACTGTACTGTACTTACGAACCATAAAAATTGGACAGTAGGGCAGTAGAACCTTTCTAAAAATTAATTCTATATAGCATAAACATTGTTCAAAATCATATAATTTTTAATTATCAATAATGTGTTTTTATAATAAATGACAAAAATAAGTTCAAATGTTGAAATATCTGCTCCAGAATCATTCATGCAAAGTTTGATTTATATATAGAGAATTTTTTTTTTTTCTGTAATCAATTATGTCAGTACCACTAATTATCTATGAGCAAATATTTCGATCTGGATATGACGTTTATATAAGACTTGAGTATTAAATTTTCAAGCCGAATGTAATGTAAAAAAATAAATTAACAATTACTAAAATATTTTTACCTAACTCTGATTTTCAAGGTGATTAATATTGTGTTAATTAATTATAAATTATTCATATTTTATTTGTATTAATGGATCATTCATGCATTAAAATTAATTATTGATTTATTACCAGGCCCAGCTTCTTCGCAGCTTTGGTAAATTCCTCAAAAGCCCCTTACAGGTAATTATCAATAATTTTAAAAATTAATAAAATAAAATCGATGCCTGATTAATAGTTATTAACATTTGTTTACTTTTTTCGCGTCCTCAGTTATGATTTATATTCATACAGGAAGTGAATAATAATTTTTGTCTTCAGAATCGATAATTTCTACTAGAGTTTAAACATAAAGGAACCAATTTGGTTTCGTTTCTGTTGGTCTGTCTGTATTTCAGTAGTCAAATCTATGAGACGGATATCACTAACTACCGTTAATCCGATTTTGCTAAAATTTTCAGGGATTGTTTACTTTGGTACCCACATCAATTTCATCCTATAATTTCGCTCTCACATGCACAAGTTTGTACTCCTTGACACGCCTATATTTTCGAAATATACTCTTCCGATTTGGTCCAAAGTAAGAGGAAAGTTATAGATTAACATGAAAATTGTCCATTATAAATGTTATCGAAGTCTATCCTCTAATTTCGCTTACGCATGCACAAATGTACATTCCTCGACACACCTACATTTTCGAAAACTGCTCTTCCGATTTGGCCCAAAGCAAGAGGAAAGTTGGGGGTTAGTGTGAAAATGGTCCGGTGCAAATTTTATCCAAATCCATTTATTACTGTCGTTTATGCACGTGCAAAATATTTTCCTTAAAACATATATTTTTTAAAACGGCCCATCTGATTTGACCCAAAGTTGGAGAAAAGCTGAAGATTAGTGTAAAATGGTTCAATATAAATTTCATTCCAGTAGAATTCCATCTACTATTATCGCTTACCCATGCCCAAACTTCATTTCCTTGACACGTCTGTACTTTAAAAACGGCTCATCCGATTTTACTCAATGTTGTAGGAACTTGAAAGATTATAAGAAGGTCCATTATAAACTTCATCGATGTATGTATATATAAAAGTCTGCCAAGTAAAACAGTTTCCATTTCTATAGGGCGCAGAACGAAAAACAAATGCAAACAACAAATGTGTTGTCATATATATATATATATATATATATATATATATATATATATATATATATATATATATATATATATATATATATATATGTTTTCATTTATTTTTCATTATGCATCCTATAAAAATGGAGGTTTTTTACTTGGCAGACTTTTTTTTCAAGTCCTTATTGGTGTCTGAGTATTGGCACCGAACAATCTGGTTCACTGTCTTTTATTTAATTTTTATGTGGTATTTATAAAGGATATCATGTATAATACGGATTCCCTTTCTCTTCATCTAGGTTTTTTCTATATTTCATTGAAAAT
Source organism: Rhaphigaster nebulosa (assembly GCA_948150685.1). Lineage (NCBI taxonomy): Eukaryota > Metazoa > Arthropoda > Insecta > Hemiptera > Pentatomidae > Rhaphigaster > Rhaphigaster nebulosa. The sequence continues at coordinate 114,072,640 of OX411309.1, read as the reverse complement.
CTTTGAAACATGCATCAAGTTCCTATTCCTTTGGTGTTCTCTACTAATTTTGTTGCTTTCCAATCACGTTTCTGGTGCTTATATATATGATCCATATTTTCATAAGAATTTTCACATATACTCTAGTATGTCCCTTCCGATGTAACGACATTTTTAAAATTATTATTTTTTTTTTTTTTTATAGTATCCATAACTATGTGCTTAAGAAATGTGTCTACCACTTTCTTTTCCGAAACTGTTTCAAATTTCCCTTTCCTTTTAGGTATTGATTCACCACCCACAGTTTATTCTGCCATTACAGTCATTCTTTCATTTTGATGAAAGATATTATTATTATTATTTGTTAATCTTTTGCAAACCTAGCGTTTTCATAAATTACTTAATATCAATTTCAGTGTTGCCCCTTTGTATTATTTAATGACATTTTTAGACTTTTAATTAAATTTAAAATGGTGTTTATTTTAGGCGAACATTTTACGAACGAAAAGTGGGCAAATATAAATTGGAAGGAGGAAGATCAACCAGTATTTCTTTATTTTGTCGCCCCGTCAACAAGAAGGAATTGCTAGTGTTTAGGATCTAATGGCTGTCTAACATATTACCTCTAATCAACCACTGCTATCATCTCCAGTTTGGCTAAATTGTCTCGACGGAATTCGGGGACGAAGAATCAAAAAATGACCTCACAACATTTGTTGAGAATATGGTTTTAAACTTCTTCCATTATATTCTTAAATAACCCATTATAATCTTAAATAACCAGACGTCTTTAATATATTTTTCAAAACTTCTTCACTTCTTTATTCAAACTTATTGTGGATTATACACTTATAAGCGACTAGTTGTTAATAAGAAAATATCATATTACATGTGTGGACAAAAGATACATTTGTGCATTGAACAAGAGATGGAACCTGAAAATGACCTTTTTCACGACTCACTGGAATTAAACACTTGTTTTCTCTAAAAAAAAAAAAAAGGAAATATACAATTGACCTAGATGATGAATATTTTTTTTGAATCGGAAGCATCAAAGAAATCTTTTTTATTTTACACGACTCCTCGTAGTAAAAAATCTCTTTGGCATCACTCAGTTAAGTCATTCCGAGAGAGTTTACAAATCTCTCTTCTAATCTTTTTCCAAGCGCGATTTTTGTTACGATACATAAGCTTTATTATGGAGCTCATCAAGATTACCTTTTTTTTGTATAGCTCTCGTATATTACGAACTCTTATAATTTAATTTTAGTTAATAATTGGTTAATTATTGAATTCTTGAATGAATGAATTGATGGACATAAGATAAATTTATGTAATTTCGGAGTATCCGATACATATCATTATAATTTTCGACTTTATTACCAATTCTCATCAATCATTATTATGAATGGAGCGTTGTTTGCCATGAATGAGTAATCTTGATTAACAGTCTACACCTAGGCCTTGCTTATCGTATACCGCCCACTTATCTGTCTGGATCATGTCCTTATCATTATCAACGGGCGAGGGATTTCTGAATCAATCTTGAACGATTTATCTGTCGTGAATCTCTTTTGAGCGAAACAGTCTGTTAAAAAAATTGTTTTTGTTAGCAACAAACGATATAATATATTTGAATGCATGTGTTTGTTGTACCTGCTTAATGGACATAAACTTGCGGAAACTGTTCAGTTCCAAAATTTATTAAAAACCTAAAAAAAATATAGGTGGCAAGCTTTATCCAAAAAATCTAAAAATGCAATTTTAAAAATAACTATAGTGTATTATTTAATTAGGTTTTGGCGATATTGGTTTTGTAATAGTAAAAAAAATATAAAAAAATTAATGCTGTTATTTTATAATTTGTAGTTTCACTATAAATTTTGTATATTTTCTTAAACAGTATTTATTATTATTCAGAACTTTATTTCTTAAAATTAAATTAAACATAAATGTCAACGGAAGATGGAGGATTTTTATTTCTTTATAAAATTCTTATTCGACATTTAATCATAAATATGATCATATATTATCTTAAAATATTGATGAATAAATAAAAAAATAATAAAGGCATTTGATTAAAAACGGTTACTTTTATTATTATTACTATTATGTGACTTGAAAGTATAGGCTGATACAATTTTACAACGATCTGTTGCCAATTATTAACATATGTATTTTAATTATTTTAAAGAAATTTTCTAGCAATTTTCTTCTTCTAATTTTCTATTTTATTTAAAAATATTTTATCATTTCTTCTTTTTTTTTTTACATATTTTTCAACGTTTCGAAGAATTTCTCCATCATCAGTACAACACGCTTATGAATTATTCACTAATATAGTAATTTTCATTTCTCCACTCCTTTTCTCATTTCTTCCATAAAATTTATTTCGTCTTACTTGTATTAGTCATTTTTATTTCAAAAAAATAATAAGAAGAGTGTACATACATATTCTGGATATCACTACCCAAAATAAAATAAAATAAATTCTTCAAAAAATATTACAGAGTAATTAAGCTATTATTTTCCAAATAACTTTTAATTCCACAAGTAATCTAAAGGAAATTTGTGAAAAAAAAATTATTAATATCATTATATTTAATGCCTTATAAGTACGTATAAAATACTTTACATCTGGCAATAGTGCTAGAAATTATTGTGTTGGATACAAAGTAAGACCAATACAATTAGAGATTATCTAGTGCCAAGCTACGTCGCCAAGGCTCATCACAACACTTGCCAATCGCATTCTACCACAGCAATTTATATTTAATTGCGATTCGGATCTCGAAATTGAAAAGGGTGAATTGAAACATTTGTTTTCTGTCGCAGGTAATTTCATAACTGATTTGATCGTGGTTTTGGAATCTGCTTAAAAAAAATATTTTTATGTTTTAGCGATGTTTTTGGAATGGTTATTCCTAGATATTAAACATTAGATATGTGCTCTTGATATTAAACCTAGAAATCAATCTCTACTTATGACGTAATAAACTCCTATTCCTTAAATTTTTCCCTTGTTGCTTTATCTATCTTTTCAACATTGCCTATCGAATCGGTCACTGCCGCATACCATCATATTACATAATACGCAGAATAAACTTCATCCCCGAAGACGGGGGTTTCGCCGACCTGACATCCTCTACTGAGGCTAGAATTGGCCCGACTACACTGGACTATTCTGGTACCTCAGCTGTTTACCAACACCGCCCTCGCAGTTTGAAAATATTACAGTTCTACTGAGGACTTGTTTGTCTTCTGAGGGATGGTCCTCTTGAACTCTTAATGAAAACAACGTGTCACATAATGCGCCAATGTTTGCTGTGAAATGCGACCGTTTTGTCAGGAAATGGGAAGAATAAACTGTAAATGTCAAGGTTGCCGTCTTTGGCGCCTCCCCCTCTTTCTTGTCTTGAAAATATCCTGCAACATTTTTATTTATGAAGATTTTATTTTTGGTTACTGAAGAAAGATTTTATAAGATGCCATTGGTTTTTCCAGTCACTTTTCTCCTTCATAAAACATATTTTTGAAAAAAAAAATTGAATAATTAAAGCAATTTGTTTAACTGTAGCTTTAATATCTATACCGATAAATTGAGTAATAATGTTAATAATACTTTTACGTAATTATAGATTCCATATCATTCACATAGAGGCCATTGAATACCTTCATTTGTATCAGCTACAACTACCCATTAAAATTTTTATATTTAAATGAATTCAAGAGTATAATTTTATGTTATTCGATACTTATTGTGACCGGATGATTATATATGATTTATTTTTTCTCAAGTCTCTAAAATCCGATAATTTCAGGTACTCAAACCTTAGTGCGTGAATCGCAACGTAATTGAGGAAGTTTGATGGGTTTATTCATATTTGTACAAATAATATTTCTTTATAATTATTGCATACATTATTTTTAATTGGTATATAAAATATAATATTAACAGTAGTTATCGAACCCAAAGTCGATTCCAGTAGCGGTTCGTAGATAAAATTTGTGGGGATGCTTCTCTAGAAAATTTTCAGCCTTTGTTTTAAAATTAGGTTGAAGGAAAAAAAAATTAATAGAATAGCTAGAAAAGGAAGTAGGATAACAATCCAATTCTATATTTTATCACATATAAGAGTATGGTACACAGTTTTTAGGCACAACACACGCGGCGTTAAAAAAAAGCACTTCCCAGCAACACGCAATCGTCGACACTGTGAGATTGACAGTGCTGTTTCTCCCCGAAGTCTCGCGTGCAGTTTCCTATGAGCGCTTGTGCACAACAGTCAAATTTCTCGCCGATGGAACTGTGAATCACACACAAGATTTTTGTATCTTTTACATAAACTATGGTATGGCTACTGACAATTAGCTTAATGATTGTATATTATACAAGTATAAAGGTAGAATTACAGAAAATAGGACTAATAATAATAATATTGAATATTATTGATAATATCAAGTGGAAATAGAAGTGCCGCAGTTCCACACTCATGTAAGCGAGCCAGCCGCCACTGGTCGATTCATATCTGATATAGAAAACATATTTAAAGTCTTAGGACTAAGGACCAAAGAGCGCGAAGCATGATCGAAATAAAGGGAGCTAGAACAGTTGATTTATATTTGTAAAAATATTTCTATATAATTATTTTATTAATTATTTTTAATAGGCAAATAAAATAAGGTATTAACTTTAAATTTATCTCTATCCCTGACTCGATCCAAATCTGATATTGCAGAAAAAACATTTTTGGCCCTCAGTCCGATATTTTTTTATTTTATTTTATATATTAAATTATAGTCTTAGTGATAAGGGCCAAACAGCGCGAATCACAAGCGAATAGATGGAGCTAGAAGAGTTTATTTATATCAGTATAAATAATATTAAATATTATTATATAACAATATCCTATATAATTATTGCATAAATTATTAGCGATAGTATTAACTTAAAACATCTCCCGGACCCAGGGTCGATCCACAGCTGGTATAACAAATAATTCATTTTCTGCCGGACTCGAACCCCGGTAATATAATAAGAATCCAGTGTCTAACTCAATGAGGATTCAACTCCTATATGCATTTATAAATTATATATTTGAAACTTTAACACAGCTACTTAAACCATTTATTCAATAGAAGATAGAAGTAGATTTAATATATACGTAAATAAATATACTAAAAATTGTAATAAATTTTGTTTTTCATTTATCGCTGGAGGCAGATTCAAAATTTATTTTAATTTTAACATGAATCATTTTTGATACATTTACACTGTGAAAAAAAAAATTATTATAACTTCAGTCGGGACAGTAGGACTCTTTTTTTTTTTTTTTCCAACAATTATAAAATATCAGAGCTAATCCAAAATAACAGCACCGAAGCTCTTAATATCAGGGAAACATTTTAACCGGAATAGCTGGCGGGGAATATTAGAACTGACAAAGAAAAATTCCGAATGGCTCTCGAGCAGACAAAAGGAAGGATTACATATAAAAATACCGGGGCGTTCAGGAAAGTTCCTCTCTCTCTCGGGTATTTCAGGCGCCCTCTACACCAATGACGGGATTATGTCACATTTAGATCTGAATAATATCCACACCAAATTAATCGTACATATTTATTCAAAACGTCCTCGTATAATTTAGACCACTTTGTCTTCCTAATAAAACGTTTATGTGTCCTTAAGGAAACGGAAAGAAAAAAAAAACTAGAAAAAAAACAAGAACTAATTCCTCTAAATATTTTCTTAAAAACCGCCTTAAATCTGTTTTGGACACTTCACCTTAAGATATCTCCTCAAGATAAAGCTGAGGTATAACGTCTTAATTTGAATCTGTCACTTAAATCTCGCTAAGTTATTGAGAAGAAAATAATTTTATGTAAATTCGTTATAAATATGACGTCCAGGTTGGGAGTTATTGTTAAAATAATTCAACGAGTTCCGGTGACCGTGAAGGAATATTTCGTTTTATTGTCGTTGGGTCGTTTCCTTGGCGTAGTGATTAGCGCCTCTAACAATAAGTAACTTGATTCAAACCATAGCAAATTATCTCCACCTTAAAAAATAAAAATAATATTTGGAGTATTGAATTATAATTTCATAAAAAAACAGTTCCATGCATTCCAAATAATCAAATAAGATAGAAACTAAATTGATATTTACGAAAGTAATTTGATGATTTAGTTAAACATTAGTGAAAAAGTAATAAATAACATAACACTTTGTACTTAGCTACTTAAGCCCATATGGATATGCGCCTCACAGATTTACTATTCAGAAAAAATGACGCATTTAAATATTTTGACTAAACTTATTTTAGTAAAAAATATCAGATACCGCTAGATATATTAAGTTGTATAATTTGACTATTTATTGACTTGATATATATTACTTTTAATACTTTTATTTATGAATAAATATCAGTATTTTAGTATAATCATAACACCTATTAGATTTTACTGGCATTATGACGGTATGTATTCTACTTGTATTATATTACCTGATGGGATATTTACGAGCCTATTTGAAACTATTGATAATGAAGAAACATACATATAAATTTAAAAAAATATATAAAGCTTATTAAAGCTCACTTTGGAACTAGAGTAGCTATAAATCTGTTTATTTTCAAATATTCTTATCCACCCACCTACGCTATGGTGATAGATCCTTGTTATACATTGTGTAGTCCCTAAAGGCCCTTTGACCTTTCCGTGTCAGAATGAGAGGAGCCCTTTAAAGCATCTGCTTGCTTAACATAGTCAACTATAAATTTAAATTTCAGTCTAATATTACTTTGCGAAGTTAGTAAAATATTCACCGTTAAGTTAAGAAATATGATTCAAGGAGCTCAGAAAAATTTAATTTTATTTTTATATGGGTTGATTTATGGAGGTCATAGATTGTTACTTGAAAATTAATGAATTTAAAATATTAAATTCATTTAATATTGTGTAATACAATTAAAAATCGATAAATAGACATAATTTTTAATTTAAAGCGCTATTGTTTTTTTTTTTTAATTTTTGGTGCTCATAGAAAATTATTTTAAGGAACGTATTTAACACATTTTAAAAATATGTTAATTCTATTTCATTTTAAAAATTAATTATTAACTAACTTAATTTTATTATGAGTATTATATAATTATTTTTATGTTATAGTTCATCGCTTCTGCCAACCTGGATTCGTAATAAAAATATGTAAAGCAAAATAGGTAACTTTAAATTTTTTAGTGATTTCGTTTAAAAGATTCAGTGATGTAACAACAAATAAGGGACTACGTGTATATCAATGAAATGATCGAAATATTATGTTTTTAATTTTTAGCTTGTCAATTGATTTCTGCTGCTTATTCATTGATTTATAGTTGGTTATCGTGCATTTATCATCACTTTTATCAAGGCATTCGACCCGTTGATTGATTTTTTTTTTTCTGCAGATGCAAATAAAAATAGGTAGGACAATACAAATAAATAAAAAGAGGGGATTGTACTCAGAAAATATTTTTTTTTAATTTATTCATTTCTCTTAAGGTTACATAAATAATCTATGTCCTACAGTTTTAAATATACAATTAAATAGCGGTGTATCATGTTTAATGTGGATATATTTTCATTAAATGAAAATAGATTTTCATGACAAACTGGTTAATTTCTCGATTTTTATGCCCAATTTTTCTTGGATCCAATAATATGACCCCTCACCTGATTGAAATTTCTCGAATTTCTAAAAATTGATCTAGCCTAAAATAATTCTGTTTCAGAAATTTATTAACATAATATTTTCTGGCAGGTTATTTAAAACTAATTCGAGAAATAGTGGACTACAGTACAGTCCTAACAAAATAAGGAAAACCAGTTTATAGATGAATTTAACAAAGCTCTATGATTCAACATTTTGGTTTTTCACTGGTGACTTGTAAGCGGTATTGTGCAATTGACAAGTCAAATGTCAATCAGTTCACTTCTCCTAAATAGGCAATGCTACCGTTCTTGGATTTGAATAGAACAGCTCAAGCAATAAATCAATGTACTAAAAACAGGGACAAATGGTGACAAATTTACATCACAATGTTTTTTGAAGTCTGTATCGAATGTATGTTTTGAATTATCGTTTTTCGGTGCTTATACTGTATATTTTGCTTAAAATAAATATGCTTTTTTTTCACTCTGCAGCCATCATAAAAAAATATGATATTAAGAATTATTAAACATTATTATTATGCCTTGTAGCTTGACAGACCTTTTAGTTCTCTTGCTATGTTAACTAACCTGTTCTTTCTCTACCTTCCTAAGAATATAGTTTTCCAACTTATAACAAATTACTGAGTTTTTCTATGTTTATCCCTTTTATTTGCCTCTTCTTCGGTCATTTATCACTAACCACCGTGGCACCCAAGATAATGTGCTGTATTCTGAGGTGGTACAGTGCTGCAAGCTGACAAGCACCGCCTACACGTCACCCGGGTTGCTACAAACCATATTCTACATTGTGCAGTGGTAGGATACCCATAGCTATGGAGCTCCATAACCAGCACCTTTGGGGTAAATCCGGTACTGTCCTTCCCACCGACTCACTCGGATTCAAGGACTGTGACAAATCGGTCTAGATCCACAGAATATGGCCTTTCGGGGTCAGCAGGCGCACGAGGGACTATATTTCTTTCTCCGAAGTAGACCGTCCAAAGACCAAACCTCTGGACGGCTATTTGAAATCCTGAAAAATCCCAACGCGATTCCCAGTGACAGTACGCGATGTAGTGTCATCACTCCTAAGCCCGGTCAGTGTGAGCTGCCTCCAGTTGTATGATAGGCTCACATACCCGAGGAAAGGTGAATCCTGAGAAATCTCTAGATCGGGATTCGGACTCACAACCTTTGGGTTTATAAGCAGATGCACTTTAAGCGCGTTAACCCACTCGACCAACCCGACCCATTATATATGTGCATATACACGCTGTCTCGGATAAACTTTCCTACTATTAAAATTCCAGAATGTTTAAGAATATCATAATGAAATTAGGGGGATCTCAATTGGGTAACGTGAAGTTAGTTTAAGACGTATTTCTGACTTTTTAAGGTGCCGGAGTGTTCCTTTAGCCATTCTGACTGGATAAAAAAAAAAAAAAAAAGGGTTTTTTATCTGATGTGCCCCTTAGGGCGCTAATCGCAAAAAAAAACAAATTACAAAATTCCAAATTTCTGCTAAGGAAAGCATTTTTTTTAAAAAATCTATTCAAGTAAACGTTGTAGAGAACTAAAATTACTTTGAAATGAATATTATTATTGTTTTATTATTGAGTCTTATCGGTCTTGTTATTAGAGTGGCAATAATAAATATGAGAACAGCAAAAATTGTTAATTATTTTTTAGTGTCCTGGGATGAAAGTAGACTCATTTTCGAATGATTTTAGTTCTCTATAACGCTTACTTGAATAGTTTTCTAAAAAAAAAAAAAATTTTCCTTCAGAGAACTTTGAGAATGGAATTTTGTAAAAACCGTTTTTTTTTTTTGCGATTAGTGCCATCGGGTCACATCTGACCAAAAAAGTACCCGATGCGAATTCGTCTTAAAATTTCATTTACAATCAGATTCCGTAAAAAAAAAAAAAAAAATACCCTATTGGGAATTCCAGAGTTTGTGGGTTACAAAGTTACCTCAAACCAACTTCAGATTACCCGATTGAGATTGGGGGATTTCATTCTGATATTCTAAACATTCTAGAATTTAAATGGAGACAGAATATTGGGTACACTCTGTTTGTATCTATATATTAAAGATACGCATATATTGAAAAAATATATAAATATTAACATATTAAGCTAAGTTTAAAAATCATAAGTTTATCAATGAATATGAACGTTTGCTAAACCTTATATCAAACCATCAGTTAAATAATCCCGATCTTTATCACCGAATTCAGTCCTATGATGTCAGATAAACTCGTTACCTCAAACTCGTAGCGATAAGACAAGACAAGATGACTAAGCTGATTCAGCTAAAGCCATTCCCCAAATCATTCATGTATGGATCTTGAATTAATAATCTTTTTATGAAGGAGTCCTTGGAATTTGATAATTATAGTTTCTTTCAACGGTTTTACTTGAAATATTTTTTAGGGTATCTATTTTTAGTATCCTTTATTTATTTTAATTATTTATTAATCGGATTATATAAAATAAATTTGAAGCCCTGTGCTTGTAAGTAAAATATTATTCGTATATTTATGGTGAAGCATGTTCATTAAATCTTTATGACTTATTAGTAGGTATTGAAGTTGTTATTGATTTTCTTGTCAAAAAAACTGATGCAAAAAAAGAAATATTAATAATGAAAAATAATATACAATCAAATAAACAGAGCAAAAATCAATAGAAAATTGCATCAATGTGCTCTATGCACCAAAAATTAGGTGTAAGTGTTAACCTTTAATTATTTTTTGCTATTCCTGTAATTAAAGTTTTATAAATACAATTTAGAAAATATCTTTATAATGTCAAAACATTCCAAATTGTAGTTGCAATTTAAAGAATCAATAGGAGTGGTTTAACTGACCGAAAATTGTAAATATTACTTAAATAACTACATTCTCAATTTTCCTTAGTATTAAATAGCGGTATTGATGTTTTTGATTGCATAAAATGGGATAACCCTTTGTTGATTGTTTAAGATTAATGAATGAAATACCACGTTTGGAAACTAGAAAGGGTATATTTATCAAATACATTAAAAGATATGTATTGACTGGCTAGATGAATAAATATTAAATACATTATTTAATACGAAATATTGTTTCTTAACCTGGATATACGTTGAGCTGATCGTAGTGATTCCGTTGGTCCATCCAGAAATAATCCTCATAATTGTAAAATGGATAGTATTCTTGATTGTAAAAAAACATTGTATTTCTTAAAAAATTAAATTTTTAGGAACCAAACCGAACTGTTTCCCGTCCCAGGATACTCTGTTGCCATCTCCCGAACTGTGAACAAACCACCCTGATTGGCAGAGAGGAGGATAGTGGGGGATCAGACATCGTAGATTATTGGTTTAGATCATGGGAGCGGAAAGATAATTTTTGAAAACCAACAGGTTACCTAAAATTGTTAAATGTTTTACTTTCTAGACTTATTTTTGGGCATTTTTGATTATGATCGCCATTATTGCTTCCTATTATGATTCATGATTCGTTAGGGCAGAAGATAACTGTAAAATTTTGTTGTATCCTCTTTCGTAAATTATTGCTGCTATGTTCTACTTAAGTAGAAACTCGGTTCGAAATAACGCTTTTTCGAAGTTAGGAATTTTCTTCGTTCGTGTATTTGATAATCATTATCGACACAATCTCACTGATGAAACCTTCCTTTGAATGGTTCGAACTCAAGATAATTTTACTCGTATTGTATTCGTCTCATTACATTTTTAATGTTTTCCTCCTCTTTAGACTAGAGCTGTCTTCTATCCTACAAATCATGAAGAGACATAAATTTATAGGCGTAAATAACGCCAAGGCAATCAATCAATGACTTGAGGCGTCGCACAATGGGAAAAGTTGTCGATTCAGTGGCCAAAATTCTAAAACTCTTGATTAAAAGACGATAAACAAAAAATTCTTTTTTCGTTTATGAACATGGAATGTCCTTTATTAGTGAGAGTGAAAAAATTATAGTAAGGGTGTTTCCGGGCCTTTGAAATTAATTTTTTTCTTAATTATTTCATCACTTTATTTTTAATAAAAGAGTTTATTAGTCCTATACCTAATAAACTCTCAACAAAAGGGAAAGAAATGGTATTTTAGTACCAGAAACCTACTATTTACTTCTCTGAAAACAATTAAAACTATCTGTTGCCACCTAAATTTTTTATGTTTTTATTTTATTTTATTTTTTTTAGTTTTACTACACTTACTATATTTTAGAAATGTGGAAATGTCTGTAAAATATTAAATAACAATTGCGATGTAATTTCTACCATATTAAATATATCAGTTATTAAAATAAAAAAAAAGATCATCAAAATTATAGATGGCAACAGTTGGTTTCAATTTTTTTTCACAGTAAATGGTTTATGGTACTAAAATACCATGACACAATTTTATCGATCCAATGCGATCAATCAGTGTTATATAGATCTGAAGCCCTATTTTTAAATATCACATATATTTTTAGGCCGTTAACTTAGGCATAAGCCAAAATATGCTCCAAGTTATCTTATTTGTCATTTATAATTTTGTACACATGATAAATTAGGAATAAATAAAAGAATAATATATTGTTAAGTTAATTTTTTTTTCTTGAAATAATAATTATTTATAAATCTTGTTAACGTAGTAATACCTGTAGTATACCTGTACTGTAGTAAATACCTGAAAAAGGAAATTATATGCATAGAAACCTCTATAGAGAAGGACATTAGTTCATTTCTCTCCTTTTTGTTGGTCCTATAACTAATAAACTCTTTTATTTAAAATAATGTGATGCAATAATTAAGAAAACAATTAATTTCAAAGGGCCAGAAACATCCTGTATATAATTTTTTCACTCTTACTAATAAAGGACATTCCATGCTCCTAAATGAAAAAAGAATTTTTGTTTATCGTCTTTTAATCAAGAGGTACAGCATTTTTGCCACTAAATCGACAATTTTTCCCAATATGCGTCGTATATCAGGGGGCATCGCAAGACCTGAAATGTAAACAAAATAATACCATTTTTTTAATCTAGTTCTTTAGGTTTCTTGTGAACAATAATTCTTCCTTAAATATTTAATATTTTATTAAATATTTTACATCACGTCCAACGTTTCGAGGTATTTTTGTCTCATCTTCAGTGTTTAGATTCTACAATTAACAATACATGAAAATTACAAAATATTGCACAAATTTACATCAAAAAACTATCACTAATTTACGAATTTTGTCTGTTTAATCCTACCTTATAAGCTCACATTTTAAATACAATCTTTGTAAGTGGAATCTTTTTATTATATCATGCATCTTTATAAAATATATTTTTTCAATTACATACCGTCAAATATTTAAAACTTTCAAAGGAACACTTATGTATGTATATTAATTTTCATTATCAGGATAACCTCTCTATTTATTGGTTTTATATATATATATATATATATATATATATATATATATATATATATATATATATATATATATATATATATATATATATTGTTAACAGTTGAATGTAGTCGGTTAAAATACCTCATCTCCAGGGTTTACTTTGAACTGTTAACAATATATATAAAATCAATAAATAAAGAGGTTATCGTGATAATGAAAATTAATATACATATATAAGTGTTTCTTTGAAAGTTTTCAATATTTTACTTTATATAATTGACAAAATATATTTTTATATGGATGCATAATATCATACAAAGATTACGCTTACAAAGATTTTATTTAAAATGTGAACTTATAATATGAGATAGATAAAATCCCTAAATTAGTAATTGTTATTTGTTCAATATTTTTTAATAATATATATAATTAAATATATATATATATATATATATATATATATATATATATATATATATATATATATATATAAAAGATTAAGATGCTATATATATATATATATAGCATTTTATTAAATATATTGCATCACGTCCAATGTTCCGAGGTATTTATGCCTCATTTTCAGGGTTTATAATCATATTAACAATATATATATATATATATATATATTTATATATTGTTAATATGATTATAAACCCTGAAAATGAGGCATAAATACCTCGGAACATTGGACGTGATGCAATATATTTAATAAAATGCTAAGGAATAACTAGTATTCACAATAACCTTAAAGAACTACAAATATTTAATCTTTCATAATAAATTAAGTTGATAATCTTTTTTTTTATTCTTTTTTTATTTGCTATTGAAAAATTCTAAAAAATAAATAAACTTGATATTGTAGATAATTTTGTGAAGAAATTTCTTCCAGTATACTATTCCTTTGTTAGAATTTCCCTTATATGTATTTATTTTGTCATCGTTTCGGCGTTTTTGCCCATCTTCAGGACAAACTCATAATATTCAGATCTTCTAGTACAATTTTGCCATATTCACTGTCATTATCCACCATGTCCAAAAAATCTATTATTTCGCCTTAATTTTTACACTATTAAAATCTTATTTTTTTTTTTTATTAAATTATCATAATGAGAGTGTTATATTTTTATATCAATTTCATTGCCACACTGTATCTACTTGCTAGAACCTCTGTTTTTCGCATTCTTATCAGTACATTTTTAATGTTTTAGTCCCCCTACCCGTTATTGTAATTAATAAAAAAAGATCATTTTCAAAACTTAAAATTACAAAACAATACTGAGAAGTATTTATTTATTATTTTACTACTTCTGCGTAGACTCTTGTAATTTCGACCTTCAATTACTTCTATGCTGCGACATTCCAATAGCGGAAGCCTTAGATGGTTTGGCTTAATCTTCTTGTTGTTTGGATCAGTTCATCCAGGAATTTGTGGTGTAATTCTAGTGATGAGTCCTTCACAGCATAATTTGACATTTTTTACTAACAAGGGGAGTGCCCATCGCCGATTTTGATCACCATTTTTATGGTGATTCTACAAATACACTGATAATAAAGTCCATTGGCACCAGGAGTGGAAAAAAAAATTAAACAATGAAACTGCTTTATTTTATATCTAGAGTTTTAAAAATGATATTGACAGGGAATTTCCGGGGAAATAAATGGTTTCTAGGGTATATTGAAGGAAAAATATAATTGATTACATTAAAAAAAATTTAACATTAAAAAATAATTGATTTTTTGTCAAATAAATTTTAAAAAGTCTTAATGTTTTTAAGTAAACTCGCCTTGTAGACTTTTTCATACGGAAAATGATGGCAGATTTATATTGAAAAAAATCATAGGAAAACAAAAACTTTTTTTTTTCAGTTCTGATGGTGAAAATTTTTAAAGAGCTACGAAATTAGGTTTTGGTTTGACGCTCTGTATCTCGTCTTTAGCTAATCCGGTATCGAAGTTCTTGGATTCGTTAGAAAAAGGGAAGTTTCTTCTTTCCATAGATATAACAACTATTGTATTTTCTTAGAAGGTCTGTGTAAAAATATCTGACTACCAAATAAAAACAATTTGAGTTTTTTTTTTTTTTTTTGCGGATAACGTTGGTTCTAAAATACTTAGGAACATGGCGGTTAAAGAAAGAAGCGTAATTTAAGAATCGTTACCAATGCTCTAATTTCAGTTCGAATCTTTCTAAGGGTTCCCGATTTATGAGTGATTTTATGGATCTGAAGCAGAGCTTGGTCAAATTTTTATTATAAAAAAAATTGTATTTTTATATTTGCCTGCAATTTTTAACATAGGTTTTTTTAAGTGAAAAAATTAAATTTGACGGCAGTAATGAATAGAAAACTTTTGTTAATATACTTTACTCGGTAGAAGAATACTTTTTTCATTACATATAATTTTTATAACATATAATCTGAAGGGTCAGATCGCTCTAAAATTCATTTATTTCGTTTTAAAATAATTTTCTATTCTAAAATTTACTATTTCTGGATCAAGAACAATGTTTTTATAATACTTATAGAAGAAATTCTTATTTAGTTTTTTAGTAAATTATCGAGGTAACAAAATATATTTTAATCCTATACTTTATTAATACTGTTATGATTACATATAATTCAATAGATCTATCAGAATGCTGCATAATTTAATTATATAATTTCGAAAATTTGATCACTCTAATTTTATTGTATAAAAAAATGCTTGTAGAAACTGAAAAGATAAAAAAATATTTGTTTATAGTTAAATTAGAATCCGGTTTGATTCTCTGTGCTTCTTTGAATTTTGAGAACTTTGATTTAGTTACTTTTTTGCTTTTAAACAAGCAGATGTTTTGGTAATGTTATATTTATGAATAAAAGTAAAATTTTGCCTAGTTCTCTTGTATCAACTTTCGCTGATTCGCTAATTTCATAAATTTCTTCCATCAATGAATCCTCTACCGATTGTTGCAACGGTTTCGTGAAAATTTCCGCTGAGTTTTATATTTGAGACATCTATCATCCTTGAAATAACTCTAATGCAACACCATTAGGTTTTATTTCTTGTAGACTTCACTTTTTAATTTGATCTTACTATGATAACCATGGTATTGTTCAATGAAACAGATTCCAGACGACTAGCCGAAAGATGTGAAATCCGATGAGGTACGATTTAAATGGAATAAAATATTTTTAAAATGTGATACTGGATTAAAGCACGCTTGGCCAAAGTGAGTCATCGCTGGCGTATTGCTGACCCCTGAACGAGTTCCAACTGCTGAGCCCTTTTTATAGGTGAATGTCAAATATTTTAGATCGGCTAAGGAGCTGGCTCCGGGATCTTCCTTAAAAATAGCGCCAGTGGAAACAGCCGCTTGACTCAGCGGGGGCGTCCTTTGTGGGGTTCATGGTCCAAACATAGTAAGGGTGACGTTGCCGGCCCCCTGTCATCGGCCTCGTCCGTTCTTTTCAACAATTAATATTTTACAATAATAATAATAATGGTTATCATTATATTCATAGACTGATTAATTGTGATCTTCGAGTTGTACAACGGAACTATGAAACATTCGTTATTAATACTATGTCGCTGTCTTTCTGTTTATAGATGTTCATCTGCTTATTGCTTTTCGTAATTCAAACTACTACAGTGTCGGTTCGATTTTCACATGAGAATGATAGCGTTTTTCATGAAAATGAAAGATGAAGGTTGAGCGTAGGGGAACATTGCCCCAATGAAAACCAAATATTATGAATCAATATTCTACTGCACGTTAAGTAAGATACTTGTACAGCTGTAACCAGTTGTATAGCTGTACCACTAAAATCATAAAGGTTCTTGGGCTCAGTACTTGGTAAGAGTATCCTTCTAGACAAGTAGCGGATCAAGGATTTTATTTGTTGGAGGGAGCTAACACCGAGGGAAATTAATTCATTATATTATAAATGCATCGGCATTTCTGTTATTTATTTATTATCATTATAGTTACTTATTTATCATCTTGTTAAATTAAGTTGTTGAAAATAAAGCCAACAACGAATAAGAAAAACATAGCGATCTCGACTTAGCTGACTGATTGTTGGCTTGCATGATATGTTGCAGTGATGCTATCGTTTTCTTTTCCACTCTAATTATCCCTCAACGTCCTTCACCGTTCGCGGCGTAGACGTGTGAGAAAATCGTATGTGGCCATTTGATGCAAAATAATCGCAAATAGTTAGCTTGAATGTTACAACATGGGAAATAAAATTTAATTATAGTCCTACGTTGGCAAAGCTATTTTTGTTATTCGGTATGATTTAAAAATAGAACATATTCTAATTGTTTAATTATTTGGCTCAGATTGTTCATGGATAATGGACCATTGATTATTATTTTTTGGGGGGGGAGACCCCAGTCCTTCCCCCTTGAATCCGGTATTGTTCTAGATTATCCTAATTATCCTAATTATCCTAATTCATTCATAATCGTATTATTTTATTTGTCCACAATTGGACCATTGAGATCCATAATATCTATAAAACCTTCCATAATAATTCTACTTTTTCTACTTAATCCAGCAGATATATTAATGATTATTGACTTCGATTTTTTTATATTTTTTAACTTATTCCTTCTTTACACTCAATAAGATCTTTCTGATTATATTTTATATTTTCAAAATAAAAATGAGAATTAACACGTGGAGAAATAACTACTACCGATCTATGAAACCGTATTGAAGTTTTTTTTTTTTTTTTAAATCAATGTATTTAAAATATAATCAATATAAAGACCATATATTTTCAGTTGGATAAGAAAAACACTTGAAACTATTGGTAATATTTAAAGTAATTACCATTAATTAAAGTAAGTCCATTTGTTTTTTTTAATTTCTTGAGTTGTAAATATGTTTTGGTTCATTTTCTAGAAATCTTAGTTCAAATTAATTTAGACAATAAAAAAAATAAAAATCACATACCGCCAATCGGGTTCAGAATAGACATGTTGATATCGATATTTTTTCAATATATCATAATATCGATATTAAAATTTCAGTACCGAAAACTTATATTTTTTTTTTTTTTAGAAAAAGGAGAAAAAAATATAAAATAAAAAGAATTCTAACAAGAACGGCAGATTCGACTCGGGAGGAGGATAGGAAATAATCTGTTTCTTAATATTTAAAGTCTGCTGAAAATGAATTTAATAAAATCATATATTAGTATCGGCAGTGAAATATCGATATTATAAAAAAAAATATCTTAATTAAATCGGCATAAAAAATATCAATATTAAAAAAAAAACCATAATTATATCGGCACAGAAATATCGATACACGTATGTCTCTTTAAAAGATTAAAAATACTGACGCCCGATATATCGAAATATAATGAAAAATATTTTCAGTATTTTGTGCTCACAATGTTTAAAAACATTAACGGGAATTCACTAAGTAATTTGAACAATCAAACTTAAAAATCAGTCGTGTAGTTCGCTCAAAAAATCGTTAGATACCCTCAAACGAACTGATTTAATACAACATTTATTTAGTATTTTAGTTCTTTAGCTCAAAATGTTTCAAAATATTCACGGGATCACAAGAAATATTTTGAGCCATGAAACCTGAAAATCGGTTGAGCCAATCGTTCAAAATATTTTATATTGTTACTAACATTCAAGCTAAACACATTGCACCTCGTGGCTTCGCTGTAGTCGGGTAAAAAGTTATTTTTGTTTGATTGAAATTTTGTTTTAGGATGAGATTATTTATTTTCTCATATTTTCATCCTAACCAAAATATATAAAAATGGAATGAAAATTAATTTACAAATTCCATTTCCACATTTAATCACATAGAATTCGGTAATTGCATTCTTTCAGAATACAGTAAAAGATATTTCATGTACATGGCAATCTAGTTTAGTGAGAAACCAATGTGTGTAACAACTAATAGGTTGCCAAACACAATTATGTCACATAGTTTTTATAAATTACCGAGAGTCAATAATAAAAACGAAAAAAAAAACGATGCTGGCAAAAAAAGTAACAGAGTTTATCATTTTCATCATTATACATGATCTCTTCGTAAATTTACAGCAATTTAGAAAGAATATTTCCTAAACGAAACATATAAAACGAGGTACTACGAAAAAATTCAAATTGATCTTTCTAGGAAAGTTTTTTTTACGTCAGTTTTAAAAAGAAAATTATGGAAGCAGCAAAGCCCCGCTTCTACTAATTAGTAATATGGTTTCTCGGAATTGATTTTCGCAGAGAATGTCAGAGGGCAAAATGCCAGACTATATCACCTAATTGTGACTTATGTCTCATTGAGAAAGGGTGAACATTTACCCAGCCACTGTTTTTAGCTGGTTCAAAGCAGTTAAAAAATTAAACCAAACTCTATTAAATATAGCAATTAATTGCAATAACCTAGATCTTTTAGAAGTTCATTATTTTTTCAATGATTCGATCTTGTTTCATCATTTACTATGCATTAAACATTGAATGTTTCATACAAGACCAAACTAGCAAAAAAACTGTAAGAAGTAACAGTGTGTAATTTTTTTGTGCACTTTCATTAAGCAGTTAAACTTTTGACTTTATGTAGATCTTATTTCAGAAATCAATTTGTTTTCGTATTCGCGGCTGGTTGGACCATAATTTAATTAAATCTGGATCTGTGAAGTTAAAGTATATTTTAATTCGTTTTTTGCGAAACCCATAAAAATAGCAAATATCTATAAAAAATTATTGCTTTGGCATATCTTCATTGTCATCAAATGCAATGGAATATCGAGTATCAGTTTAATTACTTGTAAGAATCGTAATTATGTATAATTACAATATATGGATTATTATAAGTTTATTATATGTTATTCAACATTTTACACAAATCAAAAATCGATTAATTATGAAAATATGATAGGATACATTCAAAAATGTATATACTTATTATTATACTTTAGCTGATAATATTTTAGCTTAAAGTTTAATAATTAGACAGGTTTTAATTTATATTTATTAATAAATGATATCTGAATGTAATTCATAAAGAGGGGATTAATAGTAAAAATGTATTTTGTAGGAACTAGATAAAATAAAAACAAAACAAAAAAATAAGAAAGATAAACCTTGGAATTTTACTATATATTTATTATAAGTTCAAAAAAATTATCTAATAAGGTTTAAAGTATGCAATACATATTACAATTCAATTCAGTTGGGCAGTAACTCATTGATAGTAGTGTTTCTCTCTCTCGTATCTTATAGTGAATATTTTCCAATACTTTCTAGGCCTCAATTAGTTAGTCTGCAATTAGTTATGTCCAAGTAATTAGATTCAAGCATAAATCGATATTTAAAGGTAATTGTAGAGTGGTCCCTGGTATTTAAATATCATGGCATGCGTGTATTCCTTTTATAGGTGTCATTTTCAAAGCTCTGATTTCTAGCCGCTTGGTATATCATCCCAGAGAATATATGCCATTTATTTATTTTTAAGAGAGTTTGTAGTTGATGAACGGTGATCTCACATTTGACACGTGCCAATTGGTTCTTCAAGGATTTCAATTATCCAGCATAAATAATATTAATTAATAACATTTCTGCTACTTGTAGTCACCCATATAAAATTAACTGGACAAACTCAAAAAACAGCTTAAGGAGGCTGGGAAAATCAATATTTATAATATATATTTTTTAAAGAAATACAATTTGATTTTCATGTAAGTTGTGCAGTAAATAGTAAGAAATAACTTTCTAACAATTTTGAGGTACATTATTATATTATACGCTCTAAAAATCAAAGTTATAATATATTAAGTCTATAATATATAACAATATGTTGAAAATTAGTGGTAATGGATATTCATATTTTGGTTTACTAGTTTTATTATATATTTCGGCTTGACAATTTTATAATGAAATGATTTTTTATTTGTGGATTCCTACATTATAGCAGTGTCCAAAAATAATAATTTTAATTGTTTATGTTCTACAAAAAACTTGTGTATATATACATATTTGACTATATATATATATATAATAACTTATATTTATATATAACTAAAATTATATACTTATATATATGATATATATATATATATATATATATATATATATATATATATATATATATATATATAACTTATATTACTAAGAACTGGTGTAATCTAGGTCGATGAAACAAAACCATTTTATTAAAAAAAAGTGGTCTAAATATTATGTTTAGTACATCTTTAATGGAATGTTGATCCAAAATAGTCAGAAATCCACTTCACATCTAAATTGACAAATTTTCAATTTTTGAAGGCATATTATATCCCAAGAGGAATCTAACCTCAGGCTTAATATCTTGGAGGTGTGTAGTTACTAATGTTTACTGTATTTAAAGAAAGTATCAAACCTTAGCATTGGATTCTTTTTCAAGTAACGACTTTTCAAATATTGAAAATTCAAAAAAAAAAAATCCATATTTTGACGCCTTTATGTCTGTTGGAACAAACTTTAAAAATATGAAATTTTACATGTAAACACCCCATTGTGCGCCATACTGCTGTATAAACTAAACAGGTTAAGATTTTAGGATCTGAATTATTAGCAATTTAAAAAAAATCAAATTTTGACGACTTTTATCTCTGTTGAAACGATGTTTAAAAATCTAAGATTTTTTCAGATAAACCCTTTATTGTGTGTTAAACTTCTGTTGAAATTTGAAGTTGGATATTTTTCTACAATTTAAGGTTTTAGGGCCTCAGTTATTGAAAATTTAAAATAAAAAAAAAAAAAAAAATCATATTTTGACACCTTTTTGGGACAAACTTTAAAAATCTAAGATTTTTACAGATAACCCCTTTATTGTGTGTTAAACTGCTTTATAAATTTCATGCTTGATATTTATCTACAAGTCAACTTTATAGGACCTTAAATATTACCCAAAAAACCTTAAATATTTTTAATGTGTAATGACAATGCATTACTACAGATAACAACAATGGCGGATCTAGACCTTGCGGGGACCCCTTGGTTAGGCCGGACATCACAGCTGGATTGAATCGGACCCGGCAGTTCAATGCTTTTTCTACTCAGTTACCGCTCTGCTTCTTTGAAAATCTGATTTAACATTATCATAATTAAAAGTTTGATAATTTAATAATATTTAATAGAGTCTATGGTAATCGTGACATTAAGGATATTTTCTACTTCAAATTTATTAGTTCTATATTTTGTCATCGCCTCAATCGTTGTAAATACTATATGTCTGTACCCATTAATATTGCACTAATTAATTTTTTATAAATATATTCAGTGCCTTGGATTTCATCTTGACAAATGCCTCACAATGGAAGTAAAAGGAATTAAACTGTTACAATCTCAACATTTTCCTGACACTAATTACGCCAGATGATCTTAGAACTATTTGATCTAATCCTTACCATCAGAATCATTAACAAAATCCTCTAGTCTTTTCATTGATATTATTCGTAACGATAAAGATGCACGCTGTACTATTACGTTGGAAATAGATTTTATCCTTCCAATATAAAATCCATACCTACGCCAACGCAAACCCGCTAGTTCGTAATCATGTTATCCAATCATTTTCCGATAATCCTCTATGGCATTTAAAATAATTATTTCTTGACCTTTTTTTATTATTGGAGTACTGGCTATAGGTAGTTTTGCATCAACTTACTTTACATATTTCTAATCTTTGAAATTGTCGGTTTTGATTTGTACCACACTATATAGCAAATCTCTGTTACGAAATTAACTGAACAAATACTCAATCGTCTACTTAATTTGTGTTTTGGAATAAGATATAAGTTATATCTGTCCTAAACCATGACAAGAGATCCCTGTTTTATCAGACCATGAGCATGTACGGCAGCTATCAGACGGTCAGGAATCTCTTGGTTATCTCCAGAGGCGTCGTCATGGCAAGGGTAGAGGGATTGTCACCTCTCCTTCCCCCACCCTAATCATTTGAAAACCCGAAAATTTGGTAAATTTGAGATTTGAGAACCTACTTCAAACTGTGAAAATCGTGGTAAAAAGTTTTTACACAAATATATGAAGAAAAATTTAAAACCACTACCAATACCTTTCAAGTTAAGTAATTGGGATTTTATCAATACAATGTTTCTACCTCGCGGTAAGTTAGGAAATTCGGCCCAAATTGTTGGAAAATTATAGATTCTGCTCTCCCTCTATAAATGTTTGTACCTTACCCCTTTTAACCAATATTCCTGGTTATACCTAGCGAAGCTATTATAAGTTGAACACTGCTGAAACCTTAAGCGAATGTAAACATACATAATTATGTCAAAAAAAAAAAAAAAAAAAGGGGCTTTTGGGTGGTCAGTATTCAGGTTTTTTAAGAAGGAGCATTTAATTTAGTTTTTGTTTATTATTTTTTTTTTCGTCGTGCTTCTCTCAAAATGCCTTCATTAGTAATAGTTTGTGAATTTTCTTATTAAGAGTTATCAATCGTATTTCTTCAAGAAAAAGGACTCTTGAAAAATGAACTGTCATCAATTTTCAATATGTAAAACTACTGTTGTGGATTGTTGATTTTTTTCATTTCATTGTTCTACATTTCAATTAGATTCTGTGTTAAATTTCCTGTACGTAGGTATGGAAAATTGTTTTTTTAATAATTTTTTAAAGACATTTGAACGCATCAGAACATAATAATTAATTATGATTTGATTGTTAATAAACGGTATTGGTATACTATTTATTCAACGATTTCATTAACTGATAAAATAACTGGTTACTTTTTTTTTTTGTAACTGACAACTACAGCTCCGATAGTCCTTAGCAAAGAGTGATAAAATAAAAGGAAGATAAATGAGAAGGAAGTGACAAACACAATTATAGTAGAAAGCCTCAAAAATTACCCTCAAATCGTAAACGATATGATAAATCAGTTACTAAAGCATGTTTAGCAGAAGTTCTAGAAAAGTTGTAATTGTATTTATTAATTTTACTAACAAGAAAATAAAACAAATAAATGTGAAACATTATAAAATGACATGTAAAATTTTTAATTAAACATGTGAAATTAATTTAAAAATAAATTCATTACTTATATGGAATGTTTTTAAGTAACCAGTAGGTTTAACATTGAACCTGTTTAAGTAACCAGTGTACCATTTCCCTGTTTATTTTTAGTATTTTTTAAGGCCAGGCGTCGAAGCCTTTATCTTTTGACATTAATTTTGCTTGAATTGAAATAATATTTACTCTTACTTATACCTGTCTTTCCATTTTTGGATTTTGGAGCAGGATCTCCGTTGTCCTTTGTCATCCGTGTCTGCTTTTCCTTGTTTCCTCATCATGATCAATATCAGTTTAGGAAAACTTATTCAACTCTGTGGTAGAACCTGTACAAAAGCTGTTTAAATCTGACAACTTTTAAATACAGTCAGATTATATACCTCTATTCTTTAAAATTTCCTTTAACCTCATTCTTTTTGTTAAATTCGAGTCCGAAAATTTATTCTATCAACCATGAATCGACTCAAGGGTTAAATCGATTGAAGGGTTGAATCGACCAGAATCTTCAATGGATTAAGAAATAACCTTGAAATCGAGCGTAAATGCTGACCAAATCATCCCTTTTATAACTGTTGTTCAAAAAACAGTAAGCTCCATTCTGAAGCACTGAACCCTTTAATATGAATGAAATTGCGGAGCTATACAATAATTAAGATGGAAAAGTTGATAAGCATTTTATTTTAATGCATGATTACTTTTGAAACACCATCTACTGTTCAATAGAGGAATAATATAAAGGAGAATCTTGGTTACGCAGAATAAGAAAAATCGTATTATAATATGTGCCGACGTTTCGGCCTAAATTTTAGGCCATCATCAGGGCTAAGAAAAAACAAGATAACAAAAGAAGTAACAACAGTGGCAGTACAAAAGATGCAACAACAGTTTCTTATTTTCACATTAATATTAGGTTATTATGATCATTTTTTTCTTCATACTTTTTATCTTCTTCATCTTATTGTTTGTTAACTTTTTTTATCATTGCTGGTACTGCCAATGTTGTTACATCATTTGTTATTTTGTTTTTTCTTAGCCCTGATGATGGCCTGAAACTTTGGCCGAAACGTCGGCACCATACTGTTACCAAGAGAAATAGTATAGTATAGTACTCAAATGCATTACTGGGAGAAAAAAATAATATATATATATATATATATATATATATATATATATATATATATATGTGTATGTGTGTGTGTATGTATATAGCACGTTCTTGCGAATTAAGCCATTTAGGAAGTTTTTGGCAAATTTTATTTTCTTCTGTTGTGTAAGTAATAGAGAAATCTTATTTCGTGTCAGTAATAAGCAATATTTCGTTATTTAGCCTTGTATAATTAATTATTTGTATAATAATTTATCCCTCATCGTATTTTCTCCTCCCCGTCTCCAAATGAAAGTACTAAACTAAATTTTATGAAATTTTTTTGGATCTTTTTTAATGAAATAGTAATTTTAAAATTATATTACGCTTCTAGAAACGTAATGTATGATAAAAGAAATTAAAATTTTACTGGTTTTGCTTCAAATTTTGTAATAATACTAAGTTATTGAACATTTCTAGCGAAATTCATTGGTTTTATTGAAAATTGAAATACCTTTTTCTTAACAAGGAAATATATATTTGTATTTAAATACATTAAATAGAATAAATACTGGAGTTGACAAATATTTGTTGAGGCAGTGATATATTTTCAGTATTAATACTTTTAGCCTTATATTTAATATTAGAAGTAGTATTAATTTGTTTAAGGCTAATTTAAAATAAAGAGTAATTTTCCTATTAAATGTTAGTCCTTGAACTTTGGTTTTACGAGATGCAGGCGGGAGGATCCCATAAAAGACAGCCGCATTGACAAGTTAGCTGTGAGATGGCAGAAATAAATCGACTGAGGACCAAGGACTCAGATACCCATCATTCTGATACTCTCTATCAAATGTCCTTGCCTTCATCTGGCCTCCAGCTCTTCCTTTGTCTCCGCCGTACCAGCGAATTTAGTCTCTCAATATAATGCTTCACATTGGGTTTAACTGTTATGCCATAATATTCATAAAACTTATGTATAATCGCGTAAGTATTAAAAATTGTCTAAAAAACATCCGATAAACATTCTAAAAGAGAAGGATGACAAAAGAAATTGAGAAGTCTTCTATCAAAAGTTAATGCATCCACTTCTCATAAAACAAGATTTTTTATAAGAATTAAAATTCTGCATTTAAAAATAATTCAGTTTATTATAGGGTTTTACGAAGTATAGTAAAAGGAACTTAATTTGCAAAGAGTGAACACGCCGGGGCTTAAAAATAAGGAGAAATTAAAACTGCCAAGAGTTACAGAATTCCTAACCGAGAGGAATAGAAATGTTTACGAACCCATAAAGAAAATTGCATACCCCATATTCAGTGAGCTCACACCTTCTGGAGTACCCCAGCGTTGGCAAAAATTATTCGAAAATTAAAATTTAGTTTTAGATGGTAAGATCGACCCAAAATGAAAAGTGAGTCCCATCATCGAAGTAATAATTAAAAATTATAAAAATTATAATACATTAATAAAAATTGAAGATGTTTTTCTCGAAATAATAGACTATGACACTGTATCGAAGTGTAATAGGTCATCGGCCATCGGAGGGGAATAGGGTTGTATTTTATATCCGTTTTATGACCCCTAAACCATGGTCCGCAGCTACGTGAGGTTGGGTGGCTCCTCCAGACTATCTGTGCTCCTGCTGGCGATAAAATATCTGTAAGACGACTACATTGAACGGCCAAAAATCTGTATGATGTATAGTGCCAACAGAATATATGTATATATACACATATATACATATATTTATATATACATTTATATATATATATATATATATATATATATATATATATATATATATATATATATATATATATATATTATACACACACATATATACATTTTTTTTTTCTATCGCTACATTTGGATAAAATGAGATGAAATAAAATGTTTAGGGTTGTTTTCTAGGCAGAACAATAAAAGTGTTGGTAAATGTAAACACAAATTTTGGAATGCTTACCTGTTTTTATGTGGCTTTCAAAGTTTTACGCATTACTACAGACCCTCTGAATCTAGTTAAAGGGTTGAAAATTTGCATGTGAATTGAGCTGGTGTTAAAAAAGTGCGTTTTGGAGGGACTAAGTTTTTTTTCTCACATTACCACCATTTCTATTTTATATTTCAGTGAAAATACTACCTTAGTGACGGAGCTCTACTACTCAGGCTTTTTTGAACATCAGTTGACGCCGTGATTCCGCTTTTGTCTGTGTGTGTGTATATATATATATATATATATATATATATATATATATATATAGAGAGAGAGAGAGAGAGAGAGAGAGAGAGAGAAGGTTCGAGTGGGGGAGAGGGGTATGGGGAGGGCACTAGGGGTTGAGAATGTTGGGATGAAAGGCCTAGCTCTATAACTCGCGAAAGTCAGTATTGGCTGACCCCTGACATCTTGGCATGGACATCTAGATCCGGGAAAAATTAGGTCATGAGGTCGGCTTGGAGAAAGGGAATCACGTTGATAATGTAACTTACCGGGTAAAACTTTCAAAATGTCGCCTATTTTTGGATTCAGCTATTGCATTACTGCTAAAATAGTCTTCTCTTAGGGAAGCTTAGCTAAAGAACTTCGGCCTTATCGGAATTTGCTTTTTACGACTCTAAGGCGGGTCGGTGAGGTAAAAATTTAAAAGGAAATAGAAAATGTATTCAAAATACTTAATAATCAAAGAGGTATCAATCGGTATTGTGACTTATTACGAATAAGTATTCTATCATCGTACCCTTTTTATCTGAAAATGTGATAAAAAAATATGTAAGAAGGTATATTATTCTTAAAAGTAAACATTTCCAGGATTGAAACGATAATCTAGTTGCAAGTAGAGATTTATGTAATAATCGGTAAATAGTAAAAATAGTGTAGGATTATGGTTGATTTTAAATCAAACAAAAAAACCATTTTAGGAAAAATTGAAGTATAATTTTTTTGTTTTTTTCTTTTACATATATTTAACACATCACTATTGTCTTTACCTTTTAGTTTCATATATCCTCAGGTTTTCAATAGTAGAACATGTTAATAATACATTTTCACTAATGTTTTCCTTCCATATTAATTCTCGAATTCGAGGATCAATATTTGAAAGTAGTTTGCGCAAGAAAGAGGTTACCAAATCAGTCGTTAGGTATTCCCAATGACGAGTTTAGCTGTCAACGCCTGTATAAGATATCCCAAGGAACTCATACAAACGGAAACAGAAATAAATAACATTATTTTTATTAGCATTAATTATTTCATAATAATAATATAAATTGTATGTAATTTTGAGAACAAAAAAAACAATGAGAATACTTTTGTTCTGAATAAAGAAAAAAATTAAACAAGAAAATATTCTGTGTCATTAAAAATTCAAATTTTAAGAAAAATTTTATATCTTTATCATTTTATCAACATTTGTGGCTTTGCAGCGATACCATATAATTTTATATTTATTTCTGGCTAAATCATAATCCATCTCCATACTGATTTACTGGATTTTATTTCGAATACCATTCAACTATTATTCCAACAATGTAAGACGCCCGTATGTATCGAATCCGGCTCTGCCGGTATTTCTTTTGAGGACTTGAGCACCGATGACTGGGAAGACCAACATATAAATTGAACAGGTTAAAATTTTATTTGGTTCAAAAACTCGAAAAACCAACGAATGAAACCATGGATATTTCTGTAATTAAAGTTTTTTATAATTTACATTTCAATGTTAAATTAAACTCTTTTCGAATAGATATATGAGATGATTAACTTTTTTTCCCTGCATTCAGTTGGCTTTTTTATCACAAGTTTGTCGCAGCATAATCAGATAACTGTTGTAATAACATAATCTTTTATATATTTAATTTCACCTAATTTGACATTTCATACTCTTGTATACAGTGAAAAAAACAAAAAATATGGGCCATTGTAGAAACGACGATAATTTCGATAATATTGTCCTTTGGGAAAATACTCTTGAATTCCTAGTGAAGCTGAAGTAACTGAGTTTTACAATGACAAAAAAAATAAATAAAAAAATATAAAAGAAAATTCAAGAGAAAACAAAAATTCGTTATTTGACCTTCATAAAATTATTGGCTTTTCTTCATGGATAAGAAAATACATGACCGCTTGCTTAAAAGAAAGATAGTCTGTTAATTGAAGTGAATGGGTGAATTTGTGAGCTTAGAGGTCTTACAATTGCATGAACTGTACCCGGTAAATCTTATGAAGTTATGAAGGCGGTTGAAATAAGCAAGTGAAGTCGGCCTTTATGAAGAGTGAATCACTAAAAAGGTAAGGGAAAGATGATTCCACGTCTTATTTTTCGTTAACGAAAATAGGTGCAGCTCAGTCAACGAAATATGTTTTACAACATTCATGTTTGTATATAACTTCCTACCTTCTAGCGGTGTTTAGTATATATATATATATATATATATATATATATATATATATATATATATATATATATAAGGAAACCAAATATCTATTGTAGTATAATATTTCTCATAAAATTCTTTATCACTCTGATCGGTATATTTTAAAAAAATACCTTATCCTAATCCTGGAAAACTCCAGAAATATTAGCCCCTGAAGGAGCTAGAGTGGTGCAGTATCGACCCCCTGATAAGAGATAGCTTTCCCCGAAAACGTTATCACGGCGGGCGGTGGGGGCGTGACGTCACTCCATTCATGCCGCCGGCGTATTGATTGCCGCTAGTACTGGTCAAGGTCACTCCGCATCCATTCATAATATGACACCTTTCTCTCTTGGCTGTCACTCACTCCGGCCCAAGTCTGCATTTACATTGCCATGATATGTTATAACATGCATATTTTTATATAACTCCCTATCTTCGTGCGGTTGCTTGTTTAGATGGATTCAGCGGGGACATTTTCCGCACAGTACACATATTTGCTCAGTGAATGAAAGGATTTATTGAATGACGTCCATGGCTTATTTACTCCTGTGTTTGGTGTTTGTTTTCTATTCCCTTTGTTGAGGATAGAGTAGCTCAACTATTGCGCAATTTCAACCAATCCGCAGTTAAGTGAATGATTTTTTTTTTCTCTAGCCTCTTCAGTTTATTAGATGTTGAAAGTTAATAGCAATCTATTTTCCCTCGGGTATATACTAATATATAAAATGCTCAACAATTCAATTTCTCATTAAATATTTGAATTTTGGAGGAGAAAACTTTATTTAAAAAAAAAAAAATTGTAATAGCCATCATTTTGTTCCAAATTTATATAGTGAGTTATTTAAAAAAATAACTTAGACCTAATTATCTAAGTTGAATATTCACTCTATTTTTCGTTATTGT
The DNA here is from genome assembly GCA_948150685.1 of Rhaphigaster nebulosa. Classification (NCBI taxonomy): domain Eukaryota; kingdom Metazoa; phylum Arthropoda; class Insecta; order Hemiptera; family Pentatomidae; genus Rhaphigaster; species Rhaphigaster nebulosa. The sequence goes on along the minus strand of OX411309.1, from coordinate 114,042,142 downwards.
TAACACTTTAAAGGTTACATTCAAACAACAAACGTTTTGCATAAATATATATAAAAAAAAATCGTTTTGTTTATAAACGATATAAACATGTTCCTAAGAAAAGTTTTACATTTATGCTTTAAAAAAAAAAATTGGAATTCAGAGAATTTAATATTAATTGGATATAAAGTTTAGAAATTACTCTAAAAACTATTTTTCAGAACTATTTGCTCCGTTAAAAGAATTATAGTTAATTTTATGAATCTTTAAAAGTACTAGTTATAAATATCTAAAAAAATTCTAGATATTTTTCTTTCTTTCCTTCTTCCTTCTTTCCTCTTCTGTGTCAATTTTATTGATTTTTGTTTGTTAATACAAATAATCGAATCTTTCAATACAGTGATAATTAAAAGTGTTGTGAATTCCATTACATCATTTACTAACACAATGGATAACCAAACCAGAAACGTGCAGATGTAAGATGCAAATCGTAGCACCCTCCGCCCAAGCACGCTGTACAGGTGGCCGCCACGTGCGCCCTTGACCCTGTCCAACGGTCGATGAAGCTTGTTCAAGTTTAGACCGTCACCTGTTTGAGGGCTTTTCTTGCTACTTTTTACAACTGTTTTACCTTATGCTCTCATAAACATAAATACATACTGATATCTTGCATGTAAGTATGTGTATATATATACATATATATATATATATATATATATATATATATATATATATATATATATATATATCCTGAAACCTGTACCACTACAACCCGTGAAGGGTCTTGGGCTCAGTACTTCGTAAGGACCGTGCTGTTTTAAGGCCAACGGTTGTGTAAGGAGGTGATTTGGCCGAGTTCACGCTCAACCGCCAGGTTTTCCCCCAATTAAGGGTACCCACTTTATAGAGGCTGGGTGAACCCCAGGATCCCCCGATCCCACAGGGTCGATTCACGACTGAATACAGAATAAATAATTATCTGCCCCAGCCGGTCTCGAACCCGGGATCTTAAGATTAGTAGCGCAGTGCCTTACCCACTGAGCTACTCCGCTCCCTTATATATATATATATATATATATATATATATATATATATATATATATATATATATACATATACATACTTGCATACATAAGCTCACTCACTCTCTCACACACACACACACACACACACACACACACACATACACACATACATATCCAGAAAACGTACATCTTTATCCGCATACATGGCACCAATTGATTCATAGATTATTTATTTTCACAGTTTTATAATACATGTTTAAATATATGGGAAATATTCTATTCGGTGTTACTTATGACCTCGTTCTTCTTAATAAACATATGGCGGCTCCCATAGTCAATACTGTTTCTGAAAGGCATTGTTATATATATATATATATATATATATATATATATATATATATATATATATATATATATTATGTACATATAATCAATTACCCACTTTTTGATGCTCGGTGTACGCTAGCACTATGATTTTCTCCGCCGCGTTATAAGAGGTGGGAAAGATTATTTTTTTAATTTATAATTTAATATTTAAAATTTAATGTTCTCTCCAAGTGCAGTAACCGTTATTCATATATATAAATCATTAAATCTAAATTTAGAGAAGCCTTTCATATTTTCCCAGAGTTATAGAGGTCAACCTAATTGCATAATCCTGGAGTGACGGGTTCAGCCTGTATAAAAGGGAGTGGAAGTATGAAAGGGTTCAGCCTGTTTTCGTAAAACATGAAATTGAAATTATTTAAAGAGCCGAATGCACATTGTGTCGAATGTCATTTGTTGTTAAATATTTAGGTTTATTTCTTGCCGTTATGCCAAATACAACAACCAGGAATTAATCTGGTCACTTCTCTTGAAACAGAAAATTTAAAGAAAAAACTTCTAAAAGATTCATAATCGTTGTCATTGAGCAGCATCAACAGTTGCTATAACCCATATTTTTGAACTATGACAATTTTACTTACTTAAAAACGATATCCTTTAAGAAATACTCGATAGTCTTTAGGATTGGTAGCAGTAATGCAGGAGCATTCAAGGAAATTTCCTTCATAGAAATACTCAAACAAACTCGATGGTACCCCACTGAATTGTTACTAATTAATATATTTTTTCCTGATTCATTTAATTCATTATTTTTTTTTTTATATTTTTTATTTATTTAATTATTTTTTATAGGTTTTTAAAAATTAAACTAGAAAAATTTATGAAAAACACTTCTAATTTAATGGTCTTGTTTAAACCAAATGACGAAATAATAAAGATTTTATCTAATATTGTTTGTCTAACCGATGTTGTCAAGTCGTTTTACTGCTACTGTTATCGAAGGCTAGATCTATATCTAATATTCCATATACCCGATGTTTTCTCTGCATACTGAAAATTGTAAATCGCATAGCTGTAGGCATGCAGTTATGCAATGGCTGCATGCAGCTGGAGGCTCCAGGAGGCTGGAGAATATAGGTCAGGGGTGCCGGGGGCGGCGCCATCGACCGGGCCCATTGAGGACGTTCATTCATCACCAGAGTTCTCAATGGAATAGTCTCTTGAATGAAAGGTGTCCCATAATGGGCAGGTTCCACTGACTGATGCCGAACTCTCTGTGCTGACTCCTTCAGAGAGTTGATCAGCGTAGGTCTAGACAACACGATTACAGTGCTCCGGGTTACTAAATTATTCCTAATCTAGCTATGAAAATCGGTTGGAACTATCAACAATATATTATTGCTATTGTTACTAGTTAATTATTTTATCTCTAATAATTAATTTTTAAATATTAATATTAGAACGCGGCCCTCAAGGTAATTTTTTGTGGCCCTCAATACTCTTAAATAAAGTGAAAAAAACAATTATAAAGCAATGTTATCGATTAAATCCACCTAATGACAAAATATGTTTTAATATCCTGTCCATATTCGTAAATCCTCAATTTTAAAAATCCCTTAAAGAAATTGGTATATGAGATGCGGTCCGCGTTTTAGGTGAGTTCGACACCCCTGCCCTAAGTTATGAAATTTTCAAAAAATTAAAAATCCTACTTAAATACTTGAAATTTATTTTTTTTTAAATGCCTTATATGCCAGTACAGATGTAACTATAGGAAGAGAATCTTGAGGCCCGAAGTCGATACTATCAGCAAACGTTACCATCTTCACTGATCCTAAATTTATCCTATCTACGATTTGGTCGAACCCTTTGACGCTTGTATGTCCAGCGCTGATCAGCCTTTTAACGATTCTTTTGCCATCTTGTCCAACAAGTTTACCCGCTCATTTCATTCGCCCGATCATTACCGCCATTTTTGGGCATTTTATTACAGGGCTTTCAATTATCACAGGAACTTCTTTTGGGGCTTAAATTGTGGCTTTTGTTAGTGCCTAGCTTTACTAAAAATTTTATGTAAAAAAAAAAAAGGTTATTTCCAAAAAATATTTAACAAGGGCCACAATGGTCCTATAGTCATTTTTAAACACGCTATTTGTTCCCTAGGAGTTTCTCTACAACCCTATTTTCATGAAATATATGAGAGGTTCGATTATGTACCTAAATAACGCGTTTGAGCATTTTGCTGTTTCTCGCGCTGACCACCAGTGGAGAGATAAGTAGTAGAGGAAGAGAGGAAGGACGGAGGTAGGCTCACTGCCGACCGGGCTACGAGCGCTGCAAGTGCAAAGTACCCTTCCTTCATCACAAGATCACTATTTACTTTTCTATTACAGGACAGAGAAACAGCCCCGAAACGTAGATAAAGTTAGAAAAATGAAGTGGATGTAAGAAAAGAAAGAAAAAAATGTAAGGAATGTCATCATTGCTAAGAGTTAATAAATATATTTCTATTATTTAATCTTATTTATCTTGTTGTGTGGCATTCCAAACGGTCGCCTCATATTTCAACAGGCGAAATATTTTTCACATTTCCATTTATAAAAACTTTAGACTTCGCTCTTTCTAGTCACGTGAGTGACTAATTTCTATAATGCACAATTGAAAGTACAATAGTCTTGTAATATTGTAGCCCAAAAGTAAACTTTAATATATATTTACTTTCTACTGATTTGTTCCAGTAAATAAACCTTGCATACCAACAAATTAGTCACATAATTGGATAGAAAGAGATCAATAGTGTCACCGAATCACTTCTGTATAAACAAATTTTCCTCCCTATCTTACTGTATGGAGCAGAGCACTGGACTGCCCAAAAGCGGTAAATTAACCAGACTGAAAGGCACTGAGAAGCTAGGGGGAGAAAAAGACGAAGAACTCTTGTCAAGATGAAAGGCAACATGGGGAAACCTTTAGCCTAATAAATAATATAAAATTATAAGAACTGTATGTACAATCGCGAAAATCGTCTTGGAAAATATTCAATGAAAATTCTTGCGGTTATTTTTAATTAAAGTGTAATACATTTAATTAAATGTAATAACCCCAAACAGAAATACCAAAATATCTATTACAATTTTAAAGCTGAATTTATTAGTATTTTTTAGGATTATCGACTTATTTTTAGGCATTGATAAAATGGTGCCGTACTATGAGAAAAAGGCGTTTTGGTCGTTTTAAGAAGCTGGGTTATTGAAAAATGCTTAAATTCTTGAATAAAATTGAAATATATTTGTTTAACTGTTCAATAATTTTTTTTTCGAAATCATCACTATAGTTGGGGAAGATTTTTTTTTTTTAACAATTAACATAAGTTTTTCGAAAAGTTATTTTATGTTATACATTTTTTCTTCCTAAAACTTATTGTATTTTAATAATTTTACATTTATTCGGTAATCACTTTATGAACATCAGTTGACGAAATATAATGAAATATTCACCACCCCTGCAGTATCACCGCCTGCGCCTCCGATTCAGTAATCCGAGCCAATCGATTTCTCTCCACTGTCCTGCGGAGATGCAGGCATACATTTTATAACTTTCTTTTTATACTCCAATTAGGCGCTAATGACAGTTGAATCTCCGAACGTAACTCACTCCCTGGCATGTTGGCTAACCAATACAACACGACGTGGATTCGAACCTGGCTATCATCGAAAGCCGTGAATGAATCAATTAAAGACTGATTTATTGGATCCGTATCCAACGTAGGGATTCACACACTTGTCATTATCTTCCATTCCTTGTACCCACCCATCTATCTTATCCCCTTGATTAGTTCATCATGCGTGTTTTATTCTTCATTCTTAACTCTAATAACTTGGAACTTATTCAAATTTATTTCCATCTCAGTCGCTGATAATGCAAACTCCGCTATATATCAATCACAATTTAGCTATGGAAAAAATTTATCACAGTGAATAATGACATCATCATATCGTGACGAATACTCTAATGATCTGAACAGGAACTGTTTATTCCATTTTTCGCTATTCCATCTCCGTTAGGTACACTTTGATTAATTCTAATAAAAATTAGATTATTCATCATTAGTTTTTTTTTATAACTTGATCTTTTTTTATTTTTAACTTTTTTTTTGTCAATTAAAAAAACAACTCGTGAAGGTTCGTGGATTCAGAACTTGGTAAGAAAGAATTGTTTCTTGACAAATGGTTTTTATAAGGAGATAGTCAATAAAGAGGCTCCGACTTCAGAATCGATCCTCGACTATTTTTTCAAATCATGCGTATATTTGCTATTGCACTGCATAACAAGATTTTAATTTCTCCGATCTTTATATTTTTGCATATTTTACTTCATCTTGATAAGTAATCTACGATTACTTGCAGCACCAATTTTTATGTGTCAAAGAAAAGTTTTCAAAATATTTTTTTGATCTGAGCAAGTTTTATAAACGCTCCAAACTGATATCAGTGGTTTATTTTTTTGACTTATTGCTATTAATAAATAGGTAGATATAAAAAAAAAAAAAATGAAAAATTATTTGGATTGATATATGTATTTTTTTTTTAATGCTTTGGCATAACGGTACCAAATCACTTTATATTTTTCCTTCATAAATGACCGAGTTCCGAGTTCCAAAGATCATCAAATTTAAAAACATTCGACCCAGTAGTCTCGGAGGAAAAAATTCGATTTATGGATTCTACATATTTTGAAACATAAAACCTCAAATTTTGAGAGGATATGTTAATTTTTGTTTTCTTGGTCTATTATGAAGATCCATTACTGAAAATAATAAATTAAAAAAAAAAAAACGAATTTTTTAATTTTGATCATTTTTAGTTAGTATTTTAGGATGTTTATTGGCCATACTATTTTTTTTTCTTTTTCGGCTTCATTTTTATACTATAGAATGCTTACGTAGTGTGCTGAAACTTTACCAATCGTTTAATAATATTGCCATATTTTTTGTTTTGTTTTAAGTGCCCCCTGGCCATCATCTCCAATTTGATTGATATGAATAATGACCACAGATATTCCAAAGTGAAGCATTTACATTTGTCGATTATTTTTTCTTTTTTATTTAAGGTTCTAATTATGGTAGTGTTATTTATTTTTTTTCTGCAGTGATTCCAAATATAAGCCCCAATATACCACGATTTACATCTTAGTTTATTAAAGTATTGATAAACTTTAATATCCAATTAATTAAAATATTAAATACGAAGATTAAAATATTAAATTAAATTAAAATTGTATTATATTAAATATTCATTTACGATATTAAATTAAAATATTAAATAATAAATTAAATAAGAGGAAACATATTAATTCTTTTTAATAGTTTTCTTTCATTTTTTTCTAAATCGTTTTCTTATGCTTCTTTAATTTGAATTACAATCCAATTTATTATTAAATTATAGGTAATACTATAAGGTCCATGAAATACGTTTGTACAGGTAAAGCATAAAATACGTGATTTAGTGTTGCAGTAGTTAGAGTATCTTACTAAGAATTACTTGGACACGGTTTCTATTTCAGTGGAATGAAAGTATTTTCCAAATGATTTATTTCTGAAACGGGGTAACTCGCTACTCAGTTATCGTGTGGATAACTGAGTAGCTAATTGAAGAATGATGTAATTGCATTAAGTAGGGCGATTGAAATAGCAACGCGTTTTTATTTTTTTTCAATAATACTTAAGAATCATTTAAAAAAACGTTCTCATCAATATTTATTTCATCACGAACAACACAGCTTAAACATTGTGTTCTTATTCAATCGTTTCATATTTGTTAAGTTTTGTGTTAAAATTTTAGCATACTCATCGATTTTTATAAAATTATATATATATATATATATATATATATATATATATATATATATATATATATATATATATATATATATATATATATATATATCAATTTAAGTACCTCCTAGCTCTCGACGATGTTATCTTTTGTTCAAATCCACTACTGTCAAGTTTTCAGTCTTTATATAAAAAGTAATTATATTATTTACGGCTGGTAGTTCCGGTCATTACCGTTGGTAATGGCGTCACTGTTTGTTCATTGATTTTTGGAAACATCACCAAAACAGTTTAGGCTTATAGAAATGATAACGTGTGGATACTCAATTTTTTCATTTATTTTAATCTTTTATCTTTTGACAGATTAGTTGTTTTCAACAACATCAAATCAAATCGTTTGTATTTTTGTTAGAATAAAATATATTTACTCAAGTTGTATACACCATTATAATAAATAAAATGTTTTAAACTGTAATACATTAAAAATTATTGTTCTAAATTAATAAGATAATAATGATAGTTTAGAAGAGGGGAATAAAACAACCCCTAGAATTACGACTATACCCCTATCTCTCGGTAAAGTGGTGAATTATATTAGTGATAGTTCATGGGCCACCCTTCTCCCGCTTAAACTTTGTAGCGCTTTAAATTGAATTCAAATTTGACCAACGCAGAGGTTCGTCGGGTTCCTTTGGGCGGTATTGAGAAAACCCCACAAACTGATCAATTTTGACAATAAATAAAACCATTTCTTAAAAAAAGTTCATATCAGTCAATTTATATCAGTATGAAAGTTGATTTTTTTCATGCCGAATCTTATTTATATAATCTATTTGCGCTAAGAGTTAAAGTTAAGGAAATTATAAAACAACCGACAAAAAAAATAATATGGACTTTTTTTTTTAATAATATCTTTGCTTGAATTCATATAAAAAACTATTTGGTAAACACCAGTTAACAGTGATGTAATTGAATTTTTCGCGCCAGCATGCGTAAAAGAGCGTCTCCTTGACATTGAAGAGAGAAAAATGGGTGCAAAAAGGGGAAGAATGTATTTTTTTTGTAGCATAACAAAACAAGGTAAAACTAATTACCAATATTTAAATAGATTAAAGTACTTAGTGATAACAAAAAAAAATACAAATTGATATACAAATTTTATTAAACTTGATAAAAATGGAATTTTTAATCTTCCATTTGATATTTATATTTTTTTTGGCTCCCTCCGTGGTTGGACAGGTACCACTCCGCCCATTTAACTTCCGCCAGTTTGCCATTTTGCATTTTTTCGTATAAAGGCAAGAAGGTTACGATATGAGAATGAAGGGTCCTTAGGACCGTTACCTATGAACGCTTGTTTCTTGTCAAATGGATAAAATCCCCTTAAGTTCTCTGAACAATCGTGATTGAAACTATTATTGGTAAAAGCATTTAGATGATAAATAACTAAAATATTGTTTCAAATAAAGCGAACTGTATCAAATTAAAAATTAATTAATAAAAAACTGCGTTTTTCTTAGGTTGTGAAGTTGGCCAAACATTATAATAACAATAAATATTTCTAACAAATCTATAAAAGATGAATGAAACTTTAGTATCTTAAATTATTGATTATTGATTTAAAAAAATCAAAATTGGAATTTTTATAATTGTAGTGCATATTTTGATTTATTAAATTTCTATTTTCTTTACGAATGTTTGACAGATTTTTTTATTTTTTTTTTATTTTAATAATAAGTATTAAAACAAGCAACATACATACCTTTAAAAGCTTTTTAATTTTTTTTTGTGACACATAAAGAATGACAAAAATAAAGTAAGTCAGTAATACATAATATGTAATACGGTATATATGCTCTCATTGGCGCAAAAAAAATGTTCACATCAGCAAAGCTTACTTACTGAGTATCAAAATCACTAGAAATAGGTACCCTCAGTAGATTTCATTCATTCATCAAATTAAACACTTGTTCAAACATCTAATTTCAAATTAAAAAGTAAATATATTTGCTCTTGGAATTGGTAAAATGTTATCAGAAATAGGTTTAATGTTATGTCTTTATTTAGGTAAAAGAAGGAAGTACGGAAAATTTAGAAAAGATTTTCCTTGCTAGCATTCCCATTGGCTTTTATAAAGAATGTGAAAGATTGTAACTAAATCTTATTAATAGTCAGAATAAGGATGAAATTTGGCATTATATGAGTTATCTGATATGACAGCATCTAACCAAATACTTTTAAATAATATATATGATGAAGCGAATCAGCAATCGATTGCCCCCTTTAAATTATTTTGGTTTATTATTTTCAATAATAGACCTTTGGAATCGACCAAGGTAATTTTTTTTGTAACCCCCCTCAAAATTTGAGGTTTTACCTTTCAAGATACGTAGAATTCAAATATCGAATAAAAAAAAAATTCGGCTGTCTGCGGCTTTTCCCTGAAACTATTGGACCGATTTTCTTGAGATTCGGCACCAATGTCACAGGTCACCCCGGAATGATCCTCGGAACTCGACATTACCATCCGCCTGTTTGTTTCAAAATGGTGGTCGATTAGAGATCTCATAAGCCCATAACTCGGCCATTTATAAAGATAGAGAGGAAATGTAAGGTGTTTTGGAATCAGCATAACAAGGCATTAAAAAAAAAAAAAAAAAAAAAAAAAATGAAAAACCAAAAATCTGTATAATTACCGATTAAAGATTTTATATATCCATAACTCGGCCATTTATAAAGATAGAGAGGAAATGTAAGGTGTTTTGGAATCAGCGTAACAAGGCATTAAAAAAAAACAACATGAAAAACAAAAAATCTATAATAATTGCCGATTATTTTAAAATTCCGAGAAACTTACGATATAGCAGAAATTTACTTCAGAGAATTTATTTCCTTTCAGACTAGGGACATTTTTTTAAAGAAATTAAATGTAATTAATTCAAAAGTAGTTCTAAAACCCAAAATAAAATTACAGAACTGGACTCAGTGCATAAAGGATCAGCATTTTTTTCTTTCCTGTTCGATGGACCTTCTATTCTATATGAACTGTGTCCTTTACTTCCTCTTACATAGTCCCGTCAATTTTGTATAAAGGCTAATATTCGTATGCTTTGGTCCGTGTTCAGCCAATATGGTATTAATTTTGTGTTGTTTAGTTTATTATAATTGCATTGTGTATGTTTTGAAGCCTTGGTGGTGCTTTGTATTAATTTTTATAGTGATTATTATGTTTAATGTATTTACGTAGAATACTTTTGTATGAGACTTCACTAATAGTTGGAATAAATGGTCCGTAAATGCATGGTATATATACTTATTAGTTAGTTATGTTTATATACTTAGTTATGTTTTTATATACTTAAAAAAACTTCTTTGTTCGAAGGGCAACAATTATAATTGTTAATTCATAATTAATAATTATTATTTTTTCAATAGGCCATTCAGCACCAATGCTTGTGATTGCAATAAGTTATTCTAATGATCTAGCTATCAGTTATATCCGACATCCATTAGGTATGATTCAATCCACTTCGTGACGACGAAGGAAGGTTGAGAAGGTAATGACAATTAATAGCTGTTTATTGGGAGGTAAAGAACGAAAGTATAACGGCGGACAGGAATAGAGCGGGCCTAGATCTAAAATAGAAGAGCTCTTGGGACCTATAAACAATTTACAGCTTATTGACCAATCCAAAAATAGTCCAGGGCTAGACGGAAATAGAAGATTCTCAATATCCGGACAATAGCGTCAGGAGTTGATGCTTCTCGATCGTTCTTTCGATGCTTCGTCGTTTGTTAATTTCGTTGGGAGTCAAGTCCAACATATCCATTTATATAGACTTATTTTAGTTACGTCATAATTTTTTTTTATTCAAATTACGAATTTTATTATAATTTCTTTTTTAGGTCTATGCAATTTTTATAATTATATATATTTTTAGTCACAATATTATAATTAAATTCTTTAAAATGCATAGTTACATTGTGTGTTTGTACAATGCTATTTGCATATACCATATAAAGTCACTATTTGTTTTTATTGGGAAGAAAGGCCAAAGCAACTAGAAACCCCCGCACACAGTGGACTTTGAAATTAAAATTGTAACCTAAAAATACCTTCGGGTAGTAAAAGAAATTTGTATGTACCGGTATATATATGTATGTATTCTTATAGTATATATTGTGTTGAAAAATAAATTGTAAAAATCTCTGAGGGAGTGAAAAAAAATTGGAAAGAAAAACTATATTAAAATTATGCTGTAAAAAATAAATTAAAAAATTAAATTTATAATTTTATCAGTCTATTAAAAAAAAAAATGAATTACCACAATATTAGTAAAGAAAAATTTAATTAATGTTTCTATATGCCTGAAGATGTCAAGGTTGAAATAAAATATGTAAAAATTAATTTTTTCATTGTGTTCTTCTTGCAGCGTCACAAAATTTATTTTTAAAAATTCTTATTTTTAAAAACAAAAATGGGCTTGCTTTTTTTTTTACATTTATTAACCACCTTCTTTATTACAACATTGTACGTTTCTAGATTTCAATACCATCGTCAGAACATCAGCCACCACTTATTACAATTTTTCTTGAAATACTTGTCCGAAAAAGGCTGAATTTCTTGATTTTGTAAAAATGCCTTGCGCTTTTTTTTGATTGATTCAATTATTATGAAAAATACTCGACAAACACCGATTTGATTTTTTTTGAACTCGCAAATAAAAAAATTTCTGTATGAATGTTGTGTATTCTAGGTCTTGTATTAAAGAAAAAAAATCTGATCATATCTTAATATCTAAAATTAAAGCTTTGCTCCACCCTGTAGATATCTGAACTAAATGATATTTACTTTTTTTTTTTAAGTAATAACTTTTTTTTATATTATCATTTATTTTTGTTGTTCCTATAAGTCAAAATTTAAGAAACAATTATGATAATTAATCGAGCATCACGGTACTTAAATAATGCTACATTACTGTGACTTTAGGTATGTTCACACTTGTTCGCTTTTTCTTTCCCTTTCATCTTCAACATGATGCATGCAGAAAAGAACGTGAGAGGTGCCTCTTCCTTTGTAAAATTCCTGGAATTTGATAGCGCATGCGTTATTGCCGGCGTTCCCAACAACTTTGGGATTTCTAGCGTCCGCCCGTGCCTCTTTTCCATTCGATTTGTGAAAATATCGCAGTCTTCGGAAGATATTTTAACTTTCATCAAAGATTACAGGTATTTATCGATTTTGTGGAACGTCAACCACTCCGCTTAAACAAATAAATTTATTAGAAGCTATAAGCCGTAAGTTGTTGGCCGACAAGTATCAGTTGGGTGTCGACAAAATTAAAACTAAAATAAAAACTTTGGCATTATATTTTGCCAAAGAACATTCAAAAGTGAAAAAAATTTCATGATTAAATTATTCATTTAAATTTATAATAATCACTAAAATCTATAAATTAATAGGTAGAGGTGGGCAAAAAATACTGAGAGTAACGAATACCGAGTATTTTACTCGAATTTGTTACGATTAGAGATGGAAAGGGTTCTAAAGACCTCTTCCATCCCCAGTCGTATATAATCTCGGCTAGTAAAATACTGGGTACTCTTTACTCAAGAGTACTTTTTGCATGGGCAAAAAAAATAGGGATGGTTTTTTAAAAAAAATGGTCCCTATAGCAGTTTTTTTTTACCGTACCGATTACTCTGTTTGTATAAATAGTAGAGGGAATATATATATATATATATATATATATATATATATATATATATATATATATATATATATATGTATATATATATATATCATTCGATGGGTGCTGTCGAGTAGATGTTCACAATATTTAAAGAATATCACATATTTTTTCCATAAAGCCAGGTAAATCTCTGCCTTTGCCAAGATTATCTCTTGAACGGGTTGGCCAATTTTGTTACTTTATTTTTTGTTTGGTAGTGTTTGGGTCTGTTGTGCCTGTGTACCAAATCGAGTACCCTCTGCACTATAGCGGCTACGCAATTGCCGAAAAATCTCTTCTTCCATAGAGTGTAGCGCCAAAACAGCTCAGATTTTAATGGAACTTGCCTCAAGTCTTCTCCTTAAAGCCCTTTAACAATCCATACACAATCCAAGAAAAAAATGAAAAAAAGTTATGACGGAAAGAATTTGCGCATAACTCGAAAAGTATACATTTTTCGTTGATTATACAAATGATCATTTGAAAGGTAATTAAATTTCCTACATAATAAAACAAAATATCTAATGTGGCCCTATATCTTGAGAAAAAATAATGAAACCCGCTGAAACTGCTTTATTTCATATCTCAAGTTTGAAAAATGATATTGCCATGGTTTTTCAAAAATAAAAAATAAATTTCAAACAAACAAAAAATATAAACATTAAAAAATAATTTAGTTTTGGTCAAAGCGTTTTAAATTATCAATCGTGTTGGGCATGAATTGTTGAACAAGTGCGGACAACAAATTGAATGCCTTGAAGGGACATGCCAAACGGTATGCGTAAAAGGCATGTTAAAAAGAAAGCACAAGTTGAAGATGAAAAGGAAAGGGAATGAGCACGAGTGTGAACATACACTTGCCGACGATTAATGAGCATGTACTCTATTGACGTACAAATCAATACAAAAATAGCCTAAGGTTGAAGAATACCAGAAGAAAACTGAAAAGGACTGAGGGATCTACAATACTTACATATTTATATATGTGTATTAAAGCAATGGAGGTGGTGCCGCTTTTTAACATTTGTGAATCAATGTAACAAATTATCCATATTTTTTTCAAGCTCATTTCAATAATGCAGTTTTGCTGATTACATACCTAATGGTTTAGAATTTGCACGCAATGCTGTTTTATTAATCTCCAAACCGTTTTCTCCACGTTTATCTACATGTTTAACTCTTATTTTGTTTATTTTTCTGTATATCAGTATTAATCGATCGACCATATTTTCTATTGGTTTTGATTATACCCAGACGCCATAACATGATAACCTGTGTCCTCTACTTTATATTTACAGAAATTTATGGGGTGGCGTTAACAACTTTGAATTTATATGGTGGCATTAAAATTCGTATTTATTTGGATTATTAAAATTATTAATATTTTCATTAGATCGCAGCTGTCGACTTCCGCTCGCTACGCTCGTTCAAAAGATAAACACTCCCTCAATGATCCTTATCCTTATCAGCCTTACTATAATTTAAATTCAGTTATTTATGCAAAGGAAATACTAAACTTTCATGCTCACGAAATTTCTTCGATGGTAGGTTATAAGCGAAACCAATAGAACATATGGTCGCCCGCTTTATACGTAAGTAAGTTTTTTTGCTAAATTATTATTATATTTGTGAATTTTATTTGAGTCATATTGAACTAATTAAATATTTTTTTCTTTATTATACCTCTATAATTTCTATCCTTTTTCTCGAAGATATCAGGCGTTGTCTTATACCAAGTCTGACCAGCCAAATGCGGTTATAATGCATTTTTTTTGTATGAATATTGTAGAAAATTTAATTTCCTACTAGATTGGTTATTATGCATTTTGCATTAAAATGAACTAAAAAATAGTTTTTAAGGCGAAACCACTGAATAACTCATTTTTTGCGTTTTTGACATTTTGCAGATTTGAACGGCCCCCGTATCTCAGTAGCTGTTCCGATTTTAAAAAAGTACTAAATATAAAACTTACAGGAAATTTAATGTTCTTTAAAATTGATAATATCAAAGATTTACCTCAAATGTACTGGGACTGTTCCCAGTGCTAGTAACCTGTGTTATTGAGGTAAATCAGAGTGGCGAAAATGACGAATTCGTTGACCTATAGAATGCCAATGCAACCGATCTAGGGTGGCAGACCGTTATATTTCCAGTTTATTATGAGAATATAATTAATTATGAGGCATAGACGATCAAACATTTTCTTGAAATCAGACTGTTTTTTTGGCCTCAGTTCCAGGACTAGTTGGTCAGACCTGATGTAAACACGCTAGCAGGTTGAATTGAAATTTTTGTGATTCACAAACATCGATTGTTGTATTCGGAAGATCTTCAAATTTTGCATTAGTATCTAATATATACTTACTTATATATAGTATTTATTTATTATTTTTTATTTATAGTATATATTTATTTATTTATTTATTAGGAGGTAAAAATTTGCATGGAGCAAAAGTAAGCAGTAGTGTTTTGAAAACATAAACATAATTTCTTAATTACTCATATTAATTATATAGTATATGTAATTATATATTTTATAATTTCTCTTTAATGACAAATTGTGACTATTCTTCTCAATTAAATTTTTAAAAACAACTAAATTGTATATGGGTATGAAGTATTAAAAGGGAGCTTGGGTTGGTCATTTATTTAATATTCATGTCCTCTTATTATCAACTAAATTTAGAGGGTGAATAGACATTTTAATTTATCATATAATTGAATGACTAAATTAATTTTGATACACGATCTGATAGACTGACAATAAAGATAGGCAGATAGGTCTAACGAAAGTGAAAAGGCATTATGAATGGAGAGAGGTCAAGGGCAATTGTGGGGTGTGTATAGACACTTTGGTGCCGGGGTAACCCACCCCTGGCGACCTCTGACCTTCCGCCCACCGCTCGTTCCTTCGCTACTGTCATCTCTGCTAACTGGTCATCGGCACCCTTAATGATTTCTTAGTACGAATGGATCCGATAACTGAAACTGAAATGTGTATGGGGGAATAAGGGTTGACTCCCTTGAGCACAAGACCAGGAAGAATGGAAACTCTTTATCGTTCAAGAGTTTCCAATAAAGTGTTTATTATTTAATGCTACTATTCTCTTAAACTTTCTATTCAAACCATACATCAAAACTCATTAATGGGTGCCAGAAATCATCCCATCGGAATGATATATTAATCTGGGCCTTTTTCACGTTAATATTATGTGGAAAATCAAATAGAGAAAAGGTTCAAATCCCATTCACATGTTACAGGTTTAAAGAATAAAAATTAAAAATATCCTCCCCCTTGAAGCTTCTATTAGAATTTAAAGGTTTTCCATAAGAGCAGCTTTTATACTCAACGACAGTTCAGCTACTCGCAATCATGAACGCGATGAATCGGATGATATCTTAACAAGAATTTGGTCATAAATCATTATTATAATTTACTATTTAAAAACACTATTAAACCCTCTAAAAATCTACGACGTGCCTTATTATGTCAAAAATTAAATGATTCAAAAGGTTAGACCCTACTTCCTCATCTCCAAATCATTTATCAAGTGATGGAAAATTTATTTTGGGCTAACTTTTTCATTTTATTTTATTTTTTAAATGAAAGTACTACTGAAAAAGTTTTATTATGCATCATGGTAGAGTGTTTTATCCTCTACAATGTTTATTTTTATCCTCCTGAATTTTCTCCTACAAACTTCATGTAATTTTAATATTTTTAATGTTTTTAATTTAAAAAATATGAGATTAAACTGGAAGATTTTAACAGAAAACGACTTATAAAATGCTTAAAATTAAAATGCTTTTTAAATGTTAAAAAATAAAATAATTTTCATTGTTTTTTATTCTCTATTGAGGCGAGTTTTATTTATTTATTTTTCTCATCTAGCACTTATTAGAGCCATACTTTACAAATCTATAATCCTCTGAGGAAGCTAAATAGTCAAGTTATTCTCATATTTATAATTGCTGTAATAAAATTGTTTATAATTTGTATACAAGTTTTTATAAATGATTTTAATATTTTAATAACAATAGAATTTAGGATGAATTAATTAAAAGTAAAATTTAAGGATAATAAAATGGACAGCCAAGTGGCCAATAATGTATATGTAGAAACAAAAAATAATTTATTAAGGTAATGAAATTAATAATGTAAATAATTTTAAATCAACGAATACAGTTGTAATTATCTATTTAAAATTTAACTTTTATATAGTTATATTGTTTAATAATATGTTGTTAACTAATTTTATTTATATGATGCAAATATTTTGTTTTAGAAATATGAATTTTGATAATGAACGAATTGTTCGAAACGTCATTCTATTAACATGTTAGAGTTTGAAGGCATATGATCAATCTTTCTATCTTGGCACATTTTAATTCTCATATTGTTTTTTTTATGACATACTCAGAATATTGCCTTGATATATTTTTTAAAATACATTTTAAAAAATAGAATGAAAGTTCTGATGATTGTAGTATTTACTCAAATATTATAGGAGCTTAAGAATACGTTTTAGTACTTAGTAAATACTAAATATAAAATATTTATTATTTTTTTCTTCCAATGGACCAACCTTCAATTTACCAAAAATGAATAAAATATATTATTATTTCCATTTATTTGAACTCATATTTATTCACAATCAGTGCAAACATATGGTCACTGTCTTTATTAGTTCTTTAAGAAAATGGCTCAGAAAGTTACAGATCTCTCTCAGTCTTTAGTTGAGATTTCTAGTTGACATTTCCGATCTTACGGAATACCTTTCCGCCAGTTATAAGTTTATCTTGTTCGGTAATCGATATATCTAACTTTGGAAAACAGTAGCTAAATTTGCCTGCGACCCTGACCGTAGGCGATAGGGCGTATGGGGCGCTGAACCCAAGGTCCTTGGCGGTCTTCTAGGTCACTGCTTGCCGTGTGTAGGTTTCCTTTTGGTACCTTGCCGAGCAACAGGAGGTTCGGCTGGTGTTTTACATTTTTATAATTAATTACACTTCAGTGCAATACTTATTTGAGGAATAAAAATATTTGGCGTTCGTGCCTCCACAAATGCTCGTTAACTGTAATGGATCATTTCTATTTTTCTTTTTTTTCATATTTAATAAATTCCCGACTGTAAAAAGAATCTATCAGGGCTCGAAATAGTTATATTGAACTTTTCAAAAAGTTTCATTTAAACTGTTTTACAAGAACTATTACAACTAAAGTATTAACAAAGAAGTTCTTCATAAAAGAAACTTCTGATAAAGAATCACTTAAAAACTTATAGCATTAATAGTTTTTGATAAAAGTTCTGTCAATATATGTTCTTGCCAAAACTTTTTTTTATAAAAGTTCTGTTAATAGAAGTTCCTACTAGAACATTTTAAATATAAGTTCTCAAATATAAATTTTCACAATCTTATGAGGCAAAGTTTGAGAGGGATATTCGTTGAAAAATTTAAAAATCTTTTAACAAATAGCATAGAAAATAAATAAAATTCGAAATAAAACAACAAATAGAAAAACAATTACCTTCTTATGTATTTTATTTAACATTTAATTTTAAATTTCAATAGAAAAATTGTTTTAGTTTTAATTAAATCACCTACAGAATGTTTATTTAAAGAAATAACATTTTAAGATTACCTTTATGACACAATTCTATAATTGGGATTTTTCCACATTTAATTGGGAACTTTAATAATGAGAACTTTCATTATAATCTCACTAAATAGTTCTAACGAGAGCTTTTTTAATACATAACTTGTTGAAAGTTCTTACGATTAAGTTCTTAAAGGACATTGATAACAACATTTCTTACAATAACATTTTAACCAAAAAGTTCTTTTAAGAATTTATAATAATAAAAGTTCTTTTGCATGAACTGTTCCAAAAGAGTTTCTAAAAAAGGTTTAATGTAGAACAAGAAGTTTTTCAAAATAAAAGTGCACAGTTATTTTGGAGCTCTGGAATATATTATAACCAGCGGATGTGCCTTTGGATCTATATAATACGGTGAAGGCATAAAGAACATCCAATAATTGCTATTCGTAATTAATAAAAATATGTTATCAATTTAGAAGATCTCTATCCCCACTCCTTTACAAACGCCATCGTATCTCTAGTCTCGATATTTTTTTAATGAAAAGATTTTAGAGTGCATTAAGTTTGCCTTGAAATCGTTTATCCCTTTTCAATGACGTAATAGTTGATTGGACATAGTATGTTTTGTAGAACATATATGATTATTATGTAGTTATAAAGTTTTAATGCAGTCAGTGTTTTTAAAAGTGAGTGCCACAAGTACGACACAAGAATGCTGTAAATTTTAAATAATTTAAATTAAATAAATAATTTATACAATTATCAAAAAATAATATTTTTAAAAATTACAATTCTATGTTTTTTATGTTTCTATTTTATTTACTACTATGATTACTTTTATCATTTATCAAAATTATGATAATAGGAGTGCCGTGAATGTTAAATCATTTCAGTTGCCGCCAGATAAAACATTTTGAGAGCCGCTGATGTTAAGTTCTTGTTACTGAGGTAGTAAGGCTTATTCGTTTTTATAAAACACAAAAATGTTATGTAGCCACTTTATTATTTTTTTTACAGCGTATTTAATACAACAATGAATTCTGAATCGAAGTCTGATTGCATAACAAGTATCACCAAATATTTGTAACAAAAAAAAAAAAAATCGAATTTTGTGCAATTTATTATGGTTTTTATACTCCTATTTTATTTATGATGACGCCGCATATTTTAATCGATTTAAGCTTCGGAATTATTGAAAAAAAGAATGTTTTGAGAAAACATTTTCGACCTAAAATACTGAAAAAATAGGCGTTCTGTAATAAAAAAAAAATACTATAAACATGAAAGTTCCTACATTTTATATAAATTTATTTTTGTTATTTATGACATAGCCCATGAAAAATAGAATAGATGGACAAGAACTTCATATTTTTTTATTTATTATTTTTAAAATATTTATAGTTTATTTAGCTACTTAAGCGGGATAAAACTACACAAGTCTGGATTTACTCAAGCTATCGTAGTACATGATTGTTCGGAAAAACGAGGGATACTTATAAAGAGATTTGGGCATAGTTCAAATTAAAAATACTCAATCATTTTTAATAATTAGTTTTTTTTTCGCTATTCATTTTTCTAAATATGTATTATTCAAAATTTATAATATACAATACATTTAATTAAAATATATACTTACATTTTTATTTTCGTTTGATCGCACGATTTTTTATTTCAAATATCGGATATTACGTCACTTATAAGGCAATTTTTGATTGAGATGTTAGTATGTTAAAAAAATATATATATTTTTAATAATCCCCTTAGATAAAGATTGCATATATAATTTAATATTTGTTTCACCGTTCAATTAAAAATAGAAGTTATAGTTTTTTTTTTCAGATAACTAATAAATTCGTATTTTTTATTTGCAAATGAATTTTTTGGAATAAAGAATTTTTCGAATAAATTGCTTCATCGTTCAATTATGTAGAAAATTTAATGAAAATGACGAATTCGTTGACCTATAAAATTTGATAGCAACCTACCTAGGGTGGCAGATATTTCCAGTCTATGGTGAGAATACTTTCGACATACACGATCAAATATTTTTTAAAAATCAAACACGTTTTTTGAACCACAGGTCTAAGAGTGGCCATCGTGCTGAATCAGACGAAGAATGAGACGCCTAACTGGAATGCCAACCATATTAAAAACAATAGAAGAGAATATCATAAATTAATATTAAAGTTGTTTGCAAAGTCAAATATTTTGTTTTTTCTGGTTTCAATTAAATTTCTAATTTGTTTTGAACGAGTTCATAAAAAAATTCTAAGTCTCTATGGGGTATCAATTATTAGTTGATTAAATACCAGGACGTGATACTGATCACTTTTTATACCTCAGTGTGTTAGTGCATTTTATGCATCGCTCTAATGAACAGTTTTACCTGTTTTTATCAAGTTTCTTTGGCAGATGTTCTCACGACTATTACTCACAACCGTCAAACTGAACTCACAACCGTCACAAAAAAAAAATATATTAAAAAGGTTAAAGTATGATTAAAAAAAAAATTGCAATGGCTTTGGTTTAATATAGCTATGCTTTTTCCACAATAATTTTTTATGAATTTATATTTATTTCTGAATAGTTGGTAATAAGAATAATTGCAGTTCTTATATCGTATCAGGTAAAGAAGTACGAACAATATTTTTAAAAAATCATCATTTCCGTTTTTTATTTAAATTGAACATCTATTTAGCATTACTATATATTTATATTGTAGAATTTCCATCATTTGAAGATATTAATTATTTATTAATATGAAAAAAAAAATTAAAGAAAGATGGACGAATATTCTCTTTGAGTAGCCCAATAAATGCCAACTTTAAAACAAATGGTAGATAGGAAAAATGATTTGTGAATCTAACAAACAGAAAGTATATTGGAAAAAACAACTCTTATATAATATAAATTAAATTGACTTTAAATACGTATTTTTTTTTTTTTTTTTTTTTAAACTGAGACCATGAGAATCACCCACCCGTTTGTTTTGCTATCCGATTAATTATGTTATAATTTTGTGTGTCAATAACGATTTTTTTATTTTTTCGTCCTTTTTTCAAGTACAGTTTATGTTTTTTATTTTATATAATATCAACTCTTGATAGTTCGAAATTCAAGGGACTTCGGAAGTAGAACTATAGATCAATTTTAACATTTCGGTTAAACATAAAACCGCCTACTTAATAGTTTTGCTATTTTTAATATTTGGAGGGGTTAGAAAAGGAAAAAAATATATTTCGGATATCCTCGATATTAAGGTCCATCGTTAGGCTATTTCCTAAACCTTTAAAGATTTTTGACAATCCATTAAATATTGTAGGAGAACGCGATGGGCTACCGAATTGGAAATAACGAAGATGACGAAGTATACTGGGGCATGGCCTTAATACATGGACGAAAAAGTCAAACTTTTTTTTTTCAAGTCGTCGAACTCTAAGCATCGATTTACAGGCTCTTGGGAGTAAGAAAATGCCGAAACATTTCTAAGACATTAAGTGATAATACCGTTTTTGAGAGGAATTGGTATGAATTGGAAAATCGAATCTTGAATTTACGTGAAAACATACTGTTTTAATTGCTCTTAAAAAATTAAATTATTTTATTACATTTTCGTCCCTTATTAGCTACTATTAAGGTCTATTTGGTCGGAGAAAAAATATAATTCAATTAAAATAATGCTGCATTAGTTTGTAACCCTTGATTTTTTGTAATGGATATTTGCTTCCGTTGTTGCGCGTTACTCAAGTTGTGCGTTGCAAGTACTAAGTTGTATAAAAAAACCTGATGTATCCAAATTGAGTCCCAAAATATTTAATGAGATAGAGAAGAGGTTAAATTGAGTCCCCTGTACCTGGGAATGGGGTTGGACCTTTTTTCAGGTATTGGGTCCGGCTTATCAGCGTTACCTAGGGACACCGTGAGGAGTTAGATCGTTTTGAAAATATTTCGTGCGTTGGAG
Organism: Rhaphigaster nebulosa; assembly: GCA_948150685.1. NCBI lineage: Eukaryota > Metazoa > Arthropoda > Insecta > Hemiptera > Pentatomidae > Rhaphigaster > Rhaphigaster nebulosa. The sequence continues at coordinate 114,019,682 of OX411309.1, read as the reverse complement.
CAAAAGTCACTAAGTCCAATTAGTGAATTTTTATGCAGGTTTTTTAAAGTGCTAAAACCAAATCTGACGCCAGTTTTGAATAAAAAGATTCTGTTAATATACTTCATTCCGTAGAAGAATACTTTTTCGTTATTTATAATTCAAGAGACACTTCGAATCAATCTAAAATTGAATTATTTCGTTTTAAAATATTGTATCACTCTAAAACTTACTATCTCTTGATCACTAACAATGTTTTTATATTATTTATAACACTTTGAACACGGTTTTAATTAATTCAATATACTATGATATTCCAAGCAAAGCTGGGTTCTTAACTATGTACATATTATAATATAAAAACATTATTTATGATAAATAAATAGTATATTTTAATTTTTAAAATTATACAAGTAAATAAACATATGTTTTCTCTATAGTAATACTGTTTTGATTAAATATAATTCAATAGAGCTATCAGAACGCTGCACAATTTAATTATATCATTTCAATAAATTTATTCCCTCTACTTAATATTACTTTTTTTACAAGAATTGTGGTTATAAAGGTGGTCTAAAAGTATAATTTTTACTACGTTTATGTATTGTAACATATACATGGTTAAGAACCCAGTCTTGCATGGGATGTCATAGTATATTGAATTTAATTTGAATATTTAAGATCTTGTTAAAGTTTAAGCAAAACATTATTGGTGATCCAGAAATAGTAAATTTTAGAGTAAGACAATTATTTAAAACGAAATAATTGAATTTTTAACGCGATCTGAAGGATCCGTTGAATTACAGTCGAACTTCTTTATATCGAACTTCCATATATTGAAAATCCCTATACATCAAACTTTTTTTAGGAACCTTCAATTTTTATTAGAAAAAATATTCTGTATATCGAATACAATTTCTATATATTTAACGAAAAATTCCAATTTAAAAATATATAAAATGTGACAGTCATCAAAAAGAGACCTTAGTCTACATACATAATAATGGGTAATAATTAAATAAGAAAAAAAAATGTTTCACTGGTTTGCAAAGCAGTGAAAATTCATGGAAGGTCTTGTTTCAGAAAACGCACAGGAGTACCTAAATTCTCTGAATCTCTTTCCTAACATAGAATGAAATTTTTATTTTGAATTCAGTTTAACTTTGCCTCTTTTGTTGTGATCATTGCTCCTAAACATGACTTCGGTAATGAATTATACACAAATAGACATTAGAAGCTATCTTGCGCGAAAACAAAAATAAATTAATTTTTTGTATATTTCCATATTTTTAATACATGCCTTATTAAATTATAAATGCACATTTGTAAAAAATCTGCAATCACACAGTGATTTGTATAATTTTTCAAATAAGTGCAATTGATTGATCAGTTTTATTTTTCTTTTACCCTAAAAAATTACCATTATTACTTTCCAAAAATTGCCTTTGTTGTTTTTTTTTTACCATAAAGAATAGCTGTAATTGTTTTTAGCCTGAAAAGAGTGAAAAATTGCAATCTTTCTATATTTCGAAATTTCCATATATCGAATTTTTTTCAAGGAACCTTGATGTTCGAAATATAGAGGTTCGACTGTATATACAATGAGAACAGTATTCTTCTACGGAGTGAATTATATTAACACAATTTTTTAAATTTAAAACGCGTAATATTTATTTGTAATTACTGTTAGTTGTAATTTATATTTATTTCTCTTCATATGCTTAATCTTTCGTCAATAAGTTTCAAATTGTATACATCTTACAAACCGTTGCAACCTTCACAACACCAGACTGATTAAAATTGTTAAAAAGAATACAGTATTTTACTTATGTAATTTTTATTTGTTATTCTTTGTTAAATAAAATCTATCCTATACTTCTGGCGTGCTATGCAACCATTTATTGTTGCTTGATATTTATGATTGATGTGATGGGGAAACATATCGAGGGCGTTCAAGCAAAATTGTAAAAAAAATACAGTAAAATTCTTCACGTAGCAAACCATTTTCACCTGTCAAGATTAAGCCATACAACGGTTTACGACTATACTGGCTGTAGTTTCATTCAAAATGCACTTAGTCCTTGTATGTCGTTTTTCCACCAGACAGAAAACATTTATAACACTAAATTCATTAATTGGACTTACTGACTTATGCTAACTTAGTGACTTACGCACACAATACATGGGAAACTACACAGCAAGCCCAACGCTGATAAGCCGGACCCGGAACCTGAAAAAAGATATTGGGTCCGGGACTCAATTTACCCTGCATCGAAAACTTACTGGGACTCAGTTGGTACCTTTTTTGGCATTTGGGACTCAATTTGGATTTTCCCAAAAAAACAGACTTATAGGAGTAGTCAACTACCAACAGTCAGTTGGTATTCAGTAAGATGACTGAGAAACAGTTACATCCGATTTAATCCGAATTGACTTATTTTTATCTTACTGATTCCAGTACTTAACTATCTTCTGTAGTTAAGTAAATTTTTTTTATTTATACCTATAAAAAAATAATACCGAAGTTGTGTTTGTAATTTTTTATTTTAAATTAGGCTAGTTTATAATATATTTTTATTAGGCTGGTTCAGGATTTGAAATAAGATTATCATAGGGTAGGACAAAAAAAAACAAAAAAAAACCTGTTTGGTCTTACTCCATTATTATACACACGTTTTAAATAATAATAACATTCTTTTTAAAAACCGATATCAGCAGAGCGCTTCACTGAATTTTTTTTTTACTAAAATCCAAAAGTGAAAATATCAAAATGGAGGGAGGAGAAAAAAATTTAGACCATCAAAAGGCACTTCTCTAACACTAACTCAATTAACAAGCATATTTTCAGTCTCTAACTCAATTTGGAGGGGCTGTAGAGGTGCGCAAAACCTTATAAACTGGTTAATTTCATAATAGCGGTCGAAATTTTTACTGAAATTTACTCCCACTTCTTTGGAATAATTATTATTCTAAGAAATTATGATTATTGTTCTCCACAGAAAACATCCCATACATCCCGAATTTCAGCTCTTTTGATCCCAAGTGGACCGCTGGAAGTATCCAAATGTAACGGGGAAAATGTATATATCAGACATGTACCAAGCAACGACTTTTGCACTAGATAGCCAGCGAACTACACAATAATACAGAAGTGAGGTAAATTATCAACTCACACAGCTTTGCGCACAGCCTACCTCTCAGAGGACTGTTTTTAATTTAGTTTATAATTTTTATAACTTTCGCAAAGATGTTCAGTTTCCTGTTGATATTTTTTGACACTAATGCTACTGTGTGAAGCATATAGATAGCATAAGCATAGCATAGCAGATAGCATAAGGTGTTTTCTTTTTGACCAATGCTTGTAAATCCTAACGATAAATAAATACTATGAAATGTATTGTTTCTTCTAGGGAGCTTTATCTTCTTCTTTTTTGCTTTTATTCCCATTTGCATCACTGTTCTCATTATTGCCGACTTTTCTCTGGAAGCCGCTCAAAAATTTATCCATTTACTAAAAAATATTTTTATTTTAAGATTAAAATGTAGTTATAAAAATGGTTTAATGATTATTTTAAGAAATAAATCACGATCATAACAATTGTCAATACGCATCAGTTGACACTTTAGCTATGAGTGGCCTTTAAATTTCAGTTTACTGTTTCATGCAACTGGCGGTCGTTTTTTGCATTACCGAAACACAGTGTTTGCAAAGGCGTTATTTATAAATTCTTCCGCTCCGCTTAATTTTTATAAATGAATAAAGAATATATAAAAATATAATAAAATTAAATTAAGCATTAAGTGCTTCACTGAATTTGAACTTAAATTATGCTATGAACATTAATTATTTATTAAAGATTTTGGCGCCTTCTCTGACAACAGTCCACGCCTCACTGGTTGGAAACCGCTTCTCTAAACCAAAATTATGATCATTTTGTATTTATGCCTGTGACAGGTGTCTTTAAAACTTCAAGTGAAATTATTTCAGCACTTTCAAAAGAATATACTTATTGTATATTATATTTGTTAGTACTTATAAGTTTTTCAAATCTTACTGTTATTGCTAATTACTTATTGCGTTCCACTTCCTTGATAATTTCAATTCATGTCCCAATATTTGAAGAAGGCCTTAGCAAGATCGGACAAAATATTAAAAGAAAATTGAAACACCTGGAGAAAAATCCAGAAAACAATTTAGATTACATTGTTATCAATATTTGTTTCGTTGATTAAAATCCAATAATCTCAGACTAGTGCTACAGTAAGAGAAACATTAATACATATAAGAACGTTTTGCACAGGAAAAACACGTATTTGGTTTATGTGATTTTATGAGCCTTAGGCCCCCCTTGTGCACTTTCTTTTTTTTTTTTTTTTTTGCAACACTACTCGACAATATATTTCCAATGATATATTTATCTTCCACTACTATGCATAAAGGAGTAATCATTAGTACGACAAATAAATGACTGTGTATTAATATGTCGATTATTCAAATGTTTTAGTAGATAAGATAAAGCAAGGAGTTAGGAGTCATTCAGACTAGTGCTGAAAATCATTTATACATGATAGTTCAATATTGGATCATAGTTCAATCATCAAAATCATAATTATATGGTACTACTAAATTCGAAAGGCCTTGAACATGATTTTAATTACATTTTCCTTCAAGAAAGGGTATTTTCAAGATTATCTGTATAGTGTCCTTAGCACGTTAAAATTAAGAATGTTTTGAAACTATGTTTCTTTAGACCAGTTTGATAAATGCGCGTGCAGCCCACACTATCCCTGCCATCCGAATCTTGAAAACCAATCATTACTACCAAGATTGACACCTACATGTTCCAGTAATGGATGAATGGTTGATACCCCCTACTCTAATAATGGCTGATAATTCCTAAAGTGTAATAATTATTCTTCGGCGTTATTATATCCCCAGCGTGGGCAATCTTGGAAGGAGATACGTGTCGATTGAATGCATTAATTCAATTTAACATTCAACTGCCAGCCTATTTGGATGTATGATTCCCCTCTAATTACATACATCATACCTTATCTTTGCCAGGTTTCATCCCTTCTCAACACTTCCTAACGAGAATTATCTTTGTTTAGCCGTATTGATTATTTAAATGATTAATTTTGAAGGGTACGTTAGCCATTTTGCAGTAGGATGAATCTTAATTACGATTTTGTGGCTCGTTGGTTGCATTATTGAGTTATTACTACATTGTTTTCTGATCTACTCTTGGAAGGATTTCTCTAATTGCTGCTAACCAGCAAGACAAACTATATCGTAAAGTCAGTATATGTTCAAAATATGGCATTGCGTTCTTTCAATAGCATACACATTATGTTTATTTAATACGTTCATGGTCTACATATAGTCATCTCTCACATCCCTTTGGTTTGGTGTCTCTCGACAAAAACTCATTCAATCTTTTGCCTTTTGCTGATTCTTAAAGATTCTACTAGATGTTTATGCTTAATGCTTACTATATGTTTTGGTGATTACAAAGGTTTTTTTCGTAAAGTAAAGGACTTACAAAACTATTATAGATATAGACTGACAGAATGATAGACTTATTTTGTGTGTCCGCCTCGAAGCAAAAGTCAACCATCTGAGACCAGCCACCATCCATTCGCTTAGTTACTTTTTTTCCACAGAACGATTTATTGATTCTTAAACTCACAAATCCTATGCACAGTGGTATATCCTACAAAAGATGTCTTTTGCAGATACATGTCGCACTCAAATAGCAATATTGATGAGATAGATATCCGTAGTTAGTTACTTTTAGGAAAATATCTAGTTTCTGTTTGTCGTTTTGAAGTCACTGCTCGCTAACATTTGCAAAATCTAATATACCTCATCAATCTTTTGCATTTGTATCATAGATACCTAACACAAACCTTTAAAATTATCCAGGCATTGTGGTATCTCCCGAAGTAAAGCTGAAGTCAGGACAGGATACTTGCTGAAATAGTAAGTGGCCGTTTGTACCTTACTGCATTTGCTGATTGGAGCCTTTGTGGAACAATGACAAATAAATTGAAATAAGTTATCCAGCAAGCTTTAAGAAATTAAGCAAGATATTCTACCACGGAAGACGTCCTGAAAATATAGTTTAGAAAATGTAATCTTTGAGTGGCGCAGAACGGACATATTGCCTTCTTTCACGGATGTCTGATGGAACTACCACTCTATGAAGCATCTAACACATAACTGGCACTGAAGCATGTACAACATACATGTTATACACAAATAATAACATACACCAATACTCTGACACAAACAACACTATGACCGAATCACTCTGAAGATAAAATCGAAAATTGAATTCACTTTATGAATGCCATTGACACGTTTCATGCCATTTAATATTTGTAATTATTAGCCACTAAGGTGGTTATTTTATAAATTTCTATAAAATAAAACAAATTTCGTATTCGTGATGTGTTCTGCCAGCTTTTCAACTATTTGTCTACTAAGAAGAGTCTAACGATTTATTGCAGATTGGTGTTTGTAAATATTTTATTTTATTGAAGGACAAGAAATACAGAAAATATTTTATTTTATGTTCTGATGTTCAAAATGTCGCGGTATTTACTTCATCAATGCTGCCTGTATCCCAGTTTTACCACCCTTATGTTGATCTTACCACAGGGTTGAACTTCCATGCATGGGTATCTTTCTCTGACACCCCACTTTCCGGATCTCTCCCCTTTTGGTATCCGCAGCCTCCTGAGTGTGCAGGTACCGAAGTAAATATTATGTCAGCTCGGCCGAATATAATTGCCATATAGAGTGGAGGAGTATGGCCCACGCTGGCGTGACGTAGCCTCTCCTCTGTTCCTTACAAGGTGGTGCAGGCCACTCCTTCATCCTTCGGCTCTTCGAGTTCTCTCGGTCCGTTCTGGACTCTTAGGGATTTCTTTCCGGCACCGCTCTCACCTCCAAGTTCTCTTCAACGTTATTCGAGTTCTACATTTTGGAAGCTATCGCAAACTTGTGCAGTATAGCACTTTTGGTTGGCTTAAGTCTTAAAGTAAAATTACCTTATCTTTTCTGCCTATTATATCATCAATGCCATTCCCTCGTGATATTTTGTACAATACTATGGCAAAATAAAAAAAATAAATAATTTTATGTGACATTGATTAATGATTCCAATATTCTTTCTCATCGTAGGTTATTTATTGAGCACTAATGTAAATATAATCAATAGCACTATAAAATCATCAACTCCTAGCGTTGACATATATCATTTTGTTGATTGTTTCCTGCTCTTTACCATTCATGTATTTCAATGCTAGGCATTGGCGAGGGGAAAGGTTCCACGTCCACCTTCTCAGATATGATTTGCATAAGCGCAGAATCATCTGATAGTGAGTTAAACTATTCAAAAAATTTGTGATTCATTCAACGATCATTAGGTTAGGTTAGTGACCATCATGGAATCGTTGAATAGAGCGTAATTCGGAACCTCGTGCTGTATCTCATTATGTTCAGAGAGTCCGGAACTATCAATGCAAAAAGATCTATCAACAACTAGTTGGAGAGTTTGATTATACCTATTCCTACATTAATTAGATAGCTGAAAAATGGTATCTCAGTACAATACCAACAGAATAGTCCTTCTCGGCTTATTTTGCTGAACCAATGGTTTGTATTAGAAGAGCTTTAATTATATTTTTAAAACCTTCCAAATTAGCCTGGTGTTAATTAATTATGCAATCATTGATATGAAAAAACAACAATTTTTTTTTTTTACGAATTTGATCTTTGGGGCATTATCACCGTCATCATTCATCAGCATTCTCACCGTCGAAAGATTTTGGTCGGAAAATTTGGATATTAATATTAAGAGCTTCTTTTTGGTTTATTATTTTCAATTAAATAGGTTTCTTTGTAATCGACGAAGAAAATAAATAAAAAAAGGTACATAGAATCCAAAAATTGAATCAGAAAAATTCTCCCGTCTACCGTCCGCGGTTTTTGTCCGAGACTATTCAGCCATTTTTTTTTAGATTAGACACCAAAGTCACCGGTCAACCCAAGATGTTCCTCGGATCTCGATATTACAATTCGCTATTTCGTTTCGAAATGGCGGACGATTAAAGGTTTCATCTGTCCATATCTCGTTCATTTATGAATATAGAAGAAAAATATAAAGTATTTGAAAATCATTATATCAAATCCTACATATAAACATAAACTTTTTAGAAATAATAAAACTTTGTCTAATAATTTCAGCGTTTTTTTTATTTATTTGCTTCAGTTTCTTCTATTAGATTTTAATTTTTGTTTCATCCTTTATACCATGTGCATATGGTGTGAATGCAAATCACCTACCACTATTATTTATTGCCCAAATAGTGGCAGAAAACACGTTTCAATAAAAAGTCTACAAAGATATAAAACTAAACCAATGATTTACCAAAACTAATTTTTATTTTCCAAAGAAAAACGTTATCTTCAGAATAAAACACGAAATTACAGCATAAATTGAAAGGATTAATTTGTTTGGACCTTGGTGGCACAAACATATAACCTCCACTCCACTTTTTATTTTATTTTTGTATAATTAAGAATCGTCAAATATTTTCTAGTGGTGGTCAGTTTTTATTTTATTTTACCTATCATAAAAAAAAAATGACTGATTTAATAATATCGGATATTATTTTATTATGTTTAATAACCATTTTAATATGTCAAACCAACTATAATGAAACTTATAGTAGTACAAATTTTGGTTGAATATAAATTGTTGTCACCAATGGCATTGTAACTATATTCATTATGATTCTGTTTCAGGTTAGATTGAAACAGCAAAATTACACGATGTTTATGCTAGATGTAAAAGCGAGGAACTACATCGGTGAGTCCTTGATTTCTTCAGTGTTTTATACTTAGTATTGTCCCAGCCAAAAGCAGTTTGTGACGAATTTTTAAAGCTTTTCCTCATAAGGACGTCCCATCGATCTTAGATTCAAAAAAAAGAAGGAGAAAGAGAAAAAAAAGAATGAGGATTTGGTTTGTTTCGGGTAGTTCTAATTGTATTCTGGCAGGGCCATATTGATTTGGTGCCTACGTCAATGGGAGTATTCTGAGAGACAATGTGTTAAGATATTTATAAACAGAAGTCTAAACGAATTCTTCTCCGGCTTTTACTTTCCATTCTTTGCATATTATGGTACAGCGGAAATGTTTTAATTTCAATTTACTCCATGCGGGAAGGTCGAATTTTGGCATGAGTTTTTTTTATTTTCATTTTTACTTCCTTGTGCTCACTAAAGGAAGTATTGTAATCGCGAAAATTTTCAGTTTTCAACGCAGATATCTATTTTGACCATCCCTGAATTCATTTTGACTAGTTTCGCCGTGACATCTGTTCTTATGTTCGTACGTTTCTTAGTGTCTCGCATGACTCAAAAAAGATTAGCCGTAGAAAGTTGAAATTTTGTATTTGGGATTTTTGTAACATCTAGTTATCCACCTCTCTTTTTGGCCACTACATGATCATCGGAAGTGGCACTTTACTTCATGGTCATAATATATTTTCATAAAAAATTATATTAAAATTTAATGCAAAACTTCTCAAATATAATGAATATAAAAGTTATATATTTATATAAATAACTTGGCTTAAAATTAACATACCGGAAGGGGTACTTTAGTTGAAGGTCATAATAGACTTTCATAAAAAATTACATTAAATACGAAAATTCTCAAATTTGATCAATAAGACTTTTATGTCAATATAAATTGCTTACTAGATTTGAGGATGTGGTACCTTACCTTAATTTCTTAATAGACTAACTAACTTCTCAAATTTGGTATACAAGACCAATATAAGAGGCACCGATTTATAGTTTAATAGCTGAACAAGGAAGCCATGTGGTATCCTCATCAGATTTTTTCGTAGGAATACCACCTGGCTCATATATAATATTTTCAATATTGTAAAATATTTATAATTTTTTTAATAGTAATAAATAAATAAACTTTCCAAATCCGATAATTTAAGAAAAAAATAAAAGTGAAAAAGTTGGTGAAAAAAGTGAAAAAAAAAATATATATTAAGTTATTTTTGAAAATAAAATTTTCAAGATTATTGGTTTGTTCTTCGTAGGAATATAACTTAGCTCATATATATAATTTATTTACTATTGTAAAATATTTAATAATTTGTTTCATAGTAATAAATAAATTAAAAAATTTAATTCGATAATTTAAGAAAAAATAAAAGTGAAAAACTTGTACAAATCGTACTTTATTTCATAAATATATTATACACGGTATCTAAAAGAAAGGATAACCCTTTATAATGGGGATTTCATAGTAAATAAACAAAAAAGTTTCTATGAACATAACCCAGATTAAATAAGTTACTCATTAGGATATATGTCTAAGTAATAAGTAATCAGTGCAATAAGTTTTATTTTATGTTAATTTGTGGTTTTTAATGTCAGTATTTACTACTTTTGTGCTTTTATATAGCCCAAATTGCTGATTTTTAAATGTGGACTGTAAAGACGATTTCCGCTTTAACCCTATTACATAGGAACTCAATACAAATATATGGAGGTTGGCAAACGCTAATCATGCGTGTGTGTCAACTTCAATCTGGTTATTATCTCTGTTAAATAACTTTCATTGTATCTTCATGAATAGTGCAAAGTTACTTTTGTTATTTCTCAGGTCATATTATCTCATTGTGTTGAATAGATGTAATACACGTGTAAAATAACACACTGGTTACATCAATACAAATAAGATAACACACGTATAATTTGACTTCGAAACTTAAAGAACAAAATCGGATTCAAGTATACAGTCTACTGACATCTATTGTCAGCACCCGCTGATCATCTTGTTAAAGCTTTCGTTAAGAAATGGTACTTTTTTACCAACTACTGGAATCCAAGGACCTTTCATGGGCTGTAGTCGTATGTTTTTTTTTAATATACATATATTAGCATAAACTAAAGAAAAACAGTTGAACGCACTTTATATAATATAAGCCTAAAACGACTCAGTTTCAAATCCAAAAATCTGCGAACTAATTCTCAATAGTTTGTATGTCAATGACAAGCATTTTGTCTTTATAAACTTATTTTTTTTTTTTAATTTACCGGCCGATTGACCCGATAAATTTAGTAACTCAATACACTGTTATTTTGAAAAATAAATTATTTTGGATTTTGGCTAGATGCTTCAATTTCATATCCCAAACATTGATTTTTCTTGAAACTTACTATTGTTTCTTAAAACGAAAAATTTAGATCCTATAATCAAGTCTCATTTCTTTTTAATTTCAAAAATTATTAATTAAACTGCTTTATAAATTTAGTTTAAAAAAAATATTAAAAAGTTTAAGGAAATTGTCATTTTGAAGTTTTTTTTTTTTTACAATAATAGTAAATACTATATATTGTTTTATATAATAATATGTTTTACATAATAATAATAATAAACTGTTATATAATAATTTATTCTAAATGAAAGAAAATAATAATTAGAACTATTAATGATTCTGCTACCTATTTATTACATTTAATTTATTAAAATTCCTTTACTTAATATTTTTAAATTGAAGCGCTGAAATGCAACAGTATCTTCAGAAACATAGAAATCAAATTTTTTTTTGTTGCATATTACAGGTCTATGTGCCGAATTATTACTAATATAAATATGATTTTATTACTCATACTACCATTGATAATCAGAAAAAAATGTTTTTATTTTTAATTTAGTTATACTTCTTTAATATAATTCAAGTTAAAGCTTGAATGCTAAAACAGTTTGCATTTCCACGCTTCTATTATGCGATCTTAAAACTGAAAATAAGCCAAAACATATTTGTTTTGTAAATGTTCAGTATATAAAAAATATGATGTTTACGTTTAATTACAGCGTAAAATTTACCGATTTCAAGAAATAAAAATTATAATTCATGAATATTTTTTTTTCAAATTATAATTATAATTAGTAAATGCAAAATATTGATTTCATCCAATATAATATTTTGACTTGAACTATTTTCCTCGTTTCGGATATGTATATGTGTGTGTATATATATATATATATATATATATAATTTTTTTTTTATTGATAAGGCTTAGTGGTAGAATCAAAATTACCCTGTTTTAGAAACTGTTTTCGTTTTTATTTTTTTTTTTAAATCAATCAATTTATTTTGAATATATTGAAGAATATGCAATTAATTGACTTGTTTAAATTTGGTCTTATTATTATTATTCTTATTATCTTATGAAGCTGTCATATATAATTAAAGCATAAAGTCCCTCTTTTTAAGACTCAATAAATTAATTGTTCAGGAAAATGAATAATCTTTTTTTGATGTATTTGATTTCATGCTTTCATTTTGTATTGAGTTTATTTTCCTCGTACGGATTCCTTTTGCCATAACGAAAAGTAAAAATTTGATTACAATACACATAGTTAATATGTTATGGTTGTGTGTTTAAAATACAATAGGAGAGGGGTAGCGATCCCCCATGACCATCCTTGACCCCATCGTTGGGGATGCACTACCTGTTGCAGGGGCGGAGTGGTGACGTAGCTCTGACGTCGCCATCATTAACCACCTGGGATAACGCCTTTCTGTTAGGCCTATCGATTGATAAGACGGCTCTCCCGATTTTCCTCAATCTTGGGTTTTTAATTATTTATACAGTTCTCTGAAGTTGTCCATTATAGATCTCTTTTCCCGGTTAATGGAATATCTGAGATCTATTGAACTAAAAATAATATACCCTATGACTTTTTAAATATTAGCGAGTTAAACTAAAAGTTTTATTTCTGATGAAAATACTTTTTTAGATAGCCTTTGGTAAGAAACTAAAAAAAAAATATCGGACTAAGGAAGCGATTCGGGGGTGAACCAGTATTTTTTTTTTAAATGATGTGCATATAATATGCTTAATATTTTTCAATTAACTTTTTCTAGTTGTTGAAATATATATTGTAATACATTTCTTAATAATTAAGTAAGTTACTCTTTATAATTATGAGCGATATGTAAATGGAACTTTTTTAGATGTATGTATGCGCGTTGTGAGGTATTTGTAGTCTATAGCTTCATTATGAGAAGCAATAATTGATATTATTAACAAACAATAAAATTATCAGATTTTGTTGGGTGACCATACAAAACCGAAAGTACAAGTTTTGGAAATAAAATCACAAAAATTATAATTTGATTATAATAAATATATTTTTAATTTTTAATAATAACAGAATTTATTTGATTAAATGTTATATTTAAATAAAATAATGTTTCATCACTTTTAAATAACGTTTCATTCTTATTACCGGCAAGGGCTGAATTTAATTTTAATTTTTTTTAATAAAATATATAATAATATAAATTTTGTTCACTAAATTATTCTTGATAATGCATTAATTCATCATAACTAAATAAGCACTTAAATTTTTAATTTGTAAAATATAATCAGTGATAATAAATATGTGGTTTAATATAATTAGATAATTAACAATTAATTAATATTATATATCAATTATGTCAAAACATGTAAATTTCGTTCACTAAACATGCTTTTTAATTTCTTAATTTATAATCTTAATCTTATTGAAATCCAAATATTTACATACACTACTGTCTGTACACCAAATATTTTGTAATATTATATTTTATAGCCGTAAAATTATTGCATCAGATATTACCATATTATTTGTTAATTTTATTAATATATTAGATCAATTTGCAGATGGGTTTTTATAGGAGTTAATCCATGTTTAGGTAGGTCTAGTTATCTCTTGGGTTTTTTAAATATTGTTTTAATTGAGCTAAAGGTATGTTAATATATTTGAGTCATATATAAGGAAACCATGCACGGTTGGTAGATGGTGGTTATGTATTATAATTTTATATGATAGATATTTATTTTGTCGGCAAATTGTTGCTATATTGTTCATATATATTTGTTACCTTGTTGCTGGGGGAGGTATAGGGCAATCCAGTCGTGCGGCGGGCTTCCCTCAGGCGGGACGTCCCCGCTGCCCTCCATGCGCGGCTGTCATATCGGAACTGTTGGCGGGCGCGGGAACCCCACTCCGCTTCACGCAAGCCCATTCATCCCGATCCCCACCCGTTCTGAGTTGTGTCTCTATTAATAGGATAGGTTAGGGCTGCCAAAATATATCTAGTCGTGGATAGGTGGGCAGGTTTGTACGCTAGCTTCTTCTCCGCTACCGTAAATACCATCTTATCAATGTGGACGTTGTGGGTGTGATGGAACTGCAGAGATGTGTGCATCCACGTCCGACTGAGGTTCTCTACCCCGCATTATAGACGTCCCAAAACTTCAGATACTTTATTCTTCAGATATAGAATCCAGTCATTATATCGAATCATATCATTATAAATATGCTTTTTATAATGTTAATAATAAATCAATTAAATTAATTTTCTGGAAGAAAAATACCTCCAATTGGTTCTTTCAGGTTAGCAGTTTGATTATTTTTTGGCGATTATTGATTGATGATCTGAAAACATTAATGAAATATTTATTCTGTTTCTTTTTTTTTATTGCAGTTGCTACTCAGTATTTTCACCCTTAGCGATCCGATAATTATCGGAGTCGAACCCGTCACAGATTTATTTTGCACATGAAGTATACTTTCCTTTCACACGGTCTCATAATTATCGGAGTCGGATCCTACATTTCCTGCAGTCTGATTTGAAGACCCCTCGATAAATCGGATGTCGGTCTGACATCCGATTAATCGGACCGTGTGAAAACGGAAAATCAGATACGCTTCATGATTAAAAATAAGTAAAACTAACTACTAATTTAGGATCTCTAGCTGTGTTAAGATTATACTATCTCCAGTTCGTCAAGTGATGCCCAACATTTTGACTATTACCATATTCTGAAGTAGTTTGTTACTGTGTCCACATATTTTGTCACGAACATCATTATTTATAGGATCAGGCTGAATGGTGGAGTGGGAGTTAGATTTGGCAGTCGAGTGGGTACGGTCTTCTATGAACGCAATGTGTGCACACTAAATGTGTGAACCAACCAGATCGGTGTAAGGATTTTTTACAACAGCTAATTTAGTGTAAAAAAGTTATTGTCATTTCCAATTCATGCATTAGTTATTTATTTTCATTGTATCAATAACCATGCTGTATCAATAAGAGAAATAAATTACTTTGACCTGCTCCCGGTAAATATAATTTAATGATAGTTTCACGATGTCTGAAGTGTGATTGTTAAAAAAAATAGATAAAAAACGAATCACTAAAAGGATTACCGGCCGGTTATACCTTGAAGGTTTGGATTTGCATGTGTTTCAGTTGATGGTGATGTGTATGAAAAGATTGTTAGTGTTATCTCCATTGAACCTTCGGGTTCCTAATCTATATTATTAGTATAAATTATAGATTAACTGTGAATTTACGCTTTATTTATTAACGTTGTTAGTTTAAGTTCATATTGCCTGGTAATTTCTTCAACGCTTTTAGCATAATGAAAGAACTCTCTCTCTCTCTCTCTCTCTCTCTCTATATATATATATATATATATATATATATATATATATATATATATATATATATATTTCTGAACTGTTCTTTCTTAGATAGCAATCAGAAGCCAGCCAATAAAAACAATAATAAAATATAGAATGTATTTATTTCAGTAAATTGTCTTGAAGAAGAGCTGTCGGTTTGTTCTGGTTGTAAATATTATTGGCGAACTGCCTGCAGCCAAGGATAACTATACTTCAAGGAAGGTGAAGAATCTTATGTCAGGACTCGTACGTTATTGCTCTCTGTCGAAGAAGCAGTAAAGATGGCAACTTTATACCCGATGGTATATTTTCAAAGCAATCAGGATGTGGAGAATTCGGTGTACCGTGCGAGGAATAAGAGATGAATGTTTGGACATGCAACCGGATTTAAAGGTTCAACTACTCCATAACCACCAGATTTTCTTTGCATAAATCACATTTGCAAAATCCCTGGCGCACGTCAACGATGCTAAGAAAATTTATTTCATTAAATAGCTAATTTAAAAAAAAAAAATTATAGGGATTAACATGTGGTAAGATGCATTTAAAAAGTATATTTTTTATTTTTTGAAAGTTGTGAACTTCATTAATTTAGTAAGCGTTAGTTATACATTCTTTTAAGAACCATTGATCTATGCCTAATTTTTTTTTTCTTATTAAATTCCACCATGATTGAATTTCGATTACGACATGTTATGATTCTTCACCTGGTCTTAAAAATTACAATATTGGCCATTTATACGCTGGTTTATTTTGGAAGTTATGAAAAGGAACAGTAAGAATTTTTAAAAAATGACGAGCTTCCTGTCAAGCTAATTTCGTCTGTGTATTTTAGGACTATCTGCGTTTTAAACGAAAAAAAACCTCTAAAGAAGTTTTGGCGAGGAAATCTATATTGGCAGAATTATGCAACCCTCGTTCCGGATTGGACACACCCCCCTCTATCATTGACGTCAAAGGGAGACCTGAGGAAATGACAAAATTACTGTTACGTGAGTATTGTTACCAAGGAAGTTTCGTGGCCTTGGCGTAGGGGTGTCTGGATCTGACTGATTCTCTTTATAGCTCAAGAGCTGAGGCGAACTTTGCTGACTTATTTGATGAAAACCTTTAGTCATATATCCATATATAATGTCCATCCTGAGTATTCAATTTGCACTTGTCTTCCGTCAAAAAATGGTCGGGTTTAAAAATGGTGACCTGAAAAATTCGGCATTTTGAGACTTTTGTTGGTTTTTCACCTATAATTCCTGAACGGTGAATTCTTTCGAAAAAGTTACGGTATATAAAATTAAAGAACATCAAATTCTGCGTCTAATGAGTACCACAGCGTAATAATTTGGTTAAGCGATGTGGTCGAAACCCCCCGTTTAAAAAACGACGATTTTCTCAAAAACAGAGGCAAAGTACCATAAATGAGTCTGCAGCTTAGAAACCAGTGCTCTAAGAGAAAAAAACCATGCAATATAAGTAGAAGATTTAGAGGGCAACTGATTTCGAGCAAAATTTCATTTGTAGGGTTAAGTAAAAGATCTGCTTATATTTGTCTTGGTCTTAATTCAGTCAATACAATAGATTAAAGTTATGTGAAGATTATAATTTATTTCGAAATATGTTACCTAAAATACTGTTTAAAATTGTGGAGGAGAGAGAGAAAGAGAGAGAGAGTGTCAGAAGGGTTAGCAAAATTAAGTTGCCGCCTGGTAAAAATCCGGCTCTGCTTTAAAATAAATGCTTAAGTAGTCGGAAACGACATTTTCGGAAACGAACGAGTTTCTTATCGTTTCAGTCTTGCATGAGGATTCTATGTTGGTCGCTATTCGTAGATAAACCTAAATCTGACCAGTCTTTATGTACCTAAAGTGGCTTGCAGAAGATCAACTTGGTCTCACATATTGTCAACATGCCATCCATGTTTGAGAAGATGTTGATCGTCTGTGGGCAGGTTGGTGGTTGGGAACAATGTTGAGGTAATATCATACCGATTTGATGTTACCACAGTATCTTCTCCATCAACATGTTGACAACAAGTTTGGTAACCTAGCTAACCGTCTGTAGGCCCTTTGAGTCTTGTGGGGTTATGATCCAGAGCTATGTATGATCCAGCATTTTCGAAACTCTAGTGTCTCTTCTGGTTCCTTAGAGGATGAGAGCTGAAAACGTAGGTCATTGTTTCGTCAAATTTACGAAACAAACTGCGATCCGACATACGTGGACAGATGTGTGCCACAGTGTTTTTTTTCGGGCTGGCGTTATTATAGGATTATACTTAGCTCGATTCATTATTCTAGTTGTAAGAGCTTGTTGTGTTTAGTGTTCTCCTTGTTTAATACTGCTTCGTTGATGATACTACTGCAATATTTAGATAGAGTGGTGTTTAGAATGTTTTCTTTGTTTACTAACTTTGGTCATTCGTCTAATAGGAAACATCTCGGAGAAGCTCCATGACTCATAAGATCTGCTTTGATCCAGCCTTGATATATTTAGGAGGCAATGTCTAAAAAGGGACATAGACGTGATGCAATTGACGTGACGATACTAGCAGACCGCGACGTCATCGATGCCGGCGCTCAGCTGAGACGCTGCGTTGCTCTCTAGAATATACTTGGCCGCGATCCATGCTCCGTCATCCCGCATACCCTTCTAAATCCGTCCGGATTGTCTAGTTATGGGGAAAGGGGCGCTTTCCGTGGTTGTACAGAAATAGATCGGTGGCGAGAGTGTGTTGATTCCATTCATAAAGCCAAATTCTCTTTAAATAGAGTTGTTTTCTAATAAGCATTTACTTCAGCAACGAGAAACATTTAGACTTTTATAGTAGCACTGAGTCAGGGGGAGTTCTTCGGAATCTCCAATAATAACTCGTTGGTTTTAAGTCTCTATTTACTTCTAGAATTATCTGGGATTGTGAATCAAATTTGTTGCGGATTTGTTGTCTCGTCACATCCTTAAATATTCATATTAAAAGAACTATGTTAAATATTATTTACCAAAATAATATTATATTGTTTATACATACAAATTTACGTGGGCGTATGCAGAGTGGAAAAGGGGAAAATCTTGCCCACCCTTAAAATTATTAAAATATAAAATTAATAATTAAAATACAAGAGAAAAAAAATAAATTTAAGTATAAGAAAAAAAGATTGGTTTAGTGACTATTACTCTATTATATATTAGTTTTTAGTTGATTGACTTTAGTTTGTCGCAGTAATTTTTACATCCTTGGCAATCGTGTGGATAAGTATCTATATTGTCTATGATATGACGTATACCAGACGAGACCACAACAACGATGAAATACGTTATAATCTCCTTTGTTAATAGGTAACTTTCGCAGATTCTGGATCCTTCTAGGTGTCTGAATACATCTAAGAATACGTAGAGGGTAGAAGCGGCAAGCTATTGAAGACAAGTAGCATGAACTACCCCCACTCTGTAGGCTACAGGCTGTAGACCCTATTCCAGTGTGTTAGTCCATTCAGACAGTTCTAATATTTTTTTAATGTGGTTTGGACCAAAGCCAATAGGAAAAACAAATTGTGCTGATAATGAAAAACGTAGCATGATATAAAATATCCTAATTCATGCCACACTTTTAAAGAATTTCTTGGAAAGAGATATATTATAACGAGGTAAACTATACTCCTGAGAGATTCCGTAAGTTAATTATATTTATGATATGTCATCATTATTAACTATATTTTTCTCTAGAGAAAATTCTGCATACGGCCTTATCAATTTAAATGCGTCCATCAAAGTATTGGGCTGCGTAATAGACTCAATGTTAAACGATTTATTAAAGATGACAATGAGACAGAGGAGTACGCATGATAGAGGGATCAGGGAGATATGTACCCCCGGATTTTTTGAAAAAATATGATTTTCAAAACCAACAACATAAGTGATTACTTGTCTTCTTCTTATTAAGGCCCTCTCCCCCCAAAAAAAATTTCTGCGGACGCGCCTGCAATGAAATACGTCACTCTGATGGGCAGACTACTCATGAATACAGAACCTTTTACTCATGATCTGTATGACTACAATTTTCCATTATTGAATCAGACACCGACTTAGTTTTAGTGCTATTTACATTATTGCTTGCTTGATAACCTGAGGCTTTAAACTGGAACTTGTTAATTTCTACTTCATTATTTTTTTTTTAGATATGCATCGTACGCTGTTACAATTGTGGGGTGCCTTGGTAGATTAAATAGAAACACCTCTCTCGTATATCTACATTATGGCATGCATACACAAAAATTGATTAATGCAAGATTTTATTCTGTAGCAACAACAAACAGCAATTAGGCACTGATGTGGTACCTACTATTCTGGTTTAAGGAGACGGATGATCTATACATCAAAACAAATTTTATAAATAGTACTGGTAGTAACTTAATAATTGTATGGGAGGAATTAAATGAAGCAATCTATAAACAAAAAAAAAGTAAATAAAAAGAAAGCCAATAAAATAAAAAAAGAGTATATGGAAACACATTTTTAAAGAAAATGACAGGCCCTAATCCCTTAGATACAAATATTTATAAATCATTATCAATTTCGTGGTCATTATTTTTAAAATTTTGTAAGATTTACATGTTATGCTGTACCTTGGTTTATTAATTTGAGACATTTTTTGTTTTTTCAACTTTCAAATCTTTATTTGCACCTGTTGCAGAAGAGTGACAATCACAAATATGATAAAGATAGAGATAAACATGGGGAAGAATTGTACCCAGCAGCACCTCTTCCCGATCTTGAATTTATCCCTTAATTCAGGAAAGGAGATCTCTCATCCAGCTTCATTTTAGTCTTCTCCTAGTGGTCATACCAACCGTAGCCATGCTTATCAGTCTATTGCTATTATTGTTATGTCCGTGAAGGATATTATGAAAACGAGAATATGGAGTATGTATGTGCTGATCGATAGTTGGTTGTTTAAGTCGGAATATAGAGTTTTATTGTTTACGCATCAAGAAGGTTCTGTTATTAATCTTAAAATTTTGAATTAAAAATATTGTAGTTTTTGTAAATACATCGTTTTTTCTAAATCGTAAATCTGTGAGGCGTAGGTCCATATGAGTTTAAGTATGTATATGAAATTAGTTTCTATCTAATTTTCAGTTTTGACCATTTGGAAAAAAGAGGGTACAGTAAATTTAGACATTTGTTTAGAGTCTTTCTTTTCATTTTGACGTGTCACCCTTCGGTCGAATATTAGTACAAGGTAACGTACTGTGTCTGTCTGAGGAATTCGGCATACAGAGTATGGAGGTTTGAGGAAATAGACACCTTGGCTTTATGGTATGCATAAACAATAACGCATCATGAACCAACGCATAAAGGAATATTGAATTGCTTGTTAATAAAAAGAAAAATTCCTTAACTATACTGCTTAAGGGCATACACTATGCAATCATCAACAATACGTGAAACTTAGAGCATATAAAAATAAAGGCAGGCTGCTTTTATTTCACCAATTTATTTATTATTTATTTATTATATTCTTTGGAGTTTCACCTGTGATGCCTGTGATGACTGAGATGGCTCCCGTATTGTTATTTTATTTTTGAAGTTGTGTTTTATTGATATCAACTTAATAGGAATTTTACATTTTAAACTGTAATGAATTTGATCCAACCTCAATTTTGTTATTGTGGTTGTATTGTAATTATTTATTTATTAAATTTTTTTAGTGACGCTGTATATTTCGACTTGGTCCGGATTGGACTTAAATATGACAGTATATTCATTTTAAATAATTTTAGTATGTATATGGTATTTATTGGAATATTTAAGTATAATTAATTCTGTGATATGTTAAAAATTGAACTAAATAGGGGTTTTTTACAGAGATGCCTGAGGGTGGCTTGTAGGCCGAAAATTTGCATCATAATAAATTAATTGGTGAAATAAAAGCAGCCTGCCTTTATTTTTATATATTGGAGTGTTCACCTTAATCAACAAACATATACTTGGAGCATAAAATATTATTTTGCATTGCTTGATTAATAAATATCTTATGAATTGTTTCTAATAGCTTGTGCTATTAGAACCAAGCTATTATATAGAACTAAAATTATTGTTTTATTCTGTTACTAAATGCTGCAGTTTTTAGTGATTAAATATTATTAAAATCAAATTAAATAATTTTTTATATATGTATTACAAAAAAAAAAAATATTTCAGTATTATTACATTACAACTTCGAAACAAATATGAATAAATGTATGAATTAATCATATTTAACGGCAATACATAATAAAAATTAAATCGTATTTTTTTTTGTATGCTAAATTTAAATTTCTCATTTTTTCTGCAATACAGAATAGAATAGAAAAAGAACTTTATTCTGGGATCAGGTCTCTTAAGAATAACACAATTGAACAAATAAAACCGAAAAAATATCTGGCCATAAGACCACAACATAAAAACCAATTAATGTTTATAATATTGTCCATAAAAATAAATAAACAATTAATAATCAATGTGGAAAAAAAAAAGAAAAAGAGGGAAAATGAAAAATACAAAAATAATGAATTGAGTACAAAGTTGAAACTTTTACATTAAAACTATTATTTATTTCTGATCTAGATGTTTGTAAATTTTGTTATTTTTAATAGGTATAACTCAATATGAATTTTATATACGCAACTATGTATAGATGAATACTCACAATATTTAAATTATTATAGCCAAACTCTCGGTAACTCGAACTTCAAAATAATGAGAAATATCTTGGAGTTTTAGTAATAATGCATAGTTCGAGTAAAAATAGTTTGAGCTACGAAAAGTTAGCTTTTAGAAAATTCGAGTTATAGAGATAATATTTAATAATATTCTTATAGAAATTCTTATGAGACACTCACTGTCTCACTTTTACGACAAATATTCTTTTAAAAAATAATGTGCTATCCTCTTATTTTTTTTCGACTGTACAAGAGTTTTTAAAGGGATCAGAAAAAAAATCATCTTATCAAAGAATTCGAATTATTGAGGCTCAATTTGCGTTGAGTTGTCTGTACTTTCGTATTCCGTATACAATCATTTTAATAATTTCCCGAATATTATTCTTAACGCAGCTTTTCTCTAAGTTCTGGTCTGTTCCCGAGGGCATCGACTTCAGTTTCCAAAATGTTTTCCTTTGGCCCACATCCCGACCTAACCGTGCCAACTAGCGTACCATTCGCTGTAGGAGATGCTGGTGGGCGAACCCGTTAAGAAAAGTGTTTTAGGAATCACTCATATTTGTTTTTTATTTTTGTCTGGACTCTGAAGTTTCCTCAATTTATTTTAACTTTTGTTTACGTATATTAAATTGAATCTGTTGTTATTAATAATTTATTGATCAAACAAATAATCACGACACGTCAGGAAATAAGATAAATGGTTAATAAAATCCCTATTTAAAAAAATAAATAAACAAAACATATTTATTTCGTTTTAATCGCCTCTTGTTTCTGAGAAGCTTTCGTTAGCTTGTAATGTTGATCCAAAGTTTTAATGAAACTTTAGTCATATATCACAATTGATACAGAACTGTTAGGCGCTCCATGATTTTCGAGAAAAATTCAACAAATTGTTGAAGTTTGAAATTGTTCGTCTTATAATATATATATATATATATATATATATATATATATATATATATATATATATATATATAAATTTATTTTTTATAATTATAATATTAATTTAACCAGAATAAAATAATACTATCTTGGTGATCGAAACCTATGACACTGTGATGTATATATGTATTATTATTACTGTATTTTATGTTATATGTGGTTCCAAAGTTTTAATAGACATTAAGATTGAGTTGTTTTATGTTTTATTTATTTATTTTTTAATCTAAGAAATTCAGAAATTCAAATAATTTATTTTAT
Source organism: Rhaphigaster nebulosa (assembly GCA_948150685.1). NCBI lineage: Eukaryota > Metazoa > Arthropoda > Insecta > Hemiptera > Pentatomidae > Rhaphigaster > Rhaphigaster nebulosa. Next base: position 113,996,246 of record OX411309.1, on the reverse strand, counting down.
TTTTATTTATTATTATTATCTTAAAGATAATCAAAAGCTGCATAGCAAGCTTGACCTTGGCGGTGAAACCATGTTCTGGTAAAGTTATGGTCTTGGGGGTTGCTGTCAAGTCGAGTTCTATATCCAACTTTTCCAACTGAAGGTTCATTTGTATTCGTGGAGCTATATGATACAAACTGGTTTCAATCCTTAGTCGATTTTATTCTTATTTTTTATCTTATGCATAAAACATTGTCGGTGTTGTGGGGAGGAATTCATGCTTTTTTGTGGTCTTATTTCTATCTGATCGGTCAATACTCTATACTTTTGAAACCCTCGTTTGAAATATGGATCACAGTTGGCCAATAATTGTTTTCTCTTTATTCTCTAGAAGTAATGAAAGTCCTCCGTCAAAAGTTCTTAATATATAATAAATGAATGTTTACAAGATTTATATAATTATCATTTGAAGAAAAAAAAGAAAGTTAACAATGAACTATTTTTTTTCTCGAAATTTATCGTGTGTGCAAAAAAAATTAAAACCACCAATTAAAATTTTTATGTAATTTAGATTTTTTTTTTTTTACTTTAATATCTGATCGAAATTATATCGTAATAATTATTCAATAGTTTTACAGACATTTCACAGATATACAGTACAATATGCATTCAGTTTCTTACTTTGGCCATCGGAGAGCTATCCGAAGAAGTTCAAGAAGCGAATCATAAAAAGTACACGAGGTTGAGGCTTAAAACCAACACCTGCAAGGTATCAAGGAAACAAGTCAACGAAGACCTTTTTCGTATTATGATCGTCTCTTCAGATCCTCTGATATCTTCTTTAAGAATGTGTAAAAAAAGTAACGAAAGCCACGAGTATTGTTTACTTAATTGTTTTTTCTTCAAATAATAATTATATATAAATCTTGAAAGCGTAGTAAATACCCGAGAAACGCAATTATTTATGTAGAAAGCTCTTGAGAAGGATAATAGTTCATTTCTTCCTCTTGGGATGGTCCTGTTTTATTTAAAATAAAGTGAAGAAAGAATTTAGAAAAAATTAATTTCCAAGGCTCAGAGATACTCTGTTTACCACTTTTTCGCTCTCACTAATAAATGATATTCCGTGCTCATAAATGAAAAAAGAATTTTTTGTTTATCATCTTTTAATCAAGAGTTATAGAATTTTGGCCATCGACAATTTTTTCCACTAAGCGCCGGCCAAAGAAAATTCTTGGAACTAGATATTACTATTTCCCGTTTTGTTTTGAAAATGGTGGCTGATTGAAAGGTTTCATATGGCGATATCTTGGTCATTTATGATAAAAATATATATAGAAATTACAAATAGAAATTAAGTAAAAAATAAATCAATTCAAATATTTTTTTTTGGATACTATTTGGTAATCATAAATCATGTAACAGTTTCCAGCGTTTTTCTTAAGCAATATATTTTAATGTTTAAATTTTCCCGAACCTTGCAAAGCCAATGCTATTTACGCCTTGCAAACAATATTAAGATAAGAAAAGAATTTTGTAAAGTCCATATTTAGTACACTACTCATTAAATACACTATGTTAATAGATTTTGAATCCTGTCTATTTTGGGAATCGGTTAATACAAATTAGAGTTAATTCTAAGCTTAGTTATCCTTTCTTCATATGAAAGTGGATCAAAAACATGGAGCTTGAAACGATTATACGCTGTTCGACATGTTTAAAATCGTTTTTATCTTCTGTAAATGACTTGTCTATATCAACAGGGTTGGATGACACAGGGAAATAACTTGCCAAAATCATATCTTTAATAGCAAACGAATACTTGACTCTTCGCCCCATTGTTCCGAAGGAGCAAGTCAAGAAGAGGAGGAGCCTGTGATCGACCACCGTTGGAGATGACACAGCAATGGGCTCAACAGGAGTCCCTGTCCCACACGGGGATTATCTTAACGGTAGTTAAAGGCCTATTATAGTTATTATTGTTGTAGGTAATAACACCTGGAGGGGGAAGCGTGGGGGGCTCGAATTCAGGTGGCAGCGTGGGCGTCCACGGCCAAATTTGGAGAAGCTGAAGCGGTGACGTCATGTTTCCGGTCGGGTAGTTAATTCATAGTTTGATTTCTTAATGAAGTGTTGTCTCCTTCTTTCCATCTTGGAAACCCTTCCTCGGTCCTCTGAAGTATATGTAGTCAGTTACATCGACAATTCATTGCGGAATCATTTCTGTTTTGGGCTCAAGAAAGTTGTAAGAAGTAACAAGTACGGCTGTGATAGTTTTTTTATATACTATCAAAATATAATATTAAAAAAAAAAGTGGACGGGTTAGCTTTGAAACAACATGCGTAGAATACTTTAAAAAAATAAGTATTTCATTTTTTTTTTCATTAAAATCTCCTATCCGTTCTCAAGTCTTGTTGATTCCCCTACCATCTCAACACACCATAACTGAAAGAAGCTATTCGCCTATAAGTGATTTATAATACATTAGTATGAAAGAATGTATTAAAATTATCAACTTTGTTTTATAATGCTGACTTCCTCTAAAGAGGTAAGCTGATTTACGCCTATGGAATCATTTGGAGTACTATGGTAAATGCATATAGTAACGATAGGTTTCATCAAAGTTAGCTCAGTCATTCTAAACTGTTATTGACCCTCTCTCTATTAATCAGGGATTGGAGACTGATTTCCATTAACAGTAGCTATAATTTGTCTTTGAGGAAATTTGGAACTAACAAATAGAGATGGGCAATTACTCTTATGATTTGAGCATTTTTCAAGGGAATATATTTACCATTTCGTTTTCGGGGTCGCAGTTTTTGAAAATACTATCGATTTTAAGATCTCTCGCTCACATATTAATTTATTTAATCTTTTCGGATTTTTTCGATATTTAGGTCCACTATTTCGGGGTAGCAGTTTTTGAAAATACAACCGATTTTAAGATCCCGCGCTCACATATCGAGTTGTTTAAAAACTTTCTGATTTCTTCGATATTTAGTTTCACTATTGTGTTTTGGGAGTTGCAGATTTCGAAAATGCAATCGATTTTAACATCTCGCGCTCACTTATCTATTTATTTAATCTTTTCTGATTTCTTCGATATAGGGGTCCACTGTTATGTTTTCGGAGTAGCAGTTTTTGAAAATATAATCGATTTTAAGATCCCGCTCTCACACATCGATTTTTTTTAAATATTTCTGATTTCTTCGATATTGTGGTCCACTATTATGTTTTCAGGATAGCAGTTTTTGAATATAAAATCGATTTTAACATCCAGCGCTCACATATCGAGATTTTTCTTTAACTGTTCTGATTCTTGGATATTGTGGTCCACTGTTGTTTTCGGGGTCGCAGTTTTTGAAAATACAATAAATTTAGAAAGAAAAAACCTCCAAGGGGTCAGGCGATTTTTTAGCGAAAATCTTTGTATTTCGATATTCATAAAAATTGGATTAAAATGTTTTTTAGGTAAGAAATCCAAATGTGATCTCGGTTTTTGAAGAAACTAACGTTCCTCCCTTCAAAAAAAATCACTATTAGGGCATTTTCGATGTTTTTAATATTCTTATCATGCTTAATACTTGAGTATTTTGATGTCTTATTTTATTATTATTTCTAACTACAGCTACATTTTGGTACTAAATTTATTGTTCTACCTTCATCGGAACCGGAAATATAAAATAAAATGTGTTTGGCAAACGGAAATTTGTTGATTTTTTACGGTGCTCCTGGAACGCGTTGGCCCCTAATCTCGTACGCCATCCAATATCCTAAAGCCAGATTCACCTAAAAGTTTCATAAAAATCTAAGAGATAAATATCAAGGAGAGGATCCCATATGTGTCTCTTAGATTTTGTTGAAACTTTTTTAGGGGAATCAATGCCATACAATCTTAGATTGTGTAGAAGATTAGGTTTCATCTTCAGATTAGGCTAACACCCCCCAGGAGTACCGAAAAGAAATCGGAAGTTTCCAAGTGCAAAACATTTTATTTTATAACTCTGATTCTGATGAAGGTAAAAAAATGAGTTTAGTATTACCAAATGAAATAATAAAAAAATAAGACATCAAAATATTCAAGTATTAAGCTTGATAAAAATATTAAAAACAACATTTGCACCATCATAATGCACAATCCTTTATTACCCACTATGATGAATTCCAACAGTATTTCGTTGATAATTTTTACATCATAGCTATATCTGAAACTTGGCTAAATTTTCTTCCAAGTATCCCTTACCAATCACTCTTTTCTGCGCCAGGATAGACTTGACCGCAGGGTGAGTCTGTGTTGGCCGTGAGTGTTAAGGCGTAACCTTAGCAACCTCGAGACTGCTACGGTGCTGATACGAATGTGGCCTGGGCTGGTTAAAATTTATTTCGTGGCAGCCCTACGTGATGAACCCGACCTTCCCACTCTGGTTAGAATAGGTTGGTAACCTGTAGGATAAACCGCCATGTTTGTCTTAATAGGAGAGGAAAGGACGTCAAACCCCAATATATATTTTTAAAAAAAGATCTATGGAGAGGTGGTCTCAGGTGATCTCTTATAGAGGTGATCTCTTATATCCACGGCAGCTTCAAGGCCAAATTCCTTCAATCCACTACTCCTGACTGTCCTCACCTAGATATTTCCTGAAATCTCAACTACCTGCTGTATGCTCTTGTTTGCCAACCTCCTCATGTTCCAGTCGACAACGTCTTTCAATTCTCTTTTGTCCTACAAGTGATTTTATCATTAATATACTTTCAGATTTCAGTGATAAATCCTTTCTTATTACCGTAATATTTTCTCTCAATCTTCATCTCGTTCCTTATTATTCTACCCATCACACCCAATTTTCTGGCAACTGGTTAGATCTTCACATCTCTAATTCTTCTCTAAAATTATTTTCGTCATCCCAGTATTCTGTTCTACTTTTTTCATCAAACAACCTCATCCAGATTTCACCCGATCTACCCGTCAAATCCTTTACTCCCAAAAAGGTATCCTATCTTAGTTTGGATCTTCTTTCCTATGAATTCCTCTAGCCTGACCTAGAGTCTATCCATTGGAATATCATATACTCCTTTAATTCTATCGATCCAACTGGGCCTTGATCGATCCTCGAAATAAAGCAAATGATAAAAAGGAGATAAGGAGCAATATGCTAATTTAATCGCACTTTAATAATTCTATTAATGCTAATTTAATAGTGTACCAGTAGACTATAAGTGTTACAAACAAATTTGGAATAGAACCCAATCCGCGGTACGAGTGATTGAAATAAGACTTTTTTCGAGAAAAAAAAAACCTGCCAAGCCCGATCTTTGAACCACAGAAAAATAATTTTGATACCATCTTAATCACAATGAAATTTGGATCAAGATGTACACTTTCAAAAGTTTTTATCACTAATACAGCAGGCGAAATTTAAAAATGTCTATTCCTGAAAGAAAAACTGAAATTGTTTCTCACCTTTATAAACTACCTAAATAAAAGCTATGAATAAATATGTTTTGAATGTTTGTGTGTTTTTAGAACTGAAGATGAATGTATAGCATTTGAATCTAGTTTTCAATAAAAACAAATATAGCAAATCATTTATCAATCCCTAAAAGCTATGTTGTATTTTGCGGAGAGATGGAGAGTTGATCATTTATTTTGGGTTAAATACCAGAAACTCCGACCCTGAATACGATGTAATTTCGAGTTTTTAACTCAAAATAAATAAAAGATAAATGAGTTTATTTTTTTTTAACACCTGATTATTTCTTAAGGGTAAAATGAAAGTTAATTATAATACAAAGATTTACTAATTAATATAATAAATTATATATATATATATATATATATATATATATATATATAATAAATAATAATAAATCATACTCAAACACATGGAATCTGATGAAATTGATATTGGACCATTTGTAAATTAATACTTGTATCTTTTTTTCGAACTTTGCGCCAAATCGGACAAGCTGTTTTTAAAATATAGATCTGTTAAGGAAAATAAGTTTGCACATGTGTAAGCGAAAGTAGTAATTGTGCAAATTGATACTAGACGATTATTACACTAAACCACAACTTTCCTCCAACTTTAGCCTGAATCGGACGTGCGATTTTTGAAATATGGGTGTGTTGAGGAAAATATGTTAGCGCACGCATAAGCGAATTTGTAGATGGTATAGGAAAAAATTAATACGAGATCATTTTTACCCAAATTTGCCAACTTTCATTTAACTTTTAGCTAAGTCGGACAAGTCGTTATTGAAATATAGGTGTGTCGAGAAAAATACCTTTGCGCATGTGTATGCGAAAATCGTTCTGAGACCATTTAGAATCACTGAAAATTTCATCAAAACCGGATTAATGGTAATTGGTGTTATTCTAGTCATATGGATTTGACAGCTTCGGAAGTGAGCAATAAACAAATAATAATAGTAATTTCTTTTTCATAGTCGAATTGTGCTCGCATATGCAGACGGGCGCAGCTGGATCTTCTCTAATATTTTATTGGAAGTCTTGTTTTAATAAAAAAGTATATCTTAGACCGTCGGCTGAATTCAAAAGATATGTGCTAACAAAAAAACTTTTTTATTAAACTTTTTGTTAGTTATTCGGGATATTATTTTAGCTTTAAAAAAATGATGTTTTTCCTCTCGATGTATTGTAAGGAATAGCTGTTGTTGATTACAAAGAAAAATCAGACCAAGAAAAAAAAATGTGAGTTGCTATAAAAATGATAATATTGATAATTTTTTCTTGGAAATGAAACATTTTTCCATGATTGGGTTTGTAAAGCTCACTACAGATGTAAAAATTAAAATATTTCCGATTAAATTGGTAAAATATTTTAGGTAACTAATCTGTTTATTAATAGTGAAAAATAAAATTATTTTTCCAATACCTTGGAAAAATAGGTTATTCCCACCTTTCAACCACTGTGCGACGTGCTAACGTGCTAAATCCCTCAACATCCATTATGCCCTTTCCAATGGAAAATACCCAGTAAATTATCCCTACCGGAGTCCAGCATAATTGTCAAATTGACTCACTTATTATTTTTTTTTTTAAACCTTGAACAGAAGATGAATGTATAACATTCGAAACTAGTTTTCAGTAAAACAAAATTATAGAAGTGGCAAATAATTTATCAATCCCTAATTAGATTGATCATTCTATACCATCATGCGGATATCAACTGAAATTGACTAACAACCCACCAATATCTTTACGTGGGTAGTATATACTATTATATAGTAATATATAATATAGGTAGTATATTATATATGTAAGTATTTCCATTCCTCAGAATGATTAGGGTTGTTTTGAGTAGTCGGGGTTTTAGTTTAAAAAAAAAATATTTTTAGAATTTATAATACGTACATTAAAGTATTGACGACAAGGCAATGCCTCAGGACACCCCCCTTCGGTGAGGATAGGCCAGACCCCCTTATGAAAATATAAGATGGACGCCGATGAAATAGATAATTCATCAAAATCAGCTCGTATAAAGCAAATCATTGGCCTGTGTTACGTTTCAACAGTACCTCCTACTATTTTCACTTTATTAATCCAAAGATACACGCCTTGATGCCACATCAGTGAAGTGGGCGCTCGTCCCTCTAAGGGAAGGTTTATATTTAGAGGTAAAAGTAATTCATTTGCCAGGAGTACTTTCCTCTACCTGATTGCGACAGATTGGACGTCAGTAAACATCCACCGGACAGAAGCCTCCGTCTCTACTGATTCACCTGCACGGACAGGTGGGGCAATGATTGAACAATGAGATAAATGGCATAACGCAGTAGAATGACAAACAGTTGCATCACGAGGAAGCTTAATAAATGTCTAAATATTTGGGACTACCGCTGCGTGTGGGATTGACAACTTCACTCATACTGATATCGGTGATGACATTTTTCATTTGGTCCTACCTGGCCAAATATAGCACGGCTAGATAATGCGAATCCGATAACAACTAGTTCGGAAAACAATGCGATAGAAACTAGTAGCGATTCGATTAATCTGATGTAAATATTTGTGACAAATGAGGAAAATGCATAACTTGACTTTCACTATTAATTTTGATTCCAAGGCCAACTAAGGTAGGACAGTATGACAATCAGTTGAAATTTAGTTTTTGGAATCTAGAGGCATGAGTAGTGGCGGTTCTTAGATAACATTAGTGAGGGTTCTGCTACAGACAATTTTTAGCCTTCGTTTTAAAATTGAGTAAAAGGAAACAAAAATGTACAAAAAGATAATTTGTTCAGAAATTTGTAAAAACCCTCAAAGAACAAAACAAACCATGTTTTAATTATTATAACATAAATTGTCACAATTGAAGCTTCATCAATTTTCTTAGCAATTAAATCCATCTTTCTTGTTTTAATTTGCAAGAAAAGATCAATAATTTTATCCTTGTTCTCTGGATGATAACTGAGGATTTTTTTTTCCATTGGAAGCACTAATAAGGTTTGGTCTTTCCGAAGTCATAGTGCTTGTAAAGGGTCATTGTGATCTTTAATTTTTAGTCAGATATATCTAAACGAAACATAGATCGTCGATTTGACAAAGGTTTAGCAACACACGCAATAGATGTGTTCTTGATTGTTTACTTAATTTAGGAAAAATGCACCTGTAGGAAGATTCAGTAATACAAATATTATTATTACTATTTATAATTTATTTTTTCCATAATTAGTCACTCATTAATCACAAATTATATTCATGTTTTAATTCGTATTTGAGATCAATTATTTTTCTAAATTATAAAGTTGTCTTATTTTATTGATCTGCAACAACTTTTGACCTGTATGCCGATTTATACTTCACTTCTTGAAATAAGTTTTAATAAGTGAAATATAAACAGCTTATATTTAAACCACCCTTTTTAACGTATATCGTTGTATAATTGATTATTGCAAAAATTCAATAGTGAAATACAAATTTTGTAACACTATTAATATTTTTATACAATTTTTCTTGGTATTTACGTTTTGTATATTTAATTTTCACAAGGTTTTATACTTATATAGGTATATTTTTTAATATTCAAAAAAATAAAATGTTATGTTGATCATTATATGTTGTTATTGTTTCCTTTAGTAGTTTCTATATTAATATTTTGGCTCTAGTAGTCGGTACGACGAAGGTATTAGTAATAAGGTACAAGCATTGAGGTCAAATATTCTACGCTTAAGTAAAAAACACGCGATGCAAACAAAAATATATTACCTTCAGGAATCGGTGCTGATTCGCACTACAGCCAAACTTCTGATTCAGTGATGAAATTTTAAATAGTTATTACTAAAAAATAAACGAATTTTTGGATTTTTAAAGTGTGTTCTCCCTGAAATATTGTTTTTATCTTGGACGCTGGCTATATTGGAACCAATAAGATCCCAGTGATAAAATTTTAAATAATTACATTAAAATTGTAAACATCACAATAAAAGAACGTTTTCTGAAAAGTTTGGGTTTTTGAAGCGTATCCCTTCTGAAATATTTCAGATTAAATATTGAAGACCCATTAAAAACAAAAAATATAAGTCTCAGGCCTGAAAAATACTATAAACACTGTATTGAGAAATGGAGGAGTTAAAAGTGAGTTATGATTGATGCCTGATGGTCCTTCGAAACGATGGATTTTTCAAGTTCTCTCGGGAGACAACGACAGTAAGATTTCATCCTGAACGAAAGGTGTGCCAGGAACGACAGGAAGATTCCGTCCCGAACCGAAGGTGTGCCAGAAACGACCTTGCAGCAATGAATTTGCAAAGGCTGGCTTAAACATGTGCACCGAGGGTTCCCTGACCCGCTCTCTGCCTCGGGCTTCGTGATACTGCCTCACCATTTATTTATTTTCTCTTTATTGTCCTGACTTTATTTATTAGTCCTTGGGCTATTTGACGTGTTCGGTTGGGTACTTAGCAATACTAAACGCATCCGCTAATGGCTTGTCAGTTTGCATAATTGTGGAGGAATTAAAAAAGGAAAGTACGGACAATTGAAGATGGATTTTTTTTAGCTGGAAACTCTGGTTTGATTTATTATAAACCATTTTATTCTGCCGTATTTACCTACTTATTGTTTTATTATTTTCAATAATTTACTTTTGTAATGGACCAAGAATCAAAAATATTAACGTTTCCTCATAATTGAGGCTTGACTTTTCAAAATACGCATCCAAAAATCAAATATTCGATTTCCGTGCGAACCAAGTTCTCCTTTATCTGAAGGTCGACGAACAACGGTCTTCCATCGAGATGGGTATCATTTGTTCAGTTTGCCAACAGAGCTCTAGTGCCATTTGCGCTCGATGAGGCCAAATTTACCTCTATTTGGATAGTTTTTCGTTTCTATTTCATTTTAAATCATAATCATTGCAGCAAACTATCAACTTTTATTAAGCCCAAAGATTAAAATTTTATTTTATTTTTTTCTCCTAGTTTACAAAAGTAATAAAATGATTTTTATATTTGGTGTATAAAAAAGAAGAATTTTTTTGACCTTGAAAAATAAAAGTCGTGATTTGATTTTCAATAATTAATTTTTATTTTCTTTCCATCCAAGATTTTTACAGTTTATTTCAATACATACAATATATATACAATAATGATATAGGATATATATATATATATATATATATATATATATATATATATATATATATATATATGCATATACATATACAATGTCTGTATACAATTCCTTCTTCCTTCTTCAAGGCTATTTTAAGGTTATTAATAGTACAATGTCCGCTGTGTTGTACTGTTAGTTTAAATGTGTTTTTCATAATTAATAATTGATAATTGAATAATTAAAGTGAATGCTGAAATTTTATAATTTGAGAATGAATATTAATGAATTCGAATATTTTCATTATTGGAGGCCCATTGGTGAGTTATCGAAGGTGATGACTATGAAAATAGAATCCATTTTAGTTAGAATCGTACCCTCACTTATCGATTAATATTAATAATTCGGAATTGTGTTCTATTATTAGGTTATCGGAGATGCAGATCATGAAAAAGTATAGATTTTAAAATCGTGCGCTCAGAGACCGATTTATTTTAACATTTCGGATTTCCTTGATATTGAGGTCCATCAGTAGGATGCCGAGTTGCTGATTATGAAAAAAATATTTATTTTAATACCGTGACTTCACGTATCTATTTATTTCAATAATTCGTATATCATAGATATTGAGGTCCATTATTTAGTTACCGAGGGTGCTAAATTTTATTTATAGGTTGATTGATTTCAATTCTAAATTTTAGGAGTGAGGGTGGATGATGAAAAAAATGTCGATTTTAAGATTGCGATTTCACGTTTCAATTTATTTTAATAATTCAGATATCATCGATATTGAGGTACATTATTTGGTTGCCAAGGGAAAAAAACATTAATATCTCATATTCACGTATCGATTTATTTTAACATTTCGGACTTCCTTGATATTCAGGTTGTTTATTGGGCTATGAGAGGCACAGTTTCAATGATATGGACGGAATATATTAGGTTTTTGAAGATAATAATTTTGAATTATCAAGCAATTCGATTAATTATAACTTTTATTTGATTCTTCGGAATAGGATTCGTTTATCAGGTTTTCAAGGACGCAAATTACTTCTTTGCTAAGAGAACAGTTAATAGACACTTTTTAGGACCTATAAATATATAAATGTATGTGTATGTACGCGATTTTAAAATCGATACTTTTTTTTAAAAACAGCACCTTCGATAACCAATAATGGACAGCAAAATTAAGAAAATCCAAGATGTTAAAATAAATCGATACATATGCGCGCTATATTAAAATCGATAGTTCTTCATAATCAACACCCTCGGTAGCCTAATAATGTATCTCAATATCGATGTTATCAAAATGTTAAAATAAATCTATACGTGAAGTCGCGATATTAAAATATATATTTTTCCATAATAAGCACCCTCGCTAACCTAATTATGGACCTCAATATCAAGGAAATCCGAAATGTAAAAATAAATCGATATCTTAGCGCACGATCTTAAAATCGATATTTTATTAATAATCAGCATCCTCGGTAACCATCTAATGAACTCCAATATCAACTACGCCTTTGAATTTAGCTTGCTAGATATCACTGACGGTACCAAGCCCGGATAAAGCAGAGGGGTTGGGCGTTGGGTTTGCAATCCAACCCCATCCCAATCTCCCCAATGTGGGTCATTTAAGTGAATTCAGTTTTGCACAATGGAACATTTTATCCTTATATAGACTGGGGTCGCTTCGGCAACTCCTGCAACAGATTGACAATTACAAACTAGACTTGGTTGCTCTGCAAGAAGTGGGGTGGGAGGGGAAAGGCCTACTGGAAAAGCGACTCCATAACATTAATTACAGCTGCCACGATCATCAACATGTGTCTGAAACGGGCTTCGAGGCGAGAAGGTTATAGATTTTAAACTAGTGCGCTCAAGGATTTGCGTCTTGCGGTTGAAAAGCATATTCTATAATTAGTGAGCAGGAAGCATTTTATGATGAGTTAGATAAGACCCGCGATAACTGTCCCAAGAGCGATACAAACGTGATCACGGAGGATTTTAATGCGGAGAGTCTCCACGATGACACGAATGAGAATGACCGAATGTTTATTAACTTCACAGCATCTAAGGACCTGGTTGTTGGAAGTTCGCTATTTCCAGGAAAAAAAATTCATGAAGGAACATGGCGCTCCCCAGATGGAAACACAGTGAGCCAGATAGATCATATTCTGATCAGTAGGACACACAAGTCTAACTTAATGATACTGTCGAGGCGCTAACATGGACACAGATCATTACCTAGTAGTCTCCAGAATCAGAGCCAGGATATCCAATGCCCGAAAAACCATGGGAAAGAAGACAGAGAGGATCAAAGCTGAAGGAGCCGGAAGTTAGTTTTTGTTATCGCTAGATACAATAGCAAAAGAAGCGGCGAAGGAAATAATAGGTCTGGAAGAGGGAGCAGTGCGATCCCCTTGGTTTGATGCAGAGTGTGCGGCTGTCACAGATACCAAAAATGAGGCCTATAAAAACATGGTCCAGAAGCGTTGTACGAGAAGGGCCTATGAGAAGTATAGGAATAGAAGAAGGAAGGAGAAACGACTGTATCTTAGGAAAAAGAAGTAATGGAAAAGGAAGCAGCTAGAGGAAATGGAAGTGAACAAAAGACAGAATGAAACCAGGGCATTCTATAGGAAGGTGAATGAGAGTAGAAAATCCTAGAAAAATCCTTCAAGCCAAGGATTAGATCATGGAGAAAAGAAGATGGTACCATGATCTCAGAGAAAGAGATTCTATAACGGTGGTTCCTCCACTTCAATGCCTTTTATGAACGTACAGAAAACCTGGAAGGATTTGCAATCCCAGATGCTGAGCATGATTTGGAAATCCAAGACTCACCAACATGAGGCCATTGACAGGCTGAATGACAACAAAGCTCCAGAGGAAGATGGGATTCTGGCTGAGCTCCTTAAGCAAGGTGATGAGGAGTTTCTGAGAGTCCTATACAATGTAATCCTCAACATTTGGGTGGAAGAGAGAATGCCCGATCAGTGGAAGAAAGGTATCATCTATTCATTGCACCGTGGGATCTCACTTCTTCAGTTTTCCTACAAAGTCCTTTGGAATGTTAATTACTATAAGCTCATCCCGATTGCTGAGAAAAATCGAAAAATATCAGGCAGGTTTCAGAGGAGGAAGGTCCACAGTCGATCAGATGTTCAGCCTCCGGATGATATTGGAGAAATTCCAAGAGTACAGGATGACAACCCATCAGCTGTTTATTGACTTACGATAGCCTTAAAAGACCTAAACTATATGCAGCACTATGTGAACTAGGAATCCATGTGAAACTTGTCCGCTTCATTAAGATGACCCTGAACGACACTAGGTGTACTGTTCGAGTACAGTACAGTTTTCTCCGGAATTTATTACCACAAGAGGGATTATCCAGGATGATGGGCTTCCTATTCTACTGTTCAACCTGGCTCGGTAAAAGGTGATTCGCGATTCGGAAATCCAGACCAATGACACCATTTTTAATAGGCTGGTTCAAATACTTGATTTTGCAGATGATCTAGATCTGGTTGCGTGATCATTCGATTTTCTCAAGAAGGCATTTTTAAAGTTGGTCCAAGCAGCGGAATCTATGGGAATGAGTAACAATCAAGAGAAGACTAATGCGTGCAGGACCTAGAACGGAGATAGCAGTTAGTGAACCAGTAGTTATAGGTAAATTTACATTCCAGAGTTTGGATCACTTTGCATATTTAGTAGCTGTTGTTAGTAGGGGAAATACAGTATCCCTGCCAGCGAATCGTTAAGGTAAACAGGTGTTATATTGGTCTCAGTATACACCTGTGAAGTTCGGACCATCTCCCACCTCACGAACTGTCTCCTTTACAAGATCCTGATTAGACCTGTCCTTACTTAGGGATCGCAGACCTGGACCCTCACCAACATGGGAGAGAAGGAGATACTTGTTTTCGAAGGAAAGATCCTTCGTCAGATATTTGAACCAGTCAAGAAAGGCAAGAATTGGAGAAGGAGGAAGAACAGGGAGATCCACGATGTGTATGCGGATATTGATGTGATGAGGTATATCATGCTGGGAAGACTACGTTGGAGTGGGCACGTTGCCAGAATGCCGGAGGTAGGGATACCAAGAAAGATGCTGGACGGAAGGCTCTACCGTACAAGAGGAAATGGCAAGCCACGGCTGAGATGGGAGGATGTTGTCACTCGGTATGCCCAAGACCTTTTAAATACACGCAATTGGAGAGCGACCGCAGAGGATAAAACCAACTGGCTAAGGCTTATTGAGGAGGCCGAGGATAACATCGGTCTGAAGCTCCACGGAGAAAGATAGATAGACCAATATCAAAAATATTTTAAAAACTTTAAGATTCACAGTCAAATAATAAAAATTTAGTATTACCTTTTAATATAACCTATGGTGCTTGCCAACTACACTGTTCTGCATCCAAATCCTCCCTTCAACTGTTTTTTTTTGTGTGTTTTGAGTTATGCTAAACACGAATCCAAAGGCAGAAAATCTTTATCAGGTACCGTTTTATTTCAAATTTGTATTTTGATTAAAAAATGACGTGTTTTTATGAAAAAATTGCCTTGCATCCTTTCAATTTGTGAAAGTTCGTTCAATTTACACTCTCAACTGGGTCTTCCGATCAATCCAGATGAATGGAGACAATTCATTGACAGCTCAAAATTCAGTGTGAAAGCAGTGCTCCTTCACAACAGCAACCAACATCCATCCATCCCTGTTGCCTATTCTGTCCATATGAAGGAAACTTATGAAAATTTGAAAATTGTGCTTGAGAAAATCAAATACAACGAGTACAGATGGAGCATTTGTGCAGATCTTAAAGTTGTCGCAGTAGTTACAGGACTCCGAGGTAGTTACACTAAGTTTTGTTGCATTTTATGTGAGTGGAGCAGCAGTAAAAAAGGAGATCACTACGTAGTGAGAAAATGGCGAGAACGCATTGACACAAAAGGTCAAAAAAAAAAATTGTCAACCCTTTCTTTGTTGAAAAAAATAAAATTCTACTCCCACCTCTCCATATCAAATTAGGATTCAAAGAATTTCGTCAAAGCAATGGACAAGGAAGCAGAAGGTTTTTAGTACTTGAAACAGAAGTTCCATTAATTAAGTGAAGCAAAGATTAAAGAGAGGATTTTTGTGGGGCCAGAAATCCGCGCTCTGTTTAAGATCCTGGAATTCAAAGGAAAATTAAATGATACTGAAAAAAGAGCGTGGTCTGTGTTTAAAAACGTGCCTCAACAATTTTCGGGCAACAAAAGAGCTACAAATTACAAAGACATTGTTGAAGAATTGTTTTTATCATATAAGACCATGGGTTGCAACATGTCATATGCAACATAATGCTAAGTAATATCCTTCCTCATGCCACTTATATCTATTCACATTTGCTTATTGTAACTCGTTTGTTAAACAGGTGCGAATATAGTGTTAAAAGAAAAAATTTTGAAAAAATTATTTTTCAAGGTTAATAATAAAAGTAATATGACTTTTATTTTCTGATGCCGAATATAGAAATCATATTTGGACTATTATTCAATGAGAGAGAAAAATAAGAATTAATTTTAATCTATGGTTAGGATTGATTGGGAAATCCTATATTTAAATAATAATAATATACATTTTTTTTTTAAATAAATTTTTTTTTTCCGTTTTTCTGAAAATATTTTAGTTTCCAGAATTCGATCTTGTTAAATTCATGTTTTAATTGCCTACAAAACATTTCTGAATTAAAATGATATTTTCCAAACTAAGTAAACATAATTTAGACCTAAAAAAAAAATTAATTCAGTTATATTGACTTTTGTCGCTCTAGATTGCTAAGCAGCATTCTGTGTGGCGTTTTGGACGAATCGTTGTTCGTATAGGGTGAAGAGAGCCAAGAACCGTTGTTGGCGAACCGATGTTGCCATGTGTGGATGCCGCTTTATGCTTCAAATGAGGCACAAAAAGTCTTCCCAACTTATGTTGCAACAAATGTTTGCACAACGAATTAAGAAATAAGAGATTCGAAAATAATGAATATATCAACAAATAAAAGATAAGCTCTCTGAAGAATTAACAAGGATACATACAAACAGTAAAAATGATTGAAGTAATAATATTTAGACCGTTAAAATAGGTAATTTAATGTTACTGAGATAGGCAATGAATGAGTTGCTTGGAACCTAATCAACAGTGAACCGACGGGCAAACATACCAGGGTTAGATCATACGCCTCGTCTCTGTTAGATGGAGGATTAAGATGCAGAATTGTTTCATTTAATTAGGTCTTTAAATTGGCCTTGTAAATTAGGTTCTGAGGGTGTTCAGTGTGGTGAAGGTGTACAGACTACGAATGCTGGTTGTGTCGGTATCGAACATTCGTGTACCCTACGCCTTATTATTATTTAAATAAAATTCACAACTGCGGTGGAGCTCATCGAATTTTTTTTTTCAATCAATTCATTTGATTTGATGTTCTGTTTTTTTTTGTTTTGTTTTTTAATTAAAACATTTAGAAAAAAATTAATTGTACTCAAATTATTAATGAAGTGATAATTAGTTAAATAGGAGGTCTCTGAGCCAGATGTGTTTAATCCGACATTTCGGATTCCCTTGAATGGTTGAAATAGTACAAGTAAGTTATAATTTTTATGTGCTATCGAGAAAATCTATGTGTAAATCTTTGCGTATCGTGTTAATTGAGATTATTATATTTAATAACATTTTCTTCATAATACTTAATATCCTGCAGATTTTAGACGTTGCATTATTGTCTCTTCTTTCCAAAAACTTCATAACCAATCAAAGTTATTAGTTCTTAATGTTACTGCGTAAGGCCTTATAAGAATATGACCTTCATACATAGTGTTGTACATAAGCGTAAATTATGTTTCTTCAGAAAAAATAATTAGTTCATAACACCTTTACTCAGCCTGTGAGCGGGGTGCCATTTTCTAAATTTAGTTTCTTTCAATTTCTTTCATTTAATTTCTTTAATTGTAGAGGGGAAAACGGGGCTCTGGTGCCATACTATAATTTAAATAACTGAAATAGTATCATTTCTTTAAATTAATTCTGTTTTAATTTTTGTCCACATTGAAATGGAGTCAGGTGTTCCAGCTTACCTCTCCACTGGCTACGCCCATACCTGTGAATTTTTATTATAAATGCGGTAACCTGCATTTTCCATCTATAATTGGAAATCCATTTAATGTTTGAAACAATATATATTATTTTCATGTAAATTATTTATTAAAAAAACATATATTATTAAGGTATTAATTAATATTCTTTTGCCTCGTGCTAATAAGTTCTTGATTCTTGCCTGTTCCACGCCGCCTCGTGCTACCGCTTTAAGTTACGAGGTGCCTCTCTCAATATATTAATGACGACCGTATCCTCTCGTTAATTCAGTAACTACAGAAGGCAGCTGACTATCCATCAGAAGAGGCCATTATCCGCTGACTGATACCCTTCGCCTCCTCAACAAGTGTCGACGCGGCGGCTCCCGGAGCACGCACCGATTCGACTCGCCGTCCCTCCGGCTACCGAGAAATCGTACTTGATTGGAAACCGCCTTCTTGGACGTCTATATCTTAGTGACGGATAGGGACCGCTGAGGACGGATTACCGCTTGGTGAATAATAAATTTTTAACAGGGTCCCTAGTTCATCGCCTTGTCATTATTTCCTCACTTAATCATCCCCGCTCAAGAAAAATCCCTGCATGTGCTGCCCCGACCGGTTCTCGGATCCGGGAGCGATCTCCTCCTTTGTCTTACTCCTCTAGTTGGAAATTCTGTTCAAGTATGCATTAACCATCTACATCATTTTAACAATAAAACTATATATATATATATCATTTGCCTATTTTGCAAAGAAAAAAATGTAAATATTATTAAGAAGGGGATGGTTTCGGTGGCAGTCAAGATTAAAATAAAATAGTTACAGTATTTTATTTTATTCTATACTGCCAGCCGGAACATCTTGGTTTATCATATGGTAATCCACCAACACTCAAAATATAAATATAATTTATGTTAATAGTAATTTATGGAAATAAAACTAATAAAGCAACAAATGGAATAATGATATTTTCATTACTTTAGACCATACTCATAATTAATTTTACTCTTTTATATAATTTTTATAAAACAATCATCATTTTTCATATTATTTTAATTTTATTATTATAATTTATTTCTCTCAAATAAATAAATAGTAATAATAAAATAAAAAATGAAACATCCGACTAAATATCTTTTTAAAATTCATTTAGAGTAGTTGAAAGACATTTTCGGTCTTGGAAATGAAACTAAATTGTGCTTCGAGATTTATGTTTTTCAACTTATATTGTTATGGTATGGAATCTTGCAATTATAAATAAGTTAATAAACAGTCCTATATTGTTTATATATGCGTATTTGATGTATCATTTTAATAAAATTAATTTTTGAATGTCCTGGTATTTTTTATATAACGTGCAAAAATCACACGTTCCGCCAAATTTGTTGTTTTCTTTTTTTAACGCAGCAAAACTTTTTTTTTGGAAACAATAGGCATTGTTGATGTAAAAAGTAATACCAATAAAGAAATAAAAAAAAACGTTTTTTTCTTAATCACGTTTTTAAAAAACGCATGCACAGGGAACTGATGTAACGACAGGGGGCTGATAAAAACCAGCAGTGGAATAATGGAATGACATGGGACTGATAAAAACAAGCAGAGGACTGATGAAACGAAAGAGATCGATAAAATAAACAAAAAACAAAGGTTTAAAAATAGTTTTATTTTTTCTGTCTACTATTTAATTATTACAATTAATCTAAGTACATTCATGGGAATACATATGGATATGGATACATGGTATATTGTCGCTTAATTAAGGCGTGATATCTAGTCCGAGATACCAATCCGTCGTTCTTATGAAGTCTCTAGGGGAACAAGCAGAGGACTGACATTTTTAGGTTTATTACTTTTTAAAAACATATATTTAGGTAATAAAAACGGGTTTTGATTATTAAGTAGTGTTTACATCACCAGTGCATATATACAAATATTTCCAAACCTGTTAAATTGTTTATTTATTTAAAATAAACCCGCTGGGACATCGGGTATACTACATCGGACAAATTGCCAGTTACGTGAAAAATGCTCGTTTATAGTGGTTCTTCCTCGCACCTTGATGAAAGTAGAATCAGTTTACAAATTGATTTTTTTTTTTGTCATTCTTGTTTTTTATATTGCATACGCAAACACAACATCTCAATATCTGGGCTATTAATATTTGTATTAGTTTTTTTATGTTGGTTTATATATCGAAATTCGAATAAAAAATGAGCTTTACAAATTTGTGTGTTAATAGCGTTCCGATTTATGCATGCGATAATATAGAAATTAATTCAAATATGATTCAGATTTTCGGATATTATTCAGTTTATTATTATTATGGAAATAAATCATCCATATAAAATTATTTTATTGCTAAATTCAGTTATTTATTTGACACCTGGCTAGTTTTAAATCAGTCTAATTGCAACTTTTCATTATGAATACATTAGTAACTTTCTTAATCTGTGGAAATTAACTTAACCTAAATGGTTCAATCCTACCTCTTCCATTCTGGATTGCCCAGTGAGCGGGTTGTGCCCAGCCATAATTTGGGGGCCAGGATGGTCTCCTGTTTTCCAGCTGTATGTTGGGTTTGACGAATTTTATCCAGCATCAATTTTTAGCCTAGAACATTAAGTCAGATTTTTATTAATTAAATAAAATAATAAACTTATAGAATAATTGAGTTTGTGATATGCAACATTTGAAAACATCAATGAGCGTTTGGAAACATAAATTTTCTCAAGGTTACAAATAATATTTTTATTTATTTATTTTTTTATAAAGAAACTATGTGAAATTTAGTTTAAATGCTTTATCATAAATTAAACATATATTTATTGATCTTCGATACATAAGATTGTTTTAATTTAATTTTTTTAGAATTTGTTTGTATTATTTGTCGGAGCAATACAGTATGCTTTTGTAATATTTTATTACCGAAGTTCTTTGAGACTTTTTTTAAAAGTATTTTATTATCTAAATAATTCTTTATTTTGATTCTCTTTTCTTCGCTAACAATTTTTATACAGTATTTATATATCTTAATTTATTTGTATCTCTTTTTTTCCAGTTTAATTTCGTTCCTTCTAAATTTGTGTGCGTATGTGTGTGGGTCGCGTGCTCGGGTGCGCTGGTGCATGCGTGCGTGCTTAGGTATGTGTGCGTGTTATGTATATGTTGTGATTATTTACTCTTCAGAAATATCGAAGTATACATTCCAGTATGTATTAAAATTAGATATTAAATGCTGTATTTTTTAAGTTATACTCCATATATAACGCAGTGTATTATTAAAATATGGAACAAAGATATATGCTGTTGAATGAAAGATGGAATCCTGCAAAAGGAAGGGTGCTAAAAAAAACAAACAACCGAAACAATGAATATCAAAAGGTTAAAACATTCAGTTATCAATATTTTTAAAGTACTCGTGAAAAACTCACATTTATGTGTAAAAATGATCTTTCAACTTGTAGAAAAACTGAGCTGCTATCCCATAATGTGTAATATAGTTTAATTGTAACATAAATGCACTTTATTGCAGCCTCATTCCTGTGAATTACTTTATTAATACGTCATATTTTTTTTTGTTTTAATATTTTGAACGTTATGTACATTTTATTTTTTTTTTTATTACTTCTGTTGTTTTATATAAGGATCTTATCTTTCATTTCAAGGTTGTAATAATTGTTTTCAAAAATTTGAATAGCGGTATTTAAAACGTAAATAAAATAAATCTTTTATGGGTTTGATAGGAGCATAAGTAAGTGGTTAGTTAAAAAAAATCCAAATTTTCAGTTTCTTACTTTAATTGCTTTCCAGAAATTGGCCATTCGATCAATAAGCTTGTAATTTCTAATTGCGATATTAACCCATTAGTATTAATTTTGACACGATTTGGAAATAAACTAATTTTATTTCTTCATTAATTAGAGTACTGATCCACCGAAGGTAATACATATTAGTTGAAGTGTAATATAAATTTATTTTCTAAAGCAGAATTTTTCATTTTTGATTTTTTCATTAAAATTCTGAAGACTTAATAGACATACTGAGTCTCATCCTTCGTACTTTGAGTATGAAACCAAAATAAAAATACCCAGAAAGGCCATTACCATAGCATACTTTACCCTCTCAACGGGTCATTAATAACGGTATCATATCCGAGAGTAGATAATGGTATCATCGGGATCTCGGAGGGACACCACTAACAATCTACAAACCGATAGAGATAATATTGAGGAGGCCGAGGTGTAAAAAAATGAAGTTAATCTGAACCGTAAAGTGACAAGAATGGCTGGATAGGGACCGGCTACAAGGCTATCCACTTAGCCCGCTCTAGGGTAATTATTGTATCACATCGGGGCCTATATTAAATCAGCTGGCGCGGGGTTATTTATGTCTACGCGGGGGGAAAGTGAGATTTAGGGGGATATTTTGTTTTGTAGAGGGAGTTAGGGAGGATGTTATCCGGCGTGGATCCGCTTATATAGCTGTTCTTGACCGGAGCTATGAACCATAATCCAGTTCCTGGATCAGCTTTAAGCAGAGTTTATTCAAATTTAACATTAAATAATAATAATGACTTTAGAAATTACAATATATATATATATATATATATATATATATATATATATATATATATATATATATATATATCAATAATGACTTTAGCCTGTACTGCTTGTTGTGAATAGTGAACAATCTTTATATTTGAAGTTTGCATATTTGAATACTCTTTAGCTTATTTACGAAACTTATACTCTAATGAAGATATGGCCAGAATAATGAAAATACGATAATAAAATCAAAATCAGCAAAATTGGGCTTACGACAGTTTATCTCTGACGTACAGATATAATCACAGCTAATTAAATAGGAAGACAAAGTTAATAGACTGGATACCGAACGAATCGGTAAAAGAGTATTCAACGCTGAACTTCCGAGGAGTTGAACGAAACGTAGATGGGAAGATTGTGTTGTATCTTATCTCGTTGATATGGGTTTTGATGGTGTTCAATGGAGTGAGAGAAGGTATTTAGGCAAATATTGTTGATAATATCGCCATCAAACTTTCTGGTTGGTTATGGTATTTATTCTGATGTTATAGTTTTTATACATATATACAATTTCAACGTTCCGTCATCATATATGTTTTTCATTTTAAATTCTCGGTTGATACAAAAAAAATATGTCTGTAGGTAGTTATGTGTTCAGGTAAAACATCTGCGATTTTAAAAGAAAATTAATTAATGTATTTAGTCATTGTTTTAGCTTAATTATTATCAAATAAATATTAATAAAAATAAGTATAATCCCCAAACATTTGAAAAATTATGAACGATTCATATTTGAACAAAAAAATTTATAAAAAAGCCATAGAAAAATAATATCTACGATAGAAAAAAAAATCATCCTGAAAAATCAAGTCTAAAAATTTATATATTTTTAATTCTATGAAAAATTGTATCGAAGAGTTTTAAAGGACGTTTAAATCAAGCCTGACTTGCTTTTTCCTAAAATAATTTTTTTTGGCTTACTTTACGGATCAAAGCCTCTTTTGGTTTTTGTAATTTTTAAATAAAGTACTAATATAGTAATTAATATAATCGGAAATATTTTTTCTTATTTTATTTAAAAAGACAAATCTATTGGTATATGAGAACTTTAAAATCCATACTGAGCAAAGGCAGAAAACAAATATTATAAACAAATGCTGAAATTATATATAATAATTTTTTTCTCGGCTCCTAGAGCGCATTGGCAAGAACCCTCAGACACATGCCTAATATTTTCGGCCTAGTATCATCAAAAAAAGTTAAATTGAAAGCAATGACCGCACGTCCGTAGCGTAAAATAAATACTGAATTCTCTAGTTAGTTAATCTTGTATATATTTTGGGATGGGAAAGTTCCATAATAAAACTAAACTAGAAGAAATATGTAACTGTCAATTTGATATTTATTGTGAATGTATTTTTTCCGATAGTCTATGATTCTGGAGAGCAATAAAAATGAAATTTGATACCTCAAAGTTAAAAATATCTGGCATTTTAATAAAATTAAAATTTAAGGAATATAGTTTTTTGGATCATGTCCTTCAGGTTTGCCTCTAATCTTTTTTGTTCTCTTTTTTTTTCCTTTTTTTAAATATCCTCAACAAATTTTCTATTCAACGTTCCTACTAATATTTCAGAGAGATCTAGTACCATTAGAAGAGACAACAGCTAACATATCTGGGCTATGAGATCCGGCGGGCACTTACGAAAGGATTAAGGAACATTAGTGTCCTGGCTCTTCTAGTTGATGGCTCTTCTTGGTGTCATTTCTCGGTCTCGGCCTATTGGTAATCCTTTTATTCTCATTTCTAATTCTGTTCAGAGCCGTTTATGGTTGGAGGACTTGACACAACGAAAAAAAAAAGACTCATCCTTTTAGTTAGAAGGCTAACTTTTATTTAAACAAAATAATGAATATAGTTGATTCTTTATTGCAAAAATTATTAGAGATCTATACTTACCGGCTATATCAGACGGAACGTATTTTTTTTCTTCCTGTGAAAGAGTACTTTGATTTTCTCTTCATAATTGTTATTCATATGCAATATACTGAAAATACCACAGATTAAATACTGGCATGATTCCTTGCAGAACATGGACGGAAAAAATATTACGTCAAACATTTTCAGCTCACTGACAATGATACTTGTCTCTGCGTCGAACAAACGTCTCTATCATTCAACCAGATCCATTACTAGTGCCATGAAGATCGTTTTTGAAAATGAAAGATCCAGTTTGATCAGAACGATACTCCTTATTGCACAAGAATGGCCACTTCCGAAAGAGCCTACTTATAATAAATTCATTACGGAAACGATCACCAATTTCCAACTACTAGAACTAAAGAAGAACCACCGATACGATTCTAAAAAGTTATGATGTAGAACATGAAAAAGACTGAGCTATTAGTATAAAAAAATCCCAAGAAAAATAGAATGTTGCATTGGAACTTTTTAAATATTCATATTTTTTTATTATTACGAAGAATTACTACGAAAGAGAAAAGATCAAAAATAAATAAATAAAAACTATACTAATAATTCTGAGTAACTGTGATGAATTATCATTCATTGGGTAGGAGGAACATTAACCTTGGCTAAACTTGAGAAAAATCGATCCACGAAATTGTCTAATGTAATTATATACCTACTTGCCAATTGTGTTATGCTACAAATTTAAAATTTTGAGGATATCACAAATAAAATTTTATGTAATTTTTCATGCAGGGACTAAAAACATTTTTTTTGCCCAGATTAAGAAATTTCCACTCGCGTTTTACATTTTAGAAATCCAGGAACAAGTTTAGTTTCGTGTCTGTCAGTCCGTCTATCGTCAAATCCATGTAACGGGAATAACACCTACTACCGTCAATCCAATTTTGAAGAAATCTTCAGAGATTGTGCAAGTTGTTTTTTTTCCAACATTTTTTTCCAAATTTTTTTCAAATTTTAACAATTATTTTCGCTATCGCATGCGCTAAAGTATTTTTATTGATACACTTATTTGTTGAAAACGGCACGTCCGATTCGGCAAATTTGGAGGAATGTTGGTGATTGAAAATGGTCCAGTGTGAATGCTATCAAATTCTATTCCTTATTTTCGCTTACGCATGCGCAAACTTATTTTTTTGCATACATGGTCCATCAAATCCACTGAGAAATCATGGAGATAATCAAGAATCTTGGGTTGTTAATATTACAATGCCTTATTTCGTCAGGAAAAATAAATTTTCGAAAATTTGTTATGTAGCACCTTCATCTACTCATGTCTTCAATTGTAATTACATTTTTATTAATTGAAATAAAATAAGCGTGGTAAAATTTGGTTGTTTAATTATTTTTTAAACCTGATGAAAACTCAAAACCTATTTATTTGGTCCAGTGGTAAAGTAGCTGGATTCATATAAATTGAATCATAATCAAGGTCAAATTATTTTTAAATTGGTTCAAATCATTTGCCATTGGGTTATTAATTACTGAGATATCCTGACAAAGGATGATTAGCGTCTCAAAGAAAGAATGTGCACAAACATTCAAAAATACCAATAAAATGTCTGGCATAATTCCGGCCTGCTCTACGAGTACCCCTAATTCTGTGATCACCCTGATACTTTCCTCCTCTTCCCCCTAAAAAATACCTCTGGATCCATCTCCAACTTCACAAAAATTATATATTTTCTCTACGTTTCAGCTGTCACTCCATCTTCAGCCAAATACTATAATTGACCTTATATATAAACTGTTTGAAATATTTCTTTCAATTAATTATATCTGTATATTATGTAGGTTCATTTGCCTGAAGCAAGAGTGAGAGTTGATACGTTAAGTATATATATATATATATATATATATATATATATATATATATATATATATATATATATATATTTTGCTGAAGCAATGTCTAACGTTTTTCATTAAAACAACGTCCTCTTCGCTTACGCATTATCTTATAAGTAGTTATCTACTTACTTTTAGTTGAATATTTATTTCTATTGCTTTTTGATATGCTTATTTCTATTTGTTTTATATTTGTATACATAAACTTGAATATTTGGATTCATCAGTCATTTCCAGCTTCTACAACACTATTATACTGGTACTATCGATGTTATCCTTAATCTTCTGTAGTTCTGTTATCCTTTCATCCAATCTCCAACGGTCGTTTTCATTTTACGATCCTGAAGGACTCCTAACGACAGAATCGACTCGGATGACGCTGGCAGGAAGTGAGGCCGAGTTCTTTCCTTTAAAGGTTCGAGAATAACGATCTGGAAGATGGTATGCAAATGCGAATGTGCCTGCTTTGTTATCAGCTTCATACATATTTATTATATCGGGGCGAAAAGTGGGCAGGAGTGAGAGAGAGAAAGAGAGTGAGTGAGATGGAGGGAGGGGGCACTGGTCCAGAGTGGCTTATGGTCTACGGTTAGACTCCAGCACGCCTTGTCTGTCACCGGATTCGCTTGTACATGGAGGATCTTTCCAATGAGGAATGTCCTAGCGACTTGAATGTTTCAATTAGAATATACAACAGTAATAATATGTTCACTAGTTACCGACTAACAGATGGTGAATTTTATTTTATTTTGTTTAACCAAGATGCGATAGGTACTATTTTGAAATTGACAAAATTCGTATTGCTGGGAATACTAGAATTTTAGTATGTATAACTCTTGCCTGGTTCTTTTAACAAAAATAAGATTCGTCTATTCTTGCAGCATCTGTTGTGTTAACACCACACCTTTTAATGTAATTTTGCCTTCAAAAGATTCTTTTTTTTTCGTTTATTTTTTAAATACAGAGCGTACATCATAAAACCATAAAAGTACCTATTCGTATTTTTGTAAAAGTATATGCTATAAAAAAACTCTACATTTCTTACTTTTCATAGTTTTACTTGATTTTAGGGATTTAAAAATCAGAAATTTATTTGAATTCAGTTGCATTGAATTACTCCAGGAAAACACTTATTTAGAAAAAAACAAATTTTAAAATCAATATAAGCTTCCCATTCAATCATTATGGAATAATGAACCATATC
The DNA here is from genome assembly GCA_948150685.1 of Rhaphigaster nebulosa. Taxonomy (NCBI): domain Eukaryota; kingdom Metazoa; phylum Arthropoda; class Insecta; order Hemiptera; family Pentatomidae; genus Rhaphigaster; species Rhaphigaster nebulosa. The sequence continues at coordinate 113,968,985 of OX411309.1, read as the reverse complement.
GCCCCTTTGCATGAATATTATTATAAGCAGCTATTTGACTGAGTCAAAACATCGTATTTTCTAGTTTTCTAAAATTATTTATAAAGTATTTTTTACTTCTATAGCATTTTATTTTGATTGACTAAGATTGCTTTCCATAAAAATGTTCTAACTCGAAATGAATTTATTATAATTACAAAAGAGTTTAATCTTTGGTTAAATCTTTAAATCAATATCTTGAAAAATGATAAATAATTAAAAATCAAGGTTTCAAATCTTCTCCCTTTAAAATGAGATCTTTGAAACTTTAAAGTTATTTTTCCAGAAACAGTTTCTTTTGCGTAACGACATTCTTCTTGCAAAGGAGCCGTATGCTTTGAAAAATAAATCGTGCCTATCTTCGTATTACTATAAATTAATTGTGATACTTCAATAAATTTGTGTAAATTTTGTTCATATAAATTAACCAATAAATAAATTGGGAGTTATTCGAACTAACTATTTGAACTGTATCCCCTCCACATTGTACTTTGCACAGTGTGCGTTGCTGCAGTTCTGTCCAATCTCAGATCTCTTCTGATACAGTTAGTTATTTATTGGAATATTTATTGCTTTCAACATCAGTTCATTTTATTTTCGCGTAAATTGTTTGACTACAAAGCACAATAAAGGAACTCAATGATTTTGCTATCGCCTAAAATTTTATTTTATTACCTATTTAATTATTTTTATGCTAACTTTTTTCATATTCTTATAATTTTTACTTTAGTTTAAAAGATATATGTGAAATATGTAAGTGAATAAAAAAGAGCGAAATCATTTAAATTTCCAGTCGAATAGAAATATATTTTTAATAAATAATTCACCATCGATTATTTTATTGTCACTAATGTATGAATTTAAATATTTAAGCAAAAATGAGGGGTTAAAAAATTGAAATTTAAACATTTAAGAAAGTAGCAGAAGTGTATTGTTTTCTGTTTTGAACTTATCTAATGTGTGTGATTACAAATATCATATCATATTGCTATCATATCATATCTGATTAATTAATAGTTAGGGATATGTTGTACAGTCAGGTAGGTACTTTACATCAATTTTACTACTTTATTGAACGTACGATAATCCAAATACGATTTATTCCAATGCATTTATAGCATATGATTCTCATGTTTTAAATATATTGTAATGAATATTTTTTGTCTTTATCGTATTGATATTGTCGAATGTTTAATAACGTAGTATTAAAAATTATTATTTTCAAAAAATTATTATTTTTAAGTATTAAAAATGATTATTTTTTGTTAGTAAATTATTAAAATGTTATATTATTTACTGGGTGTTATATTTCTGGCCGTATCCCCAACCTTAACTTCATAAAACATCAGTAAATATTATTAAAATTTAATCGTAATCATTTAACATAACTAAATCTCACAGAGCATAAGTTGGTAAGTCGAAATATCGTCTCCCAGACCTCGTTCACTGTTTGCATGATGACTATACAAATAACGCAGGAGAACCATTTGCCAACTTATTTACTGTGACCATAGAATTATCTTGTTTAATTTTCTTTAGAAGTTAATTAAAAGAAAATTACCATTCATGCCATATGTTTATGATTGCGATAAAATCTGATGTATGACAAATCACTCCGATAGGAGCATTTTGTATTTGTTAGCATAAAATCATATTAATAACACTTATCTTGATGTTATCGGCAGTTAATTGATTCAGAGTGAGATTCGAGAGTGTAATTAGAGATGTTTATCAACTCTTTTCCCAGCCCTTCCAAGATGAATATATGCATGATACTGGGCACAGGCCCTTGTAAATCTATTTATGTATTTCTTAAACAAATCGTTTTCACGAAACAGATTATGCAGTTTGTCCGTGAAATGTCAATCAATACGATAAAAATCTCATGTTTCACGGAACTGATCACAGAAATGTTGCAGCAATCATTTTCAATTAACGTTTGTACTTGTGTTAAAATAAGATATTCAATGTTTGTACCAGGATAAAAACAATATATTATACAATATACAATATAATTATACAATAGATTATACTATAATTTTGAAAACAAAATTATAAGTTGGAAAAAATATTAGTACTTCGGAAAGAGAAATTGGTGCTGTCCTTGATAGAAATTTTAACAAAATAATGTTTATATTAACTACTTCATATATCGCTCCTTTGCTAGAAAAGTGTCTTAACACAATATATCGCGTTTTCTAGCTATCGGGCTAAAAGTAATTGTGCTATGATGTACTTTTTACTAATTTTTACGCATTCCGCTATCCCAATTCAATATAATACAATATGAGTATACCTAGTATTTATTTTAAACGTTTTCCAACTTTCCCTAGCATAGTTTTAGAGGTAATTACTTATCGTTTTCAGTGTAGCTTTAACTGCTTTAGAAAGAGATGAAAAAACTGTCATGTGCATTATCTTGATCGTTGTTTGATGAAATTAAATTATTCTTTTTATTTCTCCTTTCTTTTCCGGGTGTAGTATTTTTTGATGAAGTACTAGTAGTTTCTGATAAAAAAAAAAAAAAAAAAAACATGATATAGTCACTCATAATTTGTTATGTTCACATGTATATTGCTTGAAAAGGCAGATCTTCATAGAGGCAATTCTTCTCATATAAAGTGTATAGACATTTTTTTATTATTATTTTTTTTTTAATTAATGAGAAAAACATTGATTGAACAAGGGTATCTGTTTGTATCCAAATTTTAACTGAATTTTTTGGAATTCATGCAATAATAGTTAATGTATTTTTAGTAACGCTGGTGGTTTGGTGGCAAGCGTTCATTACTACGAAACCTGATCAATATGAGGCTCAATCCTGAGAATTACGGGTTTTTAATCCGAAGTATTACTATTTACTATTTGTTATCTACTCGAAGGTTGTTAAAATGGTCTGGAATATATTCAGAAATAAATGTATTGTGTAACGTAATAACGACTCTTAGAATGCCTTCGGCAAAAGAAGGGCCTAGATTCGAACACACTTACTGTGAATTTTGCTACTTCATAAACGAGAGGAGGGAGGGAGGGGGGAAAGAAGGAAAGTGTAACGTAATATTGGTTTCGTTTCTTTGATCAGGCTGTCGTGTTACGGATGTATTTTCAGAATAAATTAGGTATGAAAATGAAACACGTAGACTCCTAATGAATCTCATAGTTTTGTGATTCTGAGCGAAAATAATTAAATGCATATGAAACGGCTCAGTCTATTCGTACTAGTTATTCTATTTTTTCTCTTTACTTCTTTTTTTTTTTTTTTTGTAGACAGTTTTTTCATTGGAATAATATGGGTTGTAAAAGAGGATAACCCTGAATGATGGAGTAAAATCGTGACCTTTGAGGAGACCTCGAATGTCCTATTTCACGAAGCTGTGAAACAATGGCTAGGTCGTAAAGAGGCTAGACATTGAACAAATTGGCCATTTGGTTATGAATATAATATGGCGCACCCTCCGGAACCGCGTGTCGTTGCCCGTGGAAATGGAGACTTAAACGGTCGGTGAGGAAGGATGCTCCAAGGACCAAAGAACATTACAACCGTGTCGCTAATTATTCACCTTTTCATTAGTCCATTATTGCCTCGTCTTTTCTCTTACATCTTGTCCAATCGATAAAGGACACGCCTTTCCTGTTTGTCCTTTGTAATGGGCCACAGACCAGGTATTTTATCCTTCGTTAAAATTTGTAAGTACCGCCGCTTCAAACCGGATATGCTAATGTGATATTCGTGTTGGTTAGAGGTTAAAATTGGAACTAGGCCCAACGGTTTTTTCCGTACCTTTACGGAGTTTAGGAAACAACTAATAAATTGTATTTACTGAACGCATAAATAAGCACACAATTAAATATTTATTTTTTAATGAAAATTAGAGATAGGCCATGGTTCTTTGTTTTTAGATTTTCCTATTTCAATTCATAAAATCATTATTATAATAATAATGATAATAACCTTTTTTTGTGAAAAATAAATTTTTAAAATTTAAAATAAAGAGATAAAACATTTCCACTGCACAAAATCAACTGATCGCTTTGGTTTATTTTCAGAATCCAGATCTGAAATCTTTTTGTTTTGAATATATTATATTGAATGATCATGATTTAAATAAACACAAATAACTAATTAAAATTTAACATTTGCTTATTTACGTAGTCACCATACCAAGAAGCTGTTAAAGCACCATACCGAAAAGATGTGAGATATAGAATATTAGACCCTAACATTTAACACATAAGACATCCCACTTCAGTTGACACTACCTCCTCCCTCGTTTACTCCATCTCAGGCTGCATTAGAAATAAAACATTTGCGTGGTGTTTATGATATAGTTAGCGCCGAAGCACTCTAGTAGATGCCCAGGAAAACCCTAGTGTTCCCGAAGACAATTTACAACTATTTACTAAGGACATCTTAATTTACATTACCGTGTAAATACTCGCTCATTAAAAGTATCCAAAAACCTGGTAATGACGTATACATTAACCTCCTTTCGTTATGCTCCAAAGTATTTAAAAAATTAATATACCAAAGGTAATACCTGATCATCTGTTCGGCTTGCGTACATTACATTCAAGGACATATCAATTACACAGAGTTACTGGCAACATTGCTGGAGCATTAGATATAGCAAAAACTATATGCAACTGGTGTATTTTTGGATGCCGCTCACGCACCTGGGTCTTCTCTTTATACTAAAGACCTTACTACCGTAGATGTACTATCTCATTCTTCAATCGTTCTTCGACAGATTCTTCTCAATCCGGCAGGGCTCAGAAATTTCTTCGATTCATCCAGTTTTGGCGAGGGTACCCCAAGAATCTGGTGCCTCTACTGTACATTGGATATACTCACGATACATCTACCCGTTAACAATCAGACATTGACTGTTACGCTTACGTTATGTCTCACAAAACATAAATATTCTACATAGGCCTCACTAACTTTACATCAGTTATATTAATTACACGACTGGAACAAACTATGGACAATGCGGCTCAACCATGAAAAATTGAAACACATAACTTTTAGAAGAAATACCTATCCTCCAATTTATATCGAAAACAACCAAATTCTTCAGATGGACACCGCACTCTATCTTGGACTTAGCTTCGACAGAAAGATACCATGGGGTCTACATGTTTAAATGAAACGTTAGACCTTATAAAAACGACTTAAACTACTTCACTCACTTTTTCCAAATCTTAAAAAAAGAAACTAACAAGGAGAGTACCAAACACGGGAATTACAGAATCCGATCATTTTTATATATGTTATAGAGTAGGGTTCCCTCAAAGCTTATGTAAAGTGGAAAGATGCAATTCGCATTCATTATCGAGAAATATCGATTTGAATTTCGTGGTATTATTTAAATAGACATGGCTGCCACAGTACTTGAACAGTGGCTGTGGCGTCGCGGTAATGCGTCAGTAATAAAGATCATCAGTTCGAGTCCCCGATATTGTGAATTTTTTTTATTCTTTTATTTTTTTTTTTTTTATCTCTGATATTTATAAACGATTAAATAATGGATTCATTAATTTTTTCATTTAATTTAATATAAATGATTTTTTTTTTCAATGAAGCTTTTTTAAGGATATTATTTATTTGTTATTCACTTGTTTATTTAAATGAAATATTTTATATTCAAAAGTTGATAGTGATATTGAAATTATATCAAATAAAATAGTAACAATTAATAGTTGTAACAAATATAATAACAAAGTGATTAGTATCGTCAAATATGGATGAAATGAATAAATATAATCATGATAGCTTTTGTTCACTCACTGTCATCATCAGATTATCTCACAATTATACATTAATTCGGATGATAATCATCATAAAAACATTTGCAACATCGAGATCTGTTTTGTTGTCTTATCTTAAAACCTTTATTCACCCATGTCAATCAATGTTATTGAGAACCAGTGCATTGGGTGAATATCAGCTTAAGAAAATAGAATGAGAGGAATGAGTGGAAATAGTTACTCATCGGCACCTCTTCTTGGCCTGATGTAACAAAAAGCGTGAACGTAAAATGTATATAGTTAATTTGGCACTTGTGATTTTAAATAATAAACATTAGCAATTCAGTGCCACTCTCAATACATCCATTCAAGACATCACTGCAAAAAACATACATAGCATCCGTAGAAGGATGAAAAGGAGCTGGATGAGAGATCGTCTTGAGTAACTAGAAATATTTGTACTATATACTCTACTTCTTTATTGGCCTATCATACTCAGTTCCTACAATTTCATTTGCTGGTTATTAGTGTACAAACAATTGCGAATTGAACAGTTGGGAAAAAAAATTAATTGATATTTACTAATGCTTGTATAATGTCAAAATTTATCATAATGAAAAATTTAATTTTTGCGATTTCCGAATAGAAGAAAATCTGTGTAAATTTTGTCAAGCTGTTCATTTGGTAAGTTTTAATGGTTAGGTAATCATTTTTCTTTATGATGACAGAAAAATCTTTTATTTTTTTAATGCACTTAAATTTAGTTTTCTCTAATTTATTCACTTTTACTAATTCTGCTACCTGAAATTTTAGTAAAAAGATTATCAGTTGATAATTTTTTTTTTTTTCGGTGACCTATATCGGTTAGATCGGAGTTTTGAAGATGCAAAGAGTTTCAAGAAAAAATGTATCATGGCGGAGTCAAAATAAAACCTGATTGTATACCAAAAACTTGGGTAAATCATAACTGGTCTTTAGCAACTTTCCTAGTTTGGTTTATTTTAGGATGTAGATGAACTGAACATTATTTGGTGGTTTTGGGCTGACTCCTCGCTGTTATATTTTAAAAAATCAAAAAATTTATATTTTTTTTCTACGAAAATCGTCATAGGTTTTTTTGCTGAACTCTCAAATCATTTCTTAGGATCAGAGAAAAAATAGAGAAAGTAGATGTTAATAGAAATTTTAGTTTCATGTAGAATATATTTTTCTAGTACTTTGAAAATCTTATGAAAAAAATGTATTTACAATATTATATTTTATTCAAATACTACTGAAGTGAATCAAATATAAATTCGTGCGGTTAGGGGGTGTCATATGTTTTTTAAATAATTTTCCTTTTTTTCAGATTTTTATTCTTCTAACGAATCTGATGTATAAATTTAAATATTATATAGTTTTTAGAAACGTCATGGCTTTAAATTTTGTAGCTGTAATTAAAATAAACGTGCACTACAAAGATACCTGCTATAATAGAGTGATTCATAGAATTTTAAAAAAAATATCAATATTAATGATTAAGAAATATGAGCAATAGAAACAATATCAATAGTTTGGTATAACATGTTACAAGTTGAATTTAATTTGGAGAAAACGCAATATTAACATACCTACTTCAATTTTTCGATCCGAATTTAATTAATTTTTAAAATATTGAAGTTATTTTTACAAAATATTTATCGTTACGTTTGGTTTTAATTGGCTAATTTTATTCCTTATCTACTATGTGCATTTAAAATTTATTTATAAAAAATGATAAGCTATTAAGAACGATTTTACTGTTATAAAATGTAAATTATTGACTAATAAATTGCACTAGACCTAGTAATTATTTTATAGTATCATTTTGAAATTAAAACGGAAACACATTTGGTATTGAATTCGGAAATTGGAGATTTAAATGTTATTAAAAAAAAAGAGAGATAAAGAGAAAGGATTAAATATTATCTGAGAGCTGATTTTAATTGAACATTATTTCAGGCAATATAAAGACTACATATGGTATTTAAGGACTGCATGTAACTCATAAAAAATGATGTTTAACATAGCGGTTTATTATTATGGTAGTCTTAATTTTATGATTCATAAATTAAAAGGATCAAGGAACATTTCATGTAAAGGTCACATTATATTTTGTAATGATGCTGCAAACAAAAACATATTTATTATTAGTTTTGTAAGGTATTGAAATTTATTTGCAAGATCCAAAAAAAATATATTTTAAGTTCATCATATTCAAAGTAATGATTCTTAACAATGTTGTTTATATAAACTATTTTACAATAATTTAAGCTTATACATTGTCAGATAAATCCAGACTATTATATTCAAATTTTGCATTTAATGTTTACCAGAAAAATGTTTCCATTTTGCAAAGCCAGATTATTAGAGAAGGTTAAAATTAATTAGATTGTTTAACAACTGTTCACATATCTAAATTAATCAAAGCAAATGACTTTAAAATAACATTTACTTAACTACTCCACTCTTAAGTGTACATTCCTAAGAACAGATGATGAAAAAAAAAAAAAAATTATGCCAGAAGACAATTTTTTTCAATGTTAAAAAAGAAAATTACTATATTATCAGCTAAATTCAACCTAACTAACCAAACATTTTGTATGTCCTATTTTTATTTTGGCAAACAAATTATTAATGAAGTTTTATCTTTTCAAAACATTTACATTATTATTAATTATTTAATAACATCTAACAAATCAACTTCATTCAATGGATTGCATTATAAGGATATTTAAAAATCTGGTAGAAGTAATAACTGTTGAATATTTTTATTGTAATAACACTAATACCCCTTAATTTCTGTTTACACATATCATTAAATAACATTAAACATCTTACATATTAAAGAGCCTTATTGATATGCAAAATGTTTTAAATGCTTGTTTACGTATGTATATTGCGCAGCAATAACTCAAAGTTCACTAAGAAAAAATTATAAAGAAAATTGTCAGCCTAAGACATTCAACAATCGCATTTAATTAAGATGCAAAGATAAATAATAACCACATGGTATTTTATAATTGGTATATGATAATCCATTAATCATTTTTTTTGTTGTATTAGGTGAATAGTGTATAGTTGTTTTAATGTTTTAGAATAGTGTATCAGTTTGTTTAAGCCAATTTAATATTAATAATCAAATCGATGGATAACAGATAAAAAAAATGAGCATAAATCTATAAAGGAATGTAAATAAAAGATTGAAAAAAATGAATGTTGTAAAAACGGGATTGTTTAATTAAGAAGTTGAATAGTGAGAATAATTAGTCAAATTTTGTACTGATATGGAAATAATAAAATATAAAATAAAAACGAAAAGTTATGTGATGTAACATAAATTAATCAAATTAATTTATGATAGTTAATGTAAATAGTGGCAGAAGACAACAGGTTACCAAAGACTGGTATAATCACCTTAATGCCAAAACTACAGTATCTAAATAAATATAGTTTCTTTGAAATTTAAAATCATATCATTGCTTAGTGTTTTTATTATAAAAATATAAATAAAATGAAAAATGCAATGTTTTATTGGGGTTTTAATTAACTAGAAACTGAGTTAGAACTATCTGACGATAAATAGTACCATATTTTCATAATAATTAGTGGACATTATCTACAAATTGTATTTATGAATATAGTGCTTTTTGGTACTAAGATGACGATGTGAACATCTAAAAAAGATGATTTTTTTTTTAAAATGTTAGTAATTTTTCTGCCACATTTTTTATTTTTGTATTACCATACTCTAACGTTTACGTAACTAAGGGATAACTACAGCTTACTCTTTTTATTCGTTGAAATATTTTTTATATTTTTTTTTCTCTCTTTCCCTGATGCAGTAACCTTAACAGTATATAACAGTACCATTTGTTCATGTGTATATGCTCCATGCATAATAATAAATGCTTCAAGATATACTACAACGTTATTAATAAAATGCTAATTACGTTAAATGCCATTTAAATAAATTTATACATGAAAAAGAAATCATAAAATAAAAATAAACAAAACTTACAACGTTTACAAATTAATTGCATTTTGGAATATTTGTAAAAAATAACCAGTAAAATATATATTTATAATAAAATAACCAGTAATGTTTAAGAATTATTTATTCGCCATTATTGCTCTAAACTGAATGTTGAAATGGCAAACTGAATTAAAAATAAAATTAACATTTGGATCTTAGGCGTTACAAATATATTGTTAAATGAGACTGGTGAATTAATATTATAGTTTTCATTCAGAATAGGAACTTTTTTCAAGATTTTACAAACACTAAAACAGTGTCAAATAATACTATACCGAAAAAGACACGAATACGTGATTTGCTTATTATATATATATATATATTATTTATGTTCTACTTTGCGATCTGCTTGATTTCAAAAATGTATTCTTGGTTATTAAATAAGTGAAAATTCTAAAATATATTCCTATAAAAATGATAAAGAATAATAATTTACTTTATAATTTTTGTTATGTAGAGCTATATAACGTAAAATAAAAACAAAAAAACAAAACAGAAATATGGCTATCCAAACAAATGAGAGGAGTGATTGATATCATGAAGCCGTTAAGAGACAAAACAAACAGTCCTTGACAACTGCCTACGCAACTTCTACTACCTCCTCGCCTAGAACCGAAACCAAAGGTACGAACCCGAAGAGATGTAGATACTATATATATATTGTAGCTAAGAGGAGTACTGACCTGGACTAGCTACGTCCGCAGAGCGCTCCACACTGACTGGCCCGACCTCCTCTCCCGTAATCTCCTTTTGTCTCAGCTCTGATTTAGAGCGCCCCGTCCCGGTCACTTTAACACTCCACTTGGAGGATGGACATCCAGGCGTCGCCTCCAACAGCTTCTCCAGCACCGAGGGTGTTTTCAAGCTCTGCCATGTCAAGGTCTAATGACATTAATATCTCATAGCCCCTCCATAAGAAAACTAATACTTTCAATTCTGTACTAAGTAAAATTTATTCGAACTAGTAACTGCATCATTTTCTTTTTGAATAATAAATTATAAAATCACTATTTCGGTACTACATTCACATTATGTCCATGCAGTACATATATTTATATATATATACCAGTATCAAGCAGACGAATGACCATTACCTCAAAACAAAATTTAGTTATTTTTCTTCTTCTATATTTCGATGTTTTCTCATTCTCTTTTATTATTTTTATATTCTGAATAATTATTGTAGTATTTTTTATTCTTTTCGGTTTGGCCTAATCTTTGAGGGCTTGCTGTTCTTTGGGATGATATGGGGTCCAAATATTAAAACTTGTGATGTTTAGAAAATTTTAGTTGTGTCACTTTCATTCTAAATGTGCGATATATACTTTGCAGTGTAAAAAATTTAAAAAAAGAAATTGAAAAACCACCAAATTTTGTGGAATAATGTAATAAGCTTCATATCGACCATTATTATTCTGCACGCCAAATGGCAATACAATCTAATCCACTAACATGTTTATTACAGCTCACGGCATTTTTATTATAGAAATTTCTCCAAACCCTCATAGAGAAGGTAAAAGGGTCGGGATGTTTATTGTATTAATGTTCTTATTATTGTTTATTTTCTCCCTTCATCACTAACTCAGACCTTCAAACTATCGATTATAGCAGTGGCGTACATTGTGAGGGAGGATTGGGGGATATATCCTCCTCCCCTCGAAATTTATGAAACATAAATAAAGTTTGTATTTTGAGTAATATTTTTAGTAATTTTTTACAATAATATTTGTTCCAATTTTTATGTTTATCCTTAAAATTTAATCCAAATTTGGTGGTTATAGACATTTAGGTGATTAATTTTCTTCTTCATATTAAATTAAATCCCCTACTCCCAATAAAAGTATTATGCGTAGGCCCCTGAAATGCAAATTAACAATATTTAATTTGCTCAAACAATTACTTAAAGTAGGCAATCAAACATTCGGGAAATGTTTGAAATAGAACTTCTTTTTTCTCTCTCTTAAAATATCCTGTAAAATAACCTGTCAACAGCATGACGACAATCTGCAAATTAGCTGACAATATCTGGACCAATAACATGTGAGGCATGAGGAAGGATAGTACCCAGCAGGACTTCTTCCTTATCTTGAATCTCTTACCTTTGGTAGTTATGAAAGGAGATCTCTCATCCAGCATCTTTTTAGTCTCCTCCTCGTAATCATGGGCATGTCGGTCATATGTCTAATCCGATATGTCCCTGTAAATTATTATAAAATCGTTGATAAAGTTGCCTTATATTGAAATAGAACTTAATTTAAATATATGATAGAAGCCTAATTTCAATATGGTATTGAAACTAACTAAAGCTATTTTGAATAAAAATAATATCTTTATAGCTTATTTTCTTTAATTTCCTCATAACCTAGGAACTGAAATTTTTTCAGAGCTCTTGACGCATTTTTAAAAACCAAAATATTCCAAAATGAAAACAAAGTAAAATTTTATTTTATGTTAAATTAATTGATTCAAAGCCAAAAAGTTTCTTCGAACAAGGGTTACAAATTTTTTTTGGAGTGCTGAGAGAAATGCATTGAAGCTAACGGAAGTTTTTTTGAAAAAAATGATATCTTTAGAGCCTGTTTTCTTTAATTTGCCTCCTATCCTAGGAACTGAAATTTCATAACGACGGGTTCTAGCCATATAGACGTATGCGCCAATGGAAGAAATTGAGGTTTTTAGTGGAAAAGGTTTGTAAGCAATAAGGGTTCATCATCTCACATTTAAGTCAATACAAAATCGATTATGAAATTTCTCTTTGTTTTTTTTTCCGCTTCAAATCTAGTGTGAGATTAAAGAAACTATTGTGTATGAACCCTTTTCACTAAATATCTCAATTTATTCGTTTTTTCACTTAAGTCCTTCTGCTTTTACACCAATCCTGTAAAGAATACAATCTTCATACACTTGTTAACTTCCACTGGGTGCTGAAGTGTGTATTTATTATTCTTTCGTTATGTAGGACTTCACATAAATGAAACAGTTTTTGATTTCAGCAATGTAATTATTTTTTTTTATCCGATAACCTTTTCTTAATACAATAGGAAAACATTTAGAAAAAAGTTTGTCAACCATTTGAAGCATTAGATCATCTTGGACTTTTCCTTCAGTTCTATCTTAGTTTACATAAGTGATTACTTTTACGTGTTTTAGTACTATCAATTAAAACAATTTATAATAAAACAATAATTATTTTAGTGCCATGACTAATTAAATCATAGTGTAATGTGTAACTTCGAATTTATTTATTTTTATTCTGATTTAAATTATTTTTTAAAATACATTTTGTGCAACCATTCAAGATGTTTTATCATTTTATTTTATTAATATTAAATTTCCCATTTTTTAAATAGCAAGAAAGTGAGTGAAAAAAAAGTAGATAACCAAGCATTAACAATAAAATGTTTTTTAATTTTACCTTAATTTAATCATTCTAAAATCATTTTGGTCATTGTTGAATCAAACCAGTTATTATCAGTGAATCATTATTAATTGTCTTAATCTGCTGAATAATTTATGATTTCTATTATTTTGCAGGTAAGTTAGCCTAACATACTGGATCATTTATCCTGGAATGGAACGAAGAACGAGTGAGTTAAGTTATTTTATATTGTAAAGTGCGCACATACTAATTTTGTATTAAATTTTAAATTTGTATTTTAGTTCGAAAAAATGTCCGGATACTATAACATGATTCCAACACAATGTTTTAAGTCTCTTAAATAGCTAAGTAAATACATAACACTGTTTTTATGATGATTTGAGATATGCTATCTCTGGTCTGCATTTATGTGGTTTTATATTTTTACTTCCTTGTGCGAAGTAAAGGAAGTATTGTAATCGCGAAAATTTTCGGTTTTCAGATTTCAACAGAAATATCCATTTTGACCATCCCTGAATTAATTTTGACTAGTCTCGTCTTGGCGTCTGTACATAGGTACGTTCGTATCTCGCATAACTCAAAAACGATTAGCCGTAGAAAGTTGAAATTTTGTATTTAGGATTGTTGTAAAATCTAGTTGTGAACCTTCCTTTTTGGTCACTGCTTAATCACCGGAGTGGTACTTTACTTGAAGGTCATAATTTTCCATCAAAAATTATACTAAAATACTTTGAAAAACTTCTCAAATTTGGTATTTATAACATATATATTGATTTAAATAACATACTAGATTTTGGTTTAAATAGGAAAACCGGAAGCGGTACTTTACTTGAAGGGTATATTAGACTTTCATCAAAAATTATATTAAAATATAATGTAAAGCATCTCAAATTTGGAAATAGGACTTTTATATCGATATGAATGTATTTACTATATTTTGGTTAAAATTGGTGAGCCGAAAACGGTACTTTACTTGAAGCTCGTAATAAGCTTACATCAAAATTATATTTAAATTAAATACATAAATCATATGTTTCGGTAATAAAGGTTACAAACGCAATTTCCAATCCCATTTAAGATTTTTATTACTTGCTTTAAGTGTTGTCATGTGTTGTCCACATCAGATATTTTAGTCCTGATGCCTGAAATGGCGAAACGTTAGGAAATTATTTCCTAACTACTGTTTTGTCTCTCTTTTTTTTTTTAGTATTGTTCTCATATATAAATTTATAAACAATCTAATGTTAATATTTCGACCTTCTCTCTTGAATTATCATCTAAAACAGATATTTTCACTTCAAGAATTCACAGATATTTGTTTACCTCCATAAGATTATTTTGGGTATGGCTAGATATGAATTAATTTGAAATTAGCTTAGTTAGGATAAATGCACGGAAGCTAGGTAACGTATCTCGATGAACAAAATTGGGTTGGGCTTATGAATGGCTCAAATACTCGACAGCCCTCCTAATAACTATAATCAATTCTATATGTTTGGCCATTTCACGGATTCATTAGGTTAATATATCAACGTTAAAGTTGCATACCATTGAATCCACGGTTCAAATATATATTCCTTTTCATTTGAAAGTGAACTTTCAATTCATTAACTATGAATAAAATTATTATAAAAATGTATAACTAATTCGAGTCTAACCAAATGTTACTGTTTTGGGCATACCTTTGTGCTGTAGTATGAAATTAAAGCAGAAACGAGCTGAGGTCAGTTGTGAGAGGCATAAGGCCCTGGCAGAAAGTGCTTATGCTAATAAGATCCTGAAGAAGAGACGAGTGAGATGGTAATACCTTCCTGCTCGCTCTTCCATCTGCTCTTCCAATAGCCAAACCATTTTGCATAGTGTCTTGTCGTGTGCAGATCTGGACGTTTCCAGGACCGTTACCTAAGCTGACATCTCAATAGGTCCGTATGGTGAAGGTTTGTCTTCTCTGTATGCATTCTCTGTTTGCATTTTTTATGCTTTATTTCGTTTTATAGCTCATATCATGTTTATTATTTACCCAACCGCTATCCTTATAATCACTTAATCATGAATATGGTACTCCAAAGAAAAATCCCATTAATGTCACATTCGTTCAGAAACTGTACTAATAGAGATAAAACCTTTTCTAGCCATATTCGAACACTGTTCTGATGCCAATATACTTTGTATAGATTGATCTAAACAGAGAAATATATAATAGAACTGGATTTGCATATTCTTATCAACAGAAAACACCAAAGGTATTGTTCGGACTGCATTTATGATTAAGAATAAGTTCCAGTATTTAATACTGGACTGCGAGACTGATAATGAGAAGTTTTGTTCTCCGTTAATTAGAAGAAAATTTATATTTTCCCTCTAATTCCTTTGAATGTACCTGAGAAACAACTTACTCAGGTCTTTGTAATATATTTTAAAATTGTTCCTGTAAATAACAAAATGCGAAAACAGATGAATCTTGGATCTGGTCATTAAATTTATTGAATAAATAAATGTTGATATCTAGAGCACAATTTTATACCAACGCAATCTAAAAACTTCGATAGAGGACGGGGAAGGGGAGAAGGTCCTCTTAAGGCGCAGCTTTTCATGCCCTTAATAGCAACTTTCCGTAATTTACAGCAAAAGAAATAATTTTTCCAAACAATTTTTGTATCAAAGAACCTTATAATTATATAGATTTTTTCATTTTTTTTAGCTTTTCAGATTAATTTTATCATACACCATATGGAAACAATTAAGCCTAATCAAATTGGAAGTCCACTTGTAGCGCACTTATTCTATCTAAACAAGAAAATTAAACCGGTATCCTCAGATCGGAAAATGATGTTTATATATATATTTTTCTTATGACATATCCCTGACAAAGATCAGTTGTTAGCTTGGTTGAAAACATCTCCCCAGACTTGATCGTTTCAGAAGAAATATCATCTGTTCTTCTCTTGGCAGTAATTCTTTTAAATATTTTATACTTTCTGTTCTATTGCCTTAAATCCAAAATATTCGTATATTCTGTGGATTGTCCTATTGGATTTATTCACTAAGTTCCTCCAAAGATCTTTTCATAGTGCATTTCACGGTTTAACTGTGTTTATTCTCGCCTCTTGATTATTCTTTGTATTCAGCCTTAGTTAATTTCTGTGATATTTTTACAGACATTTTCCTGTCTTTAAGCGATGATCAACCCCTATTATTGGTTGTATATCAATGAATCATATAATAAAAAGAAAATAATCAATAATACTGATTTCTCCAATTTCCTTTGTAGCCTTGTATTTCTATGCATGTTACTTTGTGTTTTTACTTAACTTTATATGAAGTAAAAAAAAAAAAAAGTTTTGTATTGATTTATCAATATAATAATAATAATAATAATAATAATAATAATAATAGTATAAATATAATAATTATAATTGAAGGGCGAGAGGAAAAACCAGGCGTCACTTTTTTTTCAATGGATCAGATTGAAAAGTTGAATTTTTACAGAGCATTAAATTGCAGAAAAAACACGAGAGTCAAGAAATATTAGCCATTGAAGTTTTATCCATAGAGTAAACATATAACCAAGTTTTATCTCGTACTATAACTCCTTAGAAAAATGCACCTTTTCATTCTGATCTATTTTTAAAAAAAAGTTACTTACCTGTTTTTTTCCCTTATCCTTCAATTATAAATACAAAACTTTTTTTTTGTATATTATTTACCCTACATCCAATCTTATAATTCTAATATTCGGTTGCAGCGCGGAACAAAGTAACTGGAGTGTCCATTGGACTTTCCTCACCGCTTTAGTAGCAAAGTCCAATACAAAAATGTTTTGCTTTTTGTTTGGTTTCCCCCTTACCATTAAATTTTTTTTTAATTTAAGATTTTAAATTTTTTTCTATTGAGGCTCCAATTTCAGATTTCGTTGATTATGATTGTAAACGGTGTTATTTAGCATAGTCTTAAGTTCATAGTTCTCCTTGTTTCTTAATGAAATCGCTTAGTTACAGATTTTATAAAATGACCGAACTATATCCAAAATTTTACATCCTTTGGTAGGAAATTCGTTACTTTTTATAGTGGCTGTGAACTGTCGAGAATCCACTAAAAGGTAGCGGGTCGCGGAGGGTTAGTCACCAATTGGTGGATGTCATCGGCGTGACCCACTAACAAGACCTCACAACTAGGGCCCCATGCATCATCTCATCTCATCACTGACAGCTCCCTGGCTTGAACAGCCTCCGTGGTCATACCTTTGATGGAACACCATGTCCGTCTCTGGATGGATGGATTCCGTATCAGTAAGGTGTCCTAATCAATATATATACCATCAACCTCTATTGCAAATTTAATGCACAACAATGTGCTGAACGGATTGGTCAACAATTACAGATCAATCAGATAATTATTTGATAATTTTTACTGTGGCTTTATTTTCTTATTGAATTACGTTCTTTTCAGACATCGCAGGTCCTGTATTGTTAATAAAGCTTACCCAATTATCTTACCTATTATATATGAATGCAACTCATATAAAAAACTTACAAGACAATATGAAGTAATTAAAATAACACAAGAAAGATATACGTATTACTGTAAGACTTCAATGGGAGTGTAAATGTGAATATGTTTTCTAATGCAAATACTTAAATTTTACTATGTAAACCGTTGCTTTAATGAGCAAAATGATTAGTGATATGCACTGTTTAAGAAATAAATGGTAGTTATTAAAAATTACGCTGTAATAAACAAGCGGAGTTATATTTTATACTATATATATTACCATTTATTTTTTCAACATTTTTTTTTTACCTTGAATTTAATTAAGTCTAATCTGAATATTATATACAAAAAATTTAAGAGACCATAATGTGTTAGAATGAAATTTTTATATTAAGCATTTTTAAATCTCTGTGGGCAACTTCATTCATGATACGGCAAAATAAAATAAATTTTCAAAATATTTAGGCTTTTACTTTTTTTTATATAAATAAAAATGTATACAGAATCGAATTTAATCCAATGGGTAATAGATAAAATTATTCTTTATTGAACTCTGAATTCATATGCATATTTATTCATTCATTTTATCTAGTTTCTAATTAAAAATATTTACATTTGAACCTGTAATTATTTATACAGAATAGGTGTATGATTGCTAACTAGTTGTTATAAAATCTCAGGGTCCTCTATAACTCCTGAAAAGTGAAACATGATAGAAACATAGAAACAAATGAAACATGATTCTAGCTTAGCAATTGAATTTCATTGAAAAAATATATAAATAATTTTATGTTTTCGGTTTGAGCCACAAAGTGTCCATTTCATGAGCGATGTATATTACTAGCACGTATACGTTACATTTATTATTTATATTTTTTTAATTGCTTATTCGTCCTTAATCACTTCTGTATTTCTTCTTACCCTAACCAGACCATAAATACCTGATTTAGATAATCAGATTTATATTCTTTCTCACTTCTTCTTGAACCAATAGGATTACTAGGTCACTTATCATTTTTTTTTTTTTATTAAGAATAAGTCCCAATATTAAAAGAAGTTGTGTTCTCCGTTATACCGGAATAAGTTGGTAATATTTCGTATGTATGCGCCGACGATAAAGAAACTTGGTGGGGTCTGGAAGAATACTATGTTGCAAAATATTTCTTATACCAATAATAATACAGAAACGGAAAAGTCTTGGGCCTGGTATGGTGGTATTCCCATAACTGCTACGTCAGCCTTACAGTTAGTATTAATATTTAAGGTATATTTGGTATGTTTTG
Organism: Rhaphigaster nebulosa; assembly: GCA_948150685.1. Classification (NCBI taxonomy): domain Eukaryota; kingdom Metazoa; phylum Arthropoda; class Insecta; order Hemiptera; family Pentatomidae; genus Rhaphigaster; species Rhaphigaster nebulosa. The sequence goes on along the minus strand of OX411309.1, from coordinate 113,950,012 downwards.
AATATTATACATTTATACCTAAGGAGAGATATGTACCCTTGGCCTGAGGTAGGCCGGTGCCTATGAATCCCTCCCGAGAAAGCACGTGCTGACCAAATTAATTGGCCCGTAGGGTGCAGGAGGGACCATATGGGCTATCTCCCATCAGTCCACCAGCTCTTCCTCAATAAAACCTCCACTCAACGGCTCACACCTTCTCTTTTATTCTATTTGTTTATGTTTTATTTCGGATTTTTATTTTATTTTTTTCCCTGTAAAACCCCTCACTCCGGCTGAAAAGAAGGAACAGTAAAAATATCTGGGATAGCTCTGGATTAAAAAAAAAAAAAGTCTATAATAGAAAAAAAAAATCTCCGAACTCCCCGCTGTTATGGAATAAATTTAGTATAGGAGAGGGAATAAAGTAGCTTCAATGAGATTCGATATCCTCTCTGAATGCTGTCCTATAAAACAAATGCATTAAAAAGCGACAGAACAAGTGCTCTTTCTAGTCTTTAACTTTTTATTATTTTTATTTTTATCGACCGGTTTGAAAAATGTACCATGGAAATGCTGCGACGTTTAATAGCGGTTTGAAAAAAATATAAGCATCATACGTAAGACAATAGTTTCAACATTAAAATCAGAATTTTATTTTATGTGATATATAGTAGGTATTTCACCGATTTAATTTTGCACAACCAGTTCCTCCACCATAATTTTCTTCATAGCTTACACAATAATAATAAGAGGTTATATTGTACTATATTGTAAAATAATAGAATATGAAAAAAAGAAAAATTAAAATGTGGTACATCATCACAGAAAGAAACGTGGTTCATGTTCCAATCCCCGAAAAAAAAATAAATAAACCCAGCCTTAGTATATTAAATAATTATAAAATGATTTTTTTTTAATTTATTCGCTGTCCAAAAAACAAAACAAAAAACATAAATTATTGAATTAAGTTATTGAATATTGAATATTGATAGTAAACTATTGAATATTTTATAGCCGTCTGAAATTAATTTAAGGCTTGGAACTTTAAATGTCAAGTTCCGAGGATTGTTCTGGGTAGACCTGTGGTTTTGTAGGTTTTAAAAAACACTTAATAAAATCGGCCCACTAGCCTCGGAATAAATCCACCGACAGCGAACGGACAGATTTTTTTTATTCGATTTTTGGATCCTGCGAATTTTGAAATGCAAAACATCAAATTTTGAGAAGAGGGACTTTATTTTTTCTTGGTCAAAACCGTCACAAAATTGGCCTAGTGATATGCGAATAGTGAAGGCAATATTTTGATACATGTTTTTGGGTACTTAATCAGTTCCTTGATTGTACGTTTTTTTGGGATTGGTGAATACATTGCTGAAGTCCTTAGATCTATACTTAGATGTACAGAATAGAATAGAAAACTTTATTCTTGGATTAAGAATAACAAATGTGTATAGAAAAATAAAGATTATTTAGATACAAATATAATTTATATAATTATTTAAAAATCAAAGATGGTATCCATTTTGTTAGTCACAGAATAAGGCATAGGCTTAAATCAAATAGGTAAAATTAACGGAGATTGTTGTTAAGAGAAATCTTCTGTTGTTGAACTTAGAACTTTTTTAATTTTTTTTTTTCGTCACTGTCGTTTGTTATTATTTAAAATAATTTCAATTCGACTTTTTCCTTTTAGACAGAATGGATTTTATTACTTTTTTTGTTAAAAAACGAAAATGGAACTTTTCTCAATTTTTATTTTATAAAATTAATTACATCTATAACCAGTCTGTCTCCTTTATTATTTTAAGATTATTTTAAAAATAAAACTGAAACTGGTTATAGTGGCAATTCTTTTATGAAATATTTTTTTAAAAACAGTCTAACCATAACAATTTTTATTTTATTTTGCTTTAACATTTCTGAAAATTCGCATCATCTCCTGGTCAGATTAAGAGCGTTGCTCCCATAATTCTGAGGACCGGACGAGCCCCAGAACTTGATCGTGTCAACTCAGCGATCTTGAAAAATAGTGCCCACCTTGTCGAGGAGGAGCTCCTTAGCATTTTCAATCAATGCTTGAACAGGGGACAATTCCCGAGACAGTGGAAGATCGCTGACCTGCGACTTTTATATAAAGGGAGAGGTAAGGATAAGGGAGAGCCTAAGGCGTACTGACCCATATACCTCCTCTCTGTTATCAGTAAGGACCTGGAATACCTTATCATCACAAGCTTACGACCAGCCCTCCAAGAGGTGAGCCACCCACGACAATTTGGAACGACAAGAGGAAAGGGGAAAGCGGACGCGCTGATGCGAGTACGGAGGGATGCTGAGGAGAGGGCGGAGAAGTATGTGTTGATGATATTATTCGACATATCCTCTGCCTTGGATAGTGTATGGTGGCCTTTCGTATTCCAGCGGCTGCAGGAGTTTGATGCCCTCTGCAAGCTGTACTCCCTCGTTAGTAGCTATCTCAGGGATAGTAGGGTCAAGGTGCATGATTGCTTCTACGAAGAAGCTGCGGAAGCATGGCAAGAATATCGATCCCAGAAGCCCCTCCTGCGGTATGCCTGATACAGCCGAGAACGCAGTACAGCCGAGAACGCAGTAATATCCTGTGCCGCCATGGATGGACATCGAGCCTTGCTATCCAGGCCAATTTACTGAGGTTGGTAGAGGATGGGAACTACACCGGGCAGCACCATGGAATACCCAAATATTGTTCTCATAATTAAATATACCCTTAAATTATGTATGAGAATAATAAATAAATGGTTTTAAAAATAAATACAGCTGAGTTTTAGCGATAGTGGAATACGCACATCCCATGTGTAACATTCAAACACTCACATTTACTGCTGAAACATCGTATGCCAGAAATGGCCAATTAGAGGTAATAAAAAAAAGTTCCCATAATTCCCTCCAAAAAAGCATTTGTAATGTTTAAAAAAATGAAATTGAATACAGATATATACTTACAGCCTTATAATTGTAAATAAATAACAATTATGCATAATAATTTTCCTGAGGGAAGTATTTTAAAGGGTTTTAGATAAGATATTTATATATATATTTTAGTGAATGTGTTGACAAGTCATTTCGTTTTATGAAAAAATGAAGTTTTGATTGCGACTATAACCAGGAACCAAAGTTATAAAACTTTTCTGTATTTTTGCCGGACACATTATCGGGACCAATAACAGCGCAATCAAAATCCCACGCGCTCTCTTAGGCAAACCGACTGTATTCAAGGCGGAACAGCTACCGAAACACATAAAATGCCTCATAAATCCTTTTTCATTTCTATCACCGGTAGCACTTATCAAACCTAATGATCTATTTGCTTTTGACGGGAAAATGATATTTTCTTATCTTTCTAGGGAATTTATTATTCTAAAAAGTTCTTTGTAATGTACATATATATTATTTTACTTATTTTTATCTTTTTTTTTTTATACTTTCTCTTTACTTTGGTAAAGAGTATGGTATGAATGGATGCTTGCAGCTATAATACCTATCGACCTTGAATGGGACAGCTTATATTATTATTCAATAAAAAAAAAAAAAAGTATTGTTCACAATCTTCAGCGATATTAGCTATTTATAAAAATAAGAATAAAAACCATTATACTCAGTTGTTCTCAGTTTCAAATTTGTATAGCATATTTTTCCACTTAGCAAAGCCTTAAGAAAAATTATATTTTTTTTTTGTATATAACTATTTGTAAATAATAAACCATAGTTCGTGAAAGATGTAATGCCCAGATGTTGAGAACAAGCTGTCTTTCGTTGTGAACAAGTAATATTTTGGAGCGTTTTTTGTTTTAATTTAAAATGTTATACTTTGATTAACATTATTATGTTTCTATAAATTAATAATGTTACGATTTCATTTAGCATTTTGGGATTTCATACAACTTATCCACTGTTTGAATTCTAACCTACATTATTCTTCTGAAACATTGGCTTGTGGCATGAACTGTCTTATGGCCCTAAGTGCTCTTCCCTTCATTGGTTGTTAATCTTACATTTTATTAGTTGACAAATTAGTGCAGCTGTGATATACTAATTAATGATATGATTTAGCAGTACATATTTGTTCTGTTGATGCTTAAATTAGTGTGTTTGACAAACAATTAATCGATCTTGTTTTGGATGTATTTTTTTTTTTACACCTAAATCTTATAAAATAAAATATTTTTATATTTCATTAGGCTTATTTAGCATTTCCCAAAATGGATCATAGTTATATATTACGTCCGTTATATATACGAGTATATAATCTGTATAATTTATGATAAAACAACTAACACCGTTTGTAATGTTAAGCTATTTCGTAAGTCTGAAGTGCGTGATTACATACAGAATATCTATTCTTCTTACTGCCTGCATTTTATTTGGTAGAATGTTTATATATATATATATATATATATATATATATATATATATATATATATATATATATATATATATATATATATTGTTTTTAAATATTTCATCTGTGTTTTAATAGTTATTTCTTAGTTTCTCGACCGCCTAATAAATTTTATGTTTGGGTCCCGGATTGGGGAACCTAAATGGCTAACCGAGATGAGCTAGATCATTGAGCCCTGAAGATATATGGGGACTATAGGGCCAGTAGCACTCTAGCCAGCTGATTACCCCTGATTGTGGGACCTCACCGCTGAGTTATAGATATCATTGAGATCTGTTTGTTTTCCTGCCTCCTCATCGTGAAGGCCCATTCAAGCTCAGGCCCGGATAGTAGTCGCGATCAATCTCCTCGATCTCGACTAATGAATGGATTACCTTGGGGGAAAGGATGTAGTGCCCAGATGTTGAGAACAACCTGCCCACGCAGCGCGGATTGGAAACGCTTTGGTGCTCCTCATCTTGAAGGTGGTTCTTCATAGGCCGGCATCCATCAGGCCGATCTGTTGCCATTGTGAGTCGAATTGGCTCGCTTGTGATATATTGTCGATCGCCTCAGTCGTGCTCACAGTCTACCTTTCTATCATACCAACACTGTAATGGCCGTATACTACTTATTGTTTCTTGGTCCATCTCATTTGTTCATCCGACTCGAGGTGTCAGTCCTTGGAAAAGGATAATTTACTTTTTTCTTCTTTTCTGCCAGGAGCGTCAAAGCTTAAATGAATTTTTCAAATTTAACCGGTGCCATTAAAGGATGGTTGAGGGTGCAATCCAAACATGCAAACACTAATCTAAAAAAAAATAATGTTTAATGAAGTAGGCTGAAACATTATTGTTCCTCAGGGCTATAAAGCAAAATACAAATAGTATGAGAACAGACTAATAACAGTTATTGTGTAAATACATTAAATACTGAGGACAATAATAGAGAAGTAATAAAGTAGAATCAGGGACACGACACAACTACACATATGCACACACAACTAAATAATGCTAATTAAAAGAAGGCTTAGAAAATCCGAAGGCTCCATGCCATTACCACTACCAATCCCTGTCTAAAGTATGCCTCTGTCCATCGAATCCCATCTAAACCAAAGTCCGCAAAGTGAGTCTTAACACAATCTTCACATCACGTCTCGTTTTATATCCCTTTGACATTCTCCCGTCTGCTCGACGCTCATTACGATTTTGAGGATTCGTTCATTTTCTAGTCCGGCGACTTATTATTTCCGTTTTAATCGTTCCAATTCTATTACTGCATTTATTTTTATAGGGTGCGGACTTGACAATTCTCTGATGTGTAGCCTTATTAATTCTCCAGTGGTTTCATTTTTATTCGGGTCACATATTCTATGCAATACTTTCTTATTTTCTAATACCTGCTATCGTGAAAAATTTCGACTCCGATTTTTTAACGGAAATATTCGGATTTAAGATCCTCTGAGTCCAAATAATTATGTCTCGCAAAATGGCGCGTGTGTGAAGAGTCTAGCTCAAAATTTATACAATTACGTATTTGAGGTACTTTAACGGAAGTTTCACTTTATTATTTAACTCGTAATATCAATTCACAATTAAATCATCTTTAATATCAGCTGTGATCTTATCCTCATTGAATTAGTCTGCCAGGGCTTAATTGTCGAATATTCAAAATTAATTCCTTTGATTTTTTTTTAATTTGAAGTAATTAGCCGTCTCTCATTGTTAGTAGTAAAATAAAATTAATAAATATGTACTATGAAAGAATTTGATTGTTAGCTAAAGGAGAAATGTTTTCCCTGCTTAAAAACAAATTTCCGGAAAGAAGAATGATAATGTAGGTGTATAATATGCCGTTGGAAAACTAAAGATTTTAGAAAAATTAACATCTAACATAATAAGTCGTACAAGATAATGGACAGTGGCGAAAAACTAATGACTAATAAATTAATATAAAATAGAAATTAATTACTAAACCAATTTTTCATTATAATATTTCTTGTATTGTAGTTAATTACTACATTTGTATTATTTAATAGAAACTAAACTTAATTTTCATGGAAACTATATCGAAACTTTTGCTTTCACCTAAATATATTATAATATACAGTAAGGGGAAATATTGGCATCGTGAATGATAAAGAAATTTCTGTTTTGATGCACTAGTCTTACGCGATCAGAAATTAATTTCTACTCAAAATAGGGTTGTAAGTGAAAGATGTGTAATGCGCGCACTGCACCAAATTTTTTTAATTTGATTTTATATTAACTAATTTATATCCTGATATGTGTGCGAACTTTTAGAAATTTATTATATCATGAAATTATGCCGTTAATTATTTTATTTTCAAACGTATTACTTTTCTAATGGATAAACAAAAAAATTAAATAAAAATTATACATTATTAATGACATATAATTATTCTTATGACTATTACAAATTGATTAATATAATGTATTTACTAATTACTGTTTTATAGCATTGAAAAATTATCTCTTCTTTTTCTTTTCTGTATATTTAAACGTTTACACTTCAGTAGGTTTACGTATTATCTCCAAAAAAAAACAGCTTTAGATATATGATCTCCTAAATAAACCTGATTTACTTTTTCACTGACAAATCAGCTCATCGTTCATCTTTTTCCACGCATTTCCTTATAAATTCCGTGGTGAAAGAATTTTATTTTTATTTTTATTGACTTTTTTATGATTGAAATAGATGGTTGCTTTTTATCCAAGGAGGTAATAATGACCCGAAATCCTTTGCCTTGCTGTATAACAGTGACCAGTGCTAGTGCGAACTCCACTATGACTGATGGATCAGAACTCCTTATAGGACCGTCTTGTTGTGGTCCATTGTAAGGTGATAATCATCTTCTTTCCCGTCCACATATCATACTCTTGTGAAACTGCATTGTATGTCTGCCTGTCAGCCGATGAAAAATATTTTCTTCTTCCTATCCAACCCTATCTTCTGTTTCTTTTTTCATTGTCATGTATTAAAGTAAACAAACGACTTTAACAAGTCTTGCTTAATACTGATATTTATTTTTAGTAAACCATAGTTGCAATTTATCAATGAGTCTAATCAATGAACCTTAGTTTTTCATCGGTGATATTTCTAAATATTACATCCAATATTATTGTCATAATTACAATGGAGCGTAATTTTTGTTAATAAAGTTATTATATTCTATTACCATTTTAGATGGCTTAGATGGCTGAGCTTCTATGATTTTAGGTAAACGACATTAAAGAAATCACAAACAAAAAATCGGCTCTAAATTAACGAGTAAAAATCCTATAATCAGATTGAGGAGTGAAGAGGAGGATTATGTGACGTCTATTCTTAGAGATTTGAGTTTTGACGAGATGCGTTAGAAAGAAATTTTTGAGCAACGATTTTTGGCTTCCTTGAAAAGGCTATAAGTCAGTGCACAAAATGTGGAGGCACGAGTACGGGTATAAAATGCAAAAATTTTAGGTCCACATCGTAGAATGAAATGCTTTAGTTGATTTTTTCGCTTTATCGCATTCTATAAATTCCTTATAGCTCCGAGGATTTAGGTCGCTAAATCTAAAAAAAAAAATCGGCCAAGTTGTCTTAAAGAAAAACGCTGACTGGCGGATTTTTTTTTTATTTTTATGGATTTCTGGAACGAATCTTAAAATCTCAAATTGTGAGTGGTTTACATATTTTTTTTTTGTTGGTCGATGGCGTAGGTTCATTACTGAAAATACCATATTAAAATGAATAAATTGTTAAAGAATAGTTACCCTCTGCCACTATACTCAAAATCAATGTTCCAATTTGTCTATATAAAATATCGTCAGTGCAATGCCAAAGTGGCGTATCTGAAATTTTGTGGTACTGAGAGCAATGGGTTTGAATTATTGTTGCAAAAGTAAGGTAGCTAATTTCTTAATTAAATTGGTCGTATTTTATTTCCCTAATTAGAGGCCTCAAGAGGAAATGAAGGCGTGGTTAAAGCAGAAAAATACTTGTTATTTTTGGGTCTCAACATTACTTAGCTCGCGCCTTTTGTTCAGAAACTTAAAATTTACAAAACTATAATCTTTCCTACTGTTTTGTGTGGGTGTGAAACGTGGCCACTAGCTTTGAAAGAAGAACAACGCCTTAAGGTCTTCGAGAATAATGTATTGCGTAGAATATTCGTTCTGAAAAAGGATGAGACCACTGGAGCATTTAGATCACGCAACGGAATTGCGGATCCTGTTGATATAATTTAAGTGATTGCATCGTGACTGTAGAAATGGATTTGTAAAGTTGTTGAGCTTAGTAACGAATGAATTCCTAAAACGGTATTAGCTGAACCGACCTGTAAACTCCCAGGAGAAGATCGAAACGTAGGTGGCAGTATTGCGTTAAGGGTGAACTTACGGATTTGGGTTTGGATGGTGATCGGTGGATGGAGGTTTGTAAACAGCGATTGGTGGTATCGGCATCAACACCTTCGGGTTTGCTAAGCTTTATTATTATTTATTATTGACGTCACATATTCAGTTAGGTATTTTTGGCATTGCGAAGAAAATAGAAAACCAAATGCTAAAATACAGCAAATCCCCAAAAAAGCAGATACGCCACTTTGGTACTGATGATACGTAAAATTTTCAATATTAGAGTAGAATCTCAAATAATATGTGTATATAAATTTCCAATCTCAAAATATTATGTATATAAATTACTAACCAGTTAACGGTTTCACTAATTCAGGAAAGATGAAGACGGAGAAAGACAAGATCCCACATGCTGTCCCAAATGTAGACCATAGCTAGCACATCTCACAACAACTGTTCAAAAAAAGACCCATCTACTTGAGAAAGCGCATCGCATAAGATACTTAAGGCTTTTTAAATTAAAGGCCGTGGTAAATTTACATTTCCTTAAAAGTTATAGCGTTGTTAAGGCTTTTTAAATTGGGGGCCGTGGTGAATGTTGTTTTTGGAATCTTCCAATTATGAAGTGAAATAAAAAAATAAATATAATATTTAACATATCCTAACAATATGGATAACATTATACGGCCTGGATATGGTTGAAATTAACTTTTAAAAAATACAGGATTATTCGGCCTGATAAACTTAAAGGCCCTAACTCCAAATCATTTTTCTAAATGCATTTTGTAAAGTACCAGAATCGGTCTAAAAGTTTTAAAATGCCGGTCTAAAATGACATTATAAAACCTTAAATTCAATGGTTGGGTCCTAATCATTGGTTTTAGGGCTTTTAAAAAAATGTCAAAAAAAAGGATTATTTATTGGACCAATTCAGTCACACTACAAACATTTATTTCCAAAAATGATTTGGAGTTAGGGCCTTTTTACTTATCAGGACAGTATTAAGGTTATTATTAACAACTTTAGTCTGTTTTGGCGGTTGAGTTCACTTTGCGGCGCCTGGTGACAAATAAAATATACCTTTAATCGTTCATAATATTCGTTATTGATTTTTTTTAAAACAAAACATTATTTATGCATAATTTAATATCTTCTATGATTTTTTTTAAATATTAATATTATCCCTAATTTCCATCAAATCTATCAGTTTGATTAGTTTGATTACTTTACATAATAATACATTTGTAAATAGAGATTTAGCATCTTAGCTTATGATTTATATTTCTTTATTCTGTAACTCTGTATATATATAAAATTGGTTTTAATTCAATTGCATTTTTTATACCATAATCATTATTATTATTAAATTTATTTAAAGATGGATTATGAAATTTTGATCGATTTCGGTCGGACCATCGATATTGCTTATTATTGGTGGTAATTATGAGCTCTACAAGTCTATGAATCATCGGTATAGTAATCTCAGTCATTTGTAATTTCTTTTTAGAATTTTTTATCAATGTAACCTTTTTCAAATATTTTGTCAGCATATCGTCGGCCACTTACGAATATGAAATTCGATTTTTAGCTTTTTTATTTTTCGATAGTATTTCGGTTGACAAACCCTGTAGTAAAGTTACGGATCTGTTACGGCATTAGAAAGTGCTGAAAACGGAGTTGCATTTTCGCGGAAGAAGTCTGAAAGCCTGAAGCTTCCATATTAAATTAACGAATGCTCATATCATTGTATAGATAAAACAATAATTACACATGAAACTATGAGATAAAAAAAAATACACCAGCAATGAAAACTTTTTAAATAACCGAAATCGGCCCTTATATACAGAGGTATGTAAAAGTTTTTTTTGCTCTCCTTAAAAGTAGCGATTTTCACATTCGTAAGTTTACCATGGGAATGAAGACACGTTTTAATTTTTTTTAGATAATATTTTATAACATATAACATATACAACAGCCGATATCTTAATTTTTTATAAGTATTTTTATCATTTAATAATTTTTCCATTTTTTCTAAATTTTTTTTTTTATTCGTGATAATTAATTTGTTCGTCTTATCTGATTATAAACAATATAATGATTATAAACAATAAAATATACCTTTTTCGAGGGACAATTAACGAGGAAAAAAAAAAAAATCAGGCGTTGACAAGAGACAAAATAAAGAAGACAAGAGGACTGGACGAAGACAGGACTCTCTTTATTCGCTCATTACAAGAGAGAGGACTATTAGGGCCTGAGTAATAGCCTTTAGCCTTGAGGATCTTAGTCGACATATGTTCAGTCTTTTCCTCTAATCACACTTACTTCTTCCCATTTACATATCCTCAGGACACTGTTTAATAAATCATAAATATCCTAGTTTATTCCCCGCTTTTTTTCAAATTCGTATCCTTTGCCTCACTTTATGATAGGACACATGTTTATCACCTATTAGTATCGTACTCCTCTTGTAGGCGCTTAACAGGTTCGTAATGGCCTCAAGCTCCTTTTTCTCCTGTAACAACTGTTTCGATCATATGATGTTTTACATTCTTATTAGAGTCTTTGAAAGGCGTTATATATATATATATATATATATATATATATATATATATATATATATATATATATATATATATATATATATATATATATATAAATAAAATGCTATATATAATTATAATATATATATATATATATATATATATATATATATATATATATATAAGTATGTATGTACGAATTTTTGTTTATGAGACATAAATACGTTTTTACAAACTGTTCATTAACATGTAATATAATATAAAGCATAGTATATTAGTAGCATAAGTATATTATATTAGGTGATAAGTAATAATATGCATAATTAAGCAGAACTTTAATTAATCATCTTGCTGGTTATCAATATGCCGGTCTCACGGAGAACTTTTAAGATAAATATCTCAGAGACCGTATTGTGTAAATTGGATAAAGTTGAAGAAAAAAAATTTCTCTCCAAATTTCATACAACAAAGCATTTTTCGTAAATCATTGATAGATAGATAGATTGGATAAAAGAACTTTATTCTAGGACATGGTCCCTTAAGAATAATATGATTGAAAAATTAAACGGAAACATTATCTGGCCATAAGACTACAAAACACAGATCAGTTAATGTTTACAATATTTTCAGTAAAATAAATAAGCAAATAAAATAAGGTCTTTTCTCGAAAAATATAATTAATTTAAAAAAAAAAAGAGAAAAAAAATACAAGAAAAAAGAAAAGAAAAAGGGAGAAAATGAAAAATAATGAATTGATTAGCAAAGTTGAAGTTTGTACATTGAAAACTATTATACACTTCTGATCCAGATGTTAATCCTAAACTGAAATTTCGCAATTAGAGAGCATCATTTTGGAGAGAAAGAAGGTGTTGGAAAAGGAGGGATTTGAATGAAGATAGAGAAGAAGCATGCCGGATATTAGAAGGAAAGGAATTCCAAACGGTAGAGAAGCGGGCGAGAAAGGAGCGTTCGAATGTTTTGGTTCTGTGGGAGGGAGTATGGAGGCGTATAAAGGCGAAATCTTGTTTCCAGTGTGAGGATTTGAATTGTAGGGGCTGTACATGTAGGAAGGATGGTGGGTGGTGATAGTTTGGTATAGGAAAGATCTGAGGAAATATTGTCTACGGTTGCACGGGAAGAGCCACTTCAACTCGCCGTAAAGGTAGGGCACATGGGCCCGTCTCGAGGTGCTGAACACAAATCTTAAAAAGTATTGATACTATTTTATAAAAAAAAAAAAAAAAAAAAAAAAAAAAATTCCATGTGCCCTACCTTTACGGCGAGTTGAAGTGGCTCTTCCCGTGCAACCGTAGACAATATTTCCTTGGATTAACCCCTAAAATACAAAATAACTTTTCAAGGAACAATATCAAAACGACAATAATGTTTTATAAACGGAACAAAGTTTCACTTATAAGTTTCAGGTTTTTACATTTTTTTTTCCTTACCCTCTCATTTTATTTACAAAATAAGATTTTCACGCAATAATTTCATCAACCTTTAACAGACTACTACTCCGTTTACCTGCTTGATTTGCGAAGGTTTGGCAAAGTTAAAAAAAAACTGTCAAGTAAAGGAATATCTTAAAAAACTAAACTGTATAGTTTTTATTCCTTCTCCAAAAATTAAATAGCATCAAAACGTTACGTACAAAACATGCCAAGTTCAGAAATAATCAAAACAAAAAGTTCATAAATAGATAAGGTTAGGTTAAGTTACGCAAAACAGTTACAAGCAACTATCATGCTGTCTTATTTCTGCTCTTCCGTTACAATAAAAGTTTTACCCTCAATGCACCAAAAGAATTATAACTTTAACAGTGTATTCCCAATTGGGAACATCGGCCATTAAAAGGTTAAGACGAGGCGCACTCGACCGACTTTTAGTGATGTCTTTTCTCCGACTTTCCGGACCAGAGGGATATACCTTCTCCTCCTCCCTCCCAAATGAACGGAAAAAATATAATTTTCACACTCACTAACATAAAAGTTGTATTTTGAGTAATATGTTTGGTAATTTTAGCAATAGTTTTTGATCCGATTTTCATGTTTATCCTTAAAATTTACGCCAAATTTGGCGATTATAGACATTTAGGTGGTGATTATTTGATCCCTTCTTAGTAAAACCTGCCCCCCAAAAAATGTTAATCCCCCCTCCGAAAAATAATTCTGTGTACGCCCCGGCATGAAATATTAATTTTTTTGGTCAATCACTAACGTCTATTATTAAATCTCACCTTGGAAATTCTGATCTAATTGCTCACGTATTACTAATTTAATAGTTAATAAGCTGTTTTGTTATTCACTCATATTTTACTAATATTATCTCCAAAACTGGCATTTTATATAAACAACCAGATATTAAGAACAAGAAGAAGTGATTAACATTTTTACGTTCATTCGAATGAAATTTAAGTAATAAATTAGTTGTAAGCATTTGGTTATCGTCCTGCAGTTTGATCATAGTAAATCCTTCTCAGCGACTGAGATCTACCATGACTTCTGCAAAAGTGTAATATTGAGTTATGATGAAGTAGTAAAAATGATCTGCTACCAAATACTTATATTAAGTTGGTAGCGATAACTTTTTTTTTTTCATTGGTAACTATCTGACCAAACTTCACTTTATATTTCAGTTTTTGTCTATGGCTGCTCCTGGATGTTGAAATATGTTAGATTTATTGAGGACGGTTTATTTTATTTTATCGTACTTTTATATGACGTCAGTAAGAAGCTGTTCTTTTAAATCAATTAAAGATTAAAGAAAAAAATGAACACTATATGACTGTGCAGCGGAGTTAAAAACAGGATCTACTTTTGTACAGGATCTTAAGACTTAACTTAAGAACAGGATCTTACGTGCATTTTGTAAGATGTCGATTTTTATAACACCATTGGTTGATGTTGCCTTTTATTTTTATTTATTGGGCGCCATTAAATTCATGATGGGAGGGTTTTAACCCCAAGAAATCACTTAGATATTTACTCCATACACAAAGAAATGTCCCTTTCAAGGTTTACTTGAGCCTCCTTTATGATTTAAGTTTCCTTGTGCGAGACCAAAGGACATAAATTCCAATAGCATTTATTCCGAAAGGGACAAAGATAGATTCGCTAGATAATGGACAAAATGCAATCTGTTATACTGTTGAATCTATTCCCAGTTTGAATATTTATAACACATATGTATAATTCCGATAATACATTTATGTATCATCTTTTGGATTTAATGCAGTTTATTTAATGCGGAATATCTATTCAACAAAATAAATTAACTTCGGTTTGATATATTTATTGCCGGCCGGGTGGAATTGATGGTGAAACAGCCCTGACAATCGGAACCACGGATAAAACTGTCCATTTTATTTACGACCATCGGGTGACTGCCACATATAAAACATTAAAGGACCTACGTCGGCTAGGTTGGCAACCCTGATGGAAGCTCGGCCAGGATGTCGGGACTGAGTAAGTTATAAACATTTCTTTAAACGGGCTAATCGAGGATAAAGAAAAGAATTATAATGCTCTTTAACTTTTAATTTATTTATTTATTTAATTTTTTTTTTTTCCAAAGAGAGTCAAGTCGAAAGGCCAGTTTATTGAAGATGTTAGGGTATAAGAGACGAGATCTACACCTGGATAGGGGAGTATGAGCCTCATTTGGGGACTGGTTCGTCTTAATTAAGCTATTTATACTGGTTCCGTCCTCACTAAGTCCAAACAGAAGCTGATCCTTACTTGTCATTTGTATTCTAATATCCCTTCTTCTTTTTAGAAGCGAGGAGAGTTTTTTATTTTCTGGGTATTTAATTAAAGTTTTATTCTTGTTCTATTGGCATTCCGGCTACTTGTTTTTTTCGGCTCGGATAGGTCCGAAGCCTACCTTGGAAGGTTCATTTAGTGAAGAAATCTTGAGAAAAGAAGAAAAAATAAGATTAAGATAACAAGGCGTTATAACTCTATTTCTGGATTCCGATTAGAAGAGATAATCTAATTAATAAGTTAATGCAATACTCCAAAGGAATCCATAATTGCGAGTTCGTTTACAGCACCCTACCTCATGAAATAACATCTTAAAATATACTCCTCAATTAAAGAACTCATGCTCAAAAAGGTATGCTACCGCTAAAATATTTGAGTAAATATTATATAGTAGATTATTAAGTTTAATTATTTCCGACTATTGTTCATTATTTGTCTGACCATTTAAAAACAACCTTCATTACGTTGTGGGATTATAATTTTTGTAGGAAACAATTTATGTGATATATTGGTTTGGAGATTATGTATATATTTTCAGAGGGCAGAATGGCAGTATTCTCATGAGGCCCCATTATTGTATATATAAAAATGTTCACAAATATAGGCATAAGAAAGAAGTTCTGAAAGGAAATACTCTTCCGAGTTCAAATCTGAAGATATATACTATATGACCAGACTGAGAATCTGGCATGCAGCCTTAGCCCATTGATACCTAATGAAAGGCCTGAATCACAACATTGTGAAACATTTAACATATCTCTGACGCTTAAACACATTGTAACAACATGGGAACTATATTCTGACAACAAAACAAATTACAGTATTCCTTCTTCTATGACGGAAGCACCTATATAATGGGGAAACAAAATCAGGTCTTAAATTATATTTAAATCATAATTTAAATAATTTATTAAAAAATTGCATGTAATTTAATCATTTTATCCACAATTGTAATAAATATAGAAATCATTGTTTATTAGTTAATTGTTCATGTTATAATTATTAATTTAGCCGCTAATGACCCGCTTGGGTAGATGCGGAGTGTTATAAAATAAATGAAGAAGTTATCATTTAGGAAATATCGTCTTTGCCGCCGTGAAACATTGTATGTGTCAAACATGATTTTACAGAATAAACGAAATACTGCGTGAGATATATAAGCAATGTTATAAAGTATAATTTTATAAACGTAGTAATTATGAACATTCCAACATGATATGTAAATAACTGTGAAACCAACTATGTGAATGATGTCTTGGAATTGTCACATTGGTCATCGATTCTAGTTATGACTGTTGCGTATGAGATATAAAGTAACAATAGGAGGGCTCATTTTGAACAATTTAAATCAGGTTATGATATTTTAACACTTGAGTGCTTTTTACCAACCCACAGGACATATAATCTTGTTTCTAATAAAATCCAAATCACATACCTAATTCAGTTCTGGTCACTTAGTAGGTTTCACGGTGGCAACGACATATACTTGGGAACATTAACAATTAGAACTTCTTTTGAAGGAGAATGCTGGTTAGGGGTGCGGTCAATAAATGAACACACAATAAGAAAAAACTTGTGTGCCGACAGTTTTAGGCCATCATCAGGGGTTACAGTAGATATAACAACAGTGTTTACAGTGCTTATAATTACAGTGCCAGTAATAATAAGAAAGTTAACAAATAGTAAGATGAAAAAGTATAAAGAAAAATACGTTGATCATAATATGTTAATATTAATGTGAAAAATAAGAAATATAAGTATAAATAAGTTGATCATAATATGTGAATATTAATGTGAAAAATAAGGGATATAGAAGAATATGTTAGTAAAGTATACATAAAAAATGCTAACCATAAGGTGAAACATAATAATAAATGATAAAAAATAGCGAAAAATATGTTAATGGATAATCACAAAACAGTTATTTAAAATTATTGTAAAAATATAGATGTATGTAATATAGAAAGAAAGATAAATAAAATGAATGAAAAGAAATATGTAGTAAAATACATGAAAAAATTAATTATAATAACACTAGAAAGAAGATTTAGGAGTATGAAAAGTATCTCAAGATAATATATAATAATAATATAATATGTATATTTCTATTCATTTACATATTTTTCTTTATTTCTTATCATTTATTATTATGTTTCAAATTATGGTTAGCATGCTTTCTTTATACTTTATTAACATATTCTTCTATATCCCTTATTTTTCACATTAATATTCACATATTATGATCAACATATTTTTCTATATACTTTATACTTTTTCATCTTACTATTTGTTAATTTTCTTATTATTACTAGCACTGTTACTATTATTATATCTATTGTTATCTTTTTTTTTCTTACCCCTGACGATGGTCTAAAACTTAAACTGAAACGTCGGCATACTTTACATAAGTTTTTTTCTTATTTCGTGTTCATGTATTGACCGCACCCTCAACAAAGATTCTCCTTCATACTTTTCCACGGTCAATTATACTCTCACCAATAGAACTTCTTTTCTAGATCCGATTATGCGTTTGTAGGAATTCCAATCTTTAAAGTGGGCTATGCTTCATTTTCAACCTTCATTTCTCATTGAATCATCGAACAGTCACTCTCCACCCCGAACAGAGAAGAACCATCGCAGAGAATATAGAGCGGGCTCCGGATCATTCTCCTCCAACAACAGTGCTTCCTCATGGTGTCCAACAGGTTCGACTTGAGCCTTATAAGGACACCACAAGGAATCCATGTCAAGCACACGGACAGGGCAGTGAAGTGGGAGCAGGTGTGCCGATAAAGAAAACAACACTACAAACGGTAGTAATTGCGGGCGGGGCTGTTATCCCAGGAGGATAGCGAGCCCGTTGTATCCTTCTCTAAACAGTCTCTGCTACTGTCACGGTCGGTCTTTTTGTCAACATCCGATGATGTCTTCTTTAGAGGTGGCCGAAGTCATCCTCGTCCAGTCTGTTAGCTTAGCTTGCGGTATTGGTCTGTCCTTCTCATTGTCAAGTTGAAGCTAAAGAACCTGCCGAACGATCCGCGAATGTTGCCCTAGCTATTTAGAATTTTGAATCATGTCTACCAGCTAAAAGGTAACTATATCAAAACATGAGGAACTATTGTAGTTAGCAAGGAGGGTAGCTAATAATGCTTATAATATTCAATTATCTCTCTCTCTTTCTCTCTCTCTCTGTCTTTGCCACAATTATTTCTTGGATAATTGACGGGTGGACCGATTTTGTTGTTCCGTATTTTTTGTTGGGTTTTGTCCCTCAATGCCTGTGTATTAAATCGGCCATCCGGTACGCAATAGCTGAAAAACATTTTTTTCTATAGAATGTAGCACCAAAACGGAGCTAACGATTTTGATGAAACATTACTAAAAATCTCCTACTTGAAGTCCTTTTAAATTTCTTATGTAATCAATCTCTGTGAATAAATAGGAAAAAAGTTATGAAGAAACGAAAACTTTATTTGCACATAATTCAAAAAGTATAAACTTTTTGCTGTATTATAGGCGTAATCATTTGAAAGAAAATTGTTACATTCCCTATAAAACAAAAAAAAAATCCTTAGCGAACAATTCATTTTAGCAATGATGTAGCGTAGTGGATTTTCATTACTGTCCTTACCACATTGATAAGGAAGGTATTGTAATCGGGTCGAATTTTCGATGTGCATTTTTCAATGGATCTATGTGTTTCAGAGCCCTCTGTATCGAAAAAACGTATTTTCGGTCATAGATCTGTCTGTGTGTCAAGGTGTCTATGTCACGATTATCTCTAAAACAGATGGACCGATTTTGTTGCTTATTTCTTTTTTTTTTTGTTAGTGTTTTGTTTGTTGATGTTCTTTGTGCCAAATCAGTCATCTGTGCGCAATAGTGGTTGCGTCAGATCCGAAAAAAACGCGACTTTCTAAAGAATGTAGCGTTAAAATGGTTCTATCAATTTCGATGAAACTTGAATAAAAATGAAAGCCCCTTAACATTATACACAAATAGTAGATACATCCCCGAGAAAACAGCAACAAAAAAAAAAGAAATTTTATAAAGAAAAGAAAACTATATTTGCGCATAATTCAAAAATTATATATTTTATAGTAAATTTTCCAATAGGTATTTAAAAGACAATTAAATTTCCTACAAAAAAACAAAAACAAATCATCTGCATCGGACCAGGATTGGTAACGATATGGTGCAGACTTAGTGCTCACGATTAATTAAAAGTATCCTGTGCATGTATCCATGGAAACCAGTTCACTTTTATTTAGTTCCTCTATTAATTATTTTATCCTCTAAACATCGCTAATTCTTTTAACTATTATTGTTATCTGCTAGAACAAATTTGTAAAAAGATAAAATAAATAAATAAAAAAAAAAAATAAAAAATAAATCTTGATCGGACGAATATTAGCAAAAGTATAGGAAGCAATTATTATATTAAACTTTTCACCAAAGTGAAACGTTTAATAATGAAACTCGTGAGTGGACACAATGGATATTTTGATTTTTTTTTTGTGATTAATTCAATTTCTTTAGAAGTTTACTTAAATGCAACAAAGAACAAAGTAAAATATTTCGTAAAGTTCTATTATTTATCTAAATCTTTTTTTTTAATCATCATTTATTAACTTACGGAAGAGCAAAAAATCATCAAAGGTTATACAATAATTGTAGGGATATAAATGGAAACAGTTGCGCAGCTAAGATTTTGTTTCGGGGAGACAGGATCTATCTAAGGTTGTAGTTAGAAGAAACCTATTCCAATCGGGTATTTCCATTTTCGGGTATTCCATATTTTCCATGCCAAGATATATTATTTATGAAATAGAATCTAATAGGTCTGTTTAACTTTTGTGCATAAATAGGAATAAGTAAAAGTTTTTTGTAATTTCAGGGATGGAGGGGGTCGGAACCCCCAGACCCTCCATCTGCTACGCCATTGAATGAAAGATTCTGCTCACGAAGCATTTAGTCTCTAAAATACCGTTAAACAACTAACCAGACGATGTTTCACCAATTTAGGAATGATCAGGACAGAAACAATAAGATATTTAGAGAGGATATAATCTATAGCACCAAAATGACTCAGTTTGTCGAAATGGCCAGCACGTTGTATATAGACATTTTTTAAATAAGAGAAGCAAATTTTATAATAATTTATAATATTATTATAAGAATTTATAAGAAATATACGCTCTTCAAAGTAATAATTTATAGTAACCAAATAGGGAATCTTTTATCGTCTTTACCGTTTGTTACTTTGAAGGGCGTATATTCCATAAATTATAACGAATACGAAAAAAAATAAATCAGAGCATTTATTACTCTTAAATTTTTTTAATGAAATGTTTTAAGCTAGGACCAACCTTTTTAAACGATAAACCGAGAAAACATGACTTTCTCCTTCCCCCGTATCTCTATGCCTCTGCTTCTAGATCCCAGAACTTTTATTATGTTTATATCTTAGCTATTCCAAACAAAACTCTGAAGTCAATTATGGCCGACCACTCATATACGTCTACACCCTCTTTTTGAGCATTCATTGAGTGGATTAATAATTGATGAGATATCATCGCGACTGATGAAGTGGGCGTGTAAAGTTGCCAGGATGGATTGCGTACGACTAATAATAAAATACTAAAAGGATAACGATCGCTGAACCGAAACAAGCGTCCTAATTGTTGACCGAAACGTAGGTGAGAGGATTGTGTTAGGTCTGAGAAGGAAAGTTTTGCAGGTAAATATTGTTAGTGTTATCTGTATTAAACATTCTATTTTGTTAGCATTTTTATTTAATTATGTGATCCGCTCATACAACTATATGCATTTTCGAGCCAGCCACGCTGTTATATATTTCACTATTTTTTAATTAAGAACCTTTAGAGGTCCTCAATCCCCTCCATAGATGGTTATTTTAAAACGGAGCGTTGCAATATATATATATATATATATATATATATATATATATATATATATATATATATATAATATTTTTTTTTCGGTTGGCTCTATAGACCTTGAAGATCTTTGGCCGCGCGATATGGTGTTCTTACAGACATTTTATTGTTTGCGAGAGGCAGACAGCCTGGAGAGGATCACCCAACCTCACGCCGCTGCGAACCATGGTTTCCATGGTGCAGCGGCAGGCTGTCCATTGCTCCATAACCGGTCCCTTTGGGGCCAATTCGGCAGTGTCCTTCCCACCGACTCACTCGGGTTCAAGGACAGTGACAAATCGGTCTAGATCCACGGATTATGGCTATTCAGAGTCAGCAGGCGCACGAGGACCTATATTTCTTTCCCCGAGACAGACCGTCCATGGACCAAACCTCCGGGCGGCTATTTTATGTCCTGGAAAACCACAACGCGATTCATCACTCCTACGCCCGATATATATATATATATATATATATATATATATATATATATATATATATATATATATATATATATATATGATATATAACAAAAATATGACATATATAAAAATATATATATATGTATTCAGTGTTTTATTAATTAGTAAATACATAACTTTATAAGTTACCATGATTTCAACTTCTTGTTAAAGGAATTAGAAATAGTCGACCTTGTAAACTGGTGGATTGTTGTTAGTAAAAATTAATTTTCTACAGCGGAGATTAAGACATTAAGCAGGTACCCAAGCGCTAAAGGATATAGTACCCAAGCGACCATTGGCTAGAGAGACAGCTTTGAATTTATTCACTCCCTGTAATTGGTGGACATAATGAGAGAGGCCAAGCCCTATTACAGGTTTACTACCACTCCGAGATAGCCCAAAAAGGTGGCCTCAGCTAACTCCGTCTCCTATAATGAATATGTTATCTTATGTTAATGTTCCCTTATTGCCGATCTATAATTTCAGTTTCTATATATGTATCTATGAAGTTGTATGAATTTAGATATGACCAACTCTCCGTGAATGCGTCAGTTAAAATTTTGTATATGTTATAAATTCATTTTTATGTTCCATAGTTTGGCACAATTGGAGTGTTAAAGAAGCCTTGATCCGTTTTTTATTCGCTGTCAAACCACCTGATTCATCAGCAGATGTACGTTGTTGTTTTTGGATGTAGTGGAAAACAAAGTTCTAAGAAAAAATATACCGTAGAATCCCGATAATTCATGTTTATTCATTTTTTAATTATAAATAAACATGATTATAAATTTTTAAAAAACAATATAAAATTATTTTTTCAGTTTATAGATTTTCATAGTAACTTTAAAATTAGTATAACAGATCTCCTTTTTTATCAGCAATAGAGTAAAATTTATCGTATCAATTAGTTATTGGAAACTTTCATTAGAGGAATTGATCTCTGGAATATTTAAAAAAATATATTCTCATATCTGAACGGTCGTTCACCATTAAACTGAATAATAATTATCAGGCTATTAAAAATAAAAGTACTAGTTAATTACTACTTATTGAAACAAGGCTGAAGGAAGCTTTGGAGGTTTTAAAATTTAAAATTTTATTTTAAATGATTAACACCTGTTATGATAACAATTACATGGAGAATATTCGGAATAAATCTGAACAATTCCTCTTTTTTCAAATAGGTTGGTATCTCATAGATAACCAACCCTTTTTGTCATAGTTGATATAGTTTCCGTTATAAAGATGTTAAACCCTATAAACAACAACAGCAAATACACATTTTATTTTGGCAACAATATTCATTCGCTTGGATCAATTATACCGTTACACTCTAATAATTCCACTATTCGGGCCCGGGCAAGGGCCCGAGTCCAATATAAATAATAATCGGAAGCAAAAACAGAAAATACGAAATAACAAAATAAAAATATGTTAACACCAACAACCATCCGATTTTGCTAAAATAATAACACCCGTTGTAAATTTATTATTTAATCATTTTATTACTAATCATCGGCAGATCATCTCCTTCATCGCCCTCTTCGAGGGAGCCAAAAATTCCTCTTCAGTTAATATTTTTGCTACCGCTAAGCCTTCTTCAAAATGGACGAAATCTTAGAAAATTATTGGGGTTTCGTCATTTTGAGCAAAGGTGATTCCAAACAAGAGAGAAATTATATTAAGTAAATGTTCGATAACTGTTGAAGACTGTTCCACCATCGTAAATTCACAAGTCCGAAAACAATTTCTTATTATGCTAGCACCAACATTTTGCCACACTTTGTCAACCATGTTCATTGCTGAAAATAAGTTGATTTTAAGCTCCTTCCCATTCTTGAAGTTGTCAACGAGTTACATCATTACTTCCTTGCGTTAAATGCCTTGAATCTGTTAATTAAGACATAGTCTAGAAGCTTAGAGGCAATCTAGACGTTCTAGATTTTTGTCTAGAGGCTGCAGCTTTTAGTGTTGGCACTATAGATGTCGGGAACGTTTTTAAAATACCTCGGTTATTCGTTTTTTCCTACATATTTTTCCACAAATAAATGAATAGAAAAGAAAAAGGGTAAACCTACCTTCATAGAGACTATTTTCCTCTCACTAGCTCTATTCTTAAAAAGATTACGAGTCAACCAGATTTTTTATTTGAAAATTTGAATTATAAGACATTTTTATTACTTGGAAGACGAAAATAAATGGGAATTATCGAGGGGGCCGCTTTCATTGTTTTTATACAAATTTGATTTTCAAGAGATCTGAGAATCAATACGATTTATCACAATAAATCTGACAGATATCTGAATTACCGAGCTACGAGTTATCGAGATTCTACCGTATAAAATATAATATATATCTTCATTTTATTTTCAAATTCTTTATTTAATTTGTAAAGAAATCAATCTCACCACAACTCATGAAGAGACTTACTCTTGACTACTGGTAGAGGATGTTACTCTAATTCGGATTTATTAGGGACAGTGTGGACAGCACTAATTACGAGTGGCCTAATTCACATCTTTGATATCATCAGGTACTATTTTTTTAGAACTGATTGTCCTGGGAAGCGTTTGTCCAATCCTTCATGGATATATTTCAAATTTCATGTCAAGGTATAACATAAAAACATATGTATTTATTTCCTTTAGTGGGCTAAGTTAGTATTTGGATCGGTTTCAGGCCTCTGCTTGGCTAATTTGTTAACACTTACAAAATCTGGTTGGTTTTTAATTATTATAATTTGAAAAAGAAATTTAACATGAAGTAGCACATAAGCCATATAAATATGCGTTAACGTTAAATCTTCGTGTTCATTTGGCTTAAAACGCATATATCGTATATCGACTGTATACTTGCAAAACCTCGTAAGTTCCTAATGAAATATATGATCACTTATTATTTCACTGCATCCCGATTATTTATTTTTATCATAATAACGTTACAGTCGATTAAGCAACATCAATGATTCTTCTGAGCTCCTATTTATTTCAGTATCACAAGATTTTTCAGCTATACTGACGATATTATAAATTATGGCTGTTTGTTATTATTGATATGCTCCCACTAATTACAGATACTATGGTCACTAATGTTCCTGTACCTTCCCCTACTTTGAGAAACTCAGGTAGATAAAAAGGGAAGCGCTGAATCCTTAGGAAGAACGGTATGCGGCAACAGGTGTCAGCTTCTTATACTTGTGGGGAAGCTAATTATCCAAAGCGAAATTCATTAATAGTGACTGGCAGTTTCTTTATTCAGGATTTAGTGGGCAGTTAATTCTTCTCACTACTCAGCTTCCTTGATAAAACTACCCGCATGCATTAAAATTCTCCCAGATTTCCGGTGTGATAATATCCATCGGCATGAGGGAAATTCCTTTATTGTCATCGATTATTTAATTATTTATACAATTATACTTAGCGTGATCGTTGCTTATTAGTAGTCCAGGTCTAATAATCAAGTTTTTATGTACCGTTGCACATTGCATTGTCAATGGTGTGCCAAGGGTCTTCTCTTACGCCCCCAATTGAGGGATATAGAATAATGCTCCATTCCAATGGGAACAGGCATTTTTTTTAAACCTCTGATAACAGCGAATTTAAGGTAAATTAATATTTTCACATTTCATTTCACAAAAGTGTAATTTTTTTTTATGTAGTGGAATCTTTCTGTACAATTATCCATGTTTTGTAAAATTTAGTTACTTAGTTGTATAACTCATTCCACGATGTATTGACTTAACTGGCCCCGGTGGTACATATTACGAAATCATACCCTATTGAGCATTAAAGAATTGTTAATAATATATTTTAAAAAATATGAAATATTAATTTTTAGATATAAATTAGCCAACTTAACGATGAACTATGCTGCAGGTCGAATTTCTGCCTGTTATATTCATGGATGTTCTATTCAACAAGATGGTATTATTTCATTGGATCTCACTTTCGCTTCCTAATGTGTTATCCTCTCAGTTTCCTTATAAAGAAAACTGTCTACAAATGACCAAATCTAATTGAAAAATACCCAACATAAAATTTAAACAGGTTAAGTGTTGTGAATATAGTATTGTCTGAGGGAGCCTTTGAACCTCGCCGCCTAGCACTTTTATACCTCTCATTAATTTCTCCTCCGTTTCGACAGTAGTTTCAATTTGTAATTCCAAGAGTTTGTTGTCTTAAAATTACAGAAACATGTTTAAATCCTGATTAGAAAATTTAACAATAATAAGATAGTTTAAAATTTACGATTTCATTGATGTTATTAATTAAAATTTATAAAAAATGGAAAGCTTCTTATTTATTGTATTGCTTTCAATTTTTCTCCCATATTTCCCTCATCACCTTGAATTCCTCTGAGTTCCTCACCGGTGTTTCTTAATACTAAATTAGAAAGGTTTGGGTTTTGAAATTAAAAAGATTTGTTTTTGTTTATGGTTATCAGCGTATATGGTTTGTTTGAACTATAATGATTTTGAATAGATTTGGTCTGTATTATAAAAACGAATATACATATAAAAGAAAGGGGTAACATGATGGAAATTCGCCTATACCTTAAAGGTAGGTTTGTGCCCATTGTGGCTTATTTATAAGCGTTTTTTTTAAACTTAAAAATGTTTGGAAAATGTAACAAATATCTTAATGATGTTTCGACCCAATTAAGTTCATAATTATAATTTTTTGCATATTATAATTCCTTTAATAAGGTATATAAGTAATGTTTTCATATGTTTTTAATAACCCACTGTATAAATATGCATTAGAAAATTTAGTCTATATAGCAAACATCGACGGTTCATTTTGATTCACTACTTTCCCAAATACATATGTTATTCTAGTGATTAAATGTTGTGGAATTTTTAATTTTAACCATGCGTTGTTTAGGCTTCTAGAAACATATATTTTTTCTTCGACTATAAAAATACTAGAGGTCTCAAAATATAAAAAGGATTTTTTTATCTGTTTGCCAAAACTTTTTATGAAAAAAAATATAAGCCGATTACAAAAGTCATTTTTCTTAAACGGCCTTAAAAGTAATAAACCATCAACAGGTCACTTTTTGTGGGATAAAGACAAGTAGTTGTTCCAAAATTAAAAAAAAAAAAAAATTTATTTATTAGATTTAAAGTTTTAGCCGGGGCCTCGTTTAACTTTTGGTGGTATTTCCTGTTACAAAATATTTTTCTATAATGATTATACACTATAAATAGTTCTTGATGGTATTTAATTTATGGAAATTTATAGTGCTTTGATGGATTAATAGAGAATACAAAAATTTATTTAAAAAAATATTTATTTGCTAAAGTTGATAACTCTTTTTATCACCAGCTGCATTAAGGATGAAGGTGGAAAAAGTTTATTTCTCTGATAGATTCGATCTGGGTCTCATCAGGTCAATAATTAAAGTAAGGTGTTTACTTCTGAGTCTTAATTGCAATGTTATTCGGTTGGTAGGAGTGCATTATGTATTGTGTAATGTGTAATAATAGAGAAATAGAGCATATGCACCATTATATTGGTATCGGTTCCTCATTATCGGAATTCAGGATAGATGGTTCGACAATTCAGTATTGTTTAAAAAAGAATTCATTAATTATATGAATGGGCAAGACTAGCAAGCATTGCACCATCATCATGTTAGGGTCCGGAATTGTAATATTTGCTTATTATACAATTTAACACTATATAAGTTTTAAATTCTGTAATAAGCAAATATGGTATATATAATAACATATGGTTTTGTGTTATTTTTATTTGTTTTTTTACGATATTTTTGAGCTTTGTTTAGCTCTAACTGCTCTGCAGATAAGGCCATGTATTTTGTATGAAAAAACATAATGTACACTAATGTATTTTCTTAATCGCAAAATGAAAACTTTCTTCTTATTATTATATAATTAATTCTAGATGGCTGTTTTTTCTCTACTATGTTTGTTTTTTCTCTACACTTTTTATTTTAAAATGGAAATTTCGCATCACCCAAATCCTAAATGCCTTATATTTAAAACATGATTTGTGGCGACTAAATTATGTTTTCACCCGACAAAAGACAATTTATTTTGACAAATGCATGTAATATATACTTCATTCCCCTGACAGGGGTAAATGCCTTGTGAGGCGCCGTTGAAAGACTCATTATAATTTCATAATATAATCAATAGCCTCTTCCCCCGGCTTTATTTACAAGTTCATACATCACGCCGGTTTTGAGTACTCTGAACTAACATCATTTTCGAAATAATAGTAATCTCTTGGGATGGTCTTGGGGATCCCAGCGGGCGTCTTTCTAAATTATACCCCGAGACGTGTTAACTATCAAACCCCTAATCTTTGAGTCAGATGGAAGCGAGATTTATAAATTAGTATCATTATCATAGCCTTGATTTATAAGTGACGAACCCTATGGGAACTTATTTGTTATTTAACCCCTTTAAGAGTTTTGATAGCATCTCTTAGAGATAAAAAAGCGCTTTGTTTTTACCCTCCTCTTTATTATATAGGATTAAGTGAAATATCCCCAAAATAGGAAAACGGAAATTCCATTCGGTATATTATCTGACAATCGGTATTCAAGTTTATGCCCTTTTTTAGAACCAGCAACGCTAAAAATGAAATATTATGCATCATGAAAATGAGAAAAAAAATTGAAGTTGCATTAACTATTATTTAATAAATATTTTGATATTCTTAATATATGTGTATAGGCCTTTTATATAAATCAAGAATAACAATCATGACGACTTATGTTATTTTATTTGAAGTAATTTTTTCTATTTTATTTTATATAATTCTGCATGCGATAACAGCCGCCTGAATTTTTGAGATTAAAAAAAAATAACATTCATGATTTTGTATTTTTTTTTTAATTTAAGATAATATTTTTACCACAATTTTCTTGGTTTGTAATTTCACAGTTTGATTCAAGGTATAACTAAAGCCGATGAAAATTTGTGGGGGTTGATTTAAATACGACTGAGTACATCCAGAGAAAATTTAAAAAAAAACAGTAGGTACTTATCAAACATTGATGTTTTTGAAAATTCAAATAGATTTCTTTAAAAGAAAATAAATTTATAAAACCCTTATATCTTTCTTGCAGTTATAAGAAAGAGTTTTGGACTTTGGACAAATGGGCAAGTCGCAGAATATCTTGTGTTCGATCTGTCTATAGCTGGTCTAATGTTCTACCTGCGAGGGATTTTCAGATTCTTGATGGGTCTAATAGTGCTGAGATCCATGTTCACATTAATTAGTGCTCTATGAACTACTTGTTTGAATGCGTTTGAGTGATGCTGCTTGTTCTTGTTTGAATGATGGAGCCTTCAAAATCCGTTTCCGATTCTTCGGCAAATAAGCATGGAGTTGTGGGATGTGGGGGCGTGCCTTCAATTTTGAAGCATATTTTATTGATAAATATTCCCTCCTCAGTTTTAAGGATGGTTCTCCGGAATCTAGAAACTTTCAATAGAAGAAGTTCGAAAAGCTCCTGCACAGATTCTATGAGCCATATTTTGAACAGGATCTAGCATTCTTTGCAACGTTTTTCTGACTTTCTATAGATTTGGGCCCGCCCCATTTACAATTGTACCCTTTGTTACACTCTTATATATTATTATGAGAGTGTTTCTATCGGCACCCCAGTTTTAAATACGAAATGCACATCAGAATCAAGTATTCTATTGCATGCATCTTTTATATGTTGAATCCAGCATAGACTCTTATCAAGAATCATTCACAATTATGCTTTTTCACATACCCAATGATGGAGCCTTCCAATTCCATTTGAGGATTCTGATGGCAATTTCGCTGCAAACAAAAATTAATACAATTGGTTTTCAAAGCCGATAGTGTAAATCCCGTTTTTCTATTTTTATAAATCCAATTTTCTATCTTTTCTACTGCATTTTGCAACTTGGATGTACGCTAGAGTGAAGTGAATGTTACCGTCATGTTCATGTTTCTAAAGAGGACAAATTATTATAGTAAAATATTATTACAATGTCTAGAAGACAATGACCCTCAGGGATAGTGGCAAAAACAAATTATAAAAATATCTGATGTGGACAACACATGACTTCCTTGTACGCCTATTAAACTATAAATCGGCGGCTCAAAAAGTGATCCTGAATTTGGTTATTAGTTTCCGAAGATTGCAGTATCTCAAAAAGACACTCGGCTTCGCGACATCCATCTATTGACACACACACATACTCCTGTTTCATGAGGTCTCATTCCGTTATTATATATCGTTTTCTTTCAGTAGGTAACTAGTTTCCAAGAGATTTATTCGTGTTCCGTGACAACATTAGAACTGTCAATATCACTAGATAAAGCATTGGAAATCGAAAGTTTCGACATATTAAGCGGAAGAACCCACTTAATTTATTTCTTATACTTCCGCTGCAGACTTGTTCATCTCACAAATGGGGAGGAAAGCCATTCATTTTACACTCAATTTAAAACTTAAAATACGTAATAAAAATGTATAACTGGAGTGGAAAAAAAAAATCGCATTTACAACCTTTATGAACGAACCATATGATCTCTGTAATAACTGTCGATATACCTTTTGATGTAAGTTTATTATAACCTACAAGTAAAATAACACTTCCGGTTTGCCAATGTTCACCAAAATTTATTATGTTGTTTATATTAGTAAGCAAATCTTAAATATTAAATTTGAAAAGTTTTGCATTATATTTTAATTATTAATGAAAATCATTAATGACGTTCAAGTAAAATACCACTTCCGGTAATCATGCAGTGCCCAAAAAGAGAGGTTCACAACTAGATTTTACAGTAATCCTAAATACAAAATTTTAACTTTCTACGTCAGAAGGAAACTAGTCAAAATGGATGTTTCCGTTGAAATCTGAAAATCGAAAATTTTCGCGATTACAATACTTCTCTTACTTCGTAAAATATTATATTATAATACTCCATTTTAATGTAGTAAAGATTAAATAAAATACACTTTCTCATCTACAAGGTATTCAACCTGTCTTAAGGGGCATTAAAAAATACTTTGCATTTCTGGATATTTTTTACCATTCTTTGTGTTAACATATCTTATTCTCAGTTTTTAAATAATGGCATTAAAGATCTAGAAGCGACGGACTTACGAATAGTCCTTGAGTCATTGAGTCATTATAAAACAAATTGTACCATACCTAACCAGCCCCCTTAAATGAATTAAAATGTCGTAACGATAGTTACTTAAGATGTGGAAGAAAGAATTTTAAAACCCCTTTGGATGGTACTAGAAACTGTGAAGCACGCTGTTGACCTCGTCTCTGGCGCCTCACCTAGACAAACAACTTCATTTTGAAGAGACTTGAACATCTGGAAACGGTCCTCCATCGAATTATACATTTTTAAATATCATCTTTAATAAATAATAGTAAATATGCTTAAAAAGGTAAAATACAATTTTGGAATGATCTAATTTAAAATATTTATTAATTTTATTATTGTGTGATTTCAAACAAATCCTTTTATTCATTCAAACATATGTTAACAACTTTTCTGTCAACGTTTCTCTTATTCACCCACCATCAGAATTGAAAAGCACAAAATCATATAAATGCTTAATATCCACACATGGAAAGAACATTTCTCGTAAATCCTACAGCATAATGATGTTCACTTAATTACACTTTATATATTAATCAATAATTTAAATTCAGATGAATTGTTTCATTAGATTCATCTTCGGGATTTCCAGGCGCTCCTTTGGTATGCCGGACTAAGGTGGCTTCGTCCGTTTTTCGACGGCAATTCTTCCTAGGTATCTTTCATTTCCAACCCCTTCTAACCAAAAAAGCCATTCTACACTTTTAATTTGCTTACTTCGTGTTTCTTTGTCCGCTCTTTTGATACCAGATCCCATCCTGCAAACTTCTATACCAGATCCCATCCTGCAAACTTCTATACCAGATCCCATCCTGCAAACTTCTATACCAGATCCCATCCTGCAAACTTCTATACCAGATCCCATCCTGCAAACTTCTATACCAGATCCCATCCTGCAAACTTCTATACCAGATCCCATCCTGCAAACTTCTATACCAGATCCCATCCTGCAAACTTCTATACCAGATCCCATCCTGCAAACTTCTATACCAGATCCCATCCTGCAAACTTCTATACCAGATCCCATCCTGCAAACTTCTATACCAGATCCCATCCTGCAAACTTCTATACCAGATCCCATCCTGCAAACTTCTATACCAGATCCCATCCTGCAAACTTCTATACCAGATCCCATCCTGCAAACTTCTATACCAGATCCCATCCTGCAAACTTCTATACCAGATCCCATCCTGCAAACTTCTATACCAGATCCCATCCTGCAAACTTCTATACCAGATCCCATCCTGCAAACTTCTATACCAGATCCCATCCTGCAAACTTCTATACCAGATCCCATCCTGCAAACTTCTATACCAGATCCCATCCTGCAAACTTCTATACCAGATCCCATCCTGCAAACTTCTATACCAGATCCCATCCTGCAAACTTCTATACCAGATCCCATCCTGCAAACTTCTATACCAGATCCCATCCTGCAAACTTCTATACCAGATCCCATCCTGCAAACTTCTATACCAGATCCCATCCTGCAAACTTCTATACCAGATCCCATCCTGCAAACTTCTATACCAGATCCCATCCTGCAAACTTCTATACCAGATCCCATCCTGCAAACTTCTATACCAGATCCCATCCTGCAAACTTCTATACCAGATCCCATCCTGCAAACTTCTATACCATATCCCATCCTGCAAACTTCTATACCAGATCCCATCCTGCAAACTTCTATACCAGATCCCATCCTGCAAACTTCTATACCCGCGGAACTGCTGCTTTCTTTAGGAAATCATTCATTATTCGTGCTACCTTTATTAAGAGTTTCTGACCTAATTATAATTGCAATTCCTCCTCAATAGAGTACTTTAAACGCCACTTATTTCTTCCCCTACTTTATAATCAATCCACCGCACCCATATTAACAATATTCATTCATGCTTAACTAGCATCTATTTTTGCAATAATTATTAATATATATAAATAATACGTGATTGGGCTTGAGTTTGGCAGCTTGTATTGTTGTTCAATATAAACATATTTATATATAATATGCTAGTAATATAAATGTTTCTAAATTAAGCCGGACCAATGCACTTGTTGTATATAAGACTATGTTATCCTAAGAAGACAATATGTCCTATAATATAACCTATTTCCATCAATTCATATTAATATATAGTATTATAATGTTATAGCAAATTACCGTATAATAACATTAATTTTATTATTATTATTATATTAAGGGGTGGGTTACTTTTTCTCACCACGGCACATATGAATCTTTTGTGAGATACCCCTCTCCTGCTGTCTCCATTGATGCAGCACTGCAAGGAACATAGATGGTCCTGTTTCTAGAATAGATGTAACGAATTTGGCCAACGTTGTAGTACTAAGAACGACTTTTGTTCATATAGGAAAGATTACAGTGACTGTTAGAAAGTGTGAACATCAGATTGCTTCTATATTCTTATTATAATTTGACTTAATGACTAACTTACTGATTTAGCGAGTATCTTAATTCTGTTGATACAGATTACGATATATCTAGATCAAGTGTTGGAGAGAGCAGGAGTGCACAGGAATAATAAGATATTAGGTACAAATAGACAGAAAATTAGGTAGTTACTTTTTATGAATCTATAAACAGTACCTTTTTGCGTATTGATAGTTGACCGTGTGGTAAATCAGCAAGAAGATAGAGTGGCGGTGTTGTAACAACTATTAGTAGTAGTAACAACTATTTTATTTTTGACCGCCACCTGGACAATCTTCTTTCTGCTATAAACTGTTCAACAAAACAAACTCGTAGATGAACAGGAACTTGTTGAAATCAATGTGAGTTGAAGAAGTTTGAATCAAGATGTTATCCTCTAACTGTGGAATATGTGAGAGTATTAAACATAATAAAAAATAAAAAAAACTGCATCAGTTTTAATGATTGATGAGTTCGAATCTAGATGCGATAGTTGTTGTTTGATCGTTTGGTCAAAATGCTGGCTAATAAAAATACACTCCCTAATGTAGGGCTAATAGAGGTGTGTTATGGTAGAGGAAGTTGAAATCTTGTGCTATACAGCCGGCGAACTGATTCGTTTTGCAGTGGACTTTACGGGTGCGCTGTTCCACGAATTTAATGAGTGTCCTATGAATTTTGAGTGGTTTACAGAACCCTTTTGTTGGATTTAATTCGGTGTTGCAAAGTGCTATTCAATCTGTAAATAGCTTTCTGTTAGAAATAGCTACTCTTTTCATTTCAACCGTTGAAGTGATGGGGTGGACTAATCGTTTATATAAGAATAGCCTGGCCATTAAAAGAGCAGCCGTGTTTGCAACTACTGTATTCTCCATGAGGTACTTATTACCTGTATCGTAAACAGTAATAGTGGTAATTTTGCTGCGGTGTTTAAATTGGAGACCATAGTGGCAGCCGGGCATGCAGGAACAACACCAGGTTCGATTTCCTCTTGGAGGATAATACTTTATTTTGGTTTTCCATTTATGCGCTATAGGCCAGAAATCAAAACTAGGGTTCTACAATTATTTCTATGCAGAATATATTCCATTACAATCTACAGTGCTAAATATAAATTTATTATTATATTTTTTTTTTTTTGGTTGCCTCTACTCTACGGGGTCATTATCTTACACCATTATCTTACACTCAGTTGTAAAATGTTATCATTTTGAAAAATTCAAGTATTTTTTAAATCTTATTTTCTTCGTCATTTAAACTATCCTTCAGCATAGTCTTGTAAGACGTGTCCGACTGTTCTGTGAACATCGCAGCTTTCACCCATTGGGGATTCCAGTCCTCTTACTATGTAACCATGGGAAAATTCATAATACCCAATCCTTAATCGATATAGGACAGTTTCTTCTTTCCTAGATGATTTGTTTGAAGTTTTACATTTGGAGCAGTTGCTCTTTATCTCCGTAAGCTTTGAATGGTTTTGCTCCCATTTTCGCTGTCACACATTCCAGGTTTCCAACTTTATTTTCTTTAAGAAGTATTTTATAGGGACTTAATTCATTAGATATTCTAATTTCAGAGTAGCTAATTAATAAAAAGAATATTTAACGGACAGTAATGCTTCATAGAGATTTCGTCTCTTGACATCCCCACGCCTGCACTGCATCTCGGGGGGTGTTATATCTGAAAGTAAACATTTATTTCCAATAAAAATGAGTAGAGGGTCTAAAATACAAATAAAAGTGTACAGTTAGAGCTACAAGACCGTACCAAAAAGTTTTTCTTTTGGATTTGACATGATTTTTTTAAAAGGTTTATTCGAATTATAATAAAATTAAAGCCACAATTACTTTTGAATAAATTGTAATAAGCTTTTTATTTTTATAATTAAGAAAAGAGTTATGAGCTAATAATTCTAAATGTCAAACATGATAAAACAATTGCTAAAATTTGATACCTGGATGAAGAGAATTTGCTTCTCCAGTACTTAAAAATCCTATCTTCGCAAATGTTTTAATCCATGCAGGGATTCAAATGGAAACAAACAGAGAATGATAAGCCTGGGTGTGAGATAGACAAATTTAACATAAACATGAAGTATTCGGTCAAGATACAATTCCGACATTTTTCCAGCTAGATCTGGTTTCTGGCCCATAGTCTTGCGGTTGGAATTGTTCCATGATCTGTTGGCAAACCATCCTCCGCTTGTTCTATGATAAGATTGTTAGTTAAACAATCTGCTTCCAAACTGATAAATTTTAAAACTGGCGAACTTGAAACAATTTACTGGTTTATTTTTTTAAATACTGGTTGAATTTTTAAATCAAGAGAAGAAAAAATATAACGTCTCTCGTTCGAGTTATTTAATATTAGAGTCTTTTCGAGTGACTTTCATGTTGTTTTTACTCTTTACATATTACTAGATATGTTTACTAGTCATGCTATCATGTTTATTGGCGATGAATGTTACTGGATATCAACGTATACTTGTAGATGATAAACTGTTTTGGAGTTACTTACTATCTGTATTTTGTTTGCCTTTTTTAGGCTGTCAAAGTGAGTTGTGATTTTGACTATGATCTGCATAAATGTGATTTTGAGTTTTTCAATGCTGAGGATGCTATTATGGGCAGGCCTGTTAGTCACTAATACTAGGCACGACATATACCCAATGCTAGAGTACGTTCCAATTGTTTAAATTAATTAATTTTTCCTTGAGACGACTTGGTATTTAATGAGGGATATTGAGTAATAAATTAGAAATATATCGTTCGGTACGAAGTTCCTCCCGCTAAGAATAAGCCCATCAAGATAGGAGGACGGCGACAGGAAATTCCCCCGTGAGATCCCGGGCGGCGATACAGAACTGCCCGGGATAAAGTTATTAATGGGGCCCAGTGATCATTTAATCCTCATCTGCATATATTAGAGAGGAGTGCTTCATCTATTGTACCTCTACCATTGTACTACAGCCTCTATCTTCACTACCATCTACCTCAGCTACAAGTGATCTTCGTCGGAAAAACTTTAGCCTATTATTGGTTGTAATAATTTTATTAGATTTTAATATATTGAAGAATACTGCCTAGTTTATGATTACAGATTGAAATGAAATACGATAATGCTTATTCCTCTCAGTTTAATGGTCTTGAACTACATTCTTCTTCTAAGAAAAATTCGATATCCTCGACATTCGTGCTCATCTTAATCAATTCTTCTCTATGGCCATCTTTATCAATTTCTTACTATCCTCCTCTATAGGAATGTCTCTTTCTGGGCAGGGATTCTTTCTTTTATCGGTTATATTTTATACTCAAAACTGTTTAGTTTTTATACAACATCAATTTCCAGAAATTATTCGACAAACCTAGTTCAATTGATCTTCCTTGTACTACT
The DNA here is from genome assembly GCA_948150685.1 of Rhaphigaster nebulosa. Lineage (NCBI taxonomy): Eukaryota > Metazoa > Arthropoda > Insecta > Hemiptera > Pentatomidae > Rhaphigaster > Rhaphigaster nebulosa. Next base: position 113,913,599 of record OX411309.1, on the reverse strand, counting down.
GATTTAATTGATTGATTAATTGATGTGGAAATTTAAGTTCCTCGACTGTTAGATTCTTCCTTTTTTCCTCAGTTTAGTATGTGCAGTTTTTGAATTTTCGGATTGATAATTGTATTATTTTTACATTTTAAATAGCAATACAGAAACTATCAAGTTGCAAGCTAACTTATAAGAAAATAAATACTTATTACAAATATTAAATAATTACATGAAATTAAATTGTTTATAAATGAAATTTTTTCTTAGGAAAGGACAAACTTCCTTATTTATTTCCGAAATTTGCTTTCCAATGGTCCAGTCCTGTCAATTCAAACTTATATTACCCACCGACGCCCAGTCAATTTTTGCTCTTTTGTTGAACTTTATCAACATGAATTATAATTAATAATCATGCATTGTGATGTTCTATCAGGTTATGGTTCAACTAACAAAGCTCTGTGGCTAGTAATATTGCCACTTAAGTATTGCCCAATGCAGTTAAGTAACTTTTATTCGTATGCAAAGTGGAATTAAATCAAATCATTATATCAGATGAGCGGTCTCCATTAAAAGAGCTAGAGTGACTTCCGCCTGCGATGCATATGTAACGAGCCGTCGTTTCTAATCGCATTTCATTTCCATGGCAAACCGAAAAGCTAAAGATCTACGGACTGAATTAATAACTCTCCTAGAGAGGGTTGACTCGGCCCATGCAGAAAAACAGTGCTTCCTTATCTAACTGAATATCTTGTTCTTGTTAGCGGTAGGTGGATCCGAATGGGCCGAGAATAGCAAAAGCGCTTTAGCTCCGGAGGATTTCCATATTCCTACAGTAGGAAGTTGCGACACTAGCTGGAAGATGACTACCGGACACCTGCAAGATGAATTGGCAGAAGCCGCAACGGATCTGCATATGAAAGGGCGGGACTCGCGCCATATGGCACTGCCTCATTATCCCATCCAGCTCTACAAATATTTTATAAAGGCCGACACCTGTCTTTGTTTCTGGTCGCGTTCTGCCACTGTTGGAATGTGGATGATGTCATCGCCTGTAAGCTGTTTGTTGTATTGGACAAATACTGACGATATTTACGAGTCGAGAATATCTTAAAGTTGAGTGCCATGCCGAGGTTGTGCCTTATTGTCCCTAAGTATGGAGCACTAAAGTCCTCTGCCGTCAGAAATTACGAGAAGGTTCAGATCGTGATACACTGAAAAAGTCTATCCCGCTCCGACTCCTTGACTCGGTAAGATCGGGATGATGGAGAAGATTTATTAGGTGAAATTGGACGGCGAATACAAGTTAGAATAGCAAACTAACAAAGGTCTGTGAGCGGAGAGAGCGGAGGAGTGGATTGGGGTAAATAGAAAATGAGTCCTGATTCACTGAACAGTGCCCCCACCATATCTTTCTGGGATCATTGATTACTCACTCTCAAACTCTTTTTAAGCAGTTCATGAGCAGATCGTCAATTCCTATTTTGAGATTCTTGTAGTAAATTTACTACAAATATATTTGTATATTTGTATTTAATTTATAATATTAAATATTATATAATAAAAACAAAAGTACCACTTAATACCAAATTAATTTAATCAATTAAAACGTTTTATAAAATCCTTGTTCTGAAACATTATTTTATTGTGTAACATTTCGGTTTATATATATACATACATACATATAAATATATATATATATATATATATATATATATATATATATATATATATATATATATATATATATATATATATATATTACATTTTTATTTATGTAACCATTTTAATTAGCAACTCAATAGTATAAATCATTAGATCAGAACGTAGGTGAAGGCAGTTTATTAGCATCAAGAAGTGAGTTATGGGTCATCATGGGGGCCATCTTTTTTTTCATAAAGGAGGGTTCTTCGGGAAGACCACGAGAACCTGTCCTCACGAGAAAAATTTGATTTTTTTTTTCCGCCAGCAGGTTAATTACAATTGATTCAAAAACACGCATAAATTACCTAACTTCCATTTGTTTATTCCACAACTTCCCAAACATAGGGGAGGGAGAGCTCTATCCTTCCTTGCCCATATTGATAAACGCCCATCTGGGTCGTATAGTTCGGATTCATCTATTTAGAGGCAGTAATTCAAAACTTAGCAAGGAATAAGTCTGTCTAGAGAGCGATGATTTCATACACCATCTGTGTATATCCCCTGTAGCCGTCGACCGCAACATATAGTATAGTTAGCGGTCCGGATCACTTAGCCACCTTAGTTGATTAGCCACCTTTTAGGAAGAGTTATTGAATATTGAGTTCTGGCCCATCAATATAGGCTTCGGAGAGCTACGATTTGTGCTTGAGGGGCTGGTTGGAAGGTTCTTCACATATCGCCGGTTAGTGGAAGGTCCAAGGGCATTGAAACTGTGCCTCAACTCATAAATTTTATAATTTCATTACTTCCTGAATTGGTTTATGGGGAATTTCGTTCCGTACTAATAGAATCCGGTTACGGAACACCTCTGGAACCTGTTGATTTAACCGGTTATATCTCATTGCAGTGAATTTTCCCCTATTATACAGAATGCGGCTTACTTTGATGATTAGATGATTATGATCCATTTTCGATTGATTTGTTGTTGAAGCCAGTGCCGTAGTGTGAATTAATAACTCGAAATGAATTATAATTATGTCTTTCGTGTACATTACCCTCAGTGGAAGATTATCATTTAACTATGTTCCGAGTTCGTTGCAGTCAGTCGCAATAATGACGTTTTCTACTAAATTCTGAAATTCAAAAAACGCTGCATGTATTACATAATGGTTAATTATTTCCAAATAGACAGATGTTGTGGAAAGTTTTATTATATTTATTTATTATTTTTTCTATTAATTAATTCTATTAATCTTTTCAAGGCTTGGCTCATAATGATTCCAAGATACTTTATATTGTTCCTCCATCTTCAAAAATGGCGAGTAATGACGAATTCAGAATATCATCCTGGGGTGACTTCGCTGTCAAATCTGAAAAAAAAAATCGACCCTCTTGTCTCGAAGAAAAGCTGCGGACGCCATACGGAGGAGGGACCGTTTTATTTATTTATTCGATTTTTGATACTATGTATCTTGAATGGCGTTAAATTTTGAGGGTCTGCTAAATTCTTTTTGTCTTGGTCAATAATAAAGGTTTATTTTTTAACATAACCGAACGCCGAAAATACAGTTTAGAATTAAAACTACCAGGACCGCTTATTTGTTCTAGAATTAAACATTGCATTCAAATAAAAAAATCATATAAAATATTGATTGACAAACTCTATGAACATATCAACAAACACAAAATATGGTTACGATAATTTATACGGAGATATTAGACATACTTATGAAATGATGGAAGGAGCTATGTTTCTCGAACTCGCGTTCCTAAGCATGAGGTAACTCATTTTAATAAATTCTGATCTGTTCCCTAGAAAGAGACGATTTGCCCATCGTAACGATACGCATGCCAGGAAATAAGCAAGTTAGATAGAAAGTTGAAACAAGGTTGATTAAGGGATCTTCTCAAACAAAATAATTTTAAAGTTCTAGTTAGGAGTAGCTACGTGTCGGTTCTGGCTTTCCTCATTTATATGTTGTAAGACTTCAGCGCCTTATTGTACAATAACACACTAAGGAACAGGTGAGGGTCTACAATGGAATATTAAAAAAATATATGTATATATATATTTATATAAAGCTTATCTTTGGTATATTTGAATTTAATTTCACTAAAATATTATTTTTTTCTCTCATCATTAGGATATTAACTCTCGGTTGCAATCTTTGAGGCAGTTGATCGCTTAATGAAGACAAGTGATCTTCCCGTTCATGGCGTGGACTTATTAAACTCTTTTTATGAGGGAACTGATCTTAAATTAGTAGCTCACTACAATCAAGGGTCTCTTTGTTTATTGTTGAATTTTAAAAAATGATTCTAAAAAAATGAAGTAAACAATAGGACCGTAGCCTGGCTTTAACTCATCGTAAAATGGACAGCTGCGTGTGGTCGTCGAGAACGAATCCGGAGGTCAAAAGGCGCGGGGTCACTCTAGCAATTGCCACTAATTACCTCGTCTTCTAATGTCTGCTTCGTACTCTCACGAGGTTTTTACTTCTCAACTCCAGCCGTCTGACGTCGTAGCCGATCTGGGTTGGCTTTAAAAACCGTGTTAATCTTGATTAGTTTAAATACATAACCATAATTTTATTAAATTACGTTGATGATGATTAATCATCATTTTATGGTATTTAGAAAATTTGATTTCTTAATGAAGCGAGAAACTAATCTATATAATAACAATCTTGCGTAGGTACGTACGTTCCTGTGAATTTTCATACCGTGGATTGCAGCTAACTCAAAAAATATATATTTTGGAGAATTCTATATCAATACCTTACTTACGCGGCTGAAACTGTTGGAACGAGGTATAAGAAAACTACTGTAGCGGGATACGCCGATGATATAGGGATCTACAGTAACTCCATAAACGCAGGCGGAGGAGGCGTGTGAGGAAATCACAAAGAAACTAGAAGGTTACAGTTAATCCCGAGAAGACCGACTGTATTATTTTCTTCTTCCAGAAGAACAAGCGCCCTCTTCCTAAGATCTATAGGTGATTGAATATCACTCTCGACATGCATCTGGAACTCTACCGCCATTGCCAGAAGATCAGGTTGGTGAAGACCAATTCTAACAGTTGACATCCGCATGATGGTATAAAAGGATCAATCTAATTAGAGATTGATAAATTATTTTCCATTTCTATAAATTTGTTTTATTGAAAACTAGTTTCGAATGTTATACATTCATCCTATATTAATATACATATTAAATTAGATTAATATAAATCAGTATTATAAAACATTTATGAATTATGAATTTAATTAAGACAAGAAATCAAATACATGTTGTTACTCACCAAGGTTTAAATGGATTATATCAAACAGAAAAGTTTGTACTGGTTTCTTCTCGCATTGAACTAACAATGAACGAAACTTAGGTAAGGTAACGAAAGATAACGTTCATTGTTAGTTCAATGCGAGAAGAAACCAGTACAAACTTTTCTGTTTGATATAATCCATTTAAATCTTGGTGAGTACCAACATGTGTTTGATTTCTTGTCTTAATTAAATTCATAATTCATAAATGTTTTATAATACTGATTTATATTAATCTAATTTAATATGTATAATAATACCAAACTATATTTTGAATTGCTTATTTTTGAATTTTTTAGAACTGAGGATGAATGTATAACATTCGAAACTAGTTTTCAATAAAACAAATTTATAGAAGTGGCAAATGATTTAACAATCCCTAACCTAGTCTAACAGACTAAACCACCTGTTGACATCGCCAAATCTATCTCTCTGCCTCAAATTATTAATTTAAAGCGTAATAAGACTGGTTCTTCTTCATGTAGTGGCGATATTAGCTGTTTCGGCAACAAAACTCCAGGCGTTTCAGAACAGCGTACTGAGACGAATTGTGAGACACAACCATTTCCAGAGGACAAAAACGGACTTACTCCATTCGACACTCAAACAGTAGTTGACTTTGTTAAACGGATCAAAATTTTTGACAGCCTCCAATAGACGACGAACCCTCCATTCAGGATTCTGACCCGTGGTAAACACACGTAAACAACCTCAGAATAGACAGAGGATAACTAACTAACTGGACTGATACAAGACAACTAATGAGCCCCACCACTTGAAACTGACTCCTGATTCCTTAAATCCCAAAAAACTTCCTACTCCTAATTTCCCACTTACAATGCATACAATGTAGTAGAAGAGTTACCATCCAGCCCACTACCTACTACCTTATTTCCTGAATATCAACATATCCCGTGGGGCTTTCAAATAAAAATAAAGTAAAAATCGATACTTTAATGCACAAAATGTTCCAGTCCATTTTGTTCAATTTTGGCATTTTATTCCTAGTGAAGTTCTTTTTTCAATCCATAATGTTCCAAGTCCACTTATCGATCCATTTACACCTGAAAAGCCAATAACATCCACACAAAAATAGTTAAATGATATCAAAGCGTGTATTTGAAAATTTCATTTGGAGTTTCCCAAAACTTTGAAAAACGGAATTGGAACTATTCTGCATTAATGTACTTGATGAGATAATGAAATTCTCTACGCATGCTCCCATGGTAACTTTTTTTATTTTTTCTAATTCAAACTAGTGGTTGTACTAATAATGTTTTTGGGTTGTCTAACGAGTTTAATTTCACTATTAAACTATTACTATTATTAATGATTAATATTGGCCAAACGAGCAAGAGATAATATTACGATAAGAATCCGTCATAAAATATACCCCATTCTATTGGAAATTCCACATTTATGTGTGCTGGAGAGGTACTTAGAAGGTTGAATATGAGCTCAAAGGAAACTTCAGGTGACCCAGATGTGCCCAACCAAGTTTCAGCCCCTAAATTCCAAAAATTACGGATTTTAAGGAGGTGTCAATCGAGTCTTAATCACCCTGCGTACATTATTTAATGGATATTCATTGATAACATAGTCAATGTTTTTAATTATATTTAAATCTGTGGCTTAATGTAAGAACAACAGATTTACACGTTTTTCCCTTTCGGTAAGAAGAAATCTAAAACTTAACTGATCTTTGAATGAAATGATCATAAAAATGACTTCCTTTTTTTTAAAATCCATGTCAATGAATCCTATTTCTAAGCTTTAGTTTTTCTTGATAATAGTATGTGATTTTAACACAATCTCATTTCAATAAAAATTGGACGTTGCTTTTTCTTTTATAAAAGCTCAGTTTTTTTGTTGTTTTTTTCTAGTATTTTTATTGCATTTAAAGTAAGATATAAGACAAGTTAAAGACTATTCGCTTCAACTATCCGTCACAATTTAATAATTGGTCTATATTTCTGTTCACATCGTTTCTAATTATTTAATTGGATAATTGACCAACTTTTCTAATTAACAGTAGTGGAGGACCGTTAGTTAATTAACGTTTTAGAGCGCCATTAGGTTAGTTGTGGTCCATGTGCTCGGGGGGAGGCAAACAGATGGGGTTTTATTGGAACACTTACTTTCCCGATAGCGATCCTTATCATTCCCCTCTTATCTTTTATTTCTGTCTGGGCTAACTGGCAAATGTCTCCGGCTACTGCTTACCGTGTCCTGGTCATTACTGTGCCTAAGGCTACTTGTTTGATCGTGTTCTGTCGCTGCATATTTATCTTAAATCTTTTAAGTCAATTAATTTATATTTTAAAAATAAAAATGCTTTACTCGACTTAGTAGTAAATTACACAAATATTAATTTTCGAGATAGGTAAATCCATCTATTTTGGTCTATCGAGTGATAGAAGAATAATAATGCTTGGTCTGTTCTTGTGAGGTATGCAAGGTACGATTGTTAACGTTATCGGTATGGGATCTCTTGGTTCGCTAAGTCTAATCGTTATTATTAATATTTTGTATTATTATTAAATAATTTATGTACATTTCTTCAGTGTTTTGTAAAGATGAGGAATAAAAAAAACAGTTTTTTTTTCTATTTCTAGCCTTTTTAGATTCATATCATCAATATCTATCGATGTAAAACGGTGAATCGCTAGCATTCATATTTGTAAATTCCCCTTGTAGATCCTTCAATGTTACGATGTCGAAAACAACATCGCATTCTAAAATGTCTTGTAAAATATGCACTTCTAAAACATAGTGAAATGCCGAATTCGCCCTGTTTACTGTTTAGGTTACTCCATTAAACGGGGTGTCATCAAATTTTAATATGAAAAGTACTTTATTTTTTCTAAGTATTATAATTCATTTGTTATTATAATTTGTCCATTGTTAAGATAACCAGTTAATTATTTAAAATATGAGAATTGAAGTAACACAAACAGTCAGCCTCCATTGGCTTATAATATCAGTGATGCGGAGGCAAACGCTGGAGTTTGTCTACCTTTTCCACCTGGGGTAGCAGTGGTTTAGGATTCTCCTGGCTGAATGTAAATATTTTAAATAAGTATGGATATGTATTTAATTTTTTTTTAATTATTTTTTTCTTATTTGCCAAGGAAATTTTATACTCTTAAAAAATGTTTTATTTTTTTACTGTTGACAACGTTTTGTGCCAAACTACGAACATCAAATGCATACATAACATATTTTGATTTATGCTAAAAATTAATATATTATAATTTTACATTTGTTCAAATTATTATTGCATTATATTATTGAAAAAAAAAACATTACTTTTTTTGTATGAATTATGACATCTCATTTTATCATAATAGTTATTATTCTCACAGTTACGTTCTTTTACTTTTTAGGTTATTTCTAATTGCAATATTTTATATATTTAACAATTTATATTTTTTTTTTTTGTAAACATGGTACGAGTATGATTTATATATACATATACTAGGTACTCGTTCCCCTAAAACGTGGCAGATTTTATTACTCAAAAATATTCTAATGATAATTTGTATTGATTGTAATAGGTTCTTGCAGTAGGCACTTGGATTCTCGAAAGCTCAGTATTATTTTTTTTTTAGTTGATATAGGTGTATAAAATTTAATATGCCTTTACGACATCCCAAAATACTGCACTCTAAACGCCGAACACACGGCCAGAGACGTAATAAAAATTTAAGGATGGGGGCCACTAAAAACAAAAGAAATTACCGGAGACAGCCGAAGGAAATGATTAATTCAGATGACAAGTAGCAGGTCTTACGGCGCCAAACTGCGGCGGGAAGTTCCAATTCCCGCTCGGACGACTCTCCTAGACAAAGAGGCTAAAGGCGGTGTTTACACTTCCTCCTCCAGGGGGGCTTTGTCTTAGGTTCCCACTGCCTCGTTATTGAAAGACCAATTAACCAATATAGCCTCTCTCTCTGAATTAGATTAAATGCTCGCTCAGCTCTCAACCACATATCTGACCTAAGACCTTTCTGTTATGAGAAAACACCAAGTGCAGAGTGTTCTCTTCAGCTGATTGAGACAATTCAGTTTTTTTTTTGGAGGCAGCTTTTTGCGGGTGCTAAAGTAGGAAGTGCGCTGGATGTAGTCCCGCAATTAGCATGATAAGTGTCATTAATGTTTTCAGTTCTTGGAGCGTTGCATGTAGAATCATTTAACATTATTGCATGCTATATTTTTTCTGAATGTGTTCTTGCCATGAATAGTTCATTCTAAATTGAATTGAGCATTTGTAAATATTACGAAAACGTTTTAATTGGAAACAGGCTGCGCTTGATCTTTTCAGAGCAGAGAAAAAAAAACCTGTACCACTACAACTACATGGTCACGGTCCAATACCTGATATGGAACGAACTGTCTGTTTCTTGGCTAATTATACAAAGAGATGATCTGGACCAAGCTCAACCGCCAGATTTTCCCCCAACCCATGAAAGGATCAGGTATCCACTTTATAGAAGCTAGTTGTCCCTCGGGAACCCAGTTAGCCTATCTGTCTTCTAAATTACTTAACTTATTTCGATATCTCGGAGATTTCGAAAATTAGAAGGATATAATAGGGGCTAGTTCATTGTTAACAACGCAAGTAAAAATCATCGCGGCCAAGCTATAAAACACTCGTAATGATACAAAGCAAATTATAAATAATGATTGCATGATAAAAAAACAAGCCAAAAAATGTATTTATACTATAAAAATTTATTATATTATTTATGTGGGATATACGCGTAATATTATTCTAGTACGTATATATTATAAATTAACAAAAATAGTCCAAAAACTATTAACTTGTATTCCATGAAATTTTTTAGGATCATTTTTTATGTAACAGCTAAATCCAAATCATAAAAAAAATGTTGAAAATATAACCTATGGCAATTATTATTATTTTTTTTAAATAAAAAGAATTGGTGATCGTAAAATTTTATTGAATTGTTGTTCAGTTTTTTTTTTCAACTTTTATTCAGGTTATTGTTTAATTTTTTTGAATTTGATTTTACTAATAAAAAAAATATATATAGTATACTATTAAAAATAATAATAAAAATATAAGTTAGTATATTTTAAAATAGTTAAATATGAAAAATTTATCATTGTTTTAATTTACACTAAAATTAACTATAGCATTAACTATACCTTATAATTTTAATAGGTATCCTAAAGCTTTAATGCTGTATTCAGTTCTTATTAATCAAATAAATTATACAAAATAAAGAGGAATCGGCTCATTTACATTTCTAATATAAATAGCGCGTGTAATGCATAAATTTTAGAAAGTTGTCATTATTTATCAGGTCATTATATGTTGTGACCCCAACCATCAATCAAAAATACACACGAAACGAAACGAATTTTAAACAAAAGAGATTGTGACAATAGTCCTCGAAAGACCTTACCGTTAGAAGGACGACATCCGAAAGAATTAGAAGAGCGGGTCGCCGGAAGTTGAGCAAGTTTGGACACTGCCAAAGACAGATTGCCAAGGGGCGTGTCAAATTAGAATTTTAAATTCAAATTAGAAGTTTCCCCATCGTTTATGTGACTCAAAACAGTCTTGACATATGCATGTATGCATACTTATCCGCTCGCGATCGGCTACACATTTTACCATCCTATTTCTGAATATCATCTCGCATAAGTATTAGGTGCTTTTGCATTAAAATGAGTTGCATTCCCGTCTCGAAATTAATGTTCTATTGAAGGACGTGAAAGCGGCATTCATCAGCGACTCCTCTCAACCATTGTCCCTTTCAAATGAGAAAGAAGTAGATTCCGATTAATAATTTATATATGGGCTTAGTCAAGTAAATATAAATTGTTAATAAACAATTTTTTTTTAATTTTATGTAATTTATTTTTTACCACAGCACCCAACGTTTCGGCTAAATTTCATAGGCCATATTTAGATAACTAAATTTGGTCGGAACTTTAGCTGTTAACGTAAAAAAAAAAAATCAAATCCAATATTATATATTTGTTTTTTACAATAATTTAGTAAAGAAGTTGATAACAAGTATGGAGATACAGTTGGCTACTGATGAAATTCCCTAAATTATGGTTGGAGATGCGGTCAGAAATAAAACACACATTAATAAAAATTACCGTTTGATATGTCCTGACGTTTCGGCCAAACTTAGATTTAAAATTTTAGCTCTCTTTTCTCTATAAATTAATTTTGAAATTTCTAGCCCGAAATAGATTACTATTCCTATATTGGCTCGGTTGTTTTCTTACATAATGTAATCACTACCCAAGCAGAGTGCATATCTAAATCAGCTAGGGCATATTCTTTATCATCCGGCAAAAAAAAAAAAATCGATGCCCTATCAATTTACGATCGACTTAAAACGAACTAATCAGCCTGCGATGTTTTATGGTTCGTGGCCATTAAACACATCTAACAAAGTTGTATCGCCGATGGACAGTTACTTTCCGCCATGGCTATTAGCAGATGTGACATTAGTTCGGTCTATCCTGAGTCCTTTTATCATCAGTAAAGGTTATGGAACTATAAATCGGAAAGACCATCCGTTAGCTGACGGATAGCCCTTCTTGGGAGCAGATCTTTTAATGTGTCCTTCGGGAAGTTTTATTACCGCGTCAACATCGGAGCATAATCGTAAAATATTACTGTCTGATAGTTTGTCGAGGATGCCTTCCATCAGAGGGAGAGTGATGTAGGCCTATTAGTGAGTTATCTTTGATCTTGGGCCTTAAGGATGGTATTAATAAAAGTAGTTTAAGGCCTGCGATATTGTGCTTTTATCTATTTTTGATCTCGAGATATTTAACTATAATTTTTTTTTTCCATAGCATATATTGGTAGTATCAATCCATGCTTAAAACGATCCCAACCAGACAAAGAAATGCAAAAAAACTTCTTTACGCTGAGATGTTTTCCTCTCACAATATCGTGTATAGTCCGGGAGCCGAGGCCAAAATACAGATCTGATTTAAGAAAATCTTTGATGGCCGAAAGTATCCTATGAAAATATGAACGTCTGGCACCCTAGATCGGTTGCAATCAAATTTTATAGAAGAACTAATTTGTCACTTTCGTCATTTTTTTCAGATTTTCCTCCGTAACTCGCTCCCATTGCATTTTAGGTAAATCTTTGACATAGAAAATTTTAAAGAATGTTAAATTTCTCCAAGAGTCATATTTAGTATTTATTAAAATTCGAAACAGCTAATGAGATAAGGGGCCGAACAAGAGGAAAATCGGGGGCGAGTTAATGAGGGTACTTTCGGTCTAGACCATAAAAACAATTCTAGAAATCAGACACGTTTTTTGGCCTCCTTGGACTACTAGGCATTTCTCATATCTTCCAGTATTTCATCGAAGGATAGGCAAGATTCACTTCCGATCCATGTCTCTGTTGAGTCGGTTTGGTATTGATCGGTCTTACCTCTATTTCAACCCCAACCCGTACCTTCAAGTTATCATACTAACCAGAAAAATACAGCTTGTCGTACATATCTTTGGCGATTTCAATGCTCATTAAAAGTTTGTGTGCAATAAGTTTTTCTTTGAAACGATTTTTAAGTTTGAAATATATTCCATATTCCCTCATATAATTCTGACACTTTAAATATTTTTATTATTATTTCATAATATATCTGCAACTATTTCGCAACGCACCAATCAAATTCTATATTTTTTGATATATGATTGATATTTGATATCTGGAATTAAATTTTCCGTATCAGTGAGTCAGAAAAAACACTGGTCCATTGTCTTTTTAACCTAGATTCAGCTCCAACGGGTTACAGGGAAGTTGAAATAGTTTGTTGAATGGAGTGGAAGAGTGAAATGTGATAAATTAGTCATGAAGATTAAACAGTATGTATGCTCATGTATTTAAAATTTCATGTATTAGTGTGTATAATGTGATTTGATATTAACCAGGGTGCGTTTAAATTTTTCTAAGTACTTAGGATTTTGTTCTCTTGGACGTGTTTTGCTGACAGGTTTCAGTAGTATTATTGGTAAATCGTTTGCTTCGTTAAAGTCTAGTGAAGATCTATATTAATCATTCATTAGCCATTGACACTTTTAATAGCGAAAATCTACTTCTTCGAACTTAGTAATCTTAAAACTTATAGATGAGGATTTTTGGAAGTATCCAAATATGGCAAATATATTTTCTTGGATCTGCGGCGTCCTTATGTGATTTGGCTTTTTGCATAATTAAAGTTCCAGAAGACTTTCCCTAATTTTGAATCATCTTTCCCTAATTACTGGTTCACATAGTGAAGATTCATTATCATTAACTTTGTCTGGAAACTTGTTGACTCCTCCCTCATATTAAGTAAATTAGATTATAAAAAAAAATGTTATCAGTTTTCAGTCTATGTCTGTTTTACTATTTATTACAATTCTGTAGCTCGGGAGTATAGGACACTACGTCATATTTCCCAAACTTTACAGGAGAACAGTTTGGACAGATGTAGAGAACTACAAATGGAAGTGGACTTATTGTTCTTTTAAAAACATGTTTAAACCCCTAACCACCACTTACAATTCGACGTCGTTTTTTGAAAAAGGCCTAAGCGCCAAATATTCGAAAGTTAGGTTTCAATGCATTATGGAATATATCACCTCTATCGATTCCTGGTCATGATATATCGAAAAAAGAATTGAAAATTGCCTAAAAATCGACCATTGGTGGCGTAAGAACCAAATACTGACGACTCCTAGTCGTCACTCTGATCTTGACCAGTGATAGAAGCCTTAAAAATATATTGTAATTATAAAAGTTTTGCCGCCTTAATGAGCTCCTGCTGTACACAATAAAAAAAAATTATTTGGGTAAAAACATTGCATGTGTTTTCTGTAAAGTTATTAAATGCCACTTACGCCTTTTTCAAAAAATAACATCGAATTGCTCTAAGGCATGGTTATCTATCTATACCTATGGATTAAATAAAAAATGTTAAATACTAAACTGGTGAAAAAATGTACAGTATCCTATACCTCCGAGCTACAGAATTAGAAATACTAAGATATAATTAGAAGATTCCTGAATCTCCCAAACAGCAGTAAACAACTAATGATTCATCGTTTCGCCAATTGAGGGATCACCTGAGCTGAAGAACATAAAATCATAAGAACATAAATGCTGACCAGAAATAGCACATATCTCATCAACAATCTTAAAATTCAACAATCTTAAAAATTACGCTTATTATCTGAATATTAATTGAAATTATCATTTTCTTAAACAACCAATAACACAGGTTTAAATAATAACGTCGGTAATGAGTTCCGGCAAATGGTTCCTTTGTTTATAAGAATTGAGTGGCCCCAATTAAAATGTAGGTCGTACTAATTTTAGTGAGAGCTCTATAAAGATAAGTGGCACAAAATAAAGTTTCCTTTAGCGATAAATTATCGTAAAATAAAGTGATTTGCATTCAAGAGGCAGACGTTATAAACAGTCAAGTTGCCACTATAAAAAGAGGGTCTCATTTGAAAGAAGAAAAAGAGAACAGCGGGGGCTATGTAGGCGTATTTTATTCGTGGTAGCACGCGCCGAAGGCCCCTGCGTAACTCTTCTAGGTAGGTCAATATGTTATCGCCTATTAACGTTTCGTCGGGGAGTCCACTATACGGCTCAGATACCATTCCCGGTAATGCTTCTTGGGCCGCTTCTGTTATTTATATTGGATTGATATTTTCTTCTGTTAGATGTAAGTAAAATTGTATGTGACGGAATAAATCTAAATGTGATGTTTATCGTCACGATAGTAATCTTGGTTGCGATTATCAACAATGCCGTGAAATACACTTTTTTTGATTTTTACAAATAAAATGAACCAAGGTTATATTTTGGTGTCTAGCAAGCAGTAAGATGTTTCATCCTTCTCATATTGTTATCTACAACAGACAAAAGCAAATCACTGACGGGTCGCATTGGCGGTATTTCAGACAATTGACATTTAAAAAAAAAAAAAATTATAATAGGTAATTTTTGAAATAACTTGAAATGGTTGCTACTGCCTCAGGAAACAAAATCCATTGAGTCAGGCAAAAGTTAGGAACATTTTCAATGTCCTCGAATTAATCAACATTTTAAATGTTTATGAAATTGTAACAACTTCATGGTGCGCATGATTTTTTATTTATTAGATTTTGAACTCGAAAGCGAACACAACCATTTCGCATATCTGTACGTCATAGAAAATTGTAATATTTTCAAACTTTGACAGGAAAGCAAAAAGAAGTTTCAAATCGCCGTTTATTGATCCCGGATTGTAGTCAATCATAATATTTGAAGGATTGTACTTTTGATTATCCTTTTAGGTTATTTACGTTGCTTACATACGGAAAATGTGGCCAGAATAATCAAAATAATAAAATCAAAATTAGCAAAATTGGATAGTTAGACGTACAAATATTTCGAGGTCATTGAACAACCAGTTTCGAAAAATGTCCTAATGTGTAATTAGACAACCCATTTATTTATAATGGGTTATAAAATTTGTTATAAAATATTTATAACAACACATTTATTTATTTATTTTAAACTAAATTTGTGCATGTAAAAAATAAATAAATAAAAATACTGGAATCGTTTATACTGTTAATATGAGTATAAAAAAAAATCTTTTATACAAATACTACTTCCCCCCCTCTCTCTCTCTCTCATATATATATATATATATATATATATATATATATATATATATATATATATTTACACATAATTTTCGTTATACATAACAGTCCTTTGTTATGTATGTGCACAATACATCCTAAATTCAAATCCTAACCACGTTCGAAATCTTTGTAGAGTTCTTCTTCAAGATCTCCATTTTCGCTGAGCAGTCCTGCGACACTGACCGAGCACATTTGAGAGCGGCATTCAGTTTTGTAAATACCGCTGAGGTCACTTCCTCGCAATTGTTTTGTCAACGAGGTGGAAGGTCGGAGGAAGCAATGGATCTTGTCCTAACCATCCAATGTTATAAAGATTGATAAAGAGTGCGAATTGTTCTCCGGACTGCTGTTTAGGCATGGAAAATAAAAAAAATTGGAAACACTTGACAGTTATCGATGAGTCGTGAGTCCGCTCACGAGTCCAATCATCAGCTAAAGTGATGTAATGAGAATTAATGTTTGGATTAAGACTATAGACGAATAAAAGTTTATCTAAATTTTTAATAAGTTTGTGATGAATTTGATCTACGTACTGTTAATAAAATTAATTTTGTATATATTTTTTTTAGTAAATTAAATACCTACAATTTATTTGAGGATTTCATCCACTCGGAGTCAAAAAGTTGTAAATGATTCAAATTGTAATTGATTCAATAATTCAAAATAATTAAAAACAAATTTGGAAACTACAATAATTCTAATGAATTTTAATATAAATTTAAAAAAATATACTATTTCGGTTGTCTAATTATTAGTTTGAGAACTTGTGCGTTAAACTAAACATAAAATATGTATAATTTATTAATTGAATTTGCAAAAATCTATTCCTATTCTATATTTTTATATCATTACTTAAATTAGTTTTGGAAACCAAAAATATTAATGGTTTAATTTAATTACCTAATGGATTTATTTGACTGAAAAGAGGGTTCAAAGGTAAAATTCCTTTCTGAATTTGTCTTTTAGATGAGGACAAACATTTTCTTTTTTACCTTCAGACACTAATAGCTGTAAAGACATTTTCAAGCTTATAATTTTTTTACATTGTTTAAAAGTTTTCTCTACTTTTCATACTGTTAATATGAGTATAAAAAAAAATCTTTTATACAAATACTACTTCCCCCCCTCTCTCTCTCTCATATATATATATATATATATATATATATATATATATATATATATATTTACACATAATTTTCGTTATACATAACAGTCTTTTGTTATGTATGTGCACAATACATCCTAAATTCAAATCCTAACAATTTTTTTCAAAACCAAACAATTTTTGCTTTGTAATCCTGCAGTGGTAGGTCGCAATTGGTCCTTCTTTTTCTTATTATGTTACACGCATTATTACTATTTCATGGTGGCTGAACAATACTGGATAAAAATACAATTTTGTTCATAAAACTATCTTTGCTGAACCACTACAGAGCTATTAGCCTTAGCCTAATCTCCTAGATATACCAATCCCTTGCTCTCCCCTTTACTCCCTCAACCTCTTCTCCTTTGACCAGTACTGGAAAGTAGCACAATATATTTAATGTTCCGACGACTTCACAGGCCGCGTTGCCTCCACTACCACGTGCTGGAATGGACTGATAGGTCGGCCCTTAACATGTCTTGGTGAAATGAATCAGCTCGTTAGATGTGAGTGAAGATATTCCAGGACTCGTTCCTCTGCTAATCGAACAGCTGACTCATTCTATGATGGATTTTTTCCTTTTGGTGCCTTCAGTCACTCGTGTCCTGTCATCGGTACTGGATGGATATAGATTTTTGAGATACTCATAATCTTTAAAATATATCAATAATTTTTTATGATGTAGATGTAAGTGGATTATATCATTTTTCGTTTATATTATTAACCACTGAGTAGCAAATAATGAGTTACTAATCGCGAAAAAATGCTAGACAATCCTCATTGAATCTAAATATACTCTCATTAAACGTGATGATTTCCCTACACATTTCCCGACTCCGTTGTATACCTCGAATGAACTGTTTCTTGTAATAATAATGTTTTCCAAATCTAATTTGCTGCTCTTTAACAGTTCTATTTACTGTATTCCAATTCGTTCTTATACCCGTTGTTTGCTTATCCTCTAGATAATTTAGACCACGGTCGCCTAGTGTACGGTGGGATGCTTATGACTGGTGAGTTTGATGATCTTCAGAATCCCTAAGCGTTCTCATATCTCTGATTGATACACTGCGGTGTGCTAATACATAATTTAGCTTTCAGACGAAGATTCTATCTTATGTTGCTTTTCCTATTCGTTAATTAAAAAAATCTTCTGATATTCTTCCTCTCCTTACCTTGTTGGATCGATCTACTCTCAGAATAAAAATCCCAATTTACCGTTTATAGTCACATTTTAATTTTTTACGCATTCATTCCACAACTTCCTTAAATCGCCACTTATCCATCCACTTCCTTAATTATAAATCTACTGCACAGTTTTAAACGCTATATACGATTGCTGAAAAACATTACTTTCTGCTACTTTTTCAACTTATGAGCTTCTAATTTCTGCTGACTAATTTCATAGCAATATCAAAATCATTTTAGTTTTAGAATATATCCGTCTTGAAAAAGAAAATAAT
Organism: Rhaphigaster nebulosa; assembly: GCA_948150685.1. Classification (NCBI taxonomy): domain Eukaryota; kingdom Metazoa; phylum Arthropoda; class Insecta; order Hemiptera; family Pentatomidae; genus Rhaphigaster; species Rhaphigaster nebulosa. The sequence goes on along the minus strand of OX411309.1, from coordinate 113,895,350 downwards.
TAAGGTATGTCGGGGCAAGCGCATACCTGGGGATTTATTTCAGGTCTATTATGATGGGAGAGCTGCCTTTTATGGGAATTTGAAGTACCTAAATAGTAAAACCCTCATGTATGGCAGCTCTCCCAACAAAATTAATTTGAAATGAATCCCCATAAATGCAATTAACCCGATATATCTTAATAATAATTATAGGTATTAATCTCACGTGAAAAAAATATTAACAATTGAAGAAAATCAATAAATCAAGAAATTAAATCAGTTTTTAAGAAAAACCGGATCATCTTCTATGGCTTGTCATTTACTGCCTGTACTTTTTAACTGTGCGAATTCAAGGAAATTGCTAAGATGTATTATTTGAGGTATTTCGTTTGCCAAGTCAACCGTTCGCTCAAAATAAGAAGAAGCTTTTAATAAAATGAAACGCACGATAAGAAGATGATTTGGGTGATCATTTTTAATATTCAGCTTATTTTTCAATATTCACTATCTTACCATATAAATAATTTCAAACATTTAGAGGCTACAACAAATCGGAATGCCTCATTCCAAAAATTATATTTATTTTCAAACGATCTTGGATTAAATTTTCGAATAAAGAGTCACTTAAAAAGTTAGTTAGTTTGAATAGCTAGAAATTTGATACATTTACCTACTGTCATATTTTTAATAATCATACTTTTATTAATTTCCCTTACCTATATACGAAGTACATATTAAGGGGAAGTATTGCGATCGTTAATATTTTCGAATTCGAGTTTTCAACGAAAATACACGTTTTAAGGTCCCCTGAGTCCAAATAACCAAGTCACGCAGAATGGTCTGTGTGTCTGTGAGTCTGTGTGTATGTGAACAATCTAGCTCAAAAACGAAAAGTTTTACCATATTGAAACTATGTATTTGAGATAGGCACCTACATGTGATATTACAGCAACTTTTTCGTCAAAATCGACTAACCGGAAGTGCCACTCTATATAATCGATTTTACACCTTCTTACAATTTTCTCGAAAACGGCTCTAACGATTTTGATGAAACTTGCCTAAATTATTCTTCATAAAGGCCTTTAATTTTTCACATATGTGGTCATGACCGAGGAAATGCAGGGAAAAAGTTCTAATGAAAAGAATATTTTATTTGCGCATAACATAAAAAGTATGCATTTTATGGTAAATTATGTATAGATTTGTATGAAAGGTAATTAAATTATCTAAATAACAAAAAAAGAATCATCAAAATTGGACCAGTACTAGCAAAGATACAACACATCGGACTAAATTTTCTCGTAAATGGCTCAGACGATTTTGATGAAACTTGCCCAATATCTTCTCCTTAAAGCTCTTTAGCTTTTCAGTTATGTACTATATCAACGAGAAAATGCAGGGGGGGGGGGGGAATTTATAGCGAAAAGAAAATTTTATTTGCGCTTAACTCTAAAAGTGAGCATTTTATGGCAAATTGTATATGAAATCATATGAAAGCTAATTAAATTCCCTAAAAAAACAAAAATTATTTAAATCGGGTCTGTATTAGAAAAGATACATCGTATGCCATAAGGACTACTAGACCTTAGAGGTGAAACCGAGCGCTTCCGGAAGGAGACGAATGTGACCGACCTCCTCCCATCAAGTCGCCAACCTGTTGTTAATAGAACGCTCTGTAACAGTGCATTGTAATAACATAAAAGTAAAAATTAACATAATTATTTCTAGTTTTTTGTTATTTAATGGAAATAAAATTATTCTATAGAAACTAAATGGAATTTTCATAGAAAGTAGACCGAAACTTTAAAATATACTTTCAGCTTGACAAAACAAAAATACTTGGTGTACAGAATTGTAGTACTAAAGTTACTTAAAAACTAATTTATCATACTATTGTGATAAAAGATCTGAAGAAGCACATTCTGCTGAGTTTATTTCGGGTAGTGTTTATGTGAATTCTTCAAAATAATTCTATAATAAGTCTATTATTATAGGTTGGTGAGGGAACGTTGTGTGATGCGCGGACCGCACCAGATTTTTTTTATTTACTATTGATCATATTTTTTTTTTATTAGTAGATATATGTTTAGGTACTTATTCCACGCTCATCGGAAATATTATCTACTCTTTAGTAAAACATAGAATATTTTAGGTATTCAAATATTTCGCTGTATGTGTATATTATATGTAGAGTAGGAAACACTTCTAATGGCAAGGCCATAATGCAACAACCAGGAAAGTCAAACAATTTTAATTTTCTTTTTAATCCATTTTTGCTGTTTCGATTAGTGCAAGAACTGGGTACAAATGTAGCATCAGTCATCTCCTGTGTAGAAACTGTTATCAGCTGGTGCTAAAACCAGGTATGTCCGGACTTGAATTCTTTTTAGCATTGATGTTAATAAATGTACAGTACCTTTCTCTTTTAAAAGTTCAGATATTTGCTGGTTTATTTAAACCCTTATGGTCGACTTACTAGGCGCCTTCCTTAATTACATTAGGCTCTCACCATAAATTAGTGTATCTGGACTTACCAGGTTCTTCACAAATGCCTTCAATTGTTCTGTTATTAATGTGTATTGAAGTACATTAATATTACTTTTATAAATCATAATTATAAGATAAATTTACTAAAGAAAAAAAAATGTGTGAAGTGCCTACTTGTTTTCAACTGGAACCAGTTATCCTCACATGACTGGATTTGAAAATCTTTGAAAATAGAATTCCGAAAAAAATAGTACAGGTGTTAGGAGACTACCATCGAGGTGTTTCAATTATTATTAAAAATGAATATGAACCATATAAATCTATGAAGCATTAAAGAAACAACGAGCTACATCAGATAGAATATTCGAAATGGAGACGCTTGCTGGCGTCGAACCTTGCCTGAGCCTTGAACCTATCTCAGGTGTGAAACTGGCAATTCCAGCGCGATATAAATCTTAATAAAATGCCAAGCTAACGCTTGAATAAAATAAATATAAAAAATAAAACGTCCATAAGTGCCGATCCGAACGGTGGTGTCAAACGTTGAAGAATTTACTGGTTATAAAAACCATAACGAATCGACCTGACCAGTTTTTCGAGCTTGACACATTTCGCACCACGGCTAGGTTCCATTCCAAGTTCCGTCGGGGTACCATTCCGTATTATTTATTTGTAATTATATCCAGTTCGCCGTCTCGATAAATTTTCCACCTGATCAGGTTCCCTCTTAATGGTAACCGATGTATCATGTTAGCATATTTTCATTTTGGTAAAAAAAAAAAAAAAAAAATATGTATACTTATCGTTCATTTGGCAGAAGGTTGCAATTCTATGAGCAAGTGCAATATTATAGGAGAACCATTTGAAGTTTGCCTATTTAAGCTTATCGCTGTGCCTCAACATAAAACATCAACCACTTACCTCTTTTCTTTATGAAAAGAAGTTAATCTTCATTTTTTTATCATTTAATCATGAATCAAATCGTGGCAGTTTTCATGAAAAACTGTATAAACTCCTTTAAAGTTTATATACGAGTATAATATTTCCCCTCCCCTCCCCCCCAAAAAAAACTCCTTTATTACTAAATAATAAATTGAATTTAAAAAAAAATCATGCAAAATATTTTAAAGAGTGTATTAAAGGTACAAAATAATGTTTTTTTAAGAAGGAAAATATTGGTGCTTTTTGACCACCTAACAGGCATAAGAATTATATTATTAATACATTAAATATAGATTATTATCATTTCATGACAGTCTTTATACTCTGATACCCTCTAATCACAGTTTGAAGAATGTCATTATGTTTGAAATGAAATGAAAAATTTGTCTTTAGTCTGAGACACCAAGTCCCCTAAGAATAACAAAAACACACAGCTTGTATGACTAGGAAACTTACAACAATTATTTATTATGGTAAATATGGAAACTAAAAATTTGACATTTATTCTCAAAGATATATATATCTCAATGGAAGCTTTCCAAGGAAAAAAAAAAAAGTATGGAACTTCGACACATCGAAAATATTTTAAGAGCCTCAAATTAGAAAAACATATTCTGTATATCGAATAAAATTTCTATATATCGAACAAATAATTGCAATTAAAAAAAATATAAAGTGCAATTTTCATCAAAAAGAGTTTACGTACATAAGAATGGGTAATAATTAAATTTTAAAAAAATGTTCCACTGATTTACAAAGCACCGTATCAACTCTTAAGAACTGAATTATTACGGAAGTACTTGTCAGCTATTGCGGTATCTTCTCACTTCAATTGAAGGTGTATGTTGTAATGTTATGGCATTATAGACACTACCAATAATTTATTGACCAATAATAATTAAATAGACGATACACTAATATTCCAATAGATATACTTAAATGCCTAAGACATTAATTTATTTTCCCGGATTATGCATTCCAGGTCAGTTGTTTCCAAGGAAATCATTCATTTTATTATTATTAATTTTCCCTTTTATCTCTTCTTTTTTCTTCTTTTTAATTTCTACTGTTTTTTTCTTCTTTGTTCCTTCCTACTTCATTTCTTATCACATCTTAAAATTCGAATCCTTTAAGACACAACTCAAACTCTTAATCTTTAAAATATATTATATGTAATATATGCCTATATATTACTTTATCAAATCTATCTAATAAATTTATAACTTATGAAAGAAACTAGAACGCATATTACAACATTTGAAAATGTAAATAAAAATACTACTATTATTAAGTATTTCCAGTTTAATTGAAAAATAATTCAATGTTTCGTCAACTTCTTGTGTCTTCAGGATTAAAAAAGAAAAATCACCATACTATACTGCAATAAGGATCTACTATTGTCTATCGTCGCATTTAATTATGATATCGCTTAGGTTAAAATTGACTGATATTGATGTATAAAAGCATAAAAAAATAAATAAATCATTAATACTCAACTTGTCAATTATTTAAATAAAATTTTAATACTGAAAGTATGGATATATAAAACCAATGAAATTACTGTAAAATATTTTAAACATAAATTTGCTTTAAGTTAAGCATTATTTAATTTATTGTTTCTTTTGAATTTAACTGTACACAAAAATAGCTAATATATATATATATATATATATATATATATATATATATATATATATATATATATATATATATATATATATATATATATATATGTATATATATATATTATATAAAAAGATTATCCCAATCATATTTTATTTTATTTAAAGTTAAATAGCAGCTTTAGTGAATATTTTTGCGTGTGTTCTTTTGGCTTTTTCTACTATTTCGTAATATATTACGACTTTAAGTCAGTTATATTTCATCTTCAGTTTCAATCGACTTCTTCTTCAGATAATATGCATGAATGGTTTTGGTTTTTCCAATAGATTTATGGTTACAACATAAAAAAATATTACAAAATTTTTCTCCCTACAGATTCATACTCCCTTTCCATATAGTTAACACGGTTTTCTATTTTTATATAATGAATTTTTAATTATATATTGAATAATATCCAGTAAACTACTGACTTTCTTTCCCCAGAATTAATGCAAGGCATTGATAAACAACCTTAATCTTGACCTAAGTATTTAATTGGCACGGGCGAGGTTTTGATGAATGAATTCTTTAATGACGGGTGCTGGTCCTTGAATGACGTGACTCCGCGGCAATGAGTTATTTGCAATTTCCGTTCGTCAAGAAACAGTATTTCCATATCAATCAGTCACCTGCAATCCCTACCAGCCCTAGTCTGTAATGACCGATTTATTCCTCTTACGTAGTTTTATATATATTTTTTTTTTCTTCAGACCTTACAACACTCACTACAAATCTCGAATGCTATTAAGTTCGATTTTATCTCAGATAAATCCGTTGAGATAATAGTTTCTGGGCCAGGCAAGAAAAACAAGGTCCACTCAATAAATAAATAATTATCGTTTACCCTCGTGCTCAAAACGATTTTGAACCAAATGGATTTTTAAACCTTAAAACATCGTTCACAGGACACTCTGAGATTCCCTTATGTTCTTCGTCACATTATCACTTTAATCTGATTACATCTTTTATTAATCCTGTTCTAGTTATGTGCAACAAAAGAAATTTTTCTAGTATTGAAATTTACGGCATAGTATTGAATTTTACTATATAAATTTAACCCTGTATTTACGACGCAAGTGAAGAATGTTTTAGATATTTATATTCTTTTTCAGCTCTTGGGATTATATTGAAAACTAATTTTCGTCGTCTGAAATATATGAGATATGTATTATAAACTTTTTGGATTTTTTAAAATTATATACGTACTAAACAAAGATATTTTGTTTAAATATTTTGTGTCGTATTGGATAAAAGAAGTATAAGGAAATTATATTTTTTCTGGGACAGTGGCTACCTAAAGTAGATGGGTAGACAAATTACTTACGTATCTAAAAAAGTCTAGGTAAAAGAAAAATATAGAGAGAGAAATGCTTTACTAACAACAATGCTGCCCAAATACCTTGGGTTGCTACACACACACACACACACACACACACACACACACACACACACACACACACACACACAGGATACTCATTAATCTATTGCTAGACATAATATACATAACATTTTTTTTTTTCATTTTAACTCTAAATACATTATTCTCATCGCTACATTACCATATTACAACTATTCTTTCCCTCCTCCCCCCTTTTGTTTGCTATAAACCTTCTAACACTCGTAAATCTATCCCTTACTTCTCTTTTCCAGTGACTATTACTGGAAATAACACTTCTTTTTTTTTATTTATATAACAAAAAAAACAAATATCTAATAAAATAAAATAATTAAAACTCAATGACATGTTCACATTTTGGACACGCACACCTAAACATCAAAATTAGTACAAGAAATAATAAATAAATAAAAAGATATGGATAAATACCAATGGCAACAAATATACTTAATGAAAAAATTAGCTAATTCAAAAAGAAGAGAAATGAAAGATAAGAAATAAATTAACATTAGGTTATTATTATATCCTATTTACTTTTTAAAGCCTATCCAACTGAATACTGAAAACTTGAAGAAAAGGACGGCATTTCTAAATGAGTTTTAGTAGTTGAAAACTCAGATTAGAAAAGATCCTTTAGTAAAGATCTTTTTTTGGGGGGAGGGGGGGAATGATTTAAATTTGTTTAGAGGGAGAGAGGGGAGATTTAGTATGAAGAAGGCAAGTAATCATCTAATTGTCTATAATCGCCAAATTGGTAGTAAGTTTTAAGCATAAACATGAAAATTAGATTTAAAAAAAATCTGGTGCGGTGCGCGAATCACACAATTTTCCCTTACCAACCTATAACAATAATCTTAAAAATTATTTTAAATTGTTTACATAAACAATACTCGAAATAAACTTAGCAGAATGCACTTCTTCAAGTCTTTCCTTCCAATAGTATAATAAATTAGTTTTAAATAACTTAGTATAAATAACTTTAGTACTACAATTCTGTACACTAAATATTTTTGGTTTGTCAAGCTGAAAATATATTTTAAAACTTTCGGTTTAGTTTTCAAGAAAATTCCATGGAATCATTTTGTTTCCATTAAATAATATAAAAGAAAAAAAATTAAGTTAATTTCTACTTTTATGTTATTGCAATACATTGTTACAGAGAGTTTTGCTAACAACAGGCTGACGATCGCAATACTTCTCCTTACTATATACTTTGTATATAGATAAGGGAAAGTAAAAATTACAAAAAATATTGCTTAAAATCGTTCATTTTGGAGGGGAGAAGGGTATATCCCCCAATCTTTCCTCCCTCTTACCATGAGTACGCCACTGATTTGGTTCGTAGTTAGGTAGGGATCAGAGAGACAAAATCAGATTTTATAATAAATTACTAATATTTTTAAGGTACTACTATACAGCAGCGAGACATGCGGATCAAAGGAAATGTCTAGAACAAATGTTAAGCAGCTTTCGAGTCCCTTTAATTCAGCATCTAGTGAATCCAAGAGACCTCCAGACATCACGCTAATATTATAATGTCATTGATACATGTGCTAGAAGACATAGGAAGTTGGGGAACATTGGAGGAATTTGATCGTATCGTTGATTCTGGACTTAATAACAAATAAATCCAATTATAGACTTCAAAATTTTTTTTCCGTAAGATATCCTCATTGAAATTATCTGAGCAGTGTATTTTTCTCGTCTCATTCATTGAAGTACTTCTTTTTCTTTTTTTTTTGCTTGCATTTTGAAGGATCATACTGTTTGTAGAAGCAGTTGGACACGCAGCAGCTCCCTTCTGATTAAATGACTTTAAATTCGGTATATATGCTTGTTTTATAGGCAATTTAAAGGTTAAAGCATAAAAGTTGGGTGATATTTCAGTTAAAATTTCAGCATGTCCAAAGATTTTTAAGGTTTTGCGAAATTTAGAGGAGCTTATCTAAATTGAGTTAGAGGATTGGAAATTCGTATGTGATAGGAGTTGGTTTTAGAGAAGTGCTTTTTGAGGTTCTCAACTTTTTTCTCTCTCCCCCGTCATTTTGATATTTACATTTCTGTATTTTTGCTCTTCATTATATCTCAGTTATAATCAAGATGTATCTTATCATATCAGACAAGATATATCTTATCTTGATTATAAGATATATATTATAATCAAGCCTTATCAAGATAATTTATTGGCATATGCCAGAAATTATTGTAAAAACATTTGTGTTACGCAATCCCTCCAAAAAGATTCATTTAAATATTGACACTACGAAGTTCATCTTTACTATGTATTGTCCTACGAACCAATTTTCAATTTCTTAAGAGCTCATTTTCATGGAACTAAAATTTCTAACCATTTATAATAAAAAGAAAGCCAAATGTTAGGATGTGAAAATTTAGTTTTACTAGTGAAAATACGGCTCTAGTGAAGGAGCTCTGCTGCTCACGCTGTTGTTTCTATATTCGTTGGGCATAGGATTTCTCAAAACTATCTATCTACGGATTCACAAAATCCTTGTAGCACGGATTGTTCTCACTGGCTATTAGCTGAGGGAACGAGTTCTCCCAAGACTTCTTCTTCGTTCTTCCTCTATTACTCTTTAGAGATCGAGGAGGCCTTATTAGATCGCATTATCTAGGAAATAGAAACATGATCAATGTCTAGAAGTTATCTAATGAGACAGTACGGGGTATGTATTTGTCTATTCAGTGATTCTGAAAAATCTTGTTAATATCTCGCTGAATCCAGTATTGCGCCCAATAAAAGCGATTTTAGTTTCAATATTGGATATATCGATGCATGCATTCAATAAATATGGCTTGGTCTCGTTGATTATTTGTATATTGAAGTTACTAAAATGAATCCTCTTCCAAGTTTGATTCCTATTTCGTGCCTAATTTTAGATAATTTGTCCTTTCATCTGTATGAAGCATGATATCTACCCAAGCCCTCCTATCAAATATTCTGAATAATCACAACGGGACGGATTAATTGTCCCGATATGAATGATCCGTAGAGGGCAGTGCCGGTGTGCCTCAGGGGTGGTCCAGTTAATCCCTAAGATCGGACCGCTCCGATACTATTGTCAATCCTTCGTTTAGGTTGTGACAGATAGACCATCTCGAGCGTGTTACATTTTTTTTATTGTACCACCGAAATAGGAAAAAAAAATGGTTCTGCTGAACTAAAATGATATATTGATAATATCACCTTTTCGATTACTGTGCCTTTTTCTCCTTCAAAAATCTAGGACTAGACAACTGTGTTTGAGTCTTGTCGTGCACAAAATACTGTTAATTACGCGTTCCACGTATTGAAAAATAACTTATTATCAACTGCCTCTTAAAACCTTTATGTCAATTTTAGTTTTATATATTGTGTAGCGGATTTTCCTCAGAAACGGTTATAATAATAAGAGTTAAAAATATATACTTAATTAATTAATTAATTAATTTCAAAATATACTTTTTACTTCCTTGTACGAAGTAAAGGAAGTATTGTAATCGCGAAATTTTTCGGTTTTCAGATTTCGACGGAAATATCCATTTTGACCATCCCTGAATCCATTTTGACTAGTTTTGACGTGGCGTCTGTACGTACGTTCGTTCATATTTCGCATAACTCAAAAACTGTTAGCCGTAGAAAGTTGAAATTTCGTATTTACGATTATTGTAAAATCTAGTTGTGAACCTCCTTTTTCGGTCACTGCTTGATTACCGGAAGTGGTACTTTACTTGAAGGTCATAATTGATTTCCATAAAAAATTATATTAAAATACTATACAAATTTCTCAAATTTAGTATTTATTATTTATATATTGATTTAAATACCATACTAGATTTTTATCTAAATTGGAAAAGGGGAAGGGGTACTTTACTAGAAGGCCATATTAGACTTTCATCAAAAATGATATTAAAATATGATGTAAATTATCTAAAATTTGGTAAATAGGACTTTTATATCGATATGAATGTATTTACTATATTTTGGTTAAAATTGGTGAGCCGAAAAGGTTACTTTACTTGAAGGTCATAATAAGCTTACATCAAAAATTACATTTAAATTAAATACATAAATCATATGTTTCGGTAATAAAGGTTACAAACGCAATTTCCAATCCAATTAAACATTTTTATTACTTACTTTAAGTGTTAAAATTGAGTGTAAAATACTGGTTTTCCTCCCCATTTGTTAGCTGCAGCATGAGAATAAGATATTAGTTAAGTGGGTTTTTCCGCTTAAAATGTTGAAACTGCCAATTCCTAATGCTTTATCCAGTGATATTGACAGTTTTATTGTTGTCACGGAACATGAAGAAATATCTTGGAAACTAGTTACCTACTAAAGGAAAACGTCATGTAATAACGGAATGAGACCTCCAGTAACAAGAGTGTGTGTCAGTAGATGGATGTCGGGATGCCGAGTGTCGTTTTTACTGTAATCTTCGGAAACTAGTAACCAAATTCAGTATCACTTTTTGAGTCACGGATTTATAATTTAATAGGCATACAAGGAAGTCATATGTTGCCCACATCAGATTTTTTCTTCTGTTATATCGAGTCTTCCTTTTATTCTGACATTTTCAATTAATAATTGTAGATCGAGTATTGATATTTACTTTTCCCTCAATGGGCTGCCTGGTTAAGACAGAGAGTCCCTTCATTTCTCTCTATCTCACCAGTCCTCCTCCACAGTCCTTCCACCAGGTTCGGTGTCTTCCTCTCCTCCGTCTCCCTGGCTGTTCTCATAGCAAAAGTCTGTTCGGTCACCTACGTTCTGGTATCAGCTGGCAGTGCCCATACCGTCGCAGCCTGTTCCTTCCAATCCTCTCCGGAACTCCTTCGGTCACCCTGCTCATTTCCTGACTCTATCCAGCCGGGTAATCCTCAGACATCTCCAGAAATCCATCTCTGCCGCTTGTAATTTGGAGTAGAGTCGTGGGTTATGTGTCGATGTCTCTGTGGCGTAGCTGAGGGATGGCTCAATAATACTTCTAAAAATTCGCCTTTTGTTGTCAGTTGAGATGACCGTGTTGTCAACATTCTGGGTGCAACATTCTAGTCACCCTTCTTACCTGGCCGGCTCTCCTCCTGACATCGGGTTTTGACGTGTTATTCCCATTTATTATTGACCCCAGGTATTTGAAGGAATCTACCCGCTTGCATATCTTCCCGTTAATCTGAAGGTCCGCGGCCTATTTGCACTTTACTGCCAGAGATTCGGATTTGTAGACCCCACAGACTGTATGCTTTTTTCAGGGCCTTCAGCGCTTCTTCCAGGCCATTCCTGCTATTTGCGGCCACTGCTTGGTCGTCGGCAAAGGAAAGCGGGAATACCCTATGTCCGTTGATAACTATGCCTTTTTCTTCCCAACACGCACTCCATTCCTTTACTGCCTGTTTCACATAAATTTTAAACAGGGCTGGGGACATACTGCTTAAGATCTTTGGACAACGAAAAAGATTCAGACAAGCGAGAGCCGAACTTCAGCCTGTGCTCGTCCTCACTGTACAGACATTTCACTGCATTTGTTAAGGCATCGCTTATATTGCTATTTAATTTTAAATTTGACTTCATTATGAGTGTTACGAAATTTAGATTACACGGTTGAGTGACAGATGTGAATATACTACCCAGAAAAAAATGTTAAATATTCAGAAATCAATAGAATGTAATTTCCCTTGTTTTTATACCTACTCGAAATAAAGTCAGTAAACAGTATGCACTTCTTCACGTCTTCTCTCACAAAAGTACAATAAAATATTTTTTTTTTTTTAATTTTAGCACAATTTTCTTTTGGCCATAACTTTTTTCTCGATGATTTGCCATAAGGAGAAGGCAAGTTTCATCAAAATCCTTTGAGCCGTTTACGAGAAAATTGTAAAAAAGTGTAAAATCGATGATATAATTAGAGCTTCCGGTTAATCCTATGCGCTGTATCTTTCCTAATACTGGTCCGATTTCGATGAATTCTTTTTTTATTTTTAGATAATTTAATTACCATTATTATAATTTACCGTAAAATGCACACTTTTTGTGTGCGCAATGCGCAATAAAATATTCTTTTCGTCATAACTTTTTTCTCTGCATTTCCCCGGTGATGCACTACATATATGAAAAGTTAGAAGGCTTTAAGGTGATGACTTTAGTCACTATTCATCAAAATCGTTAGAACCATTTTTGAGAAACTTGTAAAAAAGTGCAAAATCGATTATATAAAGTGGGACTCTTCCAGTTTGTCGATATTGAAGAAAAAGTTGGTATAACATCACAAAAATATACTCACGTACCTTAAATACGTAATTTCAGTTTCGTACGACTTTTGGTTGTTGAGACTGTTCACACAGAAACAGATACAAACACAGTTCTGCATGTGGTAGGCTCAGAATTTTATTTTCTAAAACTTTTATTTGACGCTTTTATTTCTAAAAATTGATAGTGAACCAATTAATTAAAAAATGTGATGAAGCAGTTCAGAAGTACCACTTCCGGTGTCTGAATATTATTCCTGATGATATAAAAATCTCTAATTGTAAATTTGAAGAGAGTCGATCAAATTTAGACATATTTTTTCAACAAATTATATATGAGGAGAAAAATAAAGTACAACATCCGATTGGGATATGGCAGCCGAAATTTAATACTTCATTTGCAATGGCATAAAAGTCTCTAATACCAAATTTGAAAAAAAAAAAAATACGATTATACGTAAAATTCTTTTATTTTTTATTCAAATGTTGAGCTGAATAGAGCACCATTTTCGGTTGGAAAATTTTAAGTAAAAATCTGAACTACCCGGTCTTTGATGTTTTGAAAGTGCCTCGTTTCCTGGACTGTAGCGATGCGTCAGCGAGTGAAGCGTCCTAACGTAAAAGTGTGTTAGATGAAACTGAAATAAAACTAAACTAAAGGTCGATAAAAAGTCCATGGCCTGCCTCAAGATTCCTTTACATGAGCGAGTTTTCCACTTTCGAGATAAAAACTCGCGTGTAAAAGGCATTTGAGAGTTGTAAAACAACTTCATATCAGGTGTAAACGGTTCTCTCCTCCTCTCGGAGAGTGGTTTCAATAATTTAAAGCAGGTTTGTATTTCTTGAGAACACTCTCAGAGAGTAGGGAGGGAAAGTTTATACCTGCTGAGACACGAAATTACAACTCACGGAGAGCTCACTTTCAAACTCTGAGAGGCTTTTGCACCTGCGAGTTTTACACTCGTGAGTGAAAAACTTGGTTATTTATTTGCATCTTAAGCGTAGGATATTGTTATAGATGAATATTCCATTTTGTTCATGGGATTTTGAACAGCTTATTTGATGTCTGGTAGTTTAATTTTTGAAGTTTTGGACGGATAAATTCACTGCTTATTCAATATATGTAATTACCTATCTTTTAATGAATTCCTGACTGGTAAATATATATTTTAAAATATCAGGCCTGTTCTACAGCATGTTTCATGTTACAGAGCGGTTAATCAAAATTGTTGAATTAAATCAATCGTAGAGGCTTCAAAAGTTATTAAGAATGAAATAATTTGTGTCAAAAGCAGAAAGCATTGAAGTAAAAAACTTTAAAAATCTAAAAAATCTTACATTTTAGGTTTTATATGAGGTTGACGTTCATTGTTTCGCCTAAGAAAATGACAAGATTACGGTTAGGTAAACTTTTTCTATTTATTCATAACAACATATCCTGTTTGAAAGTTATTTTCTGGCTACATTATCACCCTTGATAATTCTACAGATAATTGGCCAATAATGAATCAATACACTTTCTTAATATATAGGGGAAGGACCCGCCTGGGACGTATTATAAACTAAAAACTTGCAACAATATATTAACAATATAAGTGGGCTCAGGTTGGCTCGTCCAGTTAATATGAAAATAACAGTGGACTGTGTTGCGGGAGCCAGTCAGACCGGAAACCGTCAATAGCCCTCCCAGTAATGGCAACCTTACAACAGGTTTGCCACGTGCACAGCCTTCTAGATCCATTAATTATCAATGGCTCCAACTCTGTTTTCTTTATTTTTTTAATTTCCCTCTTCCTCCTCTTTATGATAGTTTTTTTTTCTTCTCTGTTTTATATATTTTTCATTATTTTTTGTGTTCCTAATTAGAAAACAGAACCTAATGGCCGGGCAATTGATTTCTCTTTTAATTCAGGTAGCTGATGGAGATTTGAATCCAAACAGTTTAATTAATGGATTAATAAGATACATTTATTATAAACGCGGACTGAATGTTAACGATGCCTGTTCTGAACCTGTTCCATTTTCCTTACTTAAGGAGAAGTAGTCATATTTGGTAAGTGTTCTCAGCTGATGACTCTACGCATTGCCTGAAGACGCAATGATTTCTTAGGGTACTTTTATCTGTTTTTATCAAAGATGTATTAAAAAAAAATAATAATAATCAGTTGGACCTCAGCTCTCCTTTCTTATATTTCAATAGTTTCAATGAACATGGTGGTAATGAGCCATATTTGAGACTCAGACTAGTCACATCACAGAAATTGAAAAAAACAAAAAAATCTCTTTTTGATATTATTCCATAACATATTGATTATACCATAATGTATTGATACTTGATCGTATGGAATACCAGAAATGAGGTGGTCCGGGTGATGGTCAAAAATAGGATAAAATAGTTGAAACTATTATGAAACCGCCACCCGGATCATCTCCTTCCTAAAAAAAATCCTCCATATTGAAAAACCTATGAATTCTGTTCACATTGTTCTTCAAGGCAATTTTTTTTTAATTAGACCTTTTTATGACTTTAATATCCTTCATTTATTCAAATCAACCTTACGAAGTTTTGTCAGATTTTTAAAGATTTCGGAAACATACTTTTAAGTATTTTCTTCATCGAATTTGATCCGCTGAAAAGATTTCAACAGATAGCTCATGAAAGATAAATTATGACGGTATGACCAGAAATAAATAAAAATATTACTTTCTTATGCTATTAAATTATCCTTATTTTTTTATTATAACCTGGCAAGTAATGA
Source organism: Rhaphigaster nebulosa (assembly GCA_948150685.1). Classification (NCBI taxonomy): domain Eukaryota; kingdom Metazoa; phylum Arthropoda; class Insecta; order Hemiptera; family Pentatomidae; genus Rhaphigaster; species Rhaphigaster nebulosa. The sequence goes on along the minus strand of OX411309.1, from coordinate 113,879,879 downwards.
ACTCATGATTCATCACCGGTGTGAAATGTTTGTTGATTATTTTTTTCTTCTAGGTTCCGAAGCAATAAACACTTCTGTTGAAACTGAAAAACGCAGTGCTCTGCACAAACTGTCTGACGAAAAAATAAATAATTAAAATTGGTAATTAATATGGATAACGATGGTTAAAATGGGGGTTAAAAGGATGATTGTTTTAATCTAATTGTTTTCATTTGATTTGTTTTTTAAATGGTTAAATAATGTAAGATTTTGACAAAAAAAAAACACACAAAAGACGTATATGGGATGTACATTTTCCTCAACAATTAAAACTACTTGTTGATACTGTGATTGGCCGTACAACTACCTCTAGCTGGTTGTGTGCATTATTAGTCATGCTGTTCAGGAGCGGATTTTTTATACTGCTGCCCACAGGCATAACTGATAATTTACTTAGGTATATCCTTAAAAACTAAGTGGAGATAATTTTAAATTTATGTGTGCTTAGTTGGACAGTTTTTTTTTATATTTTCAACTTCGTTTGAATCTAAAAATATAATCCCACCCAAATTTTGGCACTCCCGAAAAATTGCTACCCTAGGCAAATCTTTTTTCAAAGAAACGCCTGTTCTGCCAGTGCATAAATCCGCCACTGTTGATAAATCCTTATTTTATCACATATAGAATAATTTTACGTTAGAATACATAAAAATTAGAATAATCATCCTGTAGAATAATTTTTATTATTTCTATTGATAACGCTAAGTGATTCGTAATTTTATGAAAATGTGCTTTCTCTTGTTTAAATTTCCACGAATTTGCATTTGATTTCTTCCAGGAATATAACGGATGATTTATTCGTTGTATATCACGCGGCTGCGAGGGAGGTCGGTTTCGATTCCATAAATCACAAGATCTGTGAGAGTTCGGATCCGAGGTGATAATGGAAAAGAGTACTCGTTATGTGGGAGGACTAAAGGCCAGCCAACACCTAGGCTCTAACGTGTAGTTTGTCTGTCACTATCCAATAAAGCACACATGAAAAAATACCGAAAAAACAAAAAGAGCACACTGACTAATGACAGGTGCGAAGTGATATAAGTCATCCGGATACGGACTATCCCCGGAAAATAGCCCGAGGTAGGTATCAAAGGGGCCCGGTGATTGATCTGATGGGTTATTAAGGAACTAAACAATTTGAAGCGTGGTGTTGAAGAGGCCGAGGGCGCGCTGACACGGCCGCTCATTATGCCCCCAAACAAGCACTCATTATAGAACGCGGCACTTCTTTGCTGTTTACTCACATCCGATTCTGGTTCTCTTTTTTCTAATATCAGCCGTGTATGAGAATGGATGATCGCCTTCTCAGGGAGAATGGGGTTTCGACAGGATAACTTACATCTTATCGCGATCCAGTGGCGTGCCAAGACGGGAGTGAGAAAGGGGACTGTCCGCCCAGACAACAGGGAAGAGTGAGCGTAAAAGTGGAAAATAAAAAAAAATTACATTACTGAAAAAATTAAGATTACATTAACTATTATCGGAGGTTTACAAAAAAAATGTCTCACCCCACTTTTAGTTAGGGTTGGAGAAGTATTCTAAACCCCTAAAATGGGGAAGAAAGAGAAGAGGACCGCCCCGGGCGCACAAAGATCTTGGCACACCACTGACGGGATCTCAACACTGAGCAAGTGTTCAAAAATGCTTTGTTGAATTTTGATCTGTTATATGACTATGACAACATTAGCAATAATGACAGAACGCCCATCTATAAATAACAAACCTTCCATCATTGCTATAGATCAAAACGTAAAAGAAGGCTATGTCATCAATATTACTGCCCCAACCATTATACTAAAATCTTAAAAAGTTAAAAGAAAAACAATTAAAACATATAGGGAGGTGAGGAAGAGGGGAGGTAAATGTGTACCTGGGGTATATGTGCACTCCTTCGAAAAAAGGCGAGAATATGATGGCTAGCTGAGCAGAAGCCCTAGTGGTGTGTATTGTAAGCACTACTTGTGCTTGGAATAAAAATTTGATATTTCACGCCGTCAACACGGAGTAAAGAAAGAGTTAATGAAGCAGCTTAGAATAATTAATTTAGCCTATTTCAAAGAACTCAACGCTATAGATTCTGATGGATCCACGCTATATGCTGACATCGTGGTTTTTCCTAAGACAAGAAGGTCAGCTATGATTCTGGATTATGATATGAAAGTAATGACATCGATCAGGCAAGCTAGGTCGGAAGGGTAAAAAGGAAATATATGATAAATACATCCCTTTTTCTGAGTAGAAGATCTTCGGCAAGGCCTTTGGTTCGGAGCTCGCGGAACTTACTTCCACATCTACGAGCTTCTTGAAGGATCTTGGTATCAATATTTAGGACGTAGCAGTATTGGCTGAAAAGACAATTCTTGGTTTCCAGGGTATCAACCATCACTCGCATCGAACATACTTGATGAAAAAGAAAGAGATCGAATGGGGATAAAATGCACATATGTATTAACTATTTGTTTGATTCATGTAAATGTTTCTTTCATAAGAAGAGAAAAATTCATTTGGTAAAAAGAAACAAAGAGAAAAATATAAAACAAAAAAATACATTTAAATTTAAAAATGGAAACAAATGCATATATTTTTATATTATAGTTGAAAATGTACGATATATTTATTACATGTTCCAACAAAATGTCTAAATAAGATGTAAATATTACTTATATATCTTAGTATAATATTATTGGGTAATACATCTTGTGTTTCTCTCTCTGTATACGAAGTTTACCAGCTGTCCCCAAAAAATCATCCTTTTAGATGTCTGAATTATTTCGTCCTTTAGTATTCAAAACGTTCACCTGAAGAATACAGTCAAAATTAAAAAAATGAAAAATAGTAGTGTAGTCAAAATTACATTGCTAAAAACATCGGATAAAATGATAGTAAAATTCGGGGTTAAACATCTACTTATCATAAATAAATAAGAACTAAAATTGTTGTTCAAATATATACTATTTTTTTTTTTTTTTTAAACCGATTAAATGAGTTCGACTAAAATTCTTGTTATAGTTTTTAATGTATTAAGAAGATTGTTAAAATCATCAACGGTTTAAATATAAAAAAAGATTTAAAAAAAAATTAAACTGGATCAGCATTTGGCGTTATAAGTTGAGAAAGCAAGTGTGTAAAATGGATCAACGTTATTATTACTTTTCTATGTATGTTGTTCTATTAATGCGGCACAAGACTGGCTGTTCGTGTACATAAAAAATATTTTCGAGATATTAAATTAAATGAAGTCGCTGATGTAATAGCCACTAACAGCTGTTGAGGCTTTAACAGCCAACAGATGAGGAGAACTATAAACTGGCCTGGTAATTGGAAGTTTGCCCTGACAAGTCATCGACTTTGGCGGAGGATGAACAAGAACACCCAGCGAGAAACTGCTCATCTGTGTGCTTCGAAAGCCGACCTCCTCGGTCTCTTCGCCTGTCAATTCTTCAATCCGATTACGAGCTATCCTGACGTTTCCCTCTTCTACGAGACGTTTTCGCGATAAGTTGCTAAAGAGGTACTAGTATTAAGAGGAGAAACGGACCCGACAAAGAACAGCGTGATTTAGAGCCGACAACAACGTAGCTGAGGCGGAATTATCGAAACCATAACTCACGGGCTCACCCAGCATTCAATTTTTTCGTTCCGAAAGAGATAAATCAAGACGTGGCTCATTTGGACCTTTCAAAAGATTGTTATATATTGTCATCCTCGACGCTCCAATTATTTTAAAACATTTGCTAATTAAAATTTATTGTTTAGCGTATCTGTAGTCAAATGTTCTGGCTATATTTATTTGTTGTTGGATCTGTAGAATTTATTATCGTACTGGAGTATCTTGCGTGGCGAATCGATTTCCGACGTTGAAACAAAGTATCAATAAAAGCCGAGTAACGCTTTTCTTAAAAATGTTTTTTTTTTCAGTTAAACACCTTATAACATTATCTTTTTCCACGATAAAATTCAAATAAAAAATGTGATCCGTGTTTTGGTATTTAGTAAATGTATATTTAGAGACATAGTTATAAAAAAAAAAAAAGAATTGATGCTGGGCAATTACCTTCATCATGCTTATTGTTGACTCATCGTATTGTGATTCAACTTCACCTATTATTCACCGGTTACCTGATTATTCGTATAATTATGAATTTCAAAAAAAGAAAAATTACTTAAATAAATTCTCGGTTCCTAAGTAATATTTTGTTTAGAATAAAATTGTAGGGGAATAGCGTTAGTCCCCGATTCGTATGTGCTAAGCAACAAATTGTTTCAGATAAACTAATAATTATTATACCAATAGCCGTTTCTTATGGTCAACAATTTTTTTTTCAACATTATTTTTTTTTTTACTTCCTAGTACGAAGTAAAGGAAGTATTGTATTCGCGAAAATTTTTGGTTTTCAGATTTCAACGGAAATATCCATTTTGACCATCCCTGAATCCATTTTGACTAGTTTCGACGTGGCGTCTGTACGTACGTACGTACGTTCGTTCGTATTTCGCATAACTCAAAAACCGTTAGCCGTAGAAAGTTGAAATTTCGTATTTACGATTATTGTAAAATCTAGTTGTGAACCTCCTTTTTTGGTCACTGCTTGATCCCCGGAAGTGGTACTTTACTTGAAGGTCATAATTGATTTTTATCAAAAATTATATTAAAATACTATGCAAAACTTCTCAAATTTAGTATTTATAACTTGTATATTGATTTAAATAACATACTAGATTTTGGTTTGAATTGAAAAACCGGAAGCGGTACTTTATTTGAAGGTCATATTAGACTTTCCTCAAAAATTATATTAAAATATAATGTAAAACATCTCAAATTTGGTAAATAGGACTTTTATATCAATATAAATATATTTAATATATTTTGGTTAAAATTGGTGAGCCGAAAAGGGTATTTTACTTGAAGGTCATAATAAGATTACATCCAAAATTATATTTAAATTAAATACATAAATCATATGTTTCAATAATAAAGGTTACAAACGCAATTTGGTTTCCAATCTAATTAAACATTTTTATTACTTGTTTTAAGTGTTAAAATTGAGTGTAAAATACTGGTTTTTCTCCCCATTTGTGTGTGTGTCAATAAATGGGTGTCGCGACGCCGAGTGTCGTTTTTGAGATACTGCAATCTTCGGAAACTAGTAACCAAATTCAGGATCACTTTTTGAGCCACCGATTTATAGTTTAATAGGCGTACAAGGAAGTCATGTATTGTCCACATCAGATATTTTAATTAATAATTTATTTCATAATATCAAAAAACTCTTCCTTGATATTTAATTATCATTTCAAAATTTTAGTATGGTGAGGTGGTGAAAATGTGTACGTAGGGTAAATTTGCACTCCTTCGAAAAAAGGCGAGAACCATCCCGCTTGAAACAGGTGTTCTCTTTGAGAAGCTAGATTTTGAAATGGATCAGTTCGAGAGCATGGTGGAAACCGTTTGGTATTGTATTAATAAGTCTAGACTTCGTTTTGTCAATTCTAGGAGCTAATTTTTTTTCTTTTTCGTTTCTCAATATTATTATTATCTATTCTATTTTTCCCGTCTAGCTTTCTCTCTCTTTTGTTTTTTTAATTTTGTCTGTTCTATTGATTAGTATACTGTGCGATTTAAGAACTCAACACAGTTGATCAGCCACTCAATTTTTTGAGATCTTATTGTGTTTGTCATTAATAATGATTCCATAAGCAACCTTTGTCCTTGGCTTATGATTACGTTATAGTTCTCTGGGTTCTTTTACACTTGTGATGCAGATGAAACATACCCAAAATCTCAGATACTTACTTTCGTTTTAACTCCAAGATAAGGATTGAGTTGAGAGGAAATTCACTCCACTCGCAGTAACGTCGATATAGCTAGAATTTAATTTAAGATAAGTGGTTCATGATTGTTTTTTTGTTTTTTCATTTGTCAGACATCAATGCTTAAACATTTTTAAAAATATTATCTTTTAAATAAACTGTATCTTTGCTTGAACGTAAGCAACCGAAGCAGCTCCAAGACCAGTCAAGTAGTTAAATCATTAATACAGAAAAATGAAAATAAATACCATGGGCATTAAAGGAAATAAATCGGCTGGGACAAATAATGAAAGAAAAAAAATCATGGGACGGAGTTATGTAAATGGCGAGATAAGAGATCTTGAAGGTATACAAGAAATGGGGTACCTAATGAGGAAACCCCCCTCCCGGGTTCACAGCTAAATGAATATAATACTCACTAATAAGACTGTAATTATAGCCGAGATTATAGATTATACATGGCCCGTGTAGGCTCGTCATATATTATAGCTAACACTATCATTAGCGTAGCTTTCTTTTTGTAATATAATATGTTAATGACCGGCCCTGGGTCCAGCATTGTTCGCTTTTGTAGGTCCCGAGATGGTCCAATCGATAAAGTTCTCATTTCAAAAAACGTTTCTCTTACTTTTGTTTTGATTCGTTTCCACGTCGTGAATAATTTTCTTAGTATCTTAGGCTCGGCGCGAAGGAATTGACAGAGGCTTTCGTATTGCAAACCAGCCGTTGCGGTAACTGTCCTCTTCGATACTAAGTGACAAATGGGTCTGATATCGAGCCATGAATAGTATCAATGAAAATTCCATTCATTGAAATAAGGATATGGGAGTGTGGATGTCGGTTTTCAATTTAGCTAAACATTGCGACGTAGATAAACAACATAATCGCTTTAAAAATCAATTGAAGCTATGATCTGAATTTGATGTTAAATAAGTTAAAATGAATTTTGTGCAAACAGACTTGAAACAGTCTCTTTATATAAGAGAGAAATGTATGAGAGTGGATATTTTTAAAAAATGACACAACCTGACAGAAATTAAGATAAAAGGACAAATAATATTATTTTACAGCGCTAATAATGGAATGATAATTTATGATGAACTGGGTTTGAAAATGGCAATCGACCAAAAAGTCGCCTAACTATGTAGAAAAATATAGATGTTCCTATAAAATAAGTTATATCCTAACCTAACGGACACACTGGATCTTTACTTCTTCTCCTACCTTCCCTTATATAGTCATAGGGATTAAAGTTGTGAACTCAACGGTCTTGAGTCTATAGCTCAGGACGTGTCTGCAGAATGTGCTCTGTCGTTTGATTCCCTGTTCTACATCCACAAAGTTCTTTCTCCAATGTTGAATTTTTTGTAGAGCCTTCATTCTGTGGATATCCGTCCTAAGTCTAAAGAGCACATATTTTAGGAGAAATCATCTGGGTCATGGTGTGGGTGGGTATCCTTCCATCTTTGGCAAATGGCTGCCCTGTTCAGTGAGACAGCCTCCTGGAGAGTCTGAAAGGAGTTTAACTTGGGGAGAAGCTGATCCTTCTTTTGCCAATCGGTCGGCCACATCGTTACCGTTCAGTCCTCACTGCCCTGGTATCCACGTTAGTATCACTCTAGTATACTGGAGCTCGAGTTTTTCAACTTCCTCTACAAGAGTATAGAGATTTTAGCGTCTGGTGGTCCGCTCCCTAATTGGAACCTGCGATCTTCTTCATAAGGGGCTGTTCTTTTAGTAGCTTTGACTATGCACCTTCTATATGTATTTATCTTTCTATATATGCATGTGTCTATATGATCTTTACTTATCTTGACGTTTTATAATGAAAACAGCTATTTTTCCAAAAAAAAACGATTTCTATTAGCCATCCATACTCATTACTTATGTCTCACATACTTCTATTTTATGTTATGCAATATAATTTACTTATTAATATAATTATTCAACACACTGTGCTACTATCAAATTTATGAAAAAAAAAAATATCGCTCCTTTGCAAGAGAATTCAAAATTGGCAGTTTCTGCGAAAACAACTTTCAAGGTTTCAAGGTATCTTTGTAAAGAGGAAAGAAGTCTCTTTGAAAGCTTGATTTTAAAGTGCTGTCTGTCGATCAAGTTTCAAATTAAAGATATAACTCACGATACTTTGTTGGTCCATTCTACAGAGCATATCACAATGTTTTGGTAGTTAAAAAATAATTTAAAACATTATTATCCTATCCAGTTTGCTATTGGATGCCATTTTTGTTTTAGTTTTTCAGTCATTTTTGGATTTTGCAAACATGTACGGCTTTTTAAATTATTCAACACTGAATTGTCCTAGGCCTTTCACGTTAACTGCATTCTGCTTAGTAGATTCTGGCCTACAAATCAAAGCCCTTTTTCTCCTATATTAGGTATTAGAAGTAGAAGTAGGAATAGAAGTAAATAGTATTTCGTAAGTACACTTAGTTATTGTAAAATGCAAAAAATGCGATTTTTTGAGTTATGTGTCATTTCTTGCAGTGGCGGCAATGTATGTCCAGGATCGGAACTAGAATTTTCGCCAGAGGGAGAGGGGGGCAAACTCAATTTTTCTGCTCCTTTTTTCACCTCTCTCCCTCTAATCAGTTTTATAACTGAATTTTAGGTAATATATTTCGAAATAAATATCATCATCTCATAATATTAAATCATTTTATTGACTGAATTATGGTCATAACTAAAGACCGACCGTATTTGTATGCAAATGCATATTTTTCCTGATACGGTTTTCGACCAAAATGATCGAATGTCTTTACAAATCTATACATTTGGCGTAGATAAATTATATTTTATTGTGAATGTTTTTGCATATTTGTCCAAAAAAAAAAAATTGTATAATTCGTCTCCCAAATAAAATAAATAATAAAACTATTTTCTGATACACGTTAGATGCGGTATAAAAGATTTGTTTTTACTTCCTTTTACGCAGTATTGGAAGTAATTGTAATCGCGAAAATTTTCGATTTTCAGATTTCTTCGGAAATATCCATTTTGACCATACCTGAGAATCCATTTTGACTAGTTTCGTCGTGACGTATGTACGTCCATTCATTCGTTCGTGCGTATCTCGCATAACTCAAAAACGGTTAGCCATATAAAGATAAATTTTGTATTTTGGATTATTGTAAATTCTTGCTGTGAACCTCACTTTTGGTCACTAAATGATCACCGGAAGTGGTACTTGAATGCAATTATTGATTGCCATCAAAAATTATATTAAAATATAATGCAAATATAATACTTTTCAACTTTGGTATTTATGATTTATATATTCAATTAAATAGCATACTAGATTTTGGTTTAAATTGGCGAACCGAAGCGGTACTTTACTTGAAGGTTATAATTAATTTTTATCAAAAATTATATTAAAATTTAATACAGAGATCATATGGTTCGGTGATAAAGGTTACAAAGGCGATTTTTTCCCCACTCTAATTCAATTTCATTACATGCTTTAAGTATTAAAATTGAGTGTAAAATACTTGCTTTTCTCCCCATTTGTGATCTGAACAAGTCTGTAGCAGGAAAATAAGATATTAGTTAAGCTGGTTCTTCTGCTTAAAATGTCGAAACCGTCGACTTCCAATGCTTTATATAGTGACAAAGACAGTTCTAATATTGCCACGGATCACGAATAAATCTCTTAGGAACTTGCTACCTTCTGAAAAAAAACGACGGCATGAGATCTCCAGTGTGTGTAGGTATGTGTGTGTCAATAGATGGATGCCGCGACGCGAAAAAATGAGTGTCATTTTTTAGATACTGTCTAAGTCATGCTATCTTCAGAAACTAGTGACCAAATTTAGGATCACTTTTTGAACCACCGATTTATAGTTTGATAGGCGTACAAGGAAGTCATGCGGTGTCCACATCAGATATGTTAATTATTATTGAATTTATCAATTATAAGGTGGATGAAACGTATCTACCATGAATAAAAATAATCTACGATCCTAATCATAGTAAAGACAAAAGCTCACAGACAATTTCAAGTTTGTATCGTTGTGCTCACAACCGCATTGAGCGTTTACCTCTATTTAAAATAATTTATAGTTTATTGCTAGCATTTCGAAACTAACAAAAATTAAAAAATCAAATATGTATAGTTAGGTATTCATAGAAAATAATGTTAAGCATTGTAATTTTAATCAGTTTTCTATTTCCCTTACGTCAGAGTACTTTCTTTAACAAAGCAAAAACCATCATCTTGCCGTTTCTCCTTTGGAATTTTATATTCTATTCTGCCAGGTAGTGTGTTGCTTCTGTTGTGTGTATCAGTTTAAATTAACTACTATGTTTTAATTGGCTTACATAAACCAAAATGCCCAAAGCAGTATGATCATTTAGTTTCATGTTAAACAGTTGCAACACTTTGAATTCAACAAGATTTCCTCGAAAAAATATTTTGTGCAATAAAAATGTGCCATGTGAAAGAAATTTTCAAATCGTGCTGGTCCAAAGGTAAAGACAGGTACTTGTATGAACTATCCTTGGAATTTTATACTCTAATTTGAGTTCTGAATGTAGCAATAGTTTATTGTGTACTGTACGATCGCATGTGAATGCTTCATGGAATTTTCCTTCATTGGAGACCTCAGTACCTTTTGCATTGATTGCATCTGGTATTCCCTTATTTAATAGCATAAAACCTCCATTTGTGAAAAAGAATGAAGATGAAAAAATGTATTTTAGAATTATTTTAATTTTTAAAAATTACTTAGATATAAAAAAATTCTGTGTTAAAATTTGTTTTTCAATTTACATATGTTTTTTCTTATTTATATTATAAATTATAATTATAATTTTTAATGAAAACAGTTTAGACAATAATTATAACCTTTCGTTGATTTCTTGCATGTTTTTGAGATTTATCGTGCATATTCCTTCAGGTTTATAGGTGCATATTATTGCAGGTTTTACTGCATATTTGAGGAATTTTTTCTGCATTTCATATGGCTTCTTTTAACCTTTTTTGCTGCATATAAATCCGGTCTTTAGTCATAAGAATCAAAAGGCAGGAAAACAAATTTTTTTTTTATTTAACCTATAAATAAAATTTTGCTCGAAATTTGCGACCCACTAAACTCTGCTGCTCTCTTAGTCCTACCCTTGATCAAGTCGTAGGTGTGTCAAGTCGTATGTGTGTCAACTCGTAATGTGTTTACATTATAATGTTGTTAAATTATTAAATCGTAATATGTATGGAAACATGTAATGCATAAGAGCATAGAAACAATAAATGTATACAAAACTCTTCTTTCATATGGTGAATACGGATGTATATGAACAGATTTTTAGAAAAGATTAAATATTCAATGCTTATATATAAAATAAGAAAACAAACTGACTGTTACCATTTTTTTTCTTTTTAAGATTTCTTTCTTTTCTTATTCTCTCATGGAATTCATTTTTAGACAAATTTGATACATTCTCTAAATATTATTACTTCAAATATCTGACGCTAGAATTAAACATACATAAGCATTTCGCGGTCTGAATAAATCGGAATAAAATTTAATAATCATTACTGATTATACTTACCGTTTCCGGAAAGAGGTTGAAGAACTTATTCGGAATTTAGTGTTAACTATGTACACCTCAATTAACATGCATTCACTATTATAAATATATATCGCTACACACTTCGGGTACCCGGTTCAGCGTCAGATGTTCGGCGAACCAAGTTCAAGCTTTCTACACACAGTTGAGGGAAATACTAACTTGCATTTCGTATACACAATTGTGTATTGGTCGATCTGCGATGAACGATAGAGTGTCATAATATCATAGTCATGGTTTGTATTTGCTCTCCTCAGAAGCTCCAGATTTCATTAAATCTTTCACCTTTGTAATGTTATAAATCTTGACTAGTGAGAAATTAATAGTTTTCACAAGCGACGGAAATAACCAGTCAATGTAACCGAAAACCGTTTATTTTTTATTTCGGTTAATCAATTTTTCGGTTATTTTTGCCCCAATTATTACCATGTGTTTTTTTTAACAATTCGATAACTGGGAGAAAAAAGTTTTATTGAATAAAAAAAAGATTTAAAGAAATAAAAGTTATTATTCTCATATTTATATATATATATATATATATATATAATTTATATCATTTTTGTTTTTCTAAAACCATATCTAAAGTTGAATAATGATTGTATCAATATGTAAAATTAATTTAATTTATTTTTTTTGACGCTCCCTCCTTTACCTTCTATCTCCCTCCCTTTTCTCTCCCCCAATAAAAGTCAACAGTTTTGTAATAGTAATTTTATAATAGTAATATCTCTAAATAAATATCATCATCTCATAACATCAACTCATTTTATTGACTGAATTAATGTAAAACAATCAAGAAGCATATATATAGATATCTTTTACTTAACCTAAAAGTAAATTTTCGCTGTAAATTTGCCGCCCTATGTATTCTGCCGTCTGGAGTAAGTACTCCCTTTATCTCGTCAATCCTCTAGATCCGGCTCTGTATGTGTCTACATATTATGTCGTATATGTGGGAAAACATGTAACGCAAAGCGACGATCTGCTACAAGATGATGTACAAGCTGTGTGGCGTTTGGCGTGAATTGGCCTTTAAATATAACGTATAGCCAGTACAACTTTCAAAAATCTAGATGCATATAAAGAAAACGTGGTATGAGATAACAAACAGGTTACATGCACAGAAGGCTAAAACATTTCACCTCAACGGGAAATTTGATTAGAATATTTAAAATAAATTAAATGAATAAAAAAAACACATAATTATTTTGTTGGAATGCTGGAAATAATTTATATCTTTCATCTTGAGGATAATTCTTTTATTATCAAACGGATATCTGTCAATTTTGAATGTCAGATCTAAATTGGGACATCATTTCTTCTCTGCGGCTTCCTCGACCAGGTGTCTTCCTATGGCAGGATTTACTGTATTATTGTGTTGTGGCTAACTGCAAACTGACGCCCCTAGACTGAGTAAATGTTTCATACGAAAATTCACAGCTACAGTCCGAAAGAACCTTATAAGTTTGTATTGGCGCGATCAGCGTCGCACAGAGATGACATTGTATTTATTACAGCTTTTCTGGAATAATTTTTTTTCATTTTATTGGCAATTTCCCGCTCTAGGCTGCAGCCACCCTCTACATGACCAATGCTGTTCATATTTTGGAACTTGGATTAGGACTTGTCTTAGAAGAGGTTGAATGAATTATTTCATTGAATGTATACTATACATAGATGATTGCATCACTGCGTGGAGAAAGGTCTAATTTATCTTTAAAGGCTAATGAGGAGGTAATTTAAGAGCGGTCGCTGAGGTAATTGTGAAGTATGGAAACTACCCGACAGAAATCGAATCTGTAAATGTGTCGCACATTATAAACACTTAAGGGCACCTGTAATGAGGACCTGACGCGGTAGCCGAAAGCACTAATAGGGAAGAATTAATCAGGCGATTAAGGCTAATTCACTTTGATTCCGGGCTTGAGCTTGTCCAAGATGGGGTAATTACAAGCAATTTACATGGCTCTTGTAACAAGCCGCTGGAATAGATGCCACTATTAACTCACAGCCTATATATTGACCCGCGGTTAGGAGCGGACGACTCGGCTATTAACTGCCTTTAACAGCTTCTCTTACCAAAAAGACAACACTAACCAAGAAAGAAAATTAAATAATAACAATAATAACCAAACTGGGGCGAGAGGAAGGGGCTATGCTCTATAAAAAAGATAAAACAAGGAGCCTCCTATAATTTACCTGCCAACTGTTAATCATCTTATCCTTTATTATTGAATGGCTCGTTAGCGGACGGTTATAAATAAGGTAAGAAGCTGCCTCAGTTTCCTAGAAATTCATTGTCCACTGCCTTTATGATGCTAATATAAAAGTGATACATGACCGTGGCTTCGGTGGCGCACGTAGTCCACAGGTTATTATTCACTTTGGACCAGGTGTCGAAAGGTTAGCTCCTTTATTGGCACTGCTCTTTTATTTATTGGTTCGTTTAAATTCTCACATACTCTCCGTCTAGGCTTTATTTTAGTCTCGTAAACTAGTACTTTGGTTGCGTCCCTTACAACGACGAGAGACAAGTCCAATCTGATGGAATATCTTTTTTAGATTTATCTAGCAAATTATTGTGTGTAATTATTTCGCAATTGATTTTAACTTACAGAATTATAAATAAAAACCTACGCTAATTTAGTAGAATGTAAATAAGGTTTTTATTATTTTTTTAAATATTAAAATCATGCATTATTATTCAAACAATTTTTTTTTTTAATTTCATCGAATCACTTCTATTTTTTCTCCTCTAATTGTAAAAAAAAAAAAAAATCTAGATATAAATGGTTCTGTACTAGGTTATCACAAAGGTCTTTGTGCCTTAATTCATTCCTGACGTTAAAGTTTCCATTTGAATCCTTATTCAACACTGATGTAAACAACGCATATACCTTTGTTTAATTTGACTAATCCTTTGTTTTATTATGTATACCAACTGTCTCTCTCAACCTTTCGTTCCATTTTATAAATTTCACTGATAATGTTGGAAGAAAAAATTGTCATTCGTGGTCTTCTGAGGCACAACTGTAAAAAAGGATTAAGTGCGAAGGTAGCTCCGAGGAAATTTGTGCGGTGGAAGGTGAAAATGCATGCTGGTGCATCGTAATACAGTAGCGTTCTGGTTCAGGCGGTTCAATTCTTGGAACAACAGCCTTCAAGGTAATGCTTTGTGTTTGGTGGAATTATGACGATGTTTTGCACTTTTATCTGGTTCCAGATGGCAGGGCTATTGAGGCTTAGCTTTACTGTGAACAACTCGAAAGAGCATAGAAAGTTTTAAGCTTTGGTCAATGGTAAAGTGATGTTCCAGCAAGACAATGCTCCTGCCCATCGCTCACTCTTAATCAAAGAAAGATTCTCAGAAATGGAGGGTGTTAGCATCTTACCCTACCCTCCTTACAGCCCTGAAATTGCACTGTTTGTATTTTACTGTCAATGGCACATTTTTTAAAGGCACTTAAAAAACAACAGGAATGTCAATACAGGATGTGAGGAGTTTTCTGCCTTGAAAATCAAGGACAACCAAATTCAACTTCTGGTAGAAAGATGGGTTAAAGTAATTGGCTATGATGGCCTATATTTTGAAGAATAATTTTAATGTTTAGATTTTATTCTGAAATTTATATAAAACTTGTTCTATGCACAAGGGCAGGTAGAGGTAAAAGTATGTAATTTTGTTATTTTTTGTTAGCTGAGAAATTATGTTAAACGAGTGCTCAGGATTATTTAATATTATTAAACTAAACAATTAAGCTTAAGCAAAAAACGTAATTAGTTTTTGAAAAACATATTAGAAATATTACGAAGAAAAGTCCAAAAGATAATAAACATTATCAGTACTATACATTGATATAGTACTATATATTTCCGGCTCTCAGGAGCGATGGATTTTGACAAACGAGGTGCCAAAAGAATGGCAATTTCATGGAGAAGTGACAAACCCCAATTTCGATTCATAAATTCTTACTAAAACCTTAATAAAATGGTGGAAAAGTCTAGGAGGTGTCAAAGCTCCGGCGAACATAGAAGTATTTGTTCCTTAAAACCGGACAAATTATTTGAAGATTTATTTACTTTTATACAGCTGCGCATAGGAGTATTTGAACCTCAAACCCGGACCTGATCACGGAAAAAAGTTCTAATCAGGAAGTTTGTGAAAAACACCACTAAATCCGTAATTTTTCAAGCTTGATAACCTATTACCATCCCTCTTAATTTTTTCAGGAGTCATATAATTTCCTTATAGTGTATTCTGAACGATTTCAATAGAATCTAGGAGAAAATACCCAAACAAAATATCTAATGCGGACGCCGCAAGACTTCTCTGTACGCCTATTAAACTATAAATTGGAGGCTCGAAAAATGATCCTGAATTTGGTTACTAGTTCAGAAGTGGTTACTTTTAACAGTGGTCGCTTCCGAAGATGGCAGTAATAAACAAAATGGCGGAGGATTTTTTGTGTAATATAGTTAATCTTGGCCTAAATTTTATGTTTATTAACAATATTTTATTCAGCCAGACCCGACACACAAAAATAAACACCTTTATCCGATAGCATGAAGTAAAAAAAAAGAATTATCCAAACATTCTTCATAATAATGGTTCTTAAACGATCAATGTAAAAAGTAAATCGATAAAATGATAATTTGAAAATATAATACGCAAATAAGCACACTATTCAGTATGGGAAGCAACTATCATGGAAATCAATGATGAAATCACTGATAATTATGAATATTGAAATTCTGACTATGTTCTGAGTTACGATTGACTTTACAGAAAGCGGCAACAGTAAGAGAAATGTATTCGATTACAATTTGAAGAGCCAGTTATCAAGCTTGAAGAATGGTGGGTTTAATAGAGTTTTTCACAAACTTTCTGATTCGGAATTGTGTTCAGTTTTAAGGCTCAAATGCGGATCGAGGCAAGATGGGTCGGATTTCGACGCGGACGTATCGTGGCCTGAGTTTTAAAATCCTTCGAGGTCCAATGCCAACTTGCGTAAGTGTAGTTGCCATGACAATTTCAAACCCGTGGAAGCAAGCTGTCTACAAAAAAAACTTTAATAAGTTTGAAATTATTGACTGAAAGCGTTATTTTGTATATAAAATGTGATACTCCAGGTCAAACATTTGGATATAATTTATAATTTTCGTTTGGGTATTGTATGAATAATACCGAACATGAGACCAATTAATAATGTAGTGTGTGATAATATCAATTTAAGTTTGAAGGTTTTAATAACAAGTTAAAATTCATGTTGGATGTTGTATGATCGAAAGCTCAGGCCGAAATGAGTTTTTTTTTTTCAAATGTGGATGTTATAATGTATATTTTATATGAATCTATGACATCTGAGTCTTTCATTAAATACTTCTTGAAATTTAGTTAATTTCTTTCAATTTAAAACATTTTTTTTTTTTTAAATCTCCACTATCAAAGTTTATGATTTGGAATATTCATTTGACATTTATATCATATTTACTGCTTAGTAACATACAGCTCGCTAGGCAGAACTACTTCTTCCTTAAAATTCGAGCAAAGTTATTATATCTTCATCTTACATTTAATGACAATGTTTAAAAGTTTTTGTAAATTTTTGATAATATTGTGCTGGGAAAACTGATATTTTAATTAACATGAAATAAGCCAGATTTGCTCCATGGTAGAGTGTAGATTTTATTTATCTACTAATAAGGTCACTGTATGGATGCATTAAATTTTTGTGTGTACAAATATTATTGAATGTAAATAATTCGAGTTATGTATAAAAATTTTATGCAAATCTATGGTTTGTGCGAAAGTTTCGCACGGATTAGCTAGTACGAATGAAATTGCCAAACTTGCTATTGATAAATTTTGATTTACTCTTAGTTAAAAGGCACACCATAATGGATTGGCCATAAATTTTATATAACCTTGCCATTGTAGACGACAGAGCGAAGTCAATTCAAAAGTCAAAAAAAGTATTTTGATAGCGTGTTCTTTAAATCCTTAATAGTCAATGAAACAGTACATAAGGTGTACCATTCACTTGATATTGTACTTGTTTATTGCATGTTCGGAACTTGATCGTTAACTTGCAGTAAGAGGGTAGCCTAGTTCCCTCGACGCCACTCAGTGTCTCGTTCCGATAAGAACGGGTCTGCCAAGATAATGGCGAAATGGTCGCATTAATTAAAACCAGACCAGTACAGGTGGGGACGATAAGAATATACATGTTCGACACCCTTTATCGGATATTTGTCCTCAATATTGAAGAAACCATCTGAAGAGCTGTGAAAACCATCAGTGGTTCTTAGGTGGAGTAGGTAAAAGGATAGGGTGGCATCTGTTGATTAGTGTTACTGAAATTTTTTATCATTTTAATTAATCTATAAAGATATATATCATTGGTTTCCTTATGGCAAGTAATTAGCTTAAGTATTAATTAACAAATAAAGCAATAAGTGAAAAATAGTACACTTTTCCTGAATTACACAATTTAAAAAAGGGGTCCTTCCTTATTTATTAAAATTTACACCTGAATTACTAAAATAGAAGTAAATGTGCATTCTGATTATTACGATTTGACAGTGAATTTTGAAGAAAACTATCCGTAGATAACTTCCTACGGGAAACTTTCAAGTAAGTGATTTGGCCTTATTTTCAGTGGCCTTTAGCTGTTATCAGGAATCATATAGAAAGGTTAGAAAAAGTATCCGGATCAAACGTTAGAAACTATTAGGTTAAGTTTATAATGGAAGGAAGGTATATAATTTGAGCTAAAGCTGCAGCAAATGGAACATTATGGGTAGTTTTATTTGTCAAATAATAAGGAAAATTAAGGATTTTGGATTTCAACGATAGGATACGAGGTGTTCAATGGTCTACTTGAGCCCATTATTAGGGCCAACTATTATTAGGGCTAATTATGGACGCGCGGATGACATCTTTTGTTATAAATTGGACATTTACAGCGTTTGTAGAGCAAATATTGGAGGAGTCGGGAACGGCGAGCAGTTTTTTGCCCTTTCAATCTTGGGCGAGGATTCCGTATTAGTCTCCATTGGATTGATGTCCAACTGAGGTCCTGGATAGCGGGTATGCTCTGAAGGAATAAGTGGAAAATAAAGACAGGAAAGGGCAACAAATAACTAGTTTAATTTCACTTTTTGGTATATTATTTTCAATAATAGACCTTTGGAATCGACCACGGAAAACAAATTTGTAATCCCATCCTATAAATTTGAGGTTTTACCTTTCAAGATACATAGAATCCAAATATCGAATAAAAAAAAAATCCGTCCTTCCGCCGTCCGCTGTGTATCGTACGCCTTCCGTGGCTTTTCTCCAAGACTGCTGGACCGATTTTCTTGAGATTCGGTACCAATGTCACAAGTCATCCCGGGTTGATCCTCGGAACTCGACATTACCATCCTTCTGTTTGTTTCAAATTGGTGGCCGATTAAAGATGTTATATGTCCATAACTCGGCCATTTATAAATACAGAGGAGAAATGTATGGTTTTTTGGAATCAGCATAACAAGGCATTAAAATAAGAAAAAAGAAAAGTAGCGAAAAACAAAAAAATCTCTATCTGTAAATGCATTTGGTTTATTAGTTTCAATAATAGACCTTTGGAATCGAACAAGGAAAACATTTTGGTAACCCCCTCAAAATTTGAGGTTTTACCTTTCAAGATACGTAGAATCCAAATATCGAATAAAAAAAAATCCGTCCGCAAAAATTTGGTTTGGTGCTTTTATTGTATTTAAACGAAAGATAATGAAATTGTCTACAAAACGAACCAAAAATCACTTATATCGGACCATTAGCTGAGATATAGCGTAATGAACTTCGTAGACTGATTCTCCGGGTGGCCTTAGGCCTCCTGACATATCTATTGGGCTTCTGACTTCCTCGTATTTCTCTGCTGTACCCTTCCTTGGATTATTTCTGCACTTCCTTTAGCTTCTTTAGTCTATCCTTTTTTTTTTTTTCTACTGAAGTGCACATCAAATATTTCCTCAGTTTCATTTTACATCACAGCCTACTTGCATTGACACAGTTTTTTAAATTAACACATCCAGTTCGGTACTTTCACGGCGATCATCTTGTGACAAGCTTCAAATTTCTTTTCCTTTGTTTCCTACTACTTCATTTTTTTTACTTGGACAGAATAGATATTTCTGAAATATTACGAAGTGGAAATAATAAACAATTGTGTAATAATTTGCAGCCTTTTATTCAATTAATTCAGACGAATTCAAGCATCCATCGAAACCATGAATAGTATTATTTTATTATGTTATATTTTTCAACCGAATCTGATATTATTAATTGGATTAATCCTTTGAACGGTATTAATGATTTATGGCGTATCACTATATATTTTAGTGTTCTTTCCTTCGGTGATCCGATTTTATGATGAGAACGAATTAATATGTTTATATCGTTCAGTTTTATATTAGATACCTGTTACATTGGTTGTAACCTATTTCATTTAATACTATTATTATATTATATTATCAGTTATACTTTTCCGGTTTTAAGATATGTCGAGCCACGGAATTTCTTTTTATACCGTTCTAAGGTATTACTTTTCAAAGTATTTTGTTTTTCAAGGAAAAAAATAGTTTCTGAGGGACCCATATAGCTAATATTGCAATATCCCCACAATATTCCTTATCCTCTTGCTGGCCATGTTTATTATTGAGTTAGAGCGTTGTTAATGGTACATTATTGGTACCCTAGCTCGGTACCCAACTAAAGGCAGACCTGCAATTTACAATTGGCGCTAGGCCGCTCGCCCTCCTCAGAGCCCGAGGGTAGATGTACTATCTACCTTCGATATTGTTCGCCCTATCTCCTGCTTCCATCTTCTTCTCGAGATTTATCGCACTCATTCACTTAGCTCGCTGTCTCTAATTGCTTCATTGGCTGTAATTAATATGCCCACCCCGATCGGGGGTAATCCCACCCTTGTGTGGTCCATTCCCACAGTGTTGTATTTTTTTTTTATAATGTAAAGCGTGCGTGTCTTCTTACACCCCTCTTTTTGTATTTAGACTATGTAATTTGTCACGGATTATGAGGGGTTTGAAAATATCTATATATGATATAACATCTTCATTAACGAGAGAGGTTTTGACAAATCGCTTTATTATCTTTTTTCTTCTATACCAACTTTGATATTCACAGATTCAATAAACGAGTGCATTAACCCCTAATATTTTTTTTTAAAAAGATAGTGAAGCTTATCATAGTTAATCGAAGGCCATGGATAATCTGTCGGGATGAAAATAATGGTATTATAATATATTAGTAATAGGAATTTATTAAAACAAAAATAATTATATTTGAATCTACTCTAAACGGTATTCGTGATGTTCTTCCAACCAAACCCAAGTTTTATGTTCGGAAAAAAAGAAGCAAGCTTGCATGTTTAGAAAGTAGCTTTACAATCAACTTCATAAATAAATAGGAGTCCAAACATTAGTGATCACCCAGCTTGAATTAATTTTTTTGCTAGTGTATTAAGGAAAAGATTCACCTTTGATTTTTTTTTCTTGTATATTTTGGTCATTGTACAACTTTCAATCTTGAAAACTTTGTCCTTTTGTTTTATGTCATTATTCGAATATGACCAAAAGTCATTTTCTGCAACATTTAATGCGGAAAATCTCAAAAGCTACAGAGTGGAAAATTATGAAACAGATACAGTTTATACTTATAAATAATTGACACGTATGACAGAAATTTAGTGTTTGAGACTCAACTGATTCCTATGTTATAGTGCGTCAAATGTCGCTGCCGCGCCAGAGTCGGCCTTAGCATGTCATCCCCCTTGAACTCGAAGTAACCAGTTTCCGGTATTTGTGTAGTAAATGACCACCTCATATATGGCAGATTTACTATGTATGAATTTCGGAAGCACTTTATCAGTGATGTTAAGAATTGAGCTAAAGCATTCTTAACATTTTGTTTCGTTTGATATTAGCAAAATTACAAAAGTTATAGGCATTTTCCCTAAACTCTTTTTATGTTGCGAAACTAATTTATTACTCTGGAATCTGTTGAGTCACAGTTATTATTTTTATTTATCACAGAAAACCTCTCGGGAGCTACAAAGCTTAGATTTCTTCGACTTACTACGAAAATGGTGCTTGAATGTTTCTAGAAAAAGACGGGGTAGGAAAGGAAGATGCCATAGACATAATCTGCCAACAGTTCTACAACAGAAACAAGGCTTTTCCAAATTTAATTACCTTAGTAGATGATTATACACTGCAGGTCATACATTTCGAGCTTACTTGATCATTTCGAGTTTATTGATTGTTTTTTTAAAATATTATTTTAATATTATCTTTTACGATCTCCTAATCCCCATTTAAGAGGTGTGAACTGTTAGGAGATTAATTTTATTTGAGATAATATCTAGATTCGTGATCAAAGTAGTAAATAGTGAGTCAATTTTGAATACTCGAGATCATATCCTGATGCGATTCTCGCGATAAGGATACCAAAAAATGTTCTTCCAAGTATAAAAATTAAATCCTACGCTTGGGAGTACCTTGTAGTGCCAGGACAAAATTAATTTAGCCTATAAGCGGTGCGTTGCTACGATGTTATTAGTGCGCTATTAACATGTTCGTGACACTATAATTAGCGGACCCTACCTCCCGGCTGTGTTTGGTAACGGCCGCTTTTTTTGGTATGGACTTGTGCTTACCAGAGCCTCTCAATGGTACAAAATTACCCGTTGTAACATCTGACAGAGTAACTGTCTAAGGTGAACAGTTTGTTTAAAATAGAAATTCAGTCATCGCCCTTTATCTCCTGCTTATTCAGTTATGTTAAAAAGGGAAAGGGATCGAATCTTATAACCAACCGTTTTCGAGGTTTGAACGGAAAACCTTTTCCTCTCCCTCCTCTCTTTGCCTCGGTTCCTGGATCCGGTGAGTTTTCAGATTTTTATTTCTTAACTAGTCCAAACAAATCTCTAAAGTCAATTTTGGCCGTTCTGTCATTTTTGTCCACATGTTTTTTTTAATTTTCAAAATTGATCGCAAATGACGGCAATATATCATGTTGTTAGAGAATCATCTTTTAGAATTCAGGAGATCTTAAACGAGGTGTAAATTATCAAGGATTAAAGTGAGAGAGATCCCTTCTGAGACATTATTGAAACGTACAATTTTACGCACTTTACTTCAGGATTATTTTTCTTTTAAGACGATTTGGTGAACAATGGTTAAATCTGAAAGTTCAGGTGTGTACTCAAGAGCTTCAAAAGAACATATAGTCACAGTTTCAGTGAGGAATAAGGAGTTTTAAATTTGTCTAAGCAAAAACAAAAAAAGATCCGATATCCAAAAGTAAGTGATTTGTCCCAAATTTAAAAAGGCAGGTCATGCAGTAATAACTGTACCAAAAGTAAATGAAAGATTGGTTCTCACTTACTCCTAAAATGAAAGAAAACGTCAATGCTTATTGCAACTTTATTTTATTAAAGAAGTAGTCTTTGGAAACAAGCAATTCCATTGGTAGGGTCAAAAGGGATTCGTTTAAATTGGTACAATCTTCAAATACTGGGAAGGTTTTATTTTCTTTACCCATTTACATTATCATCATCCTCTTTAAGCCCACAAAATAAACGGATTTTTTTTTCCTGAGGAATAGGAACTGATAAAAGATTGTCAAACTTCTAATGAGGCAGTAAGTCTTCTTTAGAGTAGGAGTAACTATGTAAACCCCGTACATAAGAACGTATAGCCCGTGAGTATCCAAAGCCCATCAGTAGACAGGAGGCAATTCATCCCGAAGTACTAGCGAGCCTATTATGATATTTAGCCCATCCACTACTAAACAACTCTTTCTACGTGAAGAGAACCTTGATAACTCCAGCATCCGATTTCCAGATAAAATAGCATTTAAAATTTCCAGCAAACCTTGAACGATGAGAATGATTCTTAGGAACTTTCGGTATGTCAACATTTTTTATAGGCAAAGCTATATATCTGGGCGTAATTGAAGCCACGTGCGATCTGGGGAGGACTCAACCCATCCTGAAATACACCGAAAAGAAAGTTATATAGAGGAGCACCTTTGTTTTTTTTTTGTTTTGTTGTTGTTTTTATTTTTTATTTTTGTCTTTTAAGCGTGACTAAACGTCCGCAACAATGTGAGATTCCTTCTCTTTAAAAAACCGCTTCCCTATTCCTTGTTAGTGCCCCGCGGAACTGCTTTCAGCGATTACCTCGTGGAAGGGGGAGAGGCCAGGAAGGTTATGCGCCAACTTCTTCTCTGGACTCCTTTGCCTGGCCTCTCATTTCACTCTCCTGCGTCCTGATTTTTCTGTCGATATGCGCTGCACAGTCTACAACAGCACTCTATATCTCCTGTTTAGCCCTGATCAGAGCGACTAGGTTTTCTGGGACTGACTTCTGTCCAAGGGATTGACTTTTCTCTCAAGTTCTTCTCTCTCTGACCTCTCTTAGGCCTAGTCTCTAACCCACTGAGAAACGCCATCTGTGATGCGACATCTGCATCATACTTCAAGATTCTATCAGAAAAGTAACTAAGGATAATCCTGATGAGGTTTTGAGAGACTTATATCATTTGCAGTCCTTCCATGGTGCAACTCCACATTGCAGAATTAAAAGCATTTCTAACATCCGACGTTAACACTGCGTAGTTCTTCTCCGTCTCTTTCCTACTGTGGTTTCGAACTTATTTATTTACTTGTAGAACAAAACCTTTTATTCGAGGTGAATATTTCTTTTTATTACAAGAATAAACATATTAATGACAGTTAAAAAAAATTTTTTTTTGGGAATAGTTTATATGAAGTACACACTGAAAAAATAAATCAAAGAAAAAAGAACATGATTATTATTCAATATACACTAAAAGATATTACTCTGTGAATTTTAAAAAGCTTAATAAATTCATAGTTACTTTAAAATCATCAAAAATATTAACCAGAATTATGATATTTTTGAAGGTTTGCCCAGAGCACGAAATTCTAAAACCTATTCCACACCAGAAACGGTTACGAATATAAGGAAACCTAAGCGCGCTCTTACGATTTAGGTGATAACTGACAAATCTGAGAGGCGGAATGGTAATGGATCTGATTGCTAATGAGAGGGAGGTTACAATCGAAATGGACGCAGAGCCATCGGTCCAGCATAGCGCGGTATAGCGGCACGACTTAGTGTTTTATCGTGGCTTTTACGGTAAAAATGATTTTGACCATAATTGTGTACTTGTGCTGACCTCGGGTTCAAATAAGCGTTTGAGGTTTTTGTGAAAATGACTATGGCTGTTACTAACACTTGATTTTTATAGGGCTTGTCTTAAAACAATAATATTCTCTAACAGTTCGGGGTACGATTTTATTAACAAGTACTAAGTATAATACATGCAACATTTTTTCGTGTCATTATGAAATTAGCCTTCTCAGTTTGATTGAGATTTAGGCGTTGGTCCCAATAATAATATTATCCTGTCTCAGAAATCTGCGAATTCTCTTGCATATTCATTTTTCTGTCTACCCCTTAGTTTCAAGTCACTCCCTATATCTTTAACGCGTTGGGAATCCTCTATTTCTCTAGCCGGTGGTGCGTAAGGAGCTGGCACCAAGTGGTTGAATAGGGCCATCCAGTCCGTGGCACCGAACCATGGATGATATTTGATATGGCTTACCCCCTTCTTTAAATTTCCGAATCTTTTGGAGAGATCAGGCTGGAGAAGGTTGGCTATTAAATTATTCAATGCTGTAGGGAAGAAGCCGGGCATAGTGTATTTTCCAGAGAGGACTTTTTCGAAGATCTTCAAAGTGTCTGTTGCCTTGAAGGGAGTATAGCCAGCAGACATTTCGTAGAGGAGAACGCCAAATGACCACCAATCAACACATGTCCCATAACCTTTGTGAAGGATTATCTCGGGTGCTAGGTATTCAGGTGTTCCGCAGAATGTGTAAGTTCTTTTATCACCAATTTTTTTGCAGAATCCGAAGTCGGACACTTTGATATATCCATCTCTGTCCAGGATAACGTTCTCCGGCTTGATATCCCTGTGTATTATCTTAAGGTAGTGGAGGTACTCCAATGCAAGTAATATCTGTGCGCCGTAAAATTTTGAAACCACTTCATCAAATTTCTTTTTTCGCTTGAGGTGTGTAAGCATATTACCACCGGGAAGGTAGGGAAGACACATATAAACATAATGGGGACTTTGGAAAGACATCTCCAGGTGAATACAGAACGGAAAATTGATTGCTTGGAGAATCTTCTTTTCTTGTAATACGTTATTCACATGTTTAGATTTCACTATTTTATATTTTTCCATCGTCTTGATTGCATACATTCTCCCAGTTTTTCGGAACACAGCGAGGTATACACGGCTGAATGTTCCTGTGCCGAGGGTACTGAAAAAATAAAAATCATTTCTGTTATGCTTCTTCTCAGTTTGACGATTATAAAGTTCACAGAACTCTTTCTTCCCCTCTTTCAAAAAGATTTCCCAATCATCTATCGGGTTTATATTCCTTTTCAAAGGCGAAACCATGGATAAGATCGCTTTAAAACATGTTTCTAATAGGCCAGATTGCAAAGAAATAAATACTTTTCAATTGATACTTTATTTTCATATTTATTATATACATTTTTAAGAACATAACAATATTCAACCATATGTTAAATTCATTATCATAAATCACAAGAAATGTTAATCAATAATTACTAATTATTGATTAAATAAGTTACACTAAGTATGAAGAAGACAAACTCGTTTCTCTTTGAATGAAGTGACCATAGTTATGGATGTGAGGATATGATATAGTCAGAAGGTTTTATTATTCCTTCATTATTTCTGTAATGTCATCGCTCCTATTTACAGTTTTATCTTGATTCAATGCTAGGCGATGAGTCACTCTCTTCTCTTCTCGCCCGGTATGTCATTGTGATAATTCTCTCTTCTCAACCTTACCAAAACTATGCCGCCAAGTACCCTCGGCACAGGAACATTCAGCCGTGTATACCTCGCTGTTCCGAAAAACTGGGAGAATGTGTGCAATCAAGACGATGGAAAAATATAAAATAGTGAAATCTATTTCAAAGTGAAATCTATACATGTGAATAACGTATTACAAGAAAAGAAGATTCTCCAAGCAATCAATTTTCCGTTCTGCATTCACCTTAATCCAGCCGTTCTCGTTCAGATGGGCCCCCAGATACTTGAATTATGTTATATGCTCCAGTTCTTCCCCCCTCAATCGAAGTACCCGACCACCCCTCCCCTCTCCTCTCCTTATCCTCATTACTTTAGTTTTATTGCTGTTTATTTCCATGTTTATCAGCTGTAGTTCTTCCTGTAGGACTCGGAGATTGTGTTGGATGTTTCTTCCATTATTCCCAAATACAAGCATATCGTCAGCATACGATAGAAGGATGGATAGAAAGGCTGGTCTTAATTCTCTGTGACCAAGCCTATAAGGTCTCATTTTCATTTTAGCTCACTCCAGTGCCATGTTGAACACCATCTTGAACAACAATAAACAATAATTACTGCAGCCCTGTCTTATTCTCCTGGTGCTCTGAAACTCTTCTGAAGTGTGGTTGCTAGCTCTCACCACATTTATTTGCTTCTTGTATGGGCTAAGAATGCCCCTCGATAGTCCTGGATCTACTTCCTGCTCATTTAGTGCTTTTGCGATGTCTGTCTTCCTGACCCCATCGAATGCCTTGGTTAGGTTTACAAAACAAGTATACACTTCTTGGTTTTTTTCCAAGGCCTTTTCGGAGAGCGGTCTCATAACGAAGACATAATTATAACTATTAGATATAAGATATACGTCTTGGATGCTTCTTTATGGCCTAAAACCATATTGTTCTTCTTCTAAGGCCCTCTCAATGAATCCCCTTAATCTCTTCTCTAAAATTTTAGAATAAACCTTACAAGGTACACTGAGCAGTGAGATGCCTCGATGGTTTCGGCAGTCCCTATAGTATCCTTTCTTGTGTATCGGTATTATCGGTATGGGAACTTCTATTCTTTTCCACACTAAGTTCAATAGGTGCTGAAATATTTCTTGACCTTTTGTTCCCATTTTCTTCAGCATTTCGGGGGTGATACCGTCTTTACCAGCTGCCTTGCCCATTTTCAGGCTGTCTATTATATCTATTATTTCATTTTCCTCTATAAAGTCTTCCTCTTTGTCATGGTATTCATTGCTGTGTATGTTTTGATCTGTCGTTGACATCCCTCTCGTATTGTCATTCAGCACTTTCTCAAAGTATGCTGACCATCTGTTCATTATACTCTTTGTACTCGTAAGAATATTGCCTTCCTGGTCTTTAAGGTGCTTTATGACCGGTTCATTTTCTTTCCGCATGTTTCGCTGGTATCTATAGAAGAGCTTCTAGTTTCCTTTGGCATCTTCCTCTGGCTTATTACCAAAATCTTCCCATGCTTTCCTTTTTGACTGCAATACTTCCTTTGCTGTTTTCCTCTGTCCCCTATACCTTGCATAGTCCTGCATGCTTTTTGTCTGAAGATAGTTTTTCCATAGTTCCTTCTTTCGTTGCATTTCCATTTTCACTTCTTCGTTCCACCAGGCTGTTCTTTTTAGTCTTTGGCCTGCAGTAATTTTACCACATGCCTCATCTGCTGCTTCCAACAATATCTTCTTTATTGCTTTCCAGCTTTTCTCAATGTCATCGACATCCCATGGAAATTTGCTACTTGTGGCCTTTACTTCTATTGCAGCCTTATATACTTCTGCAACCTCTTCTGCTCTAAGCTTATAGTTATATATTTTTGTAGCTCTGATACGGCTTGGTCTTTCTTTCTTCATGGGTTAGTCCTGCAAGATCTTATCCATTGTCAGTGGCATGTGGTCCGTCCCTAGTTCGGATCCTCTCTTGACTCTGACGTCTCCTGTTCTCTTTAATTCCTCTTTTGGGATCAGGAAGTAATCTATGAAAGACTTTTTGTTCCTTGAAGGTTCTGCTCTTGTGATTTGGTTCATTTCCTTGTGAGGGAAGCTGTTCCCTGCTATCAATCCGTTTGCCAAGCAGAAGTTCAGAATCCTTTCTCCATTGTCATTCCTCATATCCATCGGTCTTCTTGCCCACTCTACCATTAAGATCACCCATAATGATGGGAGTTCCATCATTGAATTGGGAGGTGATCAAAGAACTTTTCTTTGTCGCACTGAATATTTAAAAAATGTAACCTAATCTACTTTATCTTTTCCTTATCCATATATTTTTATTTATTTTTTTTAAAGTTACTACTTCTTTTGTTGTTTCTTCTTATTCTCTTTCTTTACTTCCTTTTTTTTTCTGCATACGAATAGTATATGAGGCTCTTCTGGCGCTCTGTATACTTCACAATTGCTGTTCTTTTCAATGTTCATGAGATTGAGTTACTTCTTTGTGCACCCGTGATTTGTCTACAACTTTAATATTTGTACCATATCTTGTCGAGTGAGTCGCGGATTCATAGAAAACTACGGTAAAAGACTCAATATAAGCTTTTGTCATATCGATCTTGCAATTCCTTTATCACTTCTTTCTTTAAAAATTTTAATAGACCTGGCAAATGTACTTAGTATTCACTTTTATAGTTTACCTGCAGCTCTGTCAGCAGCCTCATTTCTGGAGAAACCTGTAAGTCTAAAAGCACATGGCAAAATTGTGACTTATTTCATACTAAGGTTTGGGCAACTTCGTTTTTCTTATCTTTTGTGCGATTATGTTGGTAACATTTACGACTACTTCTGGAAGAATCAGTTTGTTTGTTGCTGGGAGAAGAGTTCTTGTTCGACGCTTCATAAGACGTTGAACAGGGCTTCAGATCATTCCTTCTGTTGGAGTATTGAGTAGTGCTGCCTCAAAGTCTAGTTTATCTTTCTTGCACTTCTTTAAGAGAGTTTTTCTATTTTGACGATAGACACAGCGTTTCCATTTCATTTGCTGTGAGGTGGTACAAAAGTAGTATGAACTCCTAAGACATTCCAATATACATGAAGACATGCTGGCAATTTGTCTATGGTTTTCTGGCCAACCACTCTTTATTACAGATGATAAGAGACTCAGAACCTCATCTGTGCAGATCTCTTGACTTTTTATTGACTATCTTATAGTTATTATTAAGATATAGTAATTAGTAAGATTCAGCCGGCGCTCGATTGCACGCCTCTCTGCCCTGATGATGGCTTAAAACTTAGGCCGAAACGTTGGCACAAAATAAATAAGTCTTACTTATTAATGTGTTAGTCTTTGACCGCACCCCCGGACCAACTTCTTCCTTAAAAAAAAATGATTGGATATTTTTTGGTACTTATTTAGACTATTATTTTTAGCTTAATAAAAAGCAAAAATTTCTTTTTCACTCCATATATTGTATGATATAGCTGTTATTAATTACATTTACAGTTGTAAATCATTATTTTCAAACATATGTATATAATTCATATTTTAAAAATTAAATTTCTTATTCGAAGGTTCATGTAAATGTACCCACTTTATTTATAAGATATTTATGTGACATTCAGAATGAAGATGACGGAATAACCTTAAAAAAGATACTTAGTCTATTCTTTTTCTTTTCTTCTAATTATTTGAGTATTTTTCTATAATACTTATACATATTTATTATTAGTTGTAATTTAGATTTTTTACCCCCTCATATCGACGATAAAAAGGTCAATAGGAGTAACTCTGGAACAAATCGAATGGGCTAAAT
Organism: Rhaphigaster nebulosa; assembly: GCA_948150685.1. Taxonomy (NCBI): domain Eukaryota; kingdom Metazoa; phylum Arthropoda; class Insecta; order Hemiptera; family Pentatomidae; genus Rhaphigaster; species Rhaphigaster nebulosa. The sequence goes on along the minus strand of OX411309.1, from coordinate 113,849,698 downwards.
TTTGAGTGGTGGCTCTCTAGGTTTTTTGTTTATTTTATTTTTTTAATATGGGTGTTTAACGTCCTTTCCTATACTATTAAGGCAAACAGAATGGGTTATCCTACAGGTTACCAGCCTATTCTAACTATATGCTCCGTTAGATTGTTAATAATTAATCAATAGTTTGATTTATAATCGCTCTTAAATAAAAATAGGCCTACAGTATAGTGAAATGAAGATACTGGTGCACCGATCGGAGCAGCCAATCAGAAGCCAGCATTTGATCAAGTGACCAATGGCGGGAAATGTGAATTTTCACCTCGACCTAACCTTAACCTTCGGTCCACGTCCCTTTTTAGTCACGTGATTCAGTCACGTGGCCTATAACACCTTCTGGTCTATGCTCCGCCCACAAGTTTTTGTCACGTGATCCAGTCACTTGACCCACGGCGCCTTCTGACCTTTGCTCCGCTCACAAGGGTCACTCCTCTTTTTAGTCTCGTGATTCAGTCACGTGACCCACTGCATCTTGAGCTATACTCCGTCCATAAGGTTTATCCCCTCCACCCATTGAAAGGTTAGGACCCACCTTATATAGGCTGAGTGTACCCGACAGACATTTTATTTTTCAGCCGTTTGAGATACTTAACGTTTTGAAAAGGCTGAGTGTGACCGGCATCCATTTTGTTTTTTCTGCGAATTGAGACTTGATGTTTTGTATAGGCTAAGTGTGCCCGGGCAGCATTTTGTTTTTCTTACACCGCTATCTCTTCCCCTCCCTTCTACAGCAACGCGAAAGGATTAGGGTTTTGTTGAAGGTTCAGGTACCCATCTTAAACAGGATTAAACACCCGTCGCTTCATCGCTCCACCCTCCATCACTCCATCGCTCCATGTGCCATACTCCATCTTTCCATCGCTCCATCACTCTATTCCACTTGACAGCCGTTTTGTGTTTAGGGACTTAGGTCTTTGTCGAAGGGCCAGGAATTGACTTTGAAAGTTGTAATCTTCCCAACGGTTGCATTACCTTCTCAATATTTACATGACCTTTACAATATTTAACTTTACCTAACTTTAAACAGGTCGGATCAATTTGGATGATGTCCAGATGAAATGTAAACATGGACTTTAAACTATTTATCCCGAAAACATAAATAAATATTAGGGCTTCATAATCTTTGAACAGCTAATGGACTTTGAACTATTAATCCTTAAAATATAAACAAAGAATAGGGCTTCTTAATCCTATAACAACTGTTGGACTTTGAATTATTAATTCCTGAAAAATAAATAAATAGTAGGGCTCCTTAATCATATAACAACGTTTGGACTTTGAGCTGTTAATACCAAAAAATAAGGATGATATGGGACTTGTTAATCCTTCTGCTAAAAAGTAAACAAATTTAGCTTTCACAATAAAGCTCTATCCCTTAATCCTTCCTTTGAAAGTAAACAATGAACTTTGAAAAGTTAATATCTACGACATAAACAAATATATAGGGCTTCTAAAACAAAGAAATATGTTAGGCTTCTTACTCTTATAACAGCTTTTGGACTTTGAACTGTTAATACTCTATAATTACTCATCTCGCTGAAACATAAAATATCTGATGTGTACAACACATGGTTTTCTTGTACGCCTGTTAAACTATAAATCGCTAGCTCAAAAAAGGATCTTGAATTTGGTTGCTAGTTTCCAAAGATTGCAGTATCTCAAAAACGATACTCGGCGACGTGACATCTATCTATTGACACACACATACCTACACACACTGGAGGTCTCATGACCTTATTATATGTCGTTTTCTTTCAGAAGGTAGCAAGTTTCCTAAGAGATTTCTTCGTGTTCCGTGACAACATTAAAACTGTCAATATCACTAGATAAAGCATTGGAAATGCTCGACAGTTTCGACATTTTAAGCGGAAAAAAGCCACTTAGCGTATATCTTATTCTCCTGCTGTAGACTTGTTCATCTCACAAATGGAGAGGAAAACCAGTGTTTTACAATCTATTTTAACACTTAATACAAAAGTAATACAAATATTTAATTAGATTGGAAACCAAATTGCGTTTGTAACCTTTATTACCGAAACATATGATTTCTGTATTTAATTTTAATATAATTTTTGATGTAAGTTTATTATGACCTTCAAGTAATGTACCCTTTTCGGCTCACCAATTTTAACCAAAATATATTAAATACATTCATATCGAAATTTACGATATTAATAGTAAATACCTATTTACCAAATTTGAGATATTTTACATTATATTTTAATCTAATTTTTGATGAAAGTCTAATATGAGGTTTATGTGAAGTACCACTTCCGATCGGCCAATGTTAACTAAAAATTTTTATATTAATATGTAAGTCTTATATACCTAAGTTAAGAAGTTTTATATTATATTTTAATATAATTTTTGATGAAAATCAATAATGACCTTCAAGTAAAGTACCACTTTCGGAACTCACTTAGTGACCAAAAAAGGAGGTTCACAACTAGATTTTTTAACAATCCTAAATACAAAATTTTAACATTTTACGGCTAACCGTTTTTGAGTTAGGCGAGATACGCACGTACGTACAGACGTCACGACGAAACTAGTCAAAATGTATTCAGGGATGGTCCTGAATATTAATAGATATTGATAAATCAGAGATATTTCCGTTGAAATCTGAAAACTGAAAATTTTCGCGATTACAATACTTCCTTTACTTCGTACAAGGAAGTAACCAAACCACTTTTTAATGTTATATGTATTTTCAATCTCTCATAGTATAAACTATTAAAATGCCGTAAAAGGATTAACTATTAAATCTTTAAAGTTTCTTTATCATTTACAAACAATGAGCCTTTTACATAGAGGCTTTTAACGTCATTATTATTAGCCAAAGTTTTGTACCTTTTTCAGTTCTCAATGTTTTCATTTTATGCAATTTTTCCAAGTTTTACCTTTACCTACCTATTTCTTTTTTAAATTGTCTATAACCTTCTCAATGTTTTACTTTTTCTGTCCGCCAGGGCGCAGCACCTTACTGGATTTCTCTGGCTAGTTTTCATAACCTTTTCAATATTTAAATTTTCTGTAAATACAACCTTCCAAACTGATTTTTGTCTTTCCTAGACTGTTTTTTTTCCCTTTTCAAAACACGATTTAATAATAATCAACAGCTCTAAGTCCGTAATTGCGTAATGTCACCGGCTCCTTTCGGCTACTTTTGGATTCCCTTGGAGCAGTATGAGATTGCCGGACTGAGCCTTCACTATTGTCCTCGTACAGGCTCGTTCGCCCTCATGTTTCCTCGGACCCCACATCGATCTCCCTGGCACTCGAGATCGAGAGGCCTGCCTTAGGGATATCCCCGATTCGAGAATAACCGAACTCCTTTGACCTCATACGATCATTCAGAATCACTTGGAAAATTTTGAAAAATCTCCTCTTCTCACCTGGACTTCTTCTCCTACGGTTCCAACCTTTCATTTTATTCAGTACGTAGAGGTCTCTCGTTTAGGGTCTCTCGTTAAGCCTCCGAATCTATATTACCTACATCAACGACACCACATAGTCATCTATTACAGTTAATATCCGTAGATATACCTTGTAATCTCTCGTCCAATTGCTTCGGAATTTTATAGAGGCACACACTAACACGAACTTATGTTGTTTACCTTTACTATTAGGTAAATGGCCACTAGGATCTTGCTACACCATGCATTTTCTTAGCAGCCATTTTTTTAACATAATCTTCATGACGTTTATCCTCCAGTTCATTTAAGGGCCAGGTACCCACCTTATGGAGCCTGAGTATGTTTAAAGTGGGTCTCACGACCTCATATATTTATATTAGGCACCGTTTTGTTTACTTCACCAGTTTGTTTACAACGCTTATCCCTCCAATTTCATGAAATATCCGGTACTTCTAGAGGCCAAATATATCCAACGAGCGTAAACGACCATATACGTTTTATATATTCTAACCTTCCAATGTATATATAATGTTTCCAAAAGCTTCTTAATGTTAACATCCCACACTTGAAGTTCCTCTTGGCTATATCCGAAAGTACTTGCTGAACAACTCCCAACATTTACATTTTTCATAACTTGAAGTCCCATAATTTTAATGGTTTTTAGGAATTTTAGCTGTTTTTATTGATTTTTGTTATTTCTTATCAACTTCCGATTGCAAAATACAGTTCGATAATAATACTCTGCTTCATGTTTGACCATATCCATCATTTTCTTTCAATTCATTGATAATATCTTTTGAGTGGGTCTTTTACAGCTTAGACTTCAAACTCTAATTTTTAACACAGCTTTATATTTTTTAGTATATTTTAACCAATTTCAGATATTTTTTTTATATAATTGATTTTGCCTATTACTTTCTTGATTTTAGAATTATAAAAATATTTTATTAGCAAACATTTGTATTTAAAACTGTTTTGAGGTGATGTATTATCTGTAGTTGATATTATTTTAGAATGTTGATGTAAGATGTGCTATATTTGGTCGGCATTTGTATGGCCTTATGTTTTTCAGTCCTAAGAATGCCCAAATTGGCGAAACGTTGACCGGTCAGATATTTTCTGCTGTTTAAGAGACTCTTAAACTTTATTCATGAATCTTCCAGAAGTATACTGATAATTTAGAAATATTCATAATAACGCTTCTCCATATTCACTTCATAATTCAAATTGTTTGTTTTCTTTCAGGAAATGATACCTATTAATTAAATATTTCTATATCGTCTCCGGGTCAACATATCTAGTTTTGTGTAGGTAACTTTCTATATTAGAATGTTTGGTACCATCGGGTACTATTATATTAAATAATAATATTATGTTAAATATTAAATATTATGATAATATTAAAATTAACCCATGTAAGCTAAATCGTGGTAGTTAGAGCACGATTCAGACCACACTTTTTCCCAAAAATACCATACTAGTTTGTTTATCAATAAATCAACAATCAGTTCAATCATTTTTAACCAGTCCATCTTGCATTTGCAAAGTAATATTCTGTTGGGCACATATTTGTGGAATTCATCAGGATGAAAACCATTGTTAACAGGTGTTTCATAGCTCCCTTGGATTCTAAAATGAGTAGATAATAGAGAAAAAATCAGGTAGAGCACATTGCCGATTGTGCAGCTGATGCTTTCTACGAAGAATACCAATCAGGTCTTGTCTGTGAGACATCTTTCCCAGTTCCTGTCGCCTTGCCAAGGTCATATAATAAACCATGCTCATATAGTACACCTTACTCATACAATATATACGATGTTTATACAACATGCCATTCTCAAACAACAAACTATGCTCATACCATACATCATGCTCATGCAACATACCATGCTCAAATAACATACCATGCTCATATAATATACACCGTACTTCTACAACATACGATGCTCAAACAACATATCATGCTCATACAGTATTACCAGGCTCATTCCATAAACCGTGGTCATACAACATACCATGCACATACAATATACCATGGTCATATAATACACCATAGCATGCTCATGCACTATACCTTACTCATACAATATATGCCAATTTTGTACAACATGCCATTCTCAAACAACAAACCATGCTCAAACAATATATCATGCTCATATATAATTATATATCATATAAATAATTAAATAGATAAATCGCTGCATTATATATTGTATGTCGAAAATAGTTTGTTCCTTAACTAACAATTTTTTACCTTGTCTTAAAGTCAGTTTTGTTCATTTTGTTTTATCTCTTCGTCGTCATTAAACTTGATGCCTTGAAAAGCTTCATTCATCGGAAGAAACAGATAAAAATCCGAAGCTGCAACACCAGAACTGTTAGGAGGCTGAGACTGGATTTTGCCTTTATTTTTCTACGATATTTTACTGTTTAAGTCAAGTGCTGTCTTGAAGAAAAAGCTGCATTTCCTCTACCATCTCTGACAGTTTCTTGTCAGAGCGCGTTTCAATTCGTTTTAATCATGTCTGAGTAGTATATCGGCTGTTGTGCGTAGGTCTTCCAAAAAATTAAACAGAATATCAAACCATAGTTCTCCAAAAGATGGTTAACACGGCCTTACTAGCCAATGGTTGCATTTCGCGGTGACTTTTAAACTTTTCCAATAATTTGGAATATTCATCTTCATGCAAGTACTGCCGTATTGCTTGATCAAAGAGAATGGTTGTGTTCTTTCTGAAAGTAAAAATCGGACTACTGAAAGATGTTTTTCAGAAATACTTTCTTCCAGCGATTCCGCCATTGTAACTATGATTTTCAAGGTAATTTGTACTTAAATATTAATCGAACATCTGGTTAAACTCTTTGCATGGTTGCCAACAAACGCATAAGTTTCATTTCCCTACACTAAGTGTCGTTTTCATATATTTTTTTAATTTATTGAATGACCCTCGTTTTATTATCCTACTACCATACTATGTTAGATTGGAAATTGAATAATTAAATAAGCAACAATACTATAGCAAATTTAATTTTTACTCTATTAAAAGGTTTTTCTTATTATAACTTCTTCCATCTCTCCATAATCGAGGGTTGAGGAAAATACAGATAAAACATTCTCCCTGATCCGTAACCGTGTCGATTGAGTGAGTGCCATAAATTCCATATTTAACAGAGTTATATAAATTTTCTCCTTCACGATGACGTCTTTTAGTTGTATATTGGTCAAGTTGCATAATTGTATACGCACCAATCCACTGGTTATGTAAGTTATATTGTCGTCGTGTATTATGCAAAAGTGGAAATGCCCCCTCTTTGATGTCCCTACTTTTATATAATGAGTCTAATTCTTGTGAGTATTAAACAATATTAGATGCCCACGGGGTTCTCCTTTTGTACTATTTTTTTTTTTAATACAGCAGCCTCGGATATAATCCCAATTAATAGTTGCTTTCCTAAAATAATTTTATTGAAATAAACAAATGAAGTGCAATTAAGAACCCTTCACCCCTGGTATCATCACCATATATTTATATACAAAAATAATTACTTTATGTATATTTTTATTTTTTCTTACTGTTTTCTTACTATTCATTTAATTAATTGTGATTTACATTTTTTATTAGACTGTTCATCTTTTAAAAGATTAATATCTGATGTGTTCACACAACTTTTAACCAAAATTAAAATTTCTGCTATATCTTCGGTATTATTAGTCCTATAAACCCTACGGACACCCTAGCATACTCATAAATGGCATTGCCACAACACTCATGGCAGATAACATTCATTGAAGGCTGAAGAGAAGCTGGTTGAAGGACCTCCTCGACTAAAAATTACTTTAAAAAAAACGACTAAAAACGCCTTGAAGAGATCCCACTGGCTATTGTTCCCTCTATGCCATGTTCTAATGGAGATATTCAATTCTATTCACTGGTAATCAGTAAAATAATTGACGGTTGTGATTAAAGATTTCAATTTTTAAAAAAAAGTAAATGTATATTAAATGTTAATGAAAAAAACTTGCAAATCTATTAAAATAAATTGAGGGTTCTATAATAGATTTCATAGGTTTCTGAAGTCACTGATTAAAAAAAACTTCCGGATTTTCGTTCAATCATGCTGATTTTTATGGCGTTTATCTATTTATCGATTACCATGATCTTTTATTTCCGAGAATGCATATTCGTGATTTACTACCGGATTTTACGGCTATCTGCTGTGAAAGATTTTATGTAATAACAAGCTAGGTATGTGATCAAATGCATATTTTTTTAATTAAATTATTTGAATTATTAAGTTCAAAATATTTTATTTTATGAATTGCGAATTCTTCATAAAAATTTAACTTAGAATCTAATTATGGAATAAAAAATAGGGGTTATAATTTAAAATAGGAAAGTTGATAAAGGTTGCACACATTTGCATAATGGATCTATAGAAAATTTCGAACAATAAAACCGAAGAAAACATTTTGGCCTGCTAAATCGACAAAATACCCGATTGCAGAGACTAGATCAGAACACGAAATTGCATGACCTTCACCTCATAGATATAAGTGAGATATGAACATCGCGGCGACTCAAATGGGCGTGTAAAGTTGTTGATCTGGATAACGAGGTAATGGTGTAGACCATCGTGGTGTAGACCGAGAAGTAGATGGGATGATTGAGTTAGGTCTGATTCTGTAGCTTTTTGTTTTTAAGGGAATCTGTGTAGTAGAGAGATACGTGGGTAGAGATTGTAGATGGGATCGGCGTTGAACCTCTGTGTTCGTTAGGCCTTTAGCTATCATGAAATTAAAATTATTCAAATACTGTCGATATATGATTTATACTCGGATCTGCTCTGCACTGGGAACTTTCCGCTGATTATGTTCTGGTCCTCTGGGGACTGGATATGTTTATACTAGACACTGCTGATTGTTGACTTTCACTACTAGAGGAGTGGAGGCGGTGTTGGGAGGCGGAGCGGAGGCGGCAAACCCACAGTAGCCACCGCGGCCCACACCTCCACCTCGGCTTGTCCCGGCCCTTTAGTCTCCGTCCCAGCCTCGCTAGAGCACGGTCCGGTCTCCTATCGGATGTGTCGTGCCCTGTATCGATGTCTTCTTCAGTGTCTTCAGGAGTCCTCCTCAACTGGTGCCTCCAGCGCTAGTGTCTTCAGCGTCGTTGCGGATGCCTCCTTCCTCTGACTGGTAGGGAAAAGAAAACATGGCGGCCATGGCGCGCCACCTCCTGGTACAGCTGATGACTCACCGCCTCACCTGATCACCTGGACCCAGCCTCCAATAAACAGGTTACTGGACAACAGGCTGCTCCTACCTCAATAGTTCTGCTTTTTTTCTTTTTTTTTTAAACCGAGGTAAAAAATTAATTACAACTTTATTGGCTAATTTATTCTTGAATTAAAAATACATTATATTATAAGAATTATTAATGTCTGGTGTTTCGAAAAAAGATGTTTAACGCGTTCAGTGCAGAGGACTGAACGTTCATTAAGAGTTGACGTGAACGTTCATGTCCTCACTAAACGCGTTAATGTCACCTTTAAAATGTCATTTTTTGAAATAATTTAGAAAACAATTTAAAATACATTAATTTATTTCTACCCCTATCAAATGGGTGACTTGATAGTTGTTGTATATAGAATTATTCTTATAAAAGGAGTTAGTCCGGAAAATGAGGGCAAATAACGTGTCTGATTTCAAGAAATTTTTTTGATCTTCTAGGCCGAAAGTACTCTCATAATAGACTGGAAATACGAACATTTACCACCCTAGATCGGTTGCAATCAAATTTTATTGGTCAACGAATTCGTGCTTTTTAGGTAAAACTTCGACATTGCCAATTTTAAAGAACGTTATATTTCCTGTAAGTTTTAGATTTAGTATTTTTTTTAAATTCGGGACACTTACTAAGATACAGAGGCGTACAAATCAGCAAAATGTCAAAAAAAAAAAAAAAAGAAGGAAAAGGTGAGATATTCAGTGGTTTCGCCTTAATAACTATTTTTCTGATCACTTTAATGCAAAGTGCACAATGACCAATCTTGTAGAGAATTAAATTTCCTACAAGATTCGTACAATATATTTGTAATTACTCTCAACCGACGCCAAGAAATATTGAAATGACAATTTTAGTGAAAGGGAAATTGTTATTTCAATATTTCTTGGCGTTTGTTGAGAGTAATTACAAATATTTTGTGTGGATATTTTAGGGCATTTAATCCTATACAGTTCTTGTAGATCAGCCGTTTATTATGCATTTTGCAATAAATTGCACTAAAAAATAGTTATTAAGCCGAAACCTCTGAATATCCAATTTTTGGCGTTTTCTTGACATTTTGCAGATTTGTACGGCACCGTATCTCAGTAACTGTTCCGAATAAATAAAAATACTAATTAAAAAACGTAAAGGAAATTTAACGTTCTTTAAAATTGGAAATGTCAAAGTTTTACGTAAATAAAATTTGTTTGCAACCGATCTAGGGTGGCAGATGTTCATATTTCTCGTCTATTATGAAATTATATTTACATTACTAGTTCAGTGCGAGAACAAGCCAATGCAACCTTTTCTGTTCGATATAATCTACTTAAACCTTGAACTGAAGATGAATGTATAGTATTTGAAACTAGTTTTCAATAAAAACAAAATTATAGAAGTGGCAAATGTTTATTGATTGTAAATTTATTATGACCTTTAAGTAAAGTATCCTTTTCGGCTCACCAATTTTAACAAAAATCTAGTGAATACATTCATATCGATATAAAAGTCCTATTTACCAAATTTGAGATGTTTCACAGTGTATTTTAATATCATTTTTTATGAAAGTTTATTATGACCTTCAACTAAAGTACCACTCCCGGTTTTTCAATTTAGACCAAAATCTAGTATGTTATTTAAATCAATATATAAGTTATAAATACTAATTTTGAGAAGTTTTGCATAGTATATTAATATAATTTTTTATAAAAATCAATTATGACCTTCAAGTAAAGTACCACTCCGGTTATCAAGCAGTGACCAAAAAGGGAGGTTGACAACTAAATTTTACAATACTTTACAATACTTCCTTTACTTCGTACAAGGAAGTAGAAACAGTAACGAATAATCTACATGAAACAATAAAATATGAAAAGTAATAAAAAAGATTACAAAATAGGAAATGTTTATACTAAACAGTACCATTTTACACGATTACATGGCATACAAGTATTTAATTTTTTATGCCTGTATGTCAGAGGTAAACTGTCGTAAGTCCAATTTTGCTCATTTTGATTTTATCATCGTATTTGCATTATTCTGAACATATTTTCCGAGTATAAGCATCGTAAATAAGCTAAAATGGTAGAGTAATATGTAACGCTTCAGATATAAAGTTTGACCTCGATCCATAAGCAATAATTAGAGTGCGATCTAAAACCTCTTTTTGATCTCCTCTTAAATTTTGAAAATTTTACTTACACTTACCTTTTAGGTGCTGAATTTCGATCCAACGACGTTTATTAATATACAATATTTAGTACCTATTTTATAATCACTTGTAAAATTATTTATTAAAATTGCCTTATCCATTGGTGCGATCCATTCAATTAATTAATTTTAGCAATTTATAAAACACGAAATAAATTTATAAATTTTCTTCTTTTGGACTTGACAGTCGGCTTGAATGTAATGCATTTGTAGGTTGACGTCAAGATGCGTATTGGATACTGGCCTTAACCACGGTATGTTTTTCTTCTCTTTGTCTGTTTGAATATTCAACGATTCCCTTCTCGAAGTTACTAATTTATTGGCAAATACCTTTTTGCTTTACATTTGCCAATACATTGAATTGCTGTGAATTCATTTTGACTGTAGATTAGATTAAGCCCGAGTGAATAATCTTTCTTTATTTCTTTATTGTATTTAATGTGAGGAATGTGTTTAACTCATTATTATTAATATTTATTATTGTTATTATTATTATTTTGATTTTATATTAGGAGCTATCTGTTCTATTTTTTTCGGATGATTAAAATTTTAAAACATTATTTATCGCAGCGTTAAATATAAGTTATTTTACCAACAAGCAAACAAGTTTTGTTATATGTAGCTTTAAAAAAGGATATTTTTTTCTACTTGAGAATCTCTTTTAATTTCACCATCATAAGACATCAAATTCCTTAAGTTATTTTTTGGTTATTGATTAATTCATTCATTTTCAGAACTGAAAATTAACTGTTACTTTCTGTTCTTAAAGAAAAATAAATAAGTTATCAGTCGCGACATTCTGTGCGATCCTTCGAAAAGAATGCGGGATATTTAAAATATTAGTCTCCATCAGGCACTTATGTTACCAGTTGCATAAAATGTTCCTAACTGGCAAATTAGGAATCTTCCAAAAATTATTTAGCTACAATATTTTTCATTGATCCGAGTATTAATTTAACTTTATATATAATATCTTCTAATATAAAATTTTACTTTAAAAAATAAAACAGTCAATCCAAAATTAACAGCATTTATAACTAATAAGTTGAATGCACAATGTTTCCGTCACCGATTTTGATCTAACTTTTTTGGGTGATTCTATATTAAAAAAAAAAGTCTACACATATGCAACAGTGGCCCTAGAAACTCAGAAAAAAAAAATAAAATATCCAGAAAAGCTTTGTTTTATATCTGTAGTTTAAAAAATTATATTGACGTGGTATTTCGAGCAAAACATTTGTCTTTGATAGTATATATAGAAGGAAAAATAATAGCATCCCGAAACACCGCGATTAAAGCAAATCACGTGGTTCAAGAACCTTTTCCGATGACCCAAATTTGGTTTGAATCGTTCAAAGGATTCCTGATTTATGGGGGATTTTATGAATCTTTAAAAAAAGTTTGACCCTTGATAATTTTTTTTTTTTTAGATTCGCCCGAAAAAATGAAAATAAGGGGTTTTCGAAGTGCTTAAACCAAATCTGACACCAGTTTTGAATTAAAATTGTTAATAAACTTCTCTCCGTAGAAGAATACTATACTGGTTTCATTACATATATTACAATTCGATGGCTCTAAATTCAATTATTTCGTTTTAAAAATTTCTATCGCCCTAAAACTTACTATTTCAGTTTCACAAATCTTATTGTAATGCTACTTATAACACTATAGGCACGTCCTTAAATATTCAAATTAAATTTCAATTTACTAAGACGTCTCGAGCAAGGCTGGAGAATTAACCATGCTCAAATTATAATATAAAACATTATTTGTGATCAAGAAATAATAAATATTAAACTTATATACATATTTTTCTCCCATAATAATACTGTTTGAATTGGATATAATTAAATAGACCTATCAGAGTGTTCCATAATTTAATTACTTCATCTCAAAAAATTCGATCTCTAATATATAATATTACTTTTTTTTATTACGTTTTAGGTAATAAAAAAAAGTTTAGTGTTTTAGTTTTAGTTGGTTTTACGTTGTTTTTTTTTATTACGTTATAACGTTTTATTACGTTTATCAAAATGTTTAAACTTTAAAATGCTTTTTGAAGAAATTATTAAATTGCTACTTCTATCCCTTGGCTTCTCACCTCCTCATTATTTAGTATTTATTTATTTCTTGACAAACTTTACAATCTATCACGAAAGGGGCAATAGACAATAGTGTAAATTCACACCTTATTCACATTATAAACAAAAAATATTGATAATAATAATAAATTAAATTAAAATAATCATATATCTAAAAACATGAAAGAAAATTATAATAATGAATATATGAATAATAATAATGAAATGGAATAAAAAATATTAAAATCACATACATACTTAGTTATAGGTATAAATGACCATATTGAAAATTGTAGTATGTTGGTTTTATCGATGACTTTTTGGTTAATATTCGTCTGATAAAATTTATTAAATGGCTAACGATAGAATTAAGATACAATTTTCTTTGCAATATTGTTTTTCGGATATTAACGTAGTGCACAAAAAAAAAATCGCCTTAAATGTCGCTTAGCTCATAAATAATGTGGCAAGGATGGGATAATGGACCGGTCATTTTCATTAGAGCGTCGTGCTGGCTTCCTGCTTTAGCTGTTAAATTGCTGTAATATTTTCTAGAACTGTTACACGCTGCGTTGTTGTAGCTATTTTTTAGAAGCTGCTGACAACCGTTCTTGATGATCCCCTCTGAATTCATCAGCTTGTAATAACAAATATGATACTTTTTTTAAAAGCTAATACAGCAGGACAGTCGATGAATTACCAAAAAGCTTAGTCAAATGTGAAATTTTGTAATAAAATAAAACAATTCATTAAAAAAAAAAGTGTTTTCCCATATTTTCTCCCTTACGTGGATTTCTTTTTAGGTATAAAATTGTATTTATAAACTTTTTTTTACGTTCATTGTGTTATTTATATAATATATTATTTTATATTTCACGGTTTTGATAATATATGATGAATGTTTATTTTATCCTTTCACGTTTTCACACAGACCGACAATTGTCGGGATCGGATCAGACAAGCCACAGCTTTTCAAGCCCTCGAGAAATGGAATTTCACATTTAAAAACATGTAGGAAAAAAAAATGACAATGTTATAACATAATTACGACATTAACTCATTATTAAAAACCTTATCATTCATCAATGAATTTTTTTCTTCAATTTAAGCTAAAATTACACATTCAAAGTCAACAAAATAAAATGTAATAAGTCACATGATACAGGCTATTCTTAATTCACTGTGCTATATAAATATTTGAATTTTTTTAGTATTAGATAAGTAAGTGTTATAACTCTTTTCTAACACCGAATTAGAAAGGTCATTTGTTAAAGACTTATTGAATGCTTGTTATTAGATTCTTTATAAATCTGTAAAAATATTTCGTCTTAAATGATCTTTTATCTCCGCATGGGATATTTAGTATTCACTTATCAACAAATTTCTTCAGAGTGACTTGAGAGGAAAGTGAGTACGAAATATCAGATAAATATACCCGATTAAAAAGGAAAAAGGCAATAAATATCTTGCATATGCATTGGACTTTTAACTCTTCCAACTTAGTCCGATTTAGTCCGGTTGCAGGAGAACATTTATTTATTAGGTCTGTGGATCAACTCTGTGGTCGGGAGAACCAGTGGCTCACCTGCAATCTATAGAATGGGTTCCTCAGGTATTTTGTTTGGTCTTTGTCTTTTTTTTTTTTACTATCTATATTTCCATATGATCTTAAACTATGTGTTAGCTGACTAGCTCTATTTAAAAATAAATACACATTCCTTTATTAGAGAATTCTTTATTAAGCGTCGGTTGGCTAAAATGTTGCTCTTTCTGTACCGAAGATACAGATACCATCAGTTACTCAGCTACTGATTCGCTGGTAGGGATTCGAACCCGCAATCAGCCGAGCTACCGTACACCCACCAGCCGCCAGAGGCGATCGGATCGCGTGGGCACTCCACCTGATCAGCCAGCAGGCGCCCCGCTAATGGACGTACCTTTGACTACGTAGGACGCTCCGTGGGCAGTCTTACCCATTCGCGGCGGTGTTTACTCTTTTTCGCGGGATCGTCGAACGGTAACCCGGTTTCAGTATTTGTTTATAATAAGAACGTAGTAGTTTTGGTTTTTCAAATCTTAGATGGTGGGACACTCATCTAAAGCAAGCTTAAACATGAACATGCAAAATATAGGTACATAAAAATCTTAAAGCAATATAAAAAAATAAACAACAACCAAAGAACTGAAATTTAAAACTTTCCAGTCCTCTTCCTCCTTGATTACCATATTGCAATTATGGGAATGTTATTTTTCTGAAAGGCTCTTAAGTTGCAAGGTTATAAAAAGTTATTGGCATATCCATTATGTCCTAACCTATAATTGAGGAGTTTTATACCAAAATTAATATAACCACTTCTCATAAAGCAAGATTTTTTTATCAAATTAAAATTCTACTTCTAAAAATAATTCAGTTTATTTTATTGAAATCTTAAAATACCTTCGGGTAGTAAAAGGAATTTGTATGTAAACTCTCTCTCTCTCTCTCTCTATATATATATATATATATATATATATATATATATATATATATATATAATTGTTGCGTACATTGTAATGTGAAATCTGTGAGATAGAGAGAAAAACAAAATCAGTTTATTTCAAATCTTAATTTTTCCCTTGTCAAATAAACGTTACAAATCAACATATTCAATAAAAATTTACTTTGTTTCCATTAGATGTCCCTATAAAAAAAATTTTTTAATACTTTTACAAAAATGGATATATTGAATTTTGATAAAATAGGCCGCAATTATGTTAAAGACCTCGTAAATAACTTGTATATTGGTTCTAGAAAAACTTTTGATATATTATACTTAGATTCTCTTAAGCTTGATTTTTTTTTGGGAGAAAGTTTTGTATTCACGTAGGAAGTAAAAATATTTCCATTCACGTTATTCTCGTTTTTGACATCAGAAAACAAATTTGGTCTCGTGTGTGTATTCAAATCCGTGTGACGGACATAACACCTACTATGGTTAATCCAATTTTGTTGAACTTTTCAGGGATTGTTCTTGTTGATATTAGATAGTCCCATATCAATTTTATTAAAGTCCAACCTCTACTTCTGCTTACGCAAACGTATTTTCCTTGACACGCCTATATTTCAAAACTGGATCTTATGATTTGGTTCAGAGTGAACCAATGTTATCAATTTCATTAAATTCCCCCCTCAACAATTCAAATTATGTATTTGGGCTTGAATTAGTTCACAAATATTATATTTTATTTATTTCTTTTACTTCCAAGTAATTACTTCAATTTGAATTTTGAAATAATTTTTTCATATATATATATATATATATATATATATATATATATATATATATATATATATATATATATATATATATATATATATAGACATATTTTATTTATTATTTAATAAATACTAATTTCAACCAATTTAAAAAAATGTTGTTTGTTTATTTTTAAACATTTATTATTCTTTTTTTTTTTTTAAATGGACCGTGTGCACTTCATCCATTTATTATTATTATATTATTATTTATTTAGTGATCGTTTACTATTAGGTTTTCAAAGTTGTTAATTTTGATTACTATCGAAATTATGTTGTAGCTCGAACGTTTAAAATTAATTATTAATTTTGCCGAATTCATTGGCATAGAGATCATTAATGTGATATATAAGGATGCTGATTCCGAATTCAATGTCGGATGTTTCATGGCGCATGCGCATTTTGATTGCCATTGTTGAAGTTTTTTACGATCTTGGGATCGTTAATTAGTTAATCGACGGTTCTGATTCCGATTTTTGAACCGGATTTTTGATCACGCATGATCATTTTGAGCTATTATTGTTATGTCAGCTGTAGCAATATCTCTTTTCAGTCTGTAGATATGTCCATGTACATTAATATGGAATCATTGTTAAGAGTATATTGTAAAATCACAGTTGATCGGCAGTTGGTAGGACTTAGTCAGTATGAAGGGTTTCATTGTTTCGTTAGGCACCTACCAATGTTCTTTTGTTATGAGTCGTAAGATTTTTTATATGAATGTTTGAAGTTTTTGTAAGTGGATCTTTTTGGCTATACAGTATATTTATGAGGAGTATAAATAAAACATTAAAAAATACATAGTTTTTTTTTTTATTAGTAAAATACATAGTTATTTTTTTGAATTTATAGACCACAAATAATAGGTAGGCAAAAAAAAAAACAATTTTTTTTCCTGTTTTGCCTTATTTTTCTTTTTAAGGCTTAAAAGTCTACACTTAAAAATCTAAACTTCATCTATCTATTATATTGGATCTATTGTATGACGTACTATAAATACATTATTTTTCTCTATAATACAACTACATATAACTAAACATTATTATTATCACTAAACTATATTAATTATTTTTTTATATTATAAATTCAGAGACATTTAGGGATTAAGAAAAGTAAATTATTTTCTAACTACCTGCATTTACAAACTTTAATAGATGAAGGAAGAAATAGAGAAAAGAATTATATTAATGGAGTAATGATCCAGCGTGGAACACTGGGAGACATAGCTCTTTTTTCTTCTAGAAAAGGATAGATATTGATGGTGTATTGTCAGATCATCTACCATCCAATGATGAAGTAATGTTTAGTTCCTATCCCTTTACTCCTAGAGAACTACATATAGGTCTCAGCAAATCAGTTATTGCTTTGTTCTTGACGATAAAAGGATTATTACATTTAGCTATCAAGGCTTAAAGTTCTGTAAAGAATGGAAATAAAGCTGCTATTATTAAATTATATTTCAGTTTACTAAACTGGTTAGTTATTTCTCTATTTGAACCGCTATTTGGTATTAAGAACCCATGGTACCCTAATTCACAGCCTCAATAATTTCCTAGACATTCGGTTTCGTATCTGTATGTCTAGTGTTCCTACAAAATGCCACAGTAGTTCGAAGCTGATATTCTTTAAATTATACGTATTATTATAAGCATTGTTTAAAATTTTAAACATCACCAGAATCATGAAAAAAAAAAGTTCTTGCGTTCTTAGAGCGTAAAAGAGATCCAGAATGGAGCCTGCGTCTCTATATGTGGTCAGCGATACCAACCGTTGGAGCATCTGGATGTAAGGGCAACTATTTGTTATTTTATTGAGTAAATTATTTCTGAAAACTAAACACGTTTATTTATATGCTATCGAAAACTGAATTTATTTTCCAAAAAAAGGGATCGTACAATCTGTTGACGAATAAGGCAGGTGGTAAAGTGGGAAGGTAGACAGAACCCATTGGTTGAGCTTTCTCGTTGGGTCAACTGTTAATTCGGCCCACGACGCCTGACTCACTTCATTAAAACAGTCACGGATTGGGTACGTCGACCCCGTACCTCCCGCTTTTCAAAAACTTTCCACACGCCCTCGGAAAACTCTTTAAAAGGAAATAGCTTCTGAGTCTTGGTAATAAATTTTTGCCGTTTCATTTGCACTATGCTTGTGATAAGCAAAATTATTGAAAGCTTGGAATATATTTTATGATTTCTACTGAAAGTTTTCTCAAATTCGATATCAAGTCTAGGGTAAGTACCTCATTCAAAGGTTTTAGGGTTCCTTCAATCCAAATAAATAATATCTAATCGTCATTGTACCGTTATCGTTCCATATTTTTAAGGACAAATCGTTTTAGCAAACCACTGAACCTTTAAACGAAACTTTACATGTATAGGGCGGCTAGTTCATAGCCACGAGGAACACAGATATTTTGCAGTAAAAAAAAAGTTGGTAAGTTATTCGTATTGAAACACCATTTGATGATAATTCCAGTAAATCAAAACTGGTACGTTCTGAAGATTTGTTATAATGACAAACTGTATGATCTGTTTTTATTATATATTTTTTATCTGTATTTATCATAAATCGAAGAAAATGAGTTGTCAGTGTAACAAAGTTCTATCTGGCTTCTACTGCAAATAGAATGTACTCATGTTCCAATATGTGGTGAAATAGTTACAAGAACACATGATCAGATACCAATTTTTTGTAGTTTTCAGAGGTTGTTTGCAGCTGTAGTTTTACAAAAAATGAGGTAGGGGGGAGAGTGTCCAGTTAAGTTGCCATTGCAATGTTCTTTTCATTTTGTAGTGACAAGCACCGATTAATACCATATAAAGAAATCACTACTATAGGTGGAGGGATAATTGAATGAGTCAATGAAACTTTCACATCAATTTTCACGAAACATATGATGTGTCCACATATTGGACCAAGGGGTCAAACTATTATTACTACTGTTGTGCTTAGACAACTCTAAGGTCTAACAGTTGCCTCGGATGCCTGGTTGATCTTCCAATGTTTGATTTTTTGGTTGGAATTTCAAATAATTTTCAGCGCTTAATGCTTGCTGACGGAAGAGGCGTCCAAAGATAGTTTGGCTGTGAGTGACTATAATGAGTGAATATTTGGTTAAGAAATCACTGTATCATACGAAACTGTTAGAATCTATTTTACTTTTTCAACACCCAATATAGCATAGATACTATAGATCAGATCTGATCTAATTATATAATTCACAACTATCACATTATTAATTGTCTAATTCACCACTATTATTCCACCCATAGTGGCGAATTGCTACGGAGTGGTTAGCATAGAAACCTTCTTCATGAAATAATACATGTATATTCCAACTTTCATATATATATATATATATATATATCAACTTTCATAAATATATATATATATATATATATATATATATATATATATATATATATATATATATATATATATATATATATATATATATATATATATATATATTTTTTTTTTTTAGAGAGCGACTGAACTTGAACAATCATGATTTTTTCTTCCTTCGTTGCTCCCAAATTCTTTTCGTGCGCTCGTTAAGTTCTCTCTCTTTTTTTTTGGATATGTATCATATATTAAGTATGGTCCTGATGATGAGGCAGAACACCAAAACGTTGATAATTTGCTTATGTAATTGCCAATGAATTTTAAATTAGGGAATTCTTTTTTTATTTTCACTATCCAGTTAGTGGTTAAAATTAGAGTCTTCCATTTAGCAATCTTAAAACATTAAGTGTGTTAGGTTTTCAAACTTGATCCATGTCATGGGGGAGATGTGTTGTGTTACTCTGATACTGATTATGGTGTAATGAATACTTATTTCAGATTTTTGTCCCTATTATTAGTCAAATTAAACTATTTCCCATTATTCCAATGTTATATTTGGTGCTTTTATTTATACTAATAACAACGTTAAATGTATACAGGCCGTATACATCATGCAACCAACTTCATCACCATACCAACCTTTCAAAAGATTTCGAGCAATAATTTTTTTTTTATTTTGAAAAAGTTAAGCTATTATAATGTATGGGATTGCGGAGGTTGTAAAACGTATGTTTATACCAGTATATCCAGTGTAAAAAAAACATTTCGAAATTGCATATGAATGTGAAATGAAAATGTAAATAAAGTAATAATAAAATACCGTTTCTCCGTTAATATATTTCATCGATAAGATATATTTGCTCAATAAAATTAAAACAAAAAACGGATCCGGCTAGAAACCGCTCCGCCTCCGTGAAAAATCCTATAAGGGAAATCTCATCTTTCCCTGACGGTAAAAAACAAAAAACAAAATCTTATCCAGTTTGTGACGAGTTGGTTTCCGGCGATTTACTGGCGGGGCACGTACGCTCTCATTGGCTCCTTTCTTATCTATCTCATTTTCTGTTTACGTACTTTCGATGTTCTCAGTCAAGTGATGTGAGTCATCCACTCAATGTATTTTTGTGTGATAAAAGTAGTTTAGAGAAAATTACATCCTTGTATTTTAGGTTTACGACTAGTTTTTCTCTTTTTAAGGTCTTTAGGACACCTATTGTCTGGTCATTAATATTACAACACTCGTGGTAAATGTGATATCTGAACAATGCTTAATATACATCATTGTAAAGTGTGGTTTACAGAAAGTCCCTGTACAATGGATTTCGCTAAGCCAAATAGTTCTTAAAGAGAACTGTCTACTTCACGATGGTGAAATTGGAATTTAATTACCTGGAATAGTTTTTCAGTGATCTCAATTCAACAAAACATGTAACCTACGTAAAATTACAAAAAACTTAAATTCCCTGATTTTCTGTGTGGAATCGGTCACAGTCCAATTCCTCACAGAAAATCTGGTAATTTATGTTTTTATTGCTCTTGATGTACAGAATCAGACCCCGAAGTTTTCTGGTTCTTATGCTCTACACTTATGAAACAATTGAATAAAGGTATTCCAAATGTGGCAAGAAATGTTTAATGAAATGGTAGTAAACCTCAAGAGCAGCATAGAAGTTCTCATAGACCATTTCCCGATTCCTCACAGATAATTTAGGTTTTGATTTTTTTAAAGTATCACGGTTGAATAGGAAGCGATCCGTCAAAAAACAATCAGTGGTAATTGTAATTGCAATGGTACCATCGTAAAGGAGACATAATTATCTTTAAGAAATATTGTTTGACTTAACTAAATTTCGGAAGGATCACTTGTGAACAGTTTTTTTGTTTATTTTAAGTCACTCTTTACTTGTAAATTTTCACCTCATCCCCTTTCTGGGCTACTGATACTCCACTTCTTGGAGAACTCCTAATTTTATTTTAAGCTTTAGTTCCGTATTAACAAAGTCGAAGTTTCATTTGGGATTGGTCTAGGATTGGTACCTGATTTGATAAAAAGGGTGGTGTGAAATTTATGTTTCTCCGAAAAGAAGTGTTTTGAGAATAAAATTTATTAAATTCACTAGGTTATGCTTTTAGTTAAATAAAAAACACAGAAATAGGGAATATAGTGCTCGTTTGTGAAATAAACCAAAACTTTACAAAAAAGCAAAAATATGTAAATTAATCAAAACAGTTCGGTAATTAATTATGAAATGAAAAATTATGAAAAACAAATTACCAAAAAATATCACAATGGGCATGCTTAAAATTTGAAAATATGTTTTAATAAGGATATTTTTATTTTAAGTTTGTTTTGTCTTTTTGTTTGAAGTGCTGCAGTAAAATTATTTTATTCTTGTATAAATTTTATAAAAACATTTTAAAAAAAAAGTATGTAGCAAAAAGTAAGACAGTTTCATTTCATATTTGATTTCGAAATTGTTTTGGTTAATTCACAGATTATTTTTTTCGTTAAAGCATTGGTTGCACAAAGAAGTTTTTAACCCGAATTTTTCTGTCATTTTATTTACTAGAAACAAAGTAAATAAATTTCATTCTTAAAACACTTCTTTATCAGGGAAACCGAATTCCACACCACACTTTTTATTAAATCAGGAGCCAATTCTGAACCCAAAGAATCCACATCATTTATTCGAAATTTAAGCTGAATAAAAGTAGAAGTTTTCATTTGTAGCTCTGCTGGGGGTTGAGGAACTTTATTTACATTTTCAGTTCACATTCATATGCAATTTCGAAATGTTTTTTTTACACTGGATATACTGGTATAAACATACGTTTTACAAACCCCGCATTCACAAGTAAAAACTAATTACTATCACCTGCATGGTAATTAGATTGGTCTATTTATCATTTTGGATTTTTATTAGTTTTTATTTGTAAATGTAAATAGACATTTTTTTCAGTTTTGTCCTGTATATGTGTGCGTTCTAATTTTGATATTGTATTAGTTCCATCATTTTTCCAATTATCTTGAACTTGTGCACTAGATTAGGAAAGGGTTGATTGATAACTGGTTAAAGAATATTGTGGAGAAATGAGAAGGTAGTAGGATTGATTAAAATAAACAAAAGATAGGAACAAATGTAATCCAATCGAATGAAGATTAAAATACTATGTATTATGTAGATATATGATTAAATGATAAAGGGGAAAAGGAAGACAAAAAAATAAGTGTAAAATGTGTATATGTATAAATATATATATTATGTCCAAACCAGGATTGATTAGTACGCTGTGCATTGTAGCAACCCAATCTATTTGATATTCAGCATTTCTCTCTCCCTCAATATGTATAAATTATATTTAGATTATTTTTTGGACATGTCTGTAGAATGGATGATGGCAGATTGACAAAACAGATATTCAGGTACCTTTGGAAGAAAAAGTCAACCAGCTGGATTCAAAAAGTCAAGAAAGATTTGCAAAGAAATAAATTAAGAGAAGAGGAAACTATGGAGAGAGAAAGATTTTTAAAAATAAGGTTTTGAAAATTGAGGAACTCCAAGGAGGATCAAAACGGTGACCCGGTCCAAAGTGGACTGAGGAAAGGCAAATGAGGCCTGGGGAAATGATGAGAGAATATTGGAAAGAACGAAAGGGAAAAAATCAGAAATTGTTACGTGGTCCCCAGTAGGGTCTCGTCGTAAACAAAAAAAAAAAGGATAAATATAAATAAGTTTCATTGATAAAGTAAATTATTAAATCCAGCTCTTGTATTACTTCCTTGTAATAGGTACTGTTGTTATATCAATTTTAAAAGTAATTTTGTACTTTATCGTAATTTGATCACTTAATTTTTTTTATTGCTTTCAACAATATTTCTATATCTTAGATCCATTGTTTTCTCTTAAGGATGTGGATAAGGTGTGTTTGGATTCCTTAATCTTTTGGGCCAAACCCGTTATTTTATTTACCCCTGACTATTTTCCATCCTTTCTGAAAGGATATGATTAACATATAAATAGAGAAGGATATAATAAATAGCGGTAGAAAAGCTAGATAAGGGAAATCAGTAGCTTGGACGACGGGGGGCAAATAACATATCATGTGATTGGCCGGTGATGATAGTGATTATAGCGCACGTGGGCAGCCGGTAGCCAACACCTCCTCTCTATCTCCTTCCATTAGTTCTTCGGCTTCTTATTAGTCCATCTCATCTGGCATTTTTTGTTTTGTTTTTTCGTTTAAATTTATTTATCATTATCGATATATTATCCTATAATTATGTTCCGAAATGGATTAGCCTCTAGGAGTCTTAACGTGAACAAATTAAGTCTTCTTTTACAACCTTTAATATCCCTAAATTGTGTCATTTCTCTTTATTGCCCCTAATGATAATTATACTATAATGAGGAGAAATAATTTTAGAAACTTGAGATTCTTTTAATCCCCAAAACGATTATTGCCAAAACAATGCATATGATTTCTAACGTATGACAACTACACTTTTTTTTTTTTTTTTATATATTTTGAAAAACTTCAGAATATTCATTTATACTAGAAATAGGAAACTCACATTAAAGTAATATTTGTTTTTATTTTAGGATTTTTACTTTCACTTACCTATATATGAAATATAGTAAGAAGGCGTATTGCGATAATGAAAAATTTCTGACCCGAGTTTTCAACAGACATACACGTTTTAAGGTCGGCTGAATCCAAATTGCCAAGTCTCGCGAAATGGTATGTATGTGCATTTGTCTGTATGAATTTGGGCAGCCTAGCTCAATATCAGGTATATGCTTGAGATGTTACAGAATATGTTTTCTTAAAATCAGGTTATAATTATCACCTATGTCCACTATCTTCCCGTACTCTTCCTCATGCCGTCGCTATTCTTCTTCTCATTCGGGTTCCAAGTTGTAGTAGCCTGGACCCACTTGAATGAATTACTTAGATCGTGAGAAGTTCTCCTCACCTATTAATCGAGGAAACTCCTCCTCAGTGAGGACGAATAATTCCGCGGTTCTCATCATCGTTCCCATTAACAGGACCAGGATGCAGGGACCAAACCTGCAAACCTCCATGGCTTGTGAGGAATGGTGAAACCCAATACACCGGGAAACTGTATGGTAGGGAAGTATTTTCGGGGTGGTCACCAACTCCTCAATTACTCAATTGTATTTTACCGAATTATCTTCTTCTATTTGTTGGATGCTTCCGCAATCATTATCCTATTACTCTTCGGAAGTCCTACCAAGCATTCATTCTTGTTCATATGTGACAAAGCCCATCTTTTCGTAGGAGGAGGTCGAGAGGTACCTGGTGGATTAAGTATAAATACGGGGGACTTGAAAGGTTGGAAGAAAATAATTTATGATGTTCGGGAAGTTGGTTTAAAATTGAATCCTTGCATCCCACCTTCTGTAACTTAAGTGCTTTACCAAGGAACGCTTTCTTATTACAGTTTTTCATCGTAAAACGGTGGGAACAAAACAGAGCAATACCGCCAACAAAAGATAACCTTAAACAAATACTCCATAAACCTTTGGCCGCTGTAAAACCTTTACCAGCAATCTATAAATCAGCGAGAGGAGCAGATGTAGCAGAAGAAGTCGAAGCCCCCCATGGACTCGGTCGGGCAGCTACTAATGAGCCGCAACGACCACTAAATATTTTGTCTTTTTACCGGGTGCAGGCGTCCCGCAGGGGGTTCGTCTCAGTCCTGGTTCCCTTCGTGTCTTGGAGGAATGCAGTCGTCTTGGTGTCTTCTTATGTGGGATTCGTCAACGCTGTCTAGGTTTCGAAGGAGATGTCAACGACATAAATTTCTCTAAAAATATTTTTCTTTTATATGCCCTCAGATTCATAGCAGGTTTCTCTTTAAATTGTGGCGTGCGCCATGATTTCGTTTTTTTTTTTTTTTTTTTTTTTTTTTTTTTTTTTTTTTTTTTTTTTTTTTTTTTTTTTTTTTTTTTTTTTTTTTTTTTTTTTTTTTTTTTTTTAGTCTGAGGTTACTTAATAGCTCATTTATCAGCATGGAGCTTTGAGGACTCTATTCCAGATATAGCATGCGAACAAATTCCGGAAGTATCACTGGAATATTTTTTTCTACCATAAAATATGCATATCTCCTTAAAATCATACTCTATATCCCTACCATGTTTCTAAATAATAATACAATAATCTTCTACCACCAAACTATCGAAAACCTTGAAATTATTTTTGGCCGAAGTCATTCGCTGAAAAAACATGTAACCACGTACCTTTCATGTTTCCTCTACCAATCTACCACCCGGCATACATCTATGACCTTCTTTTCATATCATCTGTCTACAGACTTTGAAAGATCTTTCGTTATCTGATATTCAAATCTCTGGAATTCGTGTTATCAGCTTTACAAATCTCTTCAATCAGCTTTACTCTTGTTACTATTCTTATCTGTTATTAATAGCAGAATCATTCCCTCCTTGTTTATTGGTTACAAGTACTTGATTAACAAAAAAAAAACTAAAAACCTAGTTCATTTTAGATTTCTGCCGTTTCGGAATTGGAGTGGGAAGATTGTTATTACTAGACCTAGACCGGTTCAAAAATTGAGAAAGGACTTATGTGATTTTAAAAAAAAAGTTGTTGTGGCTCAAATATGAAGCCAAGTAATCTTTAGGAATTTTATTCGTATCAGTGAAATTTTTGGACATGATTGACCCGAATAAAGATCTGTACAATCTTCAGAGATCTGCTATTTCATTAGTGATTTGAGTGGAAGATCCCTCATCCTTCCTCTCTTAATATATCGCCATGTGATCCCTGGGATTTCGATTGTTGCTCTATTTATCAAAGTTGAGTTGTTGTTTTTTTGTCGGGTCAATAACTTTTGGATTCGTAATTCAGTATAAGTTTTAGCAATTAGCCATTGATGATAATTCTCTGCAAGCTTCAATTTAGAACGTTCTTGCAGTAGGGAGCCTGTTTTCTTTGCATTTGGGCGTCATCTTAATCTTCTGCCAAGTGTTAATCCTCTGTAAGTCATTCGATTTTAATTATGGGTTGATAGTCAAGTTATCTGGTCGGCAAGCGTGCATTTTTTTTTTATTTTTTAAAAACATTATATACACCCTAACTTTGATTAAATTCTGATATTAAAAAAAAAAATATTCAAATATCTAGAGGTTTGGATTAATTCTATATTTCCTGAAAAGATATTCCAAATATAGGTACTATATTTTTTCTTGAAAATGTAAATGGGATATTCGAATAATAAATAATAGTGTAAGTATGATTAGAGTAACTTTGAGTAACTTAAGTACACCAGTGCCCGTGGTGTAGAGCTGAATACTGGCGCTCGCAATAGTCCGTTAGATTTATATCGTGACGGAGGAAGATTTATCCCACCGCGGTTGAGCAATCTATTTGCGAGGCTAAGAACTACAAGTGTCCGCGGGCTCATTAGCAGCACCCTATCCCCGGGGGTCCCCCGCCTTTGTCCCACATTTTATGCGCCCTTTTATTGCGTCTCTTTTACTGCTCCTAACTTACTCTTCCTAGTATACGGCCATTACCTCCTCATCTTGTACTAGGTTCGTTGTCGGCGACACCTATGTACCAAATACACGTCAACTCGGACGGTTTCTAAAACCACAATGCAGTATCCGACCAGAAATTTATATTATTCTTGATAAACCTCAAATGGAAAACGATTTGAAATCGAAAATCATAAACTGGAAATCAGCACGTCTTTCAACGTTTATCATTCCTTTTATTGAATAGCAATAGAAGCTGCGCCAAAAGAAGTATTAGGTCTGCAAGTTTCCATTCATACCATATATACTAAGTGAAAAAAATATTAAACAAATTAATAAAAGAAAATGTATAAAAATAACTAATAATTTTAAACAAATTTGAACATCACAAAGTAAATTAAAAAGATAGATGAATTGAATAATAACACAATAAGTAAAAGATCAAGTTAAAGAAAATATAAGCCATCTTGAACGCATTTATACCAATATTTAATATTTACATTCTGCCTTGGGGAACGCCGAAACAAGATTTGCCCCCAACATGTGGAGGACAAAGCAGGACTCCAGGAGATCCCAACGCTTTCCTCAAAGCCGCGTCACTGATAGTTTCAAGGCTAAGAAAATAACTGATTATGCAAAATGCTATAACAGAAATAGTGAAAATAAAATTGAACTGAGATAATAGATATTTATGTTTTAAATGAGTAATACATTAGTATCTACTTTTGTGTTTTCTTTGCCTAATGAATTTTTTTATAAACTCTTTTCTTTTTCGAAGGCCACATATATTTGTTTGTTATATGATTTTGTTTGTTACTTTGAATCCAAATCTTCATCAAACTTCAAACAAATTTTTTATTCATTCTACATTATTTTCTTTCGACTTTTCAGACCGTCCATCCCATCTTCAAGAAATTTCTAACTACAACAATTATATACTGCTATACACTTGTATATTGTTGTTGTTTTTTTACTGCCCCAGATAGTTAAAATCATCACATCTGGATGACAATAGGAAAGCTATAGTCTAATGCCGGGTCCACACACCAGTGGCAAATCGTTTGTCAAACAACTTGACCAATGTTTGTCAAGTTCGAAATGTGAAAGTACAATGTACCAATGGGGCATCTACACATCTGGCAAACCATTTGATGAATCGTTTGCAAAATATTTGTGAAAATATGTGGTTTAAAAACTAAAGTTAGGCAGAAAAAAATACGAATTAAAACAATAAATCCAATTAACTACCAAAAGTTATCAAGTTATGAATCATTGGTTATTTCAATATCAACTTTAAAGTAACAACAATTATAAAATCCAATATTCAGGCAAAAATGAGGAGGAAACTGTTGGGATGACAGTTCGTCATTGGTGTGGATGGGACGTAACGGCAATGGCAAATCCCTTATATGTATGAAACCAAACCGCTCGAAAACGGCCAACACCAACATTGGCAGTAATTTCACCAATTCTCCAACATTCGCAAATAGTCCGATCCACACCCGTGGCAAACGATTGGCCAAACTATTTGTCATACGATTTGGCACTGGTGTGGAGCCGGAGTAGGAGGCAAAAGGAAGGACAGTACCTGGCAGTGCCTCTTTGAGGTTTTGATTTCAGTACCTTTAGAAAAGGAAGTTTGAAAGAAGGGAAAAGAAAGTTAGAACATTAGAAAAAAACATATGTTTATATTGTTTTTACGTTCATTCAAACCAAATAATTAACATAATTATTATTTATAAATATAAAGACAAAAAAAAACTCTTGTTCTGAGTCCAGATCTTTGAGGAATAACACGCATGTACAAAATTACTAAAAAAATAAAATAAATAAAAATCAATAAGTATGGCCATTATCATCAATAAAATTATATAAGAAACAAAAAAGATATTCTTCTGGTAAAAAACCAATACGCACCAGGGCGTTATATTATAAACACCACTTCATAGTTGTTGTTGTTTTTTTAAATTTTGTTTAATAGTAAAGCTGATCAATTCTAATCAATCTTGGGAAAAGACTGATAAATAATGCTTTGATATTTTGTAAATACTCGGTGGCGTCAGTTTAGAAATAAAAAATGATTTGAAAAGAGAAATCATGATATCCTTCTTTTTTTATGGAAAGATTTTTTTTTTTTTTAACTTGAAAAGGTCAGATGAAAAACATCAGAACCAGGGCAATGAAACATGCTTCAGCAGTGGTGGTAATGTCAGCGTCGAAATTTAAATATAAACTTTATTTTTTTTAAAAAGAAGTTAAAAACGATGGGATTCCATCAGAATTATGACCAATTGTCATGCTTTATGCTAAATGTAGAAGAAAAACGGTTATTAGCTAGAATTATTTTTGTTAATTTTTTGTTTGCAATATTTTCTTGAAAAGTTCAGATTATGCTAAATATAGAAGAAAAACGGTTATTAGCTAGAATTGTTATTTTTTTTTTGCAATAATTTATTGAAAAGTTCAGAACACTTCTAAACATTTCATTAAGTTTTGAGTATTGGGTTATTTATGCGGAGTCCTAGTCTATTTTTTTGTGAAGTCTCTAAAGATACATTTTTTTTTCTTCCATGGTAACCCTGCACAAGAGAGGTTTATTTACAAAATGAACATATTCCATGGAAAACCGCATAATACTCGTATGGAAAGTTCAATTTACATTTTTTAGTCACTGTAAAGCATTATACTAGGGTACAATTTAGATGAACACAACAAAATATTATAAATACATTTAAAAAATAACGAAAATAGATAATAACAGAACAGATATTGAATATAGAACTAGAAATATTGTAGATAAATGCATAATAGAGGATTAAGTATTACAGAAAGAGAGGTAATACTAAAACTTGCATAAACCGACCAGTAATTCCTAACATTACTTAATTAAAAAGTAAAATAAATGAAATACAAAATAAAATAAAAATAAGTAAATATAAAATGAATAAGAAATTATATACAAATAAACATTTAATAAAAATAAAATGAATGAATACAATCAAACAATCAATTAAAAATAAATAATTACAAAACATAAACATTTAACCAAAATACAATAAATGAGTACAGTCATACGATCTGTCAAAAAATGAAACCATATATACCTATAAACATTTCACAAAAGAAAATAACTTCAGTCAGTTCACTCACTAAAGAAAACAGAATCATTAAATTGAAATGAACTACACCAGATGGTTTGACTGTTAGTTTTATGGTTCATTGAAGGTCTATCTGAGAGATAAAGCAGACCAACTCCTTTTTATATTTTGTTAAGAGTTTATCTTCTGGAGGTTTCCATGTTTCTCCTTGAATTATACAGCTTTATATTAAATCTTATTAAAGATTAAATATATATATATATATATATATATATATATATATATATATATATATATATATATATATATATATAATGATAATATAATTTTGCCTTGACAATTAAGTGTCAAGTACGTAGCAAGTACTGTCATTCACAAATGACCCTATAAATAGGTGACACTAATTTATTCTGGTATCTCACTTAGATAATGGATTATTCCGCGGCATCTGCTAACCGTATCGTGGCTAGATAAGAGCCAATCCTCGAGATACGAGATGGAGATCGCTATGAAGAGATATTGTAAATATCCTAGAGCAGCTTGTGTATCGCCTCCCTTCATCGAAATCTCATCTGTCCGTATCCTCAAGGGCGAATAGTGAGCGTCAGTCGTTATCTTGATGGACGAAATGTCAACGGGGAAAGTGATTGCATAACAGATCTTGAGGAGGAAGGGTTCCCATAATTTAGTTTAAAATGTCGTAATGCGGTTGAAATATGGGTCTTAAGCCCTCTTACATTATTGAGTAAATATCGAATTTTGTCAATATATTGCTTCAATAATGCTGCCTCAATAATATTGACTGTATAAAGGGGGCTTCATACAAATCAAAAGTTGAAAACAATCGAGTTGACAAATTAACGCATGATGAACGACAGAAACGAACAATTCACATCTTAAGAATCTTTCTGAAATGTATCATCGCCAAATCGCATAGGTCTGGCGTACAATTTCTTGTAATTAAAATTATTTTTATTATCATTTATTTCCAGAGATTTCTTAGATTTCTATCTTCTCTCTTGTCTTTCCTAAGGACAGGTGAATAAATGTATTTTAAGTAATCTAGCTGAATAACCTATAGATGGTTCATTCATACAAAAACACCTGATTGTTTTTAGTTTTTTATTGAAATGAAAGTTTCGTCATTATAAGACCATTTTCTAATCTGAAATATCTGCTATGGTAAAATTATAACTAATTATTATACCTTTGGAAAATGTATAAACTTCTCACGCTATTTTGAATTTAAATGCATATAACAACTATTATTTGTTTAAATCATTTAGTTTTCGTGAGTCGTTAGCTGGAGCAATATTGGATGTGTCTTTTTTTCGAAATTATTTTTTTTGGAACGTTAAGGATTAAATTAAGGGTTAAGTTCTCAAACTAATCGATTGATACTATCTAGCAGTTAGTTCACTTCACTTTCACATTAGTGAGTTACAGGAAACGTTATAAAATAAAAAAAAAAGTAATTGAAACTGTAAAATCCAACTTTGCTTCAATCAGCCATTCAAGTGTGAAAATCTATTTAATATATGCGGTTAAGTGCCTTTACAGTTCAATAAAATATACGCCTTAAAAAAATAATTGTAATTATTTCATAATAAGTTTACAATAAGGAGTAATATCAAGTATATACGTTATTCAATGTTTATTTATTATAAATACCAAAATTTTATATTTCAGATTTAATATTGGCCGAATCGTCATTTCATCAATGAGAAACAAAACCATTTAGTGTTTTGGTGATCAAAGTTCTCTAACTTTGTTTCTAAAATCAAATTAAAAAAAAAAAATTGAAATAAATTGTTAACAAGTTTGTTAGTTTATGCTTCTACAGTTAGTTCTCAACTTACGACCATTCCGATTTAAGGAACAAAAACAAAAATTATAAAATAAATATTTTTTTTTTGTCATAAATTGTGCGCTCCCGGCGTAAAACAATAACATGCCATCCATTTACTTATCTAATGTCCACTCAGTTACTTATTGTATTCGTTTGAGAGCAGCTGTCAATAAATAATATATCCAAATAAAATTTATTATGTAACTATTTCCCTACATATGCATAATATGTATTATATAATATAATACATAATATGTTCCCTACATAAGCATTTAGAAAACAAATAAAATATTTTACGTAAATATTTGGGTGTTATATGTTTTGTCCAAATTACAACCATTTCGACTTACGACCGCGGTGTTTGAGTGGAATTCTGTCGGGAATCGGAAACTGACTATATTAGTGCCTTTGATGGTATTAATCTTTATAGTGATCGAAAAGGCTGGTATTAATCCTCGTAGTAATCGAAAGGGCTACTATTAGTAGCCCAAAATTTATTGTTATTCCTGTGTCATTAAATGTTAAAATTCTTTCTAATATGCAACGTCGTCTTACCGTGCGTTTCAAAGAACCATGAAGGTCCTAAAAGAATTCAGTCAACTATATTTCGGTCCCAATTTCAATAAAGTATATTTGTTGTCATCAGATTAAATATCAAATTTCATTGCCGCCGGATCCCGATACACAAAGCTTCCCTATAATTTTCTATAATGAGGGTCACTATTGTTTTATTAGTGGCATCCGAGCCCGAAATCCAAGCTCCCGGTTTTGGGCTACAAGCTTTATAGGGTCGGGGAATTTATAGTTTTTAATTTCGATTAGGAACATTTTTCATTTTTTTTTTCAAGAGGCGGAGAGAATGACCCCCGCTGGGACCCCACACCGAGGCGGCTACCAACTTAACCACTTTATGGGGGACCTTTATATCCTATTTATCGCCAGCGTTTAGCCACAATGTCCCCCTACAGTAAATAAATAAATCCCCTTTATTCCGGCTATTAACACGGGCCAGTTACCTGCTCTTTCGCGGCTGGCTCCTATGTTTCACATGCTCGTTTATGCTTTCTGTAATAAGTGGCCTGTCCCGGAAACTCGTTTGTTCCGTCTTAAATACGATACGATACTTCGCAATTTATTTCTCGCTGAAAATTAAATTGGCGATGCGCATTCTCATTGGTTCTCTCAGAACTAAACTAACGAAGTTCAGTCCGCTATAAATTGTTAATATGTGAAATAGATGTTATTTCGTTTCTTTTTATAAATATATAATAACTTCCTGTTAAAATTGAATTCCTTATTTTTTATACGTTATAGTGCTAAATCACCCAGCCTCTATAAAATGGGTACCCTTAATTGGGGGAAAAACCTGGCGGTTGAGCGTGATCTCGGCCAAATCACCTCCTTACACAACCGTTGGCTTAGAAACAGTACGGTCCTTACCCCAAGTACTGATCCCAAGACCCTTCACGGGTTGTAGTGGTACAGGTTTTTTTTTTTTTTTTTTTTTTTATAGTGCTAAAACATTTGATACACAATTTGAACTTCATTAGAATTTATGGGCTTATTACGGATTAATTATTTACCTAAGAGAAGGGTGATCCGTTGCCCAGAAGGATTGGGTTCTGGGCTCATTTTGGTACAACTTTACTATGCAGCCGCCTTATCACTAGCGCTCGTCGCACTATTGCTCTCTTGTGCCATTTGAGGTTACTAATTGCTCTCTATTCAATTGTAAAATTCGTATTCATTGGAATTATTGAAATTAGTACTACTTTAATAAGATATTATTTTAAATTATTAGTGCTAGTAATATCCGGTAGTCTGGAGAAGTTGTACTTAAAGCAGTAATAATTCAAATCACGGTAACACCCCGACCTCAACTGGAAAGGATCCGTTGGGGTTTTGTTTATCTCCTGAGCGAGCGTAGCTAGCGGAAGTCGACAGCACTAATGGTTTTAAATAATGTCTAATTAAAGAGAGTACGTATATTAAGATAGTTATTATTAATTCATTAAACAAATTTTTTGCCTGTTCTCATTTTTTAATGTTTAAAAAAAATGATAAGCAGACAACATTACTAAAATAAAGGTTAGAAAAAAAAACTTTGTAATGTAATATTAATATATTTTTTAGATAATACGACTATAGGATGGGCAACATCGTCTTAATGAGTTTTTAAGAAATATAAGGTAAATTCATTTTTAAAATAGGGTGTTTTAAATTTATTTTCCTGAAATAGAATAAATTTTATAATATTTATATTTATTTAATGGTTTATGACCACTTAAATTATTTATTGCATAAAGAAACCATACAATGTAATAAATATCGTACTAATATACATATTGTTTTATGTTTGTGTTGACTTTATTTCAATACATACCTAATGACTTTACATTTTATTTTTTTAAGTTTTTAGAATAATTGGATATAGCACTAATATAATTTAAATTAACAAAAAAGAACTATTTTAATTATTTATTTTATTATAATTTTTTTGTTTATTGATAAATTATTCAGGCGTAAATAAAAAACTTCCTATAAATTAAAAGCTGATAAAAAAAACTTTTAAAGCCTTCAAGAAAAGAGAGTTATTTAATTATTTTTTTAAAAATTAATTTTATGTAGCGAATTCAAAATATTTCTCATACAAATCCCGGCAAAGACTTTAAAAGCTGATGTTTTATTGTTTGATCACTTTTAACTCCTTTATCGTTCACTCGTAATAAGAGACTGAGGTTTGAAATACAAAAGAACTGAATATTATTGAAGCAAGTGAATATTATTTAAGACAGTTGTAATATTATTCATAATCAGACAATCGGCGTAAGTCCACTCTGAGCACTGTTTGACAATTATTAAAGCAGCTCGACAGATTTTTTTCCAAATTTTTTACTCTGGCTTTTTTATTTTTCTCTTTTTATAACAAATTTAAAGTTGAACAAGGGACTAGATCCAAAAGCAAAAACTCTAAACGAAAACGAGTGTGTGTGTCGTTGGGAGAGGTGTTGTATCTGATTGGTGTTTTTTTGGAGAGTTGATGTGAGGTGTGTTGCATTTAGTCTTTATATATATATATATATATATATATATATATATATATATATATATATATATATACATACACATATGTGTTTTTTTTTTGTCCCCTTCTGTATTGACGATACCTAAATTGGGGAAATATTGACAGGTTTGCTGTTTTCCGTTATTTTAGAGACTCTAGGCTTCTTCACATGTGCAACTTTCCACCTATATCCTAGTAATTGTGTATCAAAATCAAATCCGCAAGTATATTCATTCCGATTATGACTCCCGCCAAAGCAACTAGTTGATTCAATTAAACCGCCTTATTCGAAACAGGTCTAAGGCAAACACAAACAAATAAAAAACTACTTTAATTTTCTTTGTATATATATATATATATATATATATATATATATATATATATATATATATATATATATATATGTGTATATTGTATATTTAACGGCGAACAATAGAATTCCTATGAATATGGGTGAGCAAATGAAGTCTCGACAAGTTTTTAGGCCAAAAACATGAAAAAACACGTTTGGCAATTAATGAATATGTAGCAGCTCGATAGATCAAACACACGAACGAACTTTGGTGAATTATCGGTGGTTCTCAATGAATGACGAATGTCGAATTCCATACCAACTTGGAATTTCAAACCGACTCGGAAACAAATTTGCTCAGAAAGGAATGCAGGGTTTAGCTGCGACGTAACCGAGAATTTGCCAAAGATCGTGTGTTTGTCGCCAAATCTAATTCTCTATCTCGTTAGTTTCGAACCGATTTGATGCAAGAAGTCGTTTTCTCATCAATTGCCAAAAAGTGTCGTAAAAGGTTTTTGGCCTGAAAACTGGTCAAGATTTTAGGAATTTTTTGGTTCAATGTTAAATTTGTTTCGAAATCCCCAAGGGTTATCCTTTTTTGGGGGCACCCTACACACACACACACACACACACACACACACACACACACACACACACACACACACACACACACACACACACACATATATATATATATATATATATATATATATATATATACATATCTGTGTGTGTATATGTAGAATATATTATAATGCTACATATTATTCCATTTTCACAATTTATTTGTTCTAATCGTACAGCATCTTGTCTTCCACTCTGTGACTTCAAGTCTGAGAGTTCATATTTGGAGAGAGTTGTTTAGTTTATATTGCACAATAAACGAGTATAACTGTTTTCAATTATTCCTTGTGTGTAGACAGATTTTTTTTTTTCAAATATATACAAACATAAAGGTTTCTAGTTCTCCTACTTTTTTCCCTATGGCCCAGTTGTTATTTATGTACAGCTTGGAAATTAATTTGGAATTTCAATAACATTAATTTGCCCACAAAGAGCGATGCATTTTCTGTAAATACATTATGTCTTTTCTTAATATCAGACTATTTTTGTGAACTTTCTGAAACAAAAAATATGTGTTCTTAATTACTGCTTTTGTTTAGCCACTGCAGATGCACCAATTCAATGTGAATACTTTTACAATGTTGAACATTGGAATCGTAAATGAACGATCCACAGCCGTTGGTCAACGATCCCTTTATTTAACGGCTATATCAGCTCCATCCCTCCCCCCTCTTGCTAAAATTTAAATAAAATAAACAGACCTGAAGATAACAAATGTCAGGGCTCGAGTGGTTTTGGCGTTGGATCCCAACAGAACTTGGTTAATCGGGATTATCTGAAGAATTATAGGCTGTCACGATATTGGAAATCAATACGGGAGACATTAATGCTCTTATGCTATCCGATAGAAGAAGGCTCCGTTTTATCTCGTTACCAATAATATACCGGAGATAAGTAGATAATCCCAATATTGAAAAATTTATATGCTTTTAATGTCGTTTTTTTTTTCCTAAGCATCGCATCGTGACTAGAAAAAACATGAAAACCCCCTGAGTAGTCAAACATATCTGATGTTTTATGTTGTTTTTAGAAAACCAGTTTTGATCAGAATGATAATTTATGTGTTCCTAAATAATATTAATAATATACTAGCAACATTTGGTTGTATAAAATTAAAATTTTGTTTTCTTGTTTTCCAATATTTTCTTGGTTTAGTGGAATTTATTATTCAAGTACTTTTTAAACAAAAGTAATTTAACTCCTCTATTTTTTTTCATGTACGAACGTTTAATGTTTTTGTCTTTTCGCTTTATACATTATCATTTCTACTATTTTATAAATTATTTTCTTGATTGTTCCAATTGTTTTCGTTATACATATTTAATATATATTACCATTTTCTGTTAATGATAAGTAAATAATTTTTTTTCAATGAGGTATGCATAAATATTAATTATAATATTCAGTTTTAAATCGATTATTTAATGGCATATAATTGCATGATAAAAGATTTAATACAACGGATAGTATTTTTTATAACTGTAGAAAATTCATGTTCCGCCTTGAGGGGTAAAGTGCGTACGAGGGATCTGGAAGACTCATCTTTATATTCATCTTTTATAATCTTCAATAACAGTCATGAAAGTGAGTTTTGGAACTTAATTGAGTAAAAGTATTGAAAATATAACTTATTTTAATTCGCTAGTTCGCATTTGTCCCGGCAAAACATGATAGTAGTGTTAAGTTTACATGTTCCACAACTGAGATATGCACTTATCCGTACTATCATGTTTTGTAGGAGCAACTGCGAAATAGCGTTTAAAAACTTGAAAAGTGTGAAGGAGAAATTAAATCTCAAAGTATTTCAACAGCTTCTGAAGGTTCCACAAAAAAATTAAAGATAACAATCAGACCAAATGGTTGATAAACACCGATACACCTGTACAGCAGAAGTTGGAAGATCCAACTTATTCAACTTGTTATACTTCAACTTAGCTAACTGTCCTTGC
Organism: Rhaphigaster nebulosa; assembly: GCA_948150685.1. Classification (NCBI taxonomy): domain Eukaryota; kingdom Metazoa; phylum Arthropoda; class Insecta; order Hemiptera; family Pentatomidae; genus Rhaphigaster; species Rhaphigaster nebulosa. Next base: position 113,811,654 of record OX411309.1, on the reverse strand, counting down.
TGATTAGTGATACATCGGTGTTAAGAAATAATACTCCGTAAAGAGCAGTTTTTACCAGTTCCGGATTTGGATTTAACGAGACTATTACGTACTTAGCCAACATTACCTTTATCAACCATTTTAATTTAATTAACTAATTTATATGTAGCGAGTAGAGTATATAGTCTATACAGCTGCACCATTTTCATGCAATTTTCTATTTCATTTGTTTTTGTGATATAGAATATAGTTTACAGACGATTTTGGTTTTGTGTAAATACATAAATAAAATACATTAAATATAAATATATATTTATTTAATTTGTAATTGACAGCTCATTATCCAGCGTTTTGCCAATTCGGGCTGGCAACGATAAAATCATATAAATGAAGACAGAAATGGTACATCCCACATTCACAGCCAATTACAGACTTACCAATATATTATGTAATAATATTCAATCGATACTGGTAGATAAGATGTGTTGAAAGGTTTGCGATTGATCTACTATCTCTGTTTGGTTTGTTTGTATAGATATACGAACAATCACGAGACTGCATTCATGTGATGCCTGATTTAACAAAACATTGACTTGTTTGTTATTAAGTTCTGTTTAAGATACCAAACGCTTTGTTTAGAATGTTACAATAATAATCTAATACAAACAGTCCCACTAGAGGTGGAAGGGAAACAAAATTCATGGGACCCGATAAGAGCCTGCTAGAAAAATCCAGTCAAAAAATCCAGTCTGCTAGTATTCAGTCAAAAAGTTTTTTGAACAAATAGAGGCAAATGATAAAATAAAATTTGTATTTTACCATTTTTAAAATATTTCCATTTTTGTTTATTATTTTCAATAATGAATCTTTGTAATCGACCAATTTATAAATATGTATGTTATTGATAGTTTAAAGACAAATAAAGTGTCGTCTATCGAGTCGAGGTTAGAATTGAATTTTGATTAGATTATTCAAACTTCCGCAAAAAGAAAGGCAAAAGTATTCTTGTGAATAATTGTTGTTGTAAATAAAAAATAGTTCAAGCTCTACTAGTGGTATTATGAACATTTTACTTAATAAAATGTAATTACTTAATTAAATGGAATGTAATTAAAGTAATTTTAATTAACTTATACTAGCATTATTTAGTAATTTTGTAAAAAAAAAAATAATGTGTTGTATTTTATGTAAAACAATAACTCTTGTTATTATAATGTAGTAGTTAAGTTTCGTCTTCATAAAACCTTAATTGACTTCATAAAACCTTAATTGAAAAGTTGAAATTAAAAATTGGCAAACATAAAACACATGAAATATTGAACGCTGTCCAGCTACAGGTCCAGACTCATCTGATGAAAAAAAAATTATGCTTTTCACTTAGAATTAAGTATTATGAAAATTTTGGTATGATTCGTTAGCGTTTTTGATGATTTAATTTATTTTTTTCATTAACTTATGATTATTGTATTTGATTAGTAGGAAATGGAAGCACGTAGGTATGTAATAAGAAACTACAATTGTTTATCATTACCATACTTCAATACTAAATAATAGCGAAGGAACTTCATGCTTCTTTTAAAACTAAGGCACTTCGCTCGGTACGATGAGCAAGAATAATTAGTCAAATCAAGTTACTCAAATGTTATTTCTTATTGATCATAGATATTCATCGGTCAGTCATTTATGCGTTTCGGCTCTGTAGGTAAAGGTGTTACTTCTTGTGCCCGGGTTCGGCAGACAATTTATTTATTCTGTTATGTCAGCTGTGGATCACCTTCGGATTCTGGAAAACCTCCTGGAGCACACTCAGCCTCTATAAGTGGGTGCTTGTCTCTTCGTTGGGTTGGGTTAAAACTGGGTTCGAGCGTTAATCCTGATTCTATCACTATCCTTAGTAGCTCTTGCCCAAGAAGCAGTACTTTCTCATCAAGCGCTGAACGCCATAAGCCAGTCATTGATACAGGTTTATATTATTATTATTTCCATTTTTTTGTTACATTATCTTATTATTAGCGATTATTGATCCGTTATAGAAAATTTTGCCCGATTGAGGAGCTGAAGCGATAGAAGTAGGGAGATAGAAGAGCGGACTATCCGCCCGAGCCAAACCGGTTGAAGATATGAGCCAGCGGCCCTCAATCACTCCTACTCGCTATCATTCTCGTCTTGGACCAGCGCTAAAAATAGCCTCCTCTTGTCCTTACCTGTACGAGTACCTCTGTATCTTCGTATCTACGGATACTGCCGATATTGTCACCGATAGCTTCTCATTCCTGTTTATTATATGAACTTATTTTTATTTCATTAAAAATATTTAGATACGACTAGAAGGGCTTCTGGTCGCCTTAGATAGTTGTGTCCATGTCCCATCATATCGTTTTTCAACTTCTCAGATGTTCCAGTTTGGTTAATACATCACTAAGAGTTGGAAACTGTTGGAAAGTCCTAATGTGCATTACTGTTTGAAAATAGTATTATAATAACATTAAAGTATCTAAATATGCAAAAAAAAAACAAAGTCAATTGATGGATAAGAAAATTACAGGATGCAAAAAAAAAATCTGTCTTTTATAACTGGAAACTTTAAAATTTGCATTTAAAACCTCTCAGTTCGTTGGAATGACAAGGCGTCTACTAACACTTCATTCGTTTCCTGTAAATTTATGTCAACGACTCATTATTCAGCTATCTTTCCACCTAGAGTAGTGATTTTTTGGTATGGTACGAGTCGATTCTTGTCACAATGAACTGTAAAGAGCATTTACAAAAACATTGTAATACAATTGCAGCATAACTGTTTTATGTTAGCCTTCCCCCTACCTTCATCCCTCACACTACATTCTTTTTATAAATGCTGCTGCAAAGAATCTCTGAAAACTACAGAAATAATCATTTGACCACGTAGAACCTTGTCATTCCAAAGGGTCGGTGAGATTGACATCGATCAAACCGGATATCGATATGTTTTTAAATATCTTTACCTCAAGCCTTTCTAGGTCTAAATATTTCTTCTTCCAACCATTTTCCACCTTTTACTTCCTTCCTTTGTCGCATTAATTTTAAATGTTCAAATAATTTAGGCATTTTTATTTCCTTGTACGGGGTAAAAGAAGTTTAGTAATCGCGAAAATTTTATTTTTTCATATTTCAACGGAAATATTCATTTTGGCCATTCCTGAATCGGTTTTGACTTGTTTCGTCGTGTCGTCTGTACGTACATTCGTATCTCGCTTAACTCCAAAACGGTTTTACCCAACTGAATATTCCTGTTGTTTGTCGCCATTGTTACATTTCCGAAGTTCCATCATGTTCAGTTAGCTCCATCTTCTTTCAATCGTATGGACGTCATATTAAATTAATTTATTTCATAAGCTGTATAACAGTTTTCCTATCTTTTCTTCAGATGTTTTAAAAATCGCCAGCAGCAGACCTCTAGTTTAGCGAAAAGTTTCTATTTATAACATGACTACTATGAAGGAAACCTAATAGGTTTAGATGAATATATGTTCGTCAAACGATGATGTTAATTGGAGGGGAGGATTTTCATATTGGAACGAAAAACATAAATATATTATTTTTGTTATTGTTAAAACCAATAAACTTTTTATTAAATTTTGTTTTTCAAATCTTTATGTTGTTAATTTTATCATTTAATTAAAATTGATCGTCTATTTATCCTAATATCCGCCTTTTGTTTTCAGATCTCTAGAAAACATGATTGTGGAAAATCTTTCTCTGCATAACTGGTGAGTAGTACCCTTTTCCCTTTTAAAATCAAAGATTTTTATTTTTTATCAATAAAATATTTTGACCAGAGGATTGTTGTAAGACATAATATTTTTATGTATACTATCTTAATTTTTTTTTATATTCCCTGTTTCACCTCACTATATTAATTCTTCTCATTTATATTATTATTTTGTATTGCTTTCCATAGCCTACAAATAAGACCTAAACGTCAGCACACATTAAACAATATGTTTCCTTATTTCGATTTTGATTTCTAATCGTACCCCCATTTTTCATCTCCTCGAATTAAATGTCACTGTAAAGCCATTGATGGTCTGTCGCATAGGGCGTTGCGCGTCTTGGGTTGGTATATGGGATCCAAATGATCATCTGCCGAACTGACACCAATAACTGATAGTAGAGGAAGTACTTTACGGAAGTACTTCAGAGGAAGTCAAAACCGACCATCGTTTTAAAATAAGAATAGTTTTACATTTTATTCAATACCATTTCTGTCTTTCTTTATCTTTTTTGGTTTATTCATTTAGGTATTATGGATACTCTCATTTATTTTTTTAATGTAAATCATAGCACAATACATTATTTTGTTTTTTCTTCTCTTTATTATTCATTCGTTGACTGGCCCAGTTATGCGATGGAAGACCCTCTCTCTCATTTTCCTTTCATCCGAAGATACGGTAAGGCAGTGCCCTAACAAGGCGACTCTCCACTGACACTTTACGATCCGCAGCCTCATCGTAACAAGGATTGAACTTTATGTTCATCGCCGATCACCGTTCTTCCCGCTGTAATTGTTCTTTGAATAAATTGTGTCTTATTTAACGGTGCAAATAAAAATGAAAAAACTTCTCATTTTATGGGGTCTGGTTAACCCTGCTTTAACGAATATGTCAGGGTTACAAGCATTTTACAACCAATGTGTAGCATAAATATCAAAGGTCTGGAACGTCTTCGTTTCTCAGCGAGGCTATAGAGGCCAAATAGTCTGCTGAAGACTGATTCGCAGGCCTGTTGAACTTATTTGTCAGGATTAGACTTGAGCGAAAAAAAAGACAAAAACAATAAAATATTATAAAAAAAGTAAGAAATTATGACATAAATTCCAATTCATAAATTAAAGAATATTGTCTTTATGAAATTATTAAATAAAACAAGTCAAAGCAAAAACAAGAAATCCTTGTATTTTCTCTCGTTATGTGTTTATACATCAGTGATGACAAATTTTCTGCTAAAATGGAAGCTTCTCATGTTACGCAACTATAAAAACACAAATTTTGATTGATTGCAAATTAAAGTAAATTATAACGCAAAATTCTATTTTAAAAAAGAAACAGAAATTGTTGGACACGACTAGATGCCTTGTGGCTGTTATATTATATTCAAATGCACTGCCTAATTTTTAATACAAAAAATTATCTGCGAAAACTTTTGAAAACAAACACAGTTTTTTTTTTTTTGTGACGGGAGTTCCGGTCGGCTGAAATACTCGAGGCTGTTTGTGAGATGATTTGACTTCAAAAATAATTGAATATCGGATGATATTGTTGAATAAATGCAAACTGCACTATGTGTACTAACTTTGCCTCTGGTTGATGAAGGAAAAAATAAGAAAAATTTACTTAGTGATATGATAATTACAGTAAAAATGCAACTTTTTCTTAATTTTTTCGTTCATCGACTCTAGACAAAGTTATTACACATAAGGCATTTAATTGTGTCAAGTGATTTCTGTACCTTTTTAAAAATCGATTTTGCGCTACAGTTTACTTTAAAACACAATAAATCAAAATTGGTTTCTTCATAGTTGCATAACTTCAGCATCTTCCATTTTAGCAGGAAATTTGTCTTCACTGTTGAATAAAAACATAATGAGAGAAAGTTGATGTTTTGTTTTTGTTATAACTTGTCATACCAAATCATTAGTGTATACAATGGATGCTAATCTCCCGGGTCGGATGTCACTAACTAGTCTAGTTTGGATAAAAAAAAATTTCCTTTAAACATTTAATATTCAAAATTTGAATTTTTAAAGTCGCTATTGTCGTTGTTCTTATCGCTGATTCGGTTGAAAAGTTACAGCAGGCAGTGACTGAATGGTATGAGGGTCGAAAAGGGATGTTGATCAATATCAGAAATAGTAAGGTAGTACAAGTAGGAAGGCAGATTGAAGATGTACAAATGCACTGCAATGGTGAAGTCATTTACCTTGGAACAGTCATAGAAAGATATTAAAGTGGACTTGGAAATATCTAACAGAATAAGCAAAGCGAATGCCGTCTATTAACAGATTTGCAGTACTGTTGTAGGAAACTGAGTAGTGGCTAAGGACGTTAACCTACATATATTTAAATCTTTGTACCTACCGATACTTCTGTATGGCGCTGAAAGCTGGATACTAACATACAGGGAGGAGAGCAGGGTTGCTCTGCTGAGATGAACTGCTGCTGAGATGAAATTTCTTCGAAGAACAGTTGGTAAGACTAGGAGGGACTGTGTTCGCAACTAATGAATACGGCAGGAACTGAAATGGTTCGTCCATATGGTTAGGATGAAGGAATATAGGGACTCATTGAAGACGATGGACTACGCTCCGGATAGCAGAAGACTTTAGTGCTCCCAAGAGAGTCATATCTGGAATATATCAATAGATTTTGGAGAGAAAGAGGCAAACATCTCCGTCGGGCCAGAAATCCAGCAAGGAACAAAGAGGAGTGGAGTTCGTGGCTATGCACTCTCCTACTCTGAGAGGTACAAAAGGGGGAAGTGAAAGAAGAAGAGAGTCGCTATTTGACCCACTGTGAGCCGCTTCAGTTGAAGAATTATCAACAAAGATATCACAGTTTTTCTAAACCTTCCATTGCGTGCTTTTACTCCAACACACTCTACTTTTGTGCGTCATTAAAAATATATATTTTTAAATATTCAATTCATTGTTGAGAAAATCTAACTGACGACAGCCATAGAAGGAAATAAAAAAATAAAATAATTAAGGATGTTCTAAATATTAAATATTAAATATTTTCTATACTGATATTGAGAAAACTAAAATAAACACTTCTTTTAAAATAATCAATAGTAATAAATAAATAACACTGACATTGACAGGTGATACACATTACATAGCTATTATAATAAATCTCATATATGATACAAGGGAATGCCGGGAGCTGTATCGAGATGATTGTTCGATTGCTGCATATGAACCGGCCTTGGATGTGCATTGTGGTGTTAGCCAAATAATAAGTCAGATGCCATCACTTGCCGCCACACACAAAGCAATAGCCGCCTATTAGCCGATAACTGTGCTTAGCCTAATAGCCAGGGCATTACACCTATTTATTAGGCTAATGCCTTACTCTCTCCGCTCTCTTCTCGACATTGTGCAACCTAGTCCTTTTTCGGCTTTCATTTTCGTCTTCCTTTTCTTTTTTTTCTATCCTTTACGAAATGGAATTGTTTCTTCGTGATATAGCGAATCGCTTTACGATATACCTGATTCGGTAGGGGTCAGGGTTCAAGTTCTCGTTTTAAGGCTTCGGTTCAATCGATGAGAAAAATACCACTGAAGATACTTTTTTGGCACTTATGAATTACAGCTTGTATTAAATATTACTTTTAGTAAATAGTAGTTAAGGTTACTATTGATATTATTATATAATTTGAAAATAAAGTAAAACGTCGTGCTTACATAAAAAAAAGCAAAGCTTGCAATATTAATTTTTGATGGAAAAATAGCTTTTTTCAGCGAGTCAGTTCTGAAGGTAGACAAGAAAACGAATCTCACACTGATTGAGGACTAGCAGAGTGATTCAAGACGCAATAGAATTTAAATGACTGAGGCCAATTGTTAACAGAGCTATGATAAAAAGTGTGGAAGCATCTTGTAAACAGTTTGTTTCTTCTATAAACTATCTGACTCCGGCGAATGAAGTATGGAGAAAGATCCTAACCATCAAAAGAAGCAACAAATAATTACTTGACTTGACGTTAACCCTCAAATTGTAACTAACCTAATTAGAGAAGCATCTTCCTCATTTCACATTCTGACCCGATAGATTCTCAAGAAGTAGAACAGGTGTAGTCTAGTGGAAAGCAATTTCAGAGGATCCACTAAACAGTACCAGATGGAAGAGCTAAAATGTATCCTTGAAAACGGTAAGGGAAGATCAGCCCCTGGTCTGGAAGGTGTTCTAAGAGAGTTCAGTAATATATTACCAGAGGAAGGAAAATATCGTTCAGGCATTTAGAACGAAATATGGAATATTGGAAAATTTCCGTCCAGCTGGAGAAAATTCATCATTATTATTATTACCTGGCGTTTCGACTGAGCTGTTGAGTCCAAAGCCTGCCCCATCATAGATCGCCAGTCTTCTCTATCTTTTGTTGCTGCCTTCCTATGTCTGATACCAAGTAGAGCCCCTGCTTAGACTGCCACGCTGTCCTATCTGCGAACTTTATGACGTTCAACTCGCCTTGAGCCATTTAAGCGCTCAAACAGTATTTTATATGGGATTTCATTCGGTTCCATTCTTGTTATATGACCCACCCATCGAAGCTTTGAAAATTTAGTTTTGGTGAATTCATTCTGATCTCCTTAAATAGCACTCAATTCTGCATTATCTCTCTTTTTCCAAGCGCCTTGTTCATAAACTTTACCGTATATTCTTTTCAGCATCCTCCTCTCAAACCTGAGAAAGACTTGTTCCTGGGCTCAAAACATTGTCCAACATTCTGAGCCGTGGGTAAGGACCGGTCGAATAAGCACCTTATAAATTCTTGTTTTTGCGTCCTTACCTAATGCTTTTGGAGATCTAAACATGTTCAGTTTGCTAGAAGTCTTCACCTCTGAATTTCTTCCTCCATATTATTTCGACTGTTAATTAGGGTTCCTAGGTAGATGAAGGATAGAACTCTTTCAAATTTGTATTTTCCAATTAAGATGTACCCCGCTTCCTGTACACTTTGTTTTTTTCCGCATTTACCATGAGACCCAATCTTGACGCTGATTGTTTCAGTGCCCTAAAAGCTATTCTTACCGCTTCGAAAAATCATCCTGTAAGGTCCAGATCATTATCATAGCAGATTAGAGTTGTACCAATCATTGTACCAATTCCAAAAAAAGAGAACAGCTTCCAACCTAAGGATTTCCTACCCATTCCGTTATTTTTATTGCATAATTTGGTCGGGTTTCTGTGGTTAATTTAATATTTAAGAAAATTTGTCCATGGGACTTTTTTTTTTTTTTTTTTTCCCCTACCTGACCTTTCGGTCATACGGGGTCGTGGCGGCAGCGGGGTATTACGATGGGGTAGCGTGTGTCACTGCCACCAATGAACTACACTTTTATTTTATTGTCTTATTGTACAATATTCAATGAGGATCATTTATTTTTGGGAACAACAATCCTGCTACTGTAGTGCAGCCCGGTGTGCGTTTGCACACCGGGCTGCACCTTGTCCGCTACTATGGAGCAGCCCGGTGCGGATCCTTGATTTCTACCCACGGTCCTGTTCATGCCGAGTCCGAAGAATCATCTATGCACTTGAGGTGAGAATATTTATCACTAAAATATGTCCATTAATTTATGGCATATCCTCATCATCCTTTAGTTTCTTATTATTTTTTTTTTTGCCCGAAGAATCTGAAAGTCGGCTCAACAGTATAGAGAGTTCATTCAAACAAGCGATTTATAAAACATTGATTAATGTGAACATAATTCTGAGTACTACTAGACCCATCCCAGATCTGAAAAGACCTTATCGATGAGGGAAGCTATCATGCTATCATGACTTAGGATTGGACATTGCCAGTTTACCTTTTAAGATATATCCCATAGGAAGCACCCACATGCGAAAAGTGTGATAATAACCCACAATCAGTAAAACACTTGCTGCTGGAGTACACACGATTCGAACAAATCAGAAAAAAAAAATAGGATTATCGAAAACATTAAGAAAAGTGCTGATAGATAAGAAAGAACAATTGACCACTCCGTCAAAATTCCTGAAAAGAATTGTGTACTATAACAGAAGATAAATTATCCCTTGATGCCAATAACCTTATGGGGTAGAGGTGTAGAAACAAATAAAACAATTAATATATCACTCCATAGATCGTGAATAGGATAGATAGATAATGGGTTTTCAAGACATCACGCACAACCGGATAAAATTTGTAATAACGTGAATAAACATTTTTCTGGGAAAGAGAGGGAGTTTAAACAATACAAAATGTTATGATGTCAATCAGTTTTGCCCAAAATTTGTTATAAATAAATTTAAAAAAACAAAACATTATTTTTATTGTATTCCTTAGAAATAAATAAATTGATTAAAACTTTTGATGTTATTTTCTCATTATTAAGATCTGAAACTCTGAGTTACAATTAAGTACAGTGATAATTTACCTATTATGTAGCGTGTTTGGGGCATACCTATAACTTTTGAATAACCTTACCTATAGAGCCCTTTGAATAACATTGAACATTAATCATATTCTCCGCCACCAAATTAGCCTTTACTTGTCAATTAAAAATATTTTGTCAATTTTAAGAGGATGATTGTCTGCAATTAGAGAATACCTTAATTATATGGGTTAAATAGCTTATATATATTTAAATCTTTTATTTTTAGTTCGAATAATATACATTACTGTTAAAAAAATATGCATAAAATGGTTGAGAAATCGTTGGAATGTTGGCTGATTAGTTACTTTCTACTGTTTTAATCTTTAAAGAGAGATTTTAATCTTTATTTTTTTTTTGGAGGGGAATCTTCAAAGAAAATCCTAAAAGCATTATAAACACATTCATGTTAGGAAAACTGTGAATGTCCTTTGTATAATAACGGTAATATGCATGGAATTTGTTTCCATAAAAGGACATATTCTTTTATCATATACCAATTTTATCATATCAAGGACATATTATTTTCATTCTTTTCTCATAGTCATATTACATAGTTTTCTCAATAGAAAATTATTGATTGAAAATTTCTTGAATTCGACAATATGTAAAAAAAAATCTGGTGCACCACTGTTTAAACATTAAAATATTTAACTTTGTTGGCATTTAAATCATTTTCAAAAACATGGAATATCTAGAATGTGTTTTCGAGTTATCAAAAACTAAACAAAGATTTACCGATTCAGAACACTTAGAAAACATCTGCATACAGTTCAATGCGCTTTATCATTGCTATTACTGGTCCGTTTCCTATGTTGGTGTTGTGTTTTTGTAGGTAATTTAATTAACTTTTGACTGTTTTTATTAAAAAAAAAAGATAAAACTTTAAGGAGAAGATTTTTGGAAAGCTTTATCAAAATCGTTTGAACCGTTTCGGCGCTACATTCTTGAGAAACACACGTTTTCGGCTATTGCGCAGCCGATATTATAAAAATGATGTTGATAAAAACCAACAAAATCGATCGACTTGTTTAAGAGATAATCGTGACACAGACACAAAGATCTCCGTCTAAAAATGCGTTTTTTGGTCTGAGTTGGTTCTGATACGCATGAATCCTTTGAAAACTGAACATCGAAAATTCTACCCGATTGCAGTATCTTCCTTTCCTACGCGGTAAAGAAAAAACAAAAAAAAAGATGGAAAGTAAACCATAGGAGCAATTAAAACCTAAATGCAATTATTTTTCGTACAAGAAGGTCAGGGACAGTCGGATCCGGACTGAATGAAGTCCTCTCCATTGAGCGTGTCTTCTCCAAGAAACTGGAATCTCGTATTGATTGGATAGCTCACTGGGGATCTATCTCAGCCTCGAGTTCCCCAGGGAAATGCAGCATTTCCATCTCCTCTTTCTGTGAATGAGTTATAGGAGTATCCGGCTCCTGAGGTTCTTGAGGCACAGTCGATAATTTAATATTGTTTTTTTCAGGATAATATTTTTTTTATTGACACAACTTTGAGAATAAAAAAATTAAATCTAAATATTCAAAATTGATAAGGAGGGCCTATACCTGAAAAAATATCAAAACATGTACACGGTTTCATAGATAACATTTCCCCCACTTCAAATTCTGGAATATTTGTAATATCATAATGAAATTTTCAGGATCCCAATTGGGTAGCATGAAGTTAGTTTGAAGCGTATTGCCGACTTTGTGACCTACCGAAATATTCCTCCAGCGACTATTTTTTTCGGATTCTATTAGGAAATGAAATTTCAAGACGAATTAATATCGTGAAAGTTTTTGATCTGATACACCCCGAGGGTTGCGAACTTGATGTAAAAATCATAGAGAACTAAAATCGCAAAAAAAAAAAAAAAAAAAAAAAAAAAAAAAAAAAAAAAAAAAAAAAAAACAGTTTAAATTTGCGTTACCCGTGATAGGTCTAGATTAGGGTTCTTTGTTAGGATAAATGGCTTCATAGTTAATGTTACAATTATGAAGGAAAAAACTATGATGTTTCTTTACACTAATTAAGAACTATAACCAATTCTTCATTAGCACTTTATTTTGAAATTATTTTTACAGCATGAAATTTTTCTTGAATATTATGATATTGATATAGGTAATAGTGCACTAGAAGAAATCTTATACTTTATAGTGAAAGGCTCAGAAAAAAAAGCAGTTAGGCCTTGAAAAAGATGGATAGAAGTGATGAATGAAAGCATGATGAATGGTATAAGGCTTAAGAGAAGAGGTAGAGACAGGAAAAAGTAGATGATAGTATATCTTCGTATAGTCCATATTTAATAATCCATAGCGTTATTAGATTCTATAGCTTAATGCAAATCAATTAAGTTAATAATTAAGTAGGAACTTTCGGCAATTATACTTACAAATTGGTAACTTTATTTTCCAAATTTAATACACTCGGAACGTTTCGGACTATTGATCTCCAGAACTAGAATTAACTTTTTTATATATTATATTAAACAATTGCTTTAAAAAAATGTATTACATGAAAATTAAAGTATATATAATAATTTAATTAAAACTATCTAAAACTGATTTATGTTCAAGGATATTTAACTCTTCCTAATGCCACAATATTAAATTTCAATTGAAACTTATTTTAATTTACAATATTTGTTAATCTATAGCAGTCCTTATTAGTCATCACTGCAATCTTTAAGAATGATCTGATTTGCTCTTTGATTCTATTTATCAATTGACTATTATTATTACCTTCGTATATAATTTTTATTGTTTTAATATATCATTAAGTGCTATCTATCTTGTTAGTTTTTTTATGTAGTTAATTAGTTTTTATCATCTTTATAATATCGGCTTGATTAATTATAATATATAATATATAATATCGACTATTAAAGTTCTTTGTATCAGTTTTGTAATTTACAGTTTTTTTCTATATTCTTAGTTGTACTACATATATTGCTTCTTTTCTATTTTTAGTTATTTTTTTATTGTCTAGTATTTCAAGCCTGTCAAAATCAAACTTATCCTGTTGCTTTTTACTATACGTTAGTTCTGAATATGGGGAACAATGCCCTGAAACGTTAATTAATATATTCAATTAATAAAATAAAATTACCAATTTGGAAGTATAATAGCCAAAATTTCCAACTATATTAAAATCAGTTCCTATAAAATTTGAAAATATTAATAAGCGAATAATTAAATTAATTTTAATAATAATAATAATCAATGGCTAATATTATAATAACCTATAATTGGATATTGTAGAGACGTTATGGATAGATTCCGTAGATTTTTAAATTAAATTATACTTTTCATTACCAATTCAAATAAGAAGATTTCTTTTAGATGAGTATTTCACGTAGGATAGTGATTTGTGAGAGCTCCAGAGGGAGTTGAATTAAACTTAAGTTAGGTAACAATTCTGTTAGAGAGGCTTTGGATTGCATACCTAGTGATGTAAAGAGAACGGATTCAGTGATAGGTGGAAGAGAGAGGAAGTTTCTTGTACAATATCTGTCATAATTTACTAAACCGTGAAGGCTTCGAGCTGAATATTTTCGTTTTATATCCGAAACCATGCCATACCATCGAGAAAAAGACATGTTATTATCATTTCATAATACTTTATATTTTAAGTTGGGAATTGATTTCCTAATAAACGCGGACATGGGATTACGTACGACGGAGTTCCCAATTAGAAACAGTTCTCCTAATAACAGCCATTATTTGGAAAATGGCCGCCTATAGAGAGCTAATTGTGCTAAGCTATCGAAGAAATAGATATGATTACCCGTGTAGCAGTGGATGCGGTCCCCTGGGCAGGACGGTACGACACACCTTCGGCTAATTCATGACCATTAGTCCTAATTCCAAGGATCACCGTTCCCTAAATGGCGGTTTGTCTTTGGGGGTTGGAGGGTGTTCCCTTCCTGAAAATGTACGTTACCAGCGCTAAACACTGTGGTTCTCCTCGAGGGTGGCAAATGGATTTAGGGGTTAATGCCATTTAGTTGTGGGACCTTCGTCCTTGTGGATTTTTTGAAGTGTGACTGCTTGTGTTTAACCGGTGAGAACTCCAGCGGAATTCCCACCCTTCGGGACCGCTTCCCATCCCTCCTGATTGCAGACTAATTTTTTGTTGTCCACTTTACGCCATTATCAATCACGGACTGTATTCAGTTGACATCCGCATGATGGTATGGAAGGATCAATCTAATTAGGAATTGATAAATTATATGCCATTTCTATAAAGTTGTTTTATTGAAAACTAGTTTCGAATGTTATACATACATTCATCTTCAGTTCTAAAAACCCACAAAAAATTCAAAATAAGCAACTCAAAATATAGTTTGGTATTATTATATATATTAAATTAGATTAATATAAATCAGTATTATAAAACATTTATGAATTATGAACTTAACTAAAACAAGAAATCAAATACATGTTGGTACTCACCGTGGTTAAAATTGATAATAATCTCGCATTGAACTAACAATGAACGAATGGTAGGTATGGTGTTTTTAGGTAAACGGTTTAAGGGTCAGGATTTTTCCAGTAATGCCGGTGAGTAATTGTTTTTTCTGTTATAGATGGGGATAAATTTAAGATTGGACTATTGGAGATATTTATTTGGTCATTTAAGCAAAAATCTGGATTGGATTTGAAAGATTTTATTATTTAAAATGCTTCATATATATTTAATTTGAGGCTGTTTTCAACGTGATGTATTGAGTTGACAGAAGTTAATTGATAAGGTTTGTAACGTGGAGCTACATTTTTAAATGTTTATTACATTGAAGTTTACAAACCCCAAGAAGCTCATTCGCCTAGAGAAAATGACGATGAGGAGCCCTAAATACGCGGTAAGAGTTGGCACAGACCCCTCCGAGGAATTTGAGGCCGACAGTGGCGTGAGGCAAGGTGATGTCCTGGCATGCCTCCTCTTCAACCTGGCAGGAGAAAAAGCTGTGAGGTAAAACGAAGTATACCATGCTTGACAGGTTCGTCCAGCTCTTTGGATATGCGGATGACATCCACATTGGAGCAAGATCCGAGAGGGCTCTGAAGAAAGCATTCCTCGCCCTGGAAGCTGCTGCGAACTGTCAACAAAGCTAAGACCGAATATATGAGAATAGGAGGGAGAAATGCGGAAGGTCGCTTGGAAATAGGTCCGTACAAGTTTGAGTGTGTGAATAACTTTGTATTCCTGGATTCCGAATTCAATAACCAGAACGATGTCTCCAAAGAAATCCAGAGGAGGATCACCGCAGCCAACATGTGCTATTTCGGCCTGCCTAAGCACTTTAGGAGCCGCTTCTTGTCCAACAAGCCGAAGGGAAACCTATACTACACCCTGGTGCGCCCGGTGCTTACCTATGGCTCGGACGTAAGGGCAATTACAAAGGCTGACGAAGAAAGAATTGCTGCATTCGAGAGGAACATGCTCCACCGAATATATGGGGCCATTAAAGAAGGAGAGTACTGGAGGCACCGTAGAAACCAGGAGTTGTCGGTCCTGTACAAAGACGCAATCGTCGTAAAACACATACAAATTTGCCGACTTCGATGAGCCGACCACATTGCCAGGGTGTTATTCCTGCAAGAACCATGAATGGGGAACTTCCAGAAGCAAGAAGAGTCGGAAGGCCAAGATGGCTGGACAGCGTAACCGCGGACTCGAGGACACTACTCAGTGGTATCCACCCACACTGGAAGACTGCAGCTCAGGACCGTGCCAACTGGCGAGGGCTATTGGAGGAGGCCCAGACCCGGTAACGGGTTGTCGCGCCATAGAGAAGAAGAAGTTTACAAATCATTGTAATCATAAAATTTTAGATTGTAAAACATTTTTCTTTTATTTCGAAAAAGACCTGACTATTGTAATTAATATTTATTGCAGTTCATAAAGTTGTATTTATACATCCACTAAGTGAAAACTACTCGGGCTAGAAAGAGAGTTTATGCAACATCCCCCACCTAGTCAACCCATAAATACGGCCGGAATGATTCAAATCCTGAATGGTTTGTTGGCGTAGTATAGTGCCCACACGTAGTAGCTTCGTGGAATTTACATAACTCCTCTCTTCAGGAAATTGTAGCCTAGAATGATTTATATTCTAAGAACTATTAATATTTATGAGATTTTTTATTTAAATTTCCACTACATTATACATCAAAAAGTCTGAACATTATATCTGTGCCTGTATGAGCACATCTTTTTTTTCTGAAGTTATTGCGTAAGGGATAACGGTTCGTTCCAAAAATTCAGGGAGTTCCCGTTCTACTTTAAGGAATATTACTGATGCACTTATCGAATCCTGCGAAACTGGTCTAATTTGATCCTTATTTTTTTAAATATCACTAATGATGATAGTAATAATTAATAATACACATTCTAGTATTCTCTGCAATCACCCTAGTCTGGTGTTGCGCCGGGTACCCATCGTTTACCCGGTTCCTGATTTTCACAAATGGTACCCGATTAATGCCCGGGTTCGACTAATCATTCATAAGTCAACGTTAGAACGACTATCCCATCAACAAGCATACGATTGATTTTTTGTTTTAACAAACAACCCTTTCTAATGACTGCCAGAAGAGAAAACGTAATAGCACTGAACGTAACCTTATGAATACCCTGTAAAAGATGATCTTGTCAATTATTGTCAGTTGATGTAACAATTTTAGTACAAATTAACTTTGTAATCATAATTATTGAAATAATTACAAATTAGTTGAGTTGATCTAATTATATTGTACGATTATATGTATGTTTTTTAATTTTGTTTAGTTTAGTTTTTTTTTTGTAAATTCCAGGATTTTTATTCTCCTAGTATACAAAGAAATATGTGAAGGATCAATACGAAAATATTATCCATGCAACAAAATATTTGATTGTTACAGTGACTACACATCCTCATCCTCGTCATCATCGCTTGTATCTCAATTTTTTTATATATTTTCAGTAGTGTTGCTCCCCTTATTTTTTCTAGCTCCAGATGGGTACAAAAGCAAAATTGTGAAGTTTGAACACTGTAGCTCAAGGAAAAATTTTGTCCCTAAAATCTTAAAATTTGAAAATGTAGTCAATATTCCATTTTTATTTTATTAATTTATTTTTTTAAATACAAAAAAAAGTGAAACATATTTCTATCATACATGTTTTACACTACTTCAAAGTATTCCAAACAATATTTGTCTTTTTATTACTAACTAGATCGAATACTGCTTACATATAAAGATACGGAACCCGAAAATGTTTGGTAATAGTTGATACTTGTTTTACATCGATCTGTGGTTAATAAAAAATTGTTATTTTAGTTTTTCTTACAAATAATATATGGAAGTAAATAAAAAGAAAGCTTTTAATCAAACCTTTATTTCTTAAAAATGACTTATATGTTGGTAAATAGTTCAATATATCGACTTCGTTGTTTGATAAATATTTATCTACCTCATTGGCTCTACAACCCTCAGTGGGTCCTGGCCTCCTTGTAGAGCCAATGAGGTAGATAAACATTTTTCAAAAAACGAAGTCGATATGTTGAACTATGTACCAACATATAAGTCATTTTTAAGAAATAAAGCTTCCACCATTCAGTTCTGTTCTGTGCGGCCACTTTCCAATTTCTTACTGTACACAATAAAGAATACAATTTATATAAAATATATTTTTATTTGCGGAAAAAATCGTTTTTTGTGTTTTCTGTTCGTTAAATGACATTTACGCCTATTTCTAAAAACGATATATTACAATTTTTTCTTCTTTCATGAATATAGGTTTTGATTTTCTATTCTGATAAAAAGTCTGGAGTAAGTTTTATTTTCGGTCTTCACTTGCATTTCCCCTTTAACCTTTAACCGTGTTTAAACTTTACACTTTTTGTTTTGTACTCAAATGAAACCAGAAAAAAGATAGGAAGCAACACTTTTGAAAAAAAAAAATTAATTTACTCTGGGAGGATTGACTTTGTTAATGATCGAATTGGCGATGGTAGTAGCAGAGGTCAATTTTATTATGTTACCAGAATTTTTCCTCTTGATTTTATTGCGAAAGTCTCCAAATTCATCCCTTCACTCCCTTTCCTGGATAAAGGAGATCCCTTCTAATGAAGAAGAAATATCCTGGATGATAGGTAAAATGTATTGTAATACACAATGCTAGTGGAATCAGTTAGTTTCGCGTAGTATTTCTGATCGGTTTAGTATTTTGTTTTCCAACTTAAACCTCTCCTTCCTGTAACAGAGATTCATTAAAATATGGCAAGAGCCGAGGTAGAGGATGCGTTGATACGTGATTAAAGGACAGAGAGAGAAGTGAGGTCAGAGCTCTAAATTAGCTAATGCCCTACATCCATTGGCTGGAATTATCTTGAGGCAAATTATCATGAGGTAATCTTCCATTTAGTCCCTTATTGGCGGCTTCTTATGTCACCACATTGACTCCAAGGCCACACGCCGATTTTAATGTGGCGGCTTCCAATTTCGTATTGGGAGCTAATGATGTTCTACCGGGTATTAATAGATTTTTAGATTGGTTTCTTGATGATATTGGAATAAAAGTTAAAGTTCTGAAGTGCCGAACAGTAGTTTATCTTAATGACTGATTTTGTTGGATAATCATTTCTGATTCGACTATTTTTCCTTGGCGTTAAACTATGATGGACTTAAACTGTACTCAACATCATTGCTAATGGGGAATGCTCAGGAAGCGATTTACCACCATGAAATACCATCTGTGAAATAAACAGGGCTGGATTTAAAGTTTGGGCGTTCCTAGTTCTAAGAGTTTTAGCCGCACCTCTCTGTAAACTATCAGAAGGCGGGACGGGAGCTCGGTCCGGCATTTTCCTTCAGAAAATAATTTTTATTATGACAATTTTACGGGAACAAACCCATTTCCCTGATGATTTGTACCTTACCCTCTATAATCACTAAACCATTGAAGAAGGTCTGAAGAACAAGAAATATTTTTTTTCAAATAAACTTTTGTTTTGGTAAATACTTCAGGATGGACAAATATTCAGCAATGTGAAAACAAATAATTTAATTTTTTTTTTTTTAATAGCAAAATTGATTCTGGACTTGCTGTTCCTAAATACAATTAAATTCCTCTGTTATCTTTTTAGATTTTAATGAATTAAAATCAGAATGTAATATCACACGATAAAAACAATTTTAATATGAAAAATATATAAATAAAATCATTTAATATGTCTATGATGGAACCATGGAAAAGAAAAAATGTTGAAACGTTGTAGGTATAATGATTCGGGAAATTCGAGCGCATGAAGCCAAAATTTTTTTATAAATTTTTACACAACATCGGTGCAATGCCAAAGTGGTGTATCTCCAAATTTTGCTATTTTAGGGTTATGTTGCATTTTAATGTGTGCCTTTCTATTCCCTTCGCAATGCCAAAAATATCTTTCTCAATATGAGACGTCACTAATTAAGGATACAAAATACTAACGATTTAATTAAGAAGTTAGCTATCTCACTAATGTTCTCAGTTCCACAAATTTTCAGATATGTCACTTTGGCATAGCACCGACGATGTGCTATTAATAACTAAGGGTCTCAATAAATGGATTTATTTTAAAAAATGATTCTTTTAGTTTTTCCATCTTGACTTTTAATTACTTTAAGTAGCGTTTAAAAAATGTATTTTCATTTAACAAAAAGGAAAATTAAAAAGAAATAAAAACAAAAATTGTACTTGAATAAATCTTTTAATGCTGATCAGAGTATCACAAGTATGATAGCTATACTTAGAGAAATTAAAGCATATAAATTTAAGATATCTAATCAATATTATAAAAAAATAACTGAAACGATGATTTTTCGAAACGATAGTCTAGGTTATCGAAAAAACGAGTAGTAATATTTTTTTCTTTCTTCATTATAGAAAATAAATTATCATTGAAAATAAAAATACAATAAGAGTTTGAGGAAATTGATTATGATTCAAATTTGAATTGAAAATAATACAAGTGAATGTAGTGGCATTATCATTTTAATGAGTTTTGAAAGTTTACCTAAAAATATGTAATCAGAAATGAAGAATTTACTTATTGTTATTATTATTACCTATTTCCTTAAATAAATCATATTTTTTATATTGACATTCTAGACTGAAACGGAATTAAAAATCTCAAGTTGAATATTCAATATTTTTTAAAATATATTTTTATTATATTTGCATAACTGCCTGCCTGTTTTCAAAACTGTTTTATTGATTTATGATGTTTTAAATATTTTTATCTCAGGTGTATAGTTTAAGAATATTTGTATATATAGAATATTAGTAATGTATGGCGCTTCCAAAATAGTATAATCAAAAGCACAAACTCTCCGGTTTAATATCGACATTATTCAACAGTTGGATATGGTATATAAATTGCTCTTAAACAGGAATAGTTAATATGTTTATTTTGTAAACATGGCTAAGTTTTTTGTTTGTTATTTTTTTGCTAATGTCACATTTGGACAAAATGCCAACGGGATACAAGCTCGAGCCGATGCATTCATGAATTATGAGAGCTGTTTTGTATTCCGTTTCCCGGTGACTCTTGATCGCCCCTAACCTTTTCAAGTATGTTAAGCATATTCAGTATTTGAGCCTTAGTTATCGGTCACTTGAAGACAATGACAATTATTGGGGGATCTCGAGGAGGATGTGGCGCAACCTGCCAGCAAATGTACAAATAATTAATGACGACAAAAATATGAATGAAAGCTTTTTTGAATGAGTCACGGCTCTGAATGCATTAACATTTCAATCACGTCCATGTTTAATTCAAAACATTTCCTCCCATTCATTAAAAATTGTGAAACAAACCAATTTGTTGTTATTACGCTATTAAGCTATTGCCTGCTTTGCCATGTTGGCTAGGTCACCTATACGGTATCGCTCTGCTTTTCCTTCGCTAGTTGCTAATTAAAACACAACAGGGAGTCACGCCTACTTCAGTCCGATTGGCTGTGTGAAGGCATCTCTCCCTCTGATTGGCTGTTCCTTTTAAGCAGTAGACAATAGTGCATACAGCACTAGTCTCTACCTTGCTCCCCATGGAGTCTCGACCAGTTTCCATTTGCGAATCGTTGTAAGCTCTAAATCGTGTGGAAACATTTCAATTTGTTTTTTTACATCTGTTCTTGGAGCATTGTGCACTTTCAAATAGGATATCCTTATCGGCGGAAATGCATTTACATGAAGGTCTAGAACTGTTGACACTTTCCTTATCGTCTTATGTCCGGACACTTTTGTTTTTTCGTGCACTCACTTTAAACAGATGTTTACGGGGAGAAAGTTTTTTTTCAATGTTTAGATTCAGATATAAATATTTTTAGTAAAAAATGAAACTTGTACTTAAGTCTTTTTTAATTGCTTTAAAACATACGGTAATGACACCGTAAATTCTCAATAATTAAGATAACAATATACTGGCATACTGTTAATATATGAAAGACCTCTGGAAGAAAAAATATATTTATTTGTAACTTTATATTTCAATAAACTTACATTAACAAAAGAAGAAACAGCCACTGTTGGGCAAAATGTAATCCCAATTACGATTACAGTTTCTTACTAATTGCTGTAATTTGGAGTTGCATGAATAAAATTATTTGATGAATCACTATAATTGAGATTGTGGACCACAATTACAATTACAGTGGTCCATCAAGTAATTTTATTCATGCAACTCCAAATTACAGTAATCGATAAGAAATTATAATTGTGATTAGATTTTGCCCAACACTGGAAACAGCATATTTATTCAGTTATTTTTATTTCATTATTTTATATATTTGTTCTTTTTGTTAACTTTAATTGTAATTAGCATATTGTATACTTACAATTACTCATATTACTACTATTGCCTTTAGCATTTGAAAATATGTAAATACATTTATTTCTTAAATGGCATTATAAATTATTTTGGGGCCTAGTGGACGGCCATTGGTTCATATTATTTATATTTGTTTTAATATTTTAAAGTATTGTTTAATTTCTAATAAATTAGATTTATTTGTTAAATTAAATTTATTAAACATTTTATCTATCCATCTTCTGTTAATAATGGAGTTCCAGATTATAGCATGTAATGCAACTTATTTTTGTCTATCCCTTTGAAAATTTAGTTTTCATAAATTAATTTAATTTAAACGAATTAAAAATTACTTATCATTCTAAATCTGTTTTTTTTTTTTTTGGTTGCTCTAAAATCGAATATCTAACTTACGAAGAAGCTTTAAAACCTACTATAATATAAAAATCTCAGGCAGGAATTCCATAACCAATTTCTGAGAGATACAGGTTTTATTTTAGACCAATAACTGTCTAATAGTTATTTTTTAATTTATTGTTAATGAAGTACAAAAATTTAAAGATTGTAAATTTGTAGCTAAGATTCACTCTATAAATTAATTTTCGTAATTTATTTTTTTTTCCTGCCGAAATGCGGGTTTTTCTTGTACATAGTTTCCTTTTGTATACTATATATTGTATTTTTAATGAAGCTGTCGTCTATGGGAATTTTAATATTTACTTCAAATTTCTATAGATGATAGCTTTCTTTCCCCGAGTATGCAATTACCCCGACTTACCTTATACCTAAACCTTATGTATTTTTTGTTTTTAATTTAGTGATATGTAATAAGTATTAAATTATCCGAGGAGAACCTATCTATTAACATTCTATTCGAATATTTTTGAAATTGTACTTTTTAGCTAATTTTTAATGTTGGAGATAAATTATTTACATAACTCGAATTACTTGGTTTTTCACGACAACCAAAAATATACTCACATTCATCCAATGATAATGGTCTCTTAAAATACTGCGACAAAATGACGATTTATTATAAAAAATGAGGGAGATAAAAGATTAATATATAATAATATAGTAAGAGTGCCCGAGGGGTCGATCCCGATACCACCAACGAAGGATCCCTCCGCATCTTCCTTTAAATAGCTCTTCATCAAACCCTGTTTCGTTGATTCCAGATTAAATATATCTTTCCATCAACGTCTTGGTCTTGTCCACAGGCGCCAACCTGTCGCCACGGCCATGTAGATCTGATGTGTTCATTTTACTCAAAAATTTTCTCGTTCCCTCGTTTCCGTTACGTTGGCCGTTCCGATTAGGCTTAATTTAGATTTGCATTTAAAAATAACATAATTAAATGGTTTTGTTTTTCGATTCACCGCCCGTTTTACGCATTCCATGTAGGTTCTATAGTTCTATGTATTGGTTAAACGAATCTAAAATTCATGATAGTGCTTATCTTATGATAGTACTTAAGAACACATAATAAATTTACCGAATTTTAGGAAGCCGATAGGAAGCTCAACTGGGTGATTTTATATATTTTTTTTTTTTTTGGATCTAGGATTTTGATCAAAATTCATTTGTAAAATCTTCCTTCCATATATTCTTATTTTTTTTTTTTTTTTCCAAAATAGTCTTGATTTTTTGCGGTTTGAAATGTATAACTCTGTAATTTAGTGGAAGAACAAACAATAATCAATTATAAAATTAGGAAAATTTCTTTAATGTTTACAGAGTATACAATTATAAATGTTTTTTTAATCCACTTTTTTAAACCCCCCTAAGCCTTAAAGCTTTCTTAATAACTCATCAATATTTAACTTTGAAACATTATAACTCATGTATAAGCGGAGACTTTTGTTACAGCAATTTATTGGGAGAGATGGGGAGAATCTAGCATTCCCCAACAATTTTGATTGGATTTACCAACTATATTAAATATTTTAACTTTTCCAGCTATATTATGAAATATTTTAATTTTTCCGAACAATATTATGAAATATAATTTTCCCAACTCTTTTGGATTAGAACTTTCCATTCACCTGTTGCGAATGTTGACATTTGACTACAATAATTATCTTTTTTATTCATTATTTATTAATTTATTAACTTATAAGCTATTGATATCCGTTTTCAATGTAACTCTTTAATAAGAATTAATTCAATATGATCAAAATAAGATATGTTATTAAAAAAAAAATAATTTAATAAAAAATAAAAACCTCCACAACGGAAATAGATTTTATATCTTACAATCCCATTCGTCCTAAGGGACGGAATGTAATTGTATATCTATTTGAGCGCATTTGGTGGGTTGGTAGTGAAGTTGACGCCCATGAATTTTGAAATCTCGAGTCGTAGTCGGATGCCTTCCACACACAAATGAAAATTATGACTCATCTTTATTCAAAACATTACTTTACTTTCTGTATGTTTGCATGCACAGATATAAGAAGCATTCTATATTTTATATTAATGCGACGGAATATACTTTTAAGGAGCGGTAACTTGTAGTGGAAAGCATCCAACTA
Organism: Rhaphigaster nebulosa; assembly: GCA_948150685.1. Classification (NCBI taxonomy): domain Eukaryota; kingdom Metazoa; phylum Arthropoda; class Insecta; order Hemiptera; family Pentatomidae; genus Rhaphigaster; species Rhaphigaster nebulosa. The sequence continues at coordinate 113,787,154 of OX411309.1, read as the reverse complement.
CTACACCAAAGTTCAATATTCATGGGTAACTTCACTATCAACCTGCTAATGCGCTTAAGTAGATATACAAGTATATTCCGTCCCTTGGGACGAATGGAATTGTAAAATATAAAATTTATTACGTCAATTATTAAACGTAATTATTTTTTAATTGATCTCGATAGTACCTTGCAGCCAATTGCTATTATTTGCTAAAAAATATAGGCTCTGGTTTGTGTGCGGCAAACCACCTTTTCTTAATTTAAATGCCTTTCTTTAGTCGGCAGAATAATTTTCACTTGTAATAACGTTTTTTTCCATTAATTCAAGCTTTTGTCCAATATTTTTGGCTGAAAATAGCTTCATTTTGTCATATAAATGATTTATTGTAATCATTGTGATGCCTGAAATAAACCAAAAAATATTTTCTAGAAAATTTAAAATGATAGATGATTTTTATTATTTGTCACTAATATTTAATAAATAACCAGAAAAAGATTAAAGGTGGTTTTCGGCGTCTACTGTTTTTCAAAACTACATTATACGCTTGGAGTATAACAAAAAGATCTTTGTTTTTCGAAGAAGAAAAAAAAAAACATGTCTTTTTATATGGTGATATTAAAAATAGCTTTAGCACCATTGTAATACACTGATATTTTTTAAATTGGTCATAAATTATAGTATATACCTCGATGAGGATCAGCCATAATAGAAATAAATAACTGGGAATTCTAAGACAGAAGAAGCGAGCTTTAATTTCTAGCAACTTCAACAGACTGACTGGGCGCTGGTAACGTTGCCGTCAAAACATGATTTTGCTTGTTCTGTCCTGCAACCCATTGCCGTCCGACGGGTCTGGTTCAGGTGTCATTAAATACTCCAAAGATCTGTCTACTCAAATGCAACACCATATAAGAGTAAAATTAAAAAAAAAAAATCGACTCTTGACCAGCTTTTCAGGTAAAATACGCCATTAAGCGATGTTTCGATCCTTCTGAATCATTATCAAGTTGAATCTTATTTATTGCGATCTTTTCTATACATGCTGTTATTCAAAATTATTTTTCAATTTTTCTGTCATATTGTTAAAAATAAAAATAGAATGATCTTGTTTTTTTTTTTGCTTTATTTCATAATGTTAATCAGCCACTATTACAATTTTGGCTTTTTCGTTATATCATTGCCAGACCTACTCATTTGATTGCTTAAATAGGACTGTTTATTTTGTTTGTTTTTTTTAAATAGGATTTTATTTTCGTACGAGAAAATATAGCATGTTTATATAGTATTCTATAGTACATAGTATTGTACATTAATTATATTACAATTAATTATTACTAAAGTATTCCAGAATTTATTAATGAAGAATATATTTAATATTTAAATAAAAATAATTCGGAACCTTATTCTCTTATCAGTGGAGTGAGGAGCTCAGTGAGCTAGGCATTGGACTCCGAACTAACAGGTGGAGGCTCGACCCCAGCCGCGGCTTTGAATGCACATTCTGTTCCATTAGCAGTGGATCTGCAATGGTGCTAGAAAATCTAGTCCCAGAAAGTGGGTACTTAACCACCACTTCCACCCTTTGATGGTTGGGAGTGGTGGTTTTGATTCATGCCAGATCTGCTTCTTGTATGATCATTTATTACTGATCTACTGAACCGAAAACCATCCATAGACTATAGTAGTACTTTTTTTCCTTATCCCGAAGTAATGACGTTTTGCAGATTATTCTATTTAATCAGTGATATGCACTTTATACTATTAGTTAATGACCTTAATTTCTTTTTATGGTACAGAGTAGACCTGCACAAGAGTGTTTAATGAAATATTAACTAGAAAATCTAAGTGGCGTATCAATCCCTAGTACCAGATGTTCTATGGCTTCTTCCCTTTTATGAACTGCCCCATCGAGGTACAATCACGATGACGAGGATTCTGTTCCCGGCTATTTGTAGCATTATACCGCGACTAATGCTACAATTACTCTGAGAACAATGGGCCGGCCTTTATCCCAATCCGAGCGGAGGAGATATGATCCTCAGGCTGTTTTTACAATCTGTCAACAGAGCGACCATTAGTCAGAGTGGGTTCTTTATTCATTAGGATAAAGGAAGGGAGAGGGAGGAGAAAAGGAAGAGAGAAAGATAGAAGACGATCCCTCATTAATTACCTGGGAGCTCCAATGAATGGCTCCATCCATCAGGTGGTGAGGGCGAGTCCATTGTCAGCGGCCGTTAACATCGGGTAAGAGCGGGTGCACCGTCACCTGTCTTAGCTCTTTGTCCGGTCGGGGGCTACCGGAGTATGGCAGCGGTCCGTTCGAGCTTAGCAAAGTTCAGCCAACTTGACACATTGTATGCATATCTGCTGTTTTCATGGGATCAGATTCAGATCAGAACAATTCATTAATTCAATCAACAAAGCTAGTATCTTAAAGTTGCCCTGTCTCGGGCAAAATGGGATATCCAGGGAGGAAGGAGTTGAAATTATAATTCAATAAAAAACTATAAAGAAATAGACAAGTGACTACTAGGCGACTGGAAGAGGTAGTTAGAACTATCCATTGGCGGGAATAGTCTTTATGACTCCTTACTATTCCAATCAATGATCACTCACTCAGTTAAAAAAGATTGTAGTTCATTGAATGAGTTCGTGAGCAATTCGCCCATCTTTAATCAAAAGGCAGGGCTTTCATGTTCACTTTATAACAATATAGAACAAATAAGGCCAGTTAATACTTACTGTAAATTTTCCTGTGACGCCCAAAGTCTTCTTCCAGCTCATATTCAGTAACGGTAACATTTGAAACCTGAAAACCTCTTCACTACTTCAAGTTGAATACTTAGCGATTGCAAAAATTTCAACTCCTCGTCAAAACTCACGGATTAGATCAAAATAATTTAATCTTTTTCATGAGTCATTGATTCTCTACTACCCTTGCTTCAACAAAATTAGTGGGGTAGAGGTCCTAATACACTAAAAAGAAAAAAGAGCTAGGGATGATGGGGTTTGGGAGGAGGAAGGTAGGTTCGCATCATGATCCATCTAGAAGAACTAAGGTAATAGATGATTAGAAGAATGGATACATGATTCACTGAGGAGAGGGACAATTAATACCTCTTTTTTTTCGGATCATCGATTATTCCCTTAATTAACTAGAAAATTTCTAGCTCTTTGAATCGGCTATTGAGCAGATCGCTCATCTATAACCAAGATGCCGGGTTTAGCTCGAAATCCGAATATCCCTTTACCGCATAGACCAGCGAAGTGATTAAAAGTAGTAATAAATGAAACGAAATAAAAACATTAACATCACGGGATCAGCGCCTGCCCTGGATTAATTATTCGCCGTATTTCACATCAACCTTAAGAGGAAATAATCTTATACTTGTTCGCCTTTAAATATATTTTTATTTTTGAGATTTATTTCTGTACTAAAAAACTTCTTTTTTTTTCGGATGACTCGGAGGATGTGAAAATAGTTTTGAAAGCAAGATTAGGAACCAGATTTAGGTGGGTTGAGAATTAAGAGAGAACTAATACTTACATTCGACACAAATCTACAACATAAGGGACATTAAGGTCATAGTTTTATTTGTGACGTAAGAAGGAGCTTTGAAGACTCTGGAAATGATTATAGATTGCACGGATTGGACACGAAAGAAATTTAATGGCTTAGTCAATTCCGTATGTCCAAATAGGTCTAACTATATTATTGCAGATGAGCATTTTGTGATAAATTGGTAAACTTATAAATTTGTGGTTTTGAGCGTTTGTCTAGTAAGTATTGTAGCAGTCGGAAACGGTGAGCAGTTTTTTGTCGTTTCTGTCAAGTATGATAACTCTTTAAATGTAACCCTAATTAGCGGGTTTGTTTCAATGAAGTAAGCAGAATATAGTTAATGGATACTTTGGAATATGATACAGATTTTCGACGGAGGATTCGTTCAGATTTATTTTAATCCTTCAGTTTTTAAATCATTCTTCTACATTTTTAATATGTGGCCGAAGAGTTTGGGATGTATTGATTAGCTCTTTATTCACTAATAATAATTTTAATCGCTGGGGTTAGTTCCAGAATCCAGAGTTAGTTTTTATGGAGAGGGGGAATTACCAAGACAAAACTAGGAATTTTGTCAGAGAGGGATATTTACAATGGATATTTATAAGGGAATTTGAGGAGGATGATATGTATAATTATGTCAGAGTATTGTTTTATTCTGTGTCTGGAGTGATCAGCAGGATATTGATGACACAGTGACAAATGTAACAGTTTGCTCCAGTTTAAAACTGTTTTGACCTTGATAATGATTCCATTCATATGGATTATATAAATAAGTTTTGAGTTTTCATCAGGTTTAAAAAATAATAAAACGATAGAAATTTAACAAACTTACTTAATTTAAATTAATAAAAAAATGTAATTACAATAGACAATTATATAATTAAATTTTACAATTTGTAAGATCGATTTATCACAAGATGAGCCAAGGTTAATTTCCCTCCTACCCACTGAATGATAAGTTATAACAGTTATTGTGACTATTGGTACTCGAGTGGAATCTCCAGAAACAAACCGGCGAAGATTGTAGTGCAGTTCCTTATTTCATTGGCGGTAGTCAAAGAAGGCATAGATCACTGAAAGGGGAGAACCAAAACTTCTAAGCAAAAATAAATGAGGAACGAGGATTCCTTTATTGAATCAGGAGAAAATTTTAATGTTGTTTCGTCTACAACTGTGTGTTCTGTGGTTATATTGTTTCATGATTTAGTCGCACTGAAATTTCCCGCCTTTTAATAAGTTGTTATATTGATTTGTTTTTATAGAATATGATGAAAGTACATGGAAGATTATGCCCAACAAGTATTTAATCAAAAAAGAGAAAGTAGTTATATCCAATGGATTTTTATAAGGTACTGCTAAACTCCAAGTTCAATCTTGGAAAGAATTGATCTGCCTGGATTTGATCCTAGTCACTACAGAATAAAGAAGCTGCATTTATTTATTTTGAGAATCAATGACCCTTCGGGTTGCGGGTTCGGCAGTCGTGATGAGATGGCATGCCATTCATTATGCAGGTGGCATGCTGTAACATTAATACTATTATAATGCCTATATCGATATCTTAATTATAGTTTCGTAGACAAATTAATCCGAGGATGTTCGTCCAACTGCTTAAGTATTCAAATATAAACCAAGAATTAAGATTTTACTGGATAGGCTCTCGAAAAAATTGGTTAATTTATAAAGCAATTTTGCAATCACTGTCCTTCAAGTTGGAATATGAAGTAGTTTACGTAGTTTTATTATCCATTTCGTGCAATACTTTTTGTGAACCATTCTCTTTTGTTTATAAGACAGATTGCTATAGTTTTGCCAAGTTTTGCCAAAGGATGCACCTATTTTTTCATGACGAAATACATCGTTTAGATTAAACATATTAAATTAACGGATTAACAGCAATAATTCTCTTATTGCACTTTTAGGAAATGGTAATTCACACTAATAGTTGATAAGCGTAGCGAATTGGCGTCAGTTTTAATAAAGAGTGCAACAAGGTTAAAGATTGGTACAGAAGGACAACGGCACATAACAACTTAACTTGTCATTTCCTCTGGGCAAGTCAGCCTCTTTGATTGACGGCTCCATTTGTTCTACCTTCCTAATGGCTCTAAGACAAATTACTCTGAATTATATTACCGAGAAATATGATAATTATTAATTAACTTGCCTTTCTTCATATTATGTGTAATGGAACTGTAAGTGTTTTATGTCGGTAATATAGCTGTGTTGGCCAGGAGAAATAAAGTAGATGACGGATATACTGAATGCATGTATAAGAATTTATTATTCAAAATATTATTTCTTGATTATTTGGTTATTATCCACCTAGGGTAGGAAGGGAAGGGCTATACCACAAGTAATCAACCTATTCTGGCCACAGCGAGGTCACGTTTTATTCGGTGGATCTATCAAGAAATAAACGCCACCACTCTCAGCCAGAATCGAACCGATCCCGCTTTTGCTGAAGCGTGCCTGGTCGCTACTCCAAATCGTCCACTAAGTCTACGTTAGAATTGTATAATTAATATGGAATTTACCATATCTGCGGTATGGTAAAAATCTTTAAAGATTAATTAAGAAATAGCTTTACTACCCATTTAACACCCTTAAGTATAGTTCAGAGGGTGGAGATTTAGAAATGCAAAATGTTGCCTGCAGACTGATCCTCTTTGAGCCATTTTGTTACCCAGGAGTTAATAAATAACAACCAGTAGTCGTTCTCTATTTTACAAGAACGATATTTTTATGTTTTTAATAGCATATGAATGAAGTTGGAATAAAAAAAAACATTAAAAAGATTGGGTTTTGGGTACTATAACAATAGCCGTGCATTCAAACGGTCCGTTTGATATTTTAGATTACGAACTGGAAGATGATCATAGCATCTATTGAAAGATGTGATACAGCATAATTTTACTTCCATCTCCCTAACATTAAAGATCTGGTATGCACTCACTCGACTTTCCTTACTCCTTTGGGCGCAAAGTTTCATCTAAATCGTTAAAGCTTTTTTATTTAGTCTATAAAAAAATATATTTTTCGGCAATTGCGCAGCCGCCATTGCGCATAGGATGGTCAATTTGGTACGCAGGCATCAGTAGGGACAAGACTCTACAAGACAAAAAAAAATCTGCTCCTCCGTTTACGATATTTTTCTGACATAAACACAGGCACAGAACAATGACTGAAAATTTTTGGACTCAAGGAAATCTGAAATCCATAGATCCGTAGAAAACTGCTCAACGAAAATTCGACCCCGATTAAAATATTTTTCTTATATTTTCCATCTTGTATTATTTTTATGGTTAAGAAATTAAAAAGTATTTAGGATGCAGAACCTCATAAGCGACACCCTTTAGCTCTCTCATCCCTATCTATTGCTAGTCTCTTTCTCTGAATGACTACCTCTGCGACTATAGATGATTCTGATCTCACACACCCATCTCCTTCATCAATAAAGGGCTTTGGCAGACATTTGAATGGCAGGTTTTAACAACAATCCTATTGGAAATTAGGCCTATTAGTTATAGCATGGAATGCGTCACGAATGGAATCCTTTCGAATGTATGGAACCCATATTAATGAATGGGATCCAACGGAACCGCCTACCGCAGCTATTAAGCAGGTGCCTAATTTTCCGTCCGATTTCCCCAATAAGCTTTGATTTATCACCGATAGGCTAAGGTATGACACTCAGTGGACACCATTCATCACCTTCCTCGTCCCGAGGCGTTCATTCACCGCGATCTCGGCGCTAGCCATTGTAGCGACGCGTGTCCGAGACCCGCCCAACGAGGAAGATAAATGTAGTCTCGTTCCATTTATCTGAGCGTTTAGTCAGAACAGAACAAACATATGTGATAGGGGGGCATCATCAATTATCTGCACCTCGCATATTACCGAGGGTCGTATTTAATACCCTAATGGTTTTAATAATATGTCAGCTGAAAGAAAGTGCTTAGTAAATCAATAACTAAAGCATTGACGAGTATTATATAATGAACAGCATTAGTTGTATCCCACATTAGGATGCCCTGTTAAATCTTTTATTTTTTTTAGTATAACTAACTGTTTTAAAAATATTAAAAAAAAAAAAGTAGAAGCTCACTTTAATTGTAAGATGTCTGCCACGTTTATATTAGGACAAGTTGGAATAGTTTAGAATCATTTATTTAAGAAGTATACATAATATTAAAAAATTATATGCGTAATACGATAATTGTTTCAATTTTGAATTATAGAGATAATATGAATTAAAAGTTTAAACTATGTTGTAAAAATGTCAAATTTTCGAGGACTGTCAAATTTGAATAATAGTAAATTATTATTGTATGCAGAGGTCTCGACGAAAATCCTTTTGTTTATGCGTGTTCTATGCACTTGAATACAAAATATTTAACCTTCTTTTACCTTTCATTTATTTGATATATTCATTTACCGAATTCTCCACTCTAATTTTTTTTCATTCATATTTATTTGTAATCGAAATAATTTTATATGAGGAAAAAGGAGTTTTTTAAAAATTGTATTATGATATTATTGTTTATTTTTAGTTTCAACGGTTTGTAACCGTTTGATATGATATTGAAACTCTTGACTGAATGCACCGGTAGAAAATAATACAATGTTTTCTACCGATGCTGAATGGATTCGAAAAATCCAACGAGATATATAGAATGAATGAAATCGAGTCGTATGATTCTATCGTCATTTCAAATGCCTACCTACAAACAGGCTATCAAATTAATATGTTTTTTAGAATCATCTACTTCTTACATTATTTACATTCCGCGAAAAAGGAGAGATCACTGACTACAAAAAGAACGCTAGTCAACTAGCAGACAAGGAGTCTGTGGGAACCCGAATCATTGCTTCATTGATTCTATGAAACTTTCAAGGAGAGGATTCCACAGGTGTCTTCTTGATTTTTATTAAACTTTTCACTTAAACTTTTGTAAGTGAATCTAAGCCTTGAAATATTGGACTCTACAAAAGATTAGCACATTTGCTCAATCTCTTCTTCCGATGTGGATAGATTCAAGCCTCAATGATCTCCACAGACAAGGAGAGGATCCCACATTGGCCAACGCGCCAATGGAGCTTCGGGAAAAATTATAAAATAAAATGTGTTTTTCATATGTAAACTTCCCGATTTTTTTCCGAGACTCCTTTGGCGCGTTGGCCAATGTGGGATCCTCTCCTTGTCTGTGGAGATCATTGAGGCTTGAATCTATCCACATCGGAAGAAGAGATTGAGCAAATGTGCAAATATTCCCTATTAGATTACACCCCCTTGAGGATTCGTAGTATAATATTAGATTCCTTGCGCTAAAATGCTTCCTTGGCATCTATGTACAACAGAAGCGGATTAGCTATTAAGTGTTATCCCTTGAAATTATTTATTTTTATTTTTATTGTGCATCAATCAATCATTTTTTTTATGATACTGAATGTTGATCTCAATATGTTAATGTTTAGTAAATGTTAATGAGTGATATAATAAGTATGTCCTTTTGGTTGGTTTGTTTAATGCATTAATTTGATTTTGTTTTCGTCCTGATATTGCCTGAATTTGCGAGATGTTGGCTTATCAGTTATTTGAAAGACTTAAGACTTTGTGTTAATATTTTCCAATAATATTCTAACTAACATTTTCGTATTATTTTTTTTTTATTTCATTATAATGATTATTATAATACCATCTATTATAATACCATATAATATATTATGATATCATCTAAGCAGTAACGTAAGTATGAATCTGGAGGCCCTTGGCAGCCAAGTTTTAAGGCTCCTTAAGCTTCTTACACAAAATTTGAAAATGTGGATATGTTTTATACATAATAATACAATGTTAGTTACTAATTGTATGGCTTCATATAATATAGTATTACTACATATAGGACAATTTTATTATATATTTTATTGTTAGAGAGGACAATTCGAGGCTTTTGGCATTTACCACCTTGCCATTTTTAGTTACGCCCTTCCATCTGAAAGTCAGGAATACAATGCGTTGTGCATGAATTGCTTTTATTTCAAATGGTACTATGAAAGAACATAATATTTTTTTAAAAGCTACTTACAAATATTCTCTCTTTATTTCAAAGTTTCTGGGTCGACTCAGGTAGAATTCGATAATAGCACAATAATTATAGAATTATTCTGTAAGTCTGAGTAATAAATGATCTTTTCCTTCAGTTACCCGCGCTTGGTTGAAATATAGCTGAAAAAAAGTAATGAGGTTTTGTAAGATAAAAAAAAATCATATATATATATATATATATATATATATATATATATATATATGATAAAGTTAAATAGAATGGAAGATTCTGTCCGTTGATACGAACGAACCGCAAACTGTGAATGTCCGAAATGAATGACAGAGAATGAATGACTGGAGGGGTAGGGGAGTTACCGGTCATTTGTAAGTGTGAAAGACAGTTGGCCTGATTGCCACCACCACCATAATCTCTTACTTCTGGTCCTTCTTCTCCTACCGTTATTAGTCTTGGTCAGAGGACATTTGTTCCTGTTCTTGAAGGAGTTCATTCTCCGGATCCTCCGACCTGAAATAATCCCGCGATATTTCATAGATCGAGAGGATGATCCTCAGAACAGGCGGAGCGAGGGTAATTTACTCCGGACTAATGATGCCGGGGAACATCTTTTTGTTTTTTCTCCTCTCCCCGGCAGTTTGTCACAATGGGCCTCCTACGTCCCCTGTCATTGATCACACCGGCTCGTCTTTCTTTCATATTGTTTTATCCTGTCTCTCTTCCACGGTGTTTTATTTTTAGAAAAAAAAAAATTCTCTTCAATAATTCTGTAAAATATGAACATAGGTTAGAACCTCAGATTAAACACTGGTGTGACATTTGAATTTTATTAATTCCTTAATAATCGGAAATAATACCTCAAATCAATAACCTCTCTCATCAATAACGCCATATTCCAAACTACTATGGCGTTATGCAATGCGCATAAAGGTAATGTTTTATAACTATAAAGTCAATATTATATAAATTATAGCCCATATAAAATGGAGCATTTCCTATTAATAAACATTGTCCTAACATACAATGTTAGGCATAATATAATATAATTCTGTTTATGGATATTTCATAGATCCTAAAGGATTTTAGGTTAGGATTTTTAAGGTATGAAAAGAAGTGCGTAAAAATTCAAAACTAATATTGAATTTGTAATGAATTCGCACCATTGTATTTGTAATGGTATATATATACACATATTTAAAAATTAATAAAAAAATATTCTGGTCGCATTAGAAATCAGGCAAGATTGCGAGTCGCTTTTCATATAGACCAATTTTCATAAAATTATACTGGATTGGAATGATATGAAACAGACTTTTAATTATTTCATTTGCTTAAAAGGCTGTTTTAAAATCGCAAAAAAAATATATATATATATATATATATATATATATATATATATATATATATATATATATATATATATATATATATATATACTAAAAAACCTGACCAACAGTGTTACTGAGGTTTTATTTTCACCGACATACAAAATTCTCATACAAATTCCATGCTAAAATCCAGAAAAATTTGGAGTCTGACATGCTGACCATGCCTTTGCTGCGATGAAAAATCTGCGATGCCTGGTTCTTCTCCAAGTAAGGGCGAATATGATCTCTATTGCTTCTGTGATCTCCTGGACTGTTTGGCAAAGTAAAAATATAATAATATATCCTCATCATCACTACTCGATGCCGAACTAGAAATTTTTAAAGCAATCCACTTAAAGTTGGAGGCATAATGAAACTCCCTTGACAGTTTGTCTTTAAACCTGAAACGAAAATCTTTTTTCTTGCACGCTTGACGAGAATCAAACGAACCTAGACACCTAGCATGGACAACGACCCGTTTTGCGGACTGCCTCAGTTGGTAGGCTATACGTGATCCCTCAATACTTTATTTTAATATTCATAGATAGGTTTATATTATATTATTATATTATATAGGTTTAGGTAGATTTATAAATAATTTCATAATATCATATTCAAATGACTCTCCAGTTGCCCTCACGAGGCTGAGTGTGATCGGTTTCAGACTAGATATGCCTTTAGGAAAAATTTGCATGAGACGGTAATGAAACAGAATCAGTTATTGTAGAAAAAATAAATAAATAAAGTTGTACATGTTTCAGCCAGAAGGATATCCATTTCGTTTCATACCCTCCCAGGATCACATATACAATGGACGATTGTGTAGCATTTTATTATCGATTTAAGAGATAATACCGATAGTTGGTACTATATAATCATTACTGCTGTTGGTTCAAGTAAAGGCTCGAAGGAAACAATGTATGGGTACGCTTAGAGAACATTGTTTTCTAGAATACTTATCATTGCAAAGCAGGCATCCAATGTTGACATAGATCTCGTTGATAGGAGAAACTTGTTCCTCAAGGATCTGGGAGCTATCCTTCGCCCTTGCGGTTTCATTCACCCCGCATTCAGAATTCGTTCTACAGATACAAGCAAAAGAATGTCTCCCAAGGATATTAAAGTTTATACAGTTACGAATACAAAAGAATAATTAAATATATAAGCTTAATTACTGTGTCGTTAAATTCCTGAATTCGATCTGATATACGAAATGTGTTTCCGAGATATCTTTATTTTGGCCACATCGCCTTAAATAATGAAAAAAAAAGGTTGGAAAGAACAAAATACATCACGAATTAATTTGGTAAAACATAATAAGTTTTCTTCAAGCTATTCAGGTGTGTATGTATATTTTGGAGTGAAATAGATGTTTTGCGAAATATTAATAAAGATAATGGTAAAAGATGTTCATGGTCGTCAGAGGTGAATGACGTAGCTTTCGATAAAGATTAATGGTGATGATTCGTAGAGACCATTCGGGCTCTAGGAGGTAAGAAAGGACAAGAGGATTAATTCTACAATGACAAAAAAGTCGGTATAGTTTTAACAGCTATTTTTAAATTATTAATCCATCGCTAGACGATATATCATTGTTCGTAACATTGGGGAAAACATCCAACGACAAGTGTTATATTATTTTATATTATTATATTATATTGTTATTATAAAAGTATAAGTTATATATATATATATATATATATATATATATATATATATATATATATATATATATATAGAGAGAGAGAGAGAGAGAGAGGAAGAGAGAGAGGGAGAGAGAGAGAGGGTGAGAGAGATAGAGTATATATTATGTAATATTTGTATTGTGAGAGAACGTTATCTCAAAATAAATTAATATAGATAAATACAAAATATAAAACGATACATTCGGTTTTCACTAAAAGGGTTAATATTTCTTAATATTGATGTTTAGTAAAATTTTAATAGTTCAATTTTTTTAAGTAAGGTAAGTCGAGGTAAATACATATCCGGGGCAAGTGCATACATGGGAATTTTTTTATTTACTTCCTATTTACTTTGTATTCTCATATAAGGCAGCTCTCCCAACAAAATAGATTTGAAATAAATCCCCATGCACTTGCCCCGACTTTCCTTAAAAAGTTTAATGTAAGGAACCATTCAAATATTTCGACACAGTATTTTTAATCTTTTTCTTCCTGCCACGTTTCGCCATCATTTGTATATTACAAAAGCTTAGCTAGACGTCCGTCTCCAGGAAAAATCAAAATAAATTCACAAGTCCACCCCTTCCTCCCTCCGTCCACGAAAATTAGTATATTACAGGAGGGAGGGTGCTTCAGTATCAAATGGCACTTATGGATCATTTTACTAGGGATAGGAGAAAAGCTATTTTTGGTCTTTTGAAAGTTCTAAGTTATTAACGACCACCTTTTGAGATATTAAGTTTTTTTAATATGTTTTCTTAATTTTAGTATTACTAGATTTCAAGATTATGAAAAACACAAATTAATTTTTTTATTTGTATGTATTAATTCACATAGGGTGATGTGGGGTAATTTTCTCGTTGAATCCAAACTCTCAACTGGTAAGAGCTGCCCTTTACGGAGCATGGAGCAAAACACTGATTTATCAGAAATCAGCCACGAAAGATCGCTATCTTGAAGTATGTCGAGTTGTAAAAATAGTAATTCAATCTGTTGATAAAGTTGCATCTTTCAACTTATGCAGTAGAGCTGTATCGGAGTTTATCTAGCAGTAGGCTTTTTTTTTTCTTTTTTTTTTTGGGGCCTTAAGCGAACCTTTAGTAGCTAGTCTTCAAAATACGTTGTGATTTCTCCTTGACAGTTTTCTATATATTAAGTGCTTGTCCGCAGTCACCCAGCAACATATGATAGGAAGGCAGGCCTCTGTTGTGTGGCAAGTACGTGTGTTGTACACTTACGCTTACTACCATATTTTATAGAGGCAACTGTATTTATTCAATTATATTCCACACCCCACTTTCATAACTCAGTGAAGATTGTAAAATGTGAATCTCAGACAACGAGTATCCCAGATACCTTGTACGCACTTACCCCTTAAGGCAGGGGCAAGTGCGTACCAAGTATTATTTAATTAAATTATCAATCTCATCATAATGGACGTGGTTGATACGTAGACTTGAATGTAATATTTAAACATAATCGTCTGAGGAACATTTAAAAAAAAAAGAGAAAAATCTAACTTTAAAAATATTTTTTTATTTTGAATAATCAATGTTTGACCGTAGAACTTATAAAGGAATGAGATGGTCCGGAGGGCGGTCAAAAAATGGAAAACAAATAGTAAAAACTATTTATTAATGATCCGACGTTTCGACCCACATTGCAGGTCTTCTTCAGGGCTGAATAAACAAGATTTGTATCTTGACCGAAATAAACATACCAACTCTTTGGATCAGCAGGCTAGAATCACCTTAAAGCAATGATAGAAAAAAAGTGAAGACGCCAGAAAAGAAATTGAAAAAAACACAGGAAGCCACGCTATTAAATTTATCTCGAAAACAGGTAGCGTTTACTATAAAGGAGGCACCGGATGTCGAGAAGAAAAGTTTTGCATGTATCGTTTGTTTATATACATCGGGGAGGCCAAATAAGGGGGTCACTGGCGCCGAGGCAGTCGATGCTAAAACGAAAAACTTCTTTTCTATTCCAAGGAAGTGCGAGTGCCTAATTGAAAAGTAGAAAGTATATAGCTTCCATCCTCAGTTTTTGTTTGTATAAAAAACTCAATCGAAATGTCCGAACTATACCTCTCGGGGGCCTTCTTCATTAGAATCATACACATTTATAATTAACCAGGAGAACCCAAAACTAATTTACTTCTCCACGTATAAGACTACAAGAGGTCCCAGTCCCAGTAATGCCAGAGCGCATAAACCGCATACTGGTAGGTCATGAGTGGAGAACCAATGTTCATGAGTGATCAAAGTTCATTCCTGTTTTGATAATTACCGTTCCAGCATTACGTTTTCCTTACTTCTATTACATATATGTCGGGTCCTAGAATTATTTAAATATTTAATATTTATTAAATTCGCCACTACTTTAACCAAAATAATTAGGTACTAGACAAAATCACAAAAAACAAATGATATTGTCGGTAGTTTTCTGGAATAAGTAATGAGTAATAAATATCTCATAATAAAAGATTTTATGTTTATCTTAATTGCTTTTATTTTTTTCCGTCATTTCCAGGCACCTCGGTCAAAGTTTGCACGACCCCATTGTCTGTTGAAGCTGCCTGTGGAGGACAGACGACATATTGTAAGATGTAAGAAAAATTAGATGGCATTTCTTCTATCAAAACAGACGAAGGTATGCTTATTGCGATCGGTTCAAATTTTAAAATTGTACGAATTACTTCTAAAACGAAATGTCCATGATAAACAAATTTTAAATAACAACAGTAAAAATAATAAATTTTTAATTGTTTATTTCGACAGGTTTCGAGAAATTACACCTGTCCAGGCCGTAATTTTTCCTCAATGGATTCGACCCCTTTTACCTACGATTTTTTTTTTTTTTTATATAAGTATAGGTAGGTGTTTTATTTTGTCCTACATTGTTCTATACCACGTGGAAATTACCGGGTGTTTTATATACCTAGCAAAGTTAGCAGCCGATGTAGGTCCGCAGGTCCACTAAGTGCAGGCATAGATCCGATCTGACTGTTGAATAACCATGGCTGCTAGACGGGACTGCTAGGGGCTCCATGCCACCGTGAAATCTCAATATCTTGAGCAATGATCGGTGGAGGCCGCCTACTAATCTAGAAATCACTTAATCCAGCCAGTACCTCTTGCGATGGCTGCCTCAGATCTCCTTTGCAACATAGAACTCAGTCAATAGTGCATGATGCACTTCCATATGCTCATCCATGATTGGGATAAATATGATCAAATGGAGTGCAATCTTGTTCTTTTGTGTCTGGATCTGCTAGCAGTCCCTTTCACCGTGGTTGGACCGTTATTACCCATACGTAACATCAATAATTATTATTCTTATTTGAAAGATAATTGTGTAATTTTCAGTGAAATTGAATACCCTTACCTTGGGGCCACTTGCACCCAAACCGAAAAAGTAACGGGAACGTGGTAAATTGTCTAAGAACCAGCTTCTAGGTATACTCGTATGTTGCAAAACATGTTACTTATGTTTATATTTTTATAATAAGAAACCTGGTTGTAGTCTAAAACCTTTTTTCGGTCTGTCCAAATAGACCCAAGTTACGGTAGTTTCTTTAATTTTGATTTGCTTTTTCCTACTAACAAATTTTTATAAATACTTCAGTTTCAAATAATGAGATTCTGAAAGTTTTGATTTACTGAACTGCCCACAAAAAAGTTGATGTTCTGGATATTTGTTTTTACTTTCTTGATTTTTTTTTTCTGATCTCACTTTACCTAAGGCCTGTCATTCTCATTGTTTTTTTTATATTTTATTTCCTAGTACTTCTTGTTGTGAATTTTCTTATTATCATTGTTTTAAGGTCTAATCTTGGTCCGTCAAAGTAGGTACTGTTGTTAATCATTAAAAACATGTCTTATGTATTCGAGGTAGCATTATAACAAGTAATTTGTAAGTAATTTCTTATTCCAAAACTTAATACCGCGATGACCTAGCATGTTGCGACGAAGGTCCCTGAGTTCCCGGTACAAAACAATGCGCGTACGATTCTCACTCCATCAGTTAGTATTTTTTTCGCTACGGTACCGAAAACACATCCCCACTCTGATTAGTAGGGTTGCGGCGACCTAAGATTAGCCGTCAGGGTTTGGCATAAAGAACCACAAGGCCCGTTTCCCGGACAAGCTCTTCCCTACCAATACCAATACCAGCACTCCGAATCAGTGTATATGATGTTTGATCTGTCAACACTTGTTTAAGTCCTCGTAGTAAACTTTGTTCTTCTACATTATTAAATATTTTTTCGTTATACCATGCCTTGTCCAGTATAGACTATTACCGAATTGCCGACAGAACATTCCTGCTTGCATAGATTATCTGTTTATTTTTATTACTCATGTTTTTCATACATTTACTAATGTAATTCCAGTCCGTAGGATGTATCAAATCTGTTTTGATAAGTCCCTAGTAATAGGAGATAAGTCTTCCAGAGTTTATCTCTAGCAAAAGACCTTGTACTATTTAGTTGCTTCGTAAATAGTTAGTTGGATCAGTAATAGATCAACCAATATAGATGATTCGTCCTTAAACCATTGATAATTTTTTTTGCTACTAATCTTTCAGTTCGCTATAGTTTTTTTGAATTTCTATTAATTTTAGGTCTATTCCAAACGAGATCAGCGTCTTGTTTATTTTTTGTTTGATGCTGTGAACGTACTTGATGTATTTAGCTAATGAGCTTATCTATATTTGATATTAAGTTGGCCAAGTCCAGTTTGCCTATTCGCTAATAGTTTGGATCTCGACGACAGAGGAGACCCATGGCAACAGCTGTCGGTGGAATGCACACTGCAGTTTAGGTTTTGTTTGCATTTTATGTGGCCTTGGAGGTGGTGCACCGATTGGGATCTAACCACCCGGACACACGGTGCTATATCTGCATAATATACGCTCCTCCTCAACAGGTGTAATCCTCTACTCACGTCTATTGCACTTTATGGCTAGCTTTCTTTTATTTGTGCGCTCTGAATTAATATAGTCACTCTTAGGAGGGTGGATCATCTTTATTTATTTATTTTTTGTTTGGCTTTATCATTCAAAGCTATGATCGTGGTAAATGGTATTAGAATGAAAACAATAATAATATAATGCATAAACCCACCGTTAAAACCCAAATTCGGAAGTAGTCCAAGTGATGGAAAAGGCATTCTTTTCTTTTTTTTTTAATCCGAAAAGAAAAATCTGATAACATTACCTGAAAAGTGAAGGAATAACTGCTGTATAAAGAAGGTTTTACGAATAGAAAATGTTAGGAAATTTAACAGGAGGTAATGTCAATAGTAAATGATTTTCCAATTGAAGCAGTTGTTCGAATGGAGGGAGTTGTTTGAAAAAAAAAACTAAGCAAACACGATGGATTAATAACAGATAAAACTTTAATTGTTTGTTAACACCCTTTTGTGCTCCTAATAAGAATGGATGCATGGGTTTTCTACAAGTTTTCAACTCATTTAGCCCTAGAGGGGAATCTACCATGAAAATAAACTGAACACTCACTAGCCGAAATCGAACCGGAATACGCTTCTGGCTTCTTGCGCTCCTCCAACACGCTCGGTCACCATGTCCTTTGTTGCCCACGGTTATTGGAGACTTTAATTTTTTCGCCTTCTTATTTTTTGGGGCCGAAATAAAATGTTTTTAAAAAAATGTTAGACTAAGCACAAGCAGATGGTATCTGACGACTACTTATGTGTTCCTGGTTGAGAAACACGTAATAAACATGATACATTAGAACGATTGCCATCTTGTCAGCATTCGACCATTACAAGTAACACTTTAATTGATAATTGGTAGAAAGCTCACACTGAAAAAGTCATTGACTTTAGCGTTAGCTGGAGATAAGGGGTCCCACGGTGACATTAAAAGCTGTCGCAGCCCGTTAATGGGCCCACTAGTAGTACACAGTGGCTGCCTCTGGTTACAGCAGCAATAAATGAACACATAAAACTTTAAAGCTCGGAATATATAGTTTTATTTGATGAATAAAATGGCATTTTAGGTGGCGTACAGTTGGATGAAATGGCAAAAATCATTCCTTTTAATGTAGACCCAGAATGGTGTAGGCACTGTGACGATCTTACTTTTATGGATCTATTTTGCAGATAATATCATCTTTTACTCTATTATTTACTTACTCTCATATTTTTGTTCTCTTATTTGGTGACATACTAAAATTATTAAACAAAACTCATATCATCCCTGTTATCATTGTTTATTTAATTTTACCAAAAAAATAAATAATAAACCATTGAAGTAAACATATAGAAAAATAAAAAAAAACATAGAATTTAAATTAAAAATTATACTTATTTTTTTTATATAATTGAACATGAGTGGATGAAGTTGCTATGAAAATAAATAGGAATTTATTATTGTTGCGACAGCAGTTCTTCACAATATTTTCTTCCGCCAGTTTCTCATGAAGGGGGAAGTGATGTGTTATCTCAATTGCCAACCGTGAATGTTCCAAAAAATGTACAGCGAAACAACCTAACTCATACTTTATTAATTAATGAATATTTCTCTTCTCTTCAGCATAACATTTTTTTTAGCTCCCTTTAATCTGTATTACCTATCTATATTACATTTCATACAAAAAATATAAAAATTAATTCACAGTGTATGAACAATATTATATATACTATATATATATATATATATATATATATATATATATATATATACATATATATATACATATATATTGCATTTCATACAAAATATATAAAAATTAATTTACAGTGTATAAACAATATTTACAAAAAAATGTAATAACAAATATTCTTACAATATTGTTATTCCTATAATAAAACTAAATTTACTGTGATAATCACTTGCTTTATTATTCATTAAAACCAAAAAACAAACCTTCTCCAGGAACAGACCATAAATATTTTATAAAGGCTAAACCCTAGGTTGTCTTACCATTAAAGTTTTACATAACTTTTGTTCAACTAAACTCTACTACATGCCTAATTGAGCAACGGTCACATGTTCGGTTTAAACTACAGATTAAAATAATCTTCATCGTGTTTATGGATGTACTATAAAGGAAAGTGATGAGCATCAATGCGGAAAAAAGCAAAGTAATGCAAATTGGAAGGGTCCCAGAAGATGTGCAGATCACTTGTAAGGGATTAACTCTCGAATTAGTAGAGGATTATACATACCTGGGAACAGTTTTCAACAGATCTGGACGTAAAGAGCAAGACATATCTAACCGGATCAACAAGGTAAACAGCATTACCAGATATGCAACACTATAGTTAGAAAACGGGAGGTTGACCAAAAAGTTAAATTAATTATATTTAACGCAATATACCTATCGACTCGCCTCTATGGCAGTGAGAGGTTAGTTCCTTTGGATAAACACGATGGCAGGATTACCGCTGCCGAAATGAAATACCTCAGGAGAATAGTCGGCCACATCAGAAACGAAAGCAACAGAGCAGAACTTGGGGTAAAACCATTAGTAGAAAGATTCGAAAATAAACAGTTAAAGTGGTTCCTTTAAGCAATGGAAAATTCCTTGAAGCAAGACCACTCGATAGGATAGGATTGCTCGACTGGGGCAGAAGAGAGGAAAGCAGCAAGAAGCCATGAAGAGGCTAACTGGGGATAGAGACGGATGGCATACGTGGATTGAGGTCTCTCCAAGCTTAAAGTCATATGGAGGAATGGAAAGAAGAAATAGTCGAAAAACCAGCCAGAACAATCCAAAATTCTTGGTTAATCGCATGATTTCTCAGTCGATTGGATAGGTCAATGACTTAAAAAATTACATAAAAAACTTTACTTGTCATTTTCTCAAAACTTAAATGTTTAACATAGCACCTTAATCCACTCTTGCCTCCAATTGTTTTAACAATTTATTTAATTTTATACTATAATTTAATATTTAAAAATGTCGCTGCATCTCTATGGCGAATTTGCGGTACCCACTTTGAAAACTACTCCTCTACTATTACTATCCTTATAGATACTCTACTACTTACTACCCCTAAAAAATTATCTAAAAGAAAAACATTGTAGTATTAAATTGTATTGAAGTCTTAAAGAACACAAAATCGATGATTCTGAATTTTTATAAAATGATTTATGTTTAAACGGATAAGAATATTTCATTTAATGTTTTTTTGTCTTCACCATTCTGTAACTTCAGAATTTGGCATCTATTGTCTACATACATTTAAAATAGAAAAACATTTCTGTAGATTACCTATGACCATATTACAGCCATTATATTCCCATATAAAAACATCTATGGATATGTTTTTAAAAAAATTGTTATACAAAAGTAATTACAAACATTTGAAGTTCGTTTCAAAATTTCATTCTAGCCCATTCGTCGGTTTCGACTACAATAAACTTTATTTTTTATGGAGTGCTCTTAGTATTATCATTATCTATAAGGCATATTATTATATTTATCATTATTATATTTAATGCAAGGAAATCATTTTACTTTAAATAAAGCAATCTTATACTTTTCCATAATAAATTTCGTAGTTAAGCTGAGAGCGCTTCAGTTTACAAGAGTAGCTCCTGCATAAAATTTTCATGTTTGAATTAAAATATATTTGAGAAAAAAATATGTGTGCAATGAAAAATCATTAATCAATCATGCAAATATGTTTTTTTGAGCCAGTAGATTGTATGATTTTGGGCATTCTTTGCATGTAAATGCTTCTATTTTTCGGCGCATTTCTTTTTTAAACTATCAAAGTATGCTTTAATAACCTAGCTATTCGGTACTATTATTTTGCTTCAGTTTTATTTGTTTATGTATTTTTTTATGGACTATGTTTTCTTTTTTCTTAGATTTTTCTTCATTTTATTTTCTTAATTGTATTTATTCAATGCTAATGTCTCATTAATTGTCAACTTACTTTAAGGAATTGGTAATTTTCAGGTTTGCAATTAATACCGCTTATTTTTTACACTGATTCCTAATAGGAATGACATCACCATTCATTTGTCCTATTCCCGATTTACATATAGAACGGATTATAAATCGATCTCTTTCCTGGAGCATCTATGATCTTAGTTCGCGTTGTTAATTTATGAGGCTCAATGATTTATTCATTTAGTGATTTATTTTGAGTTATTGAGATGTCGTTTCTCTTGAGGTATTGAGGTCAAGAGTTGGTTAACATCGCTTAAAATCTTGTTTTTAGATGTTTTTTATATCCATATTTTTTGTTTGTTTTTGCTATTATTTATTCTATTCCATTATGATTTATTATTTTTCAATAATGAACTTTTTTAATCGACCAAGAAAAATTAATTAATTCCCCCTTTTAAAATTTGAGGTTTTACGTTTCAAGATACGTAGAATCCAAAAATGGAATAATAAGAAATGCATCGTGATCCGCGGATTATCTCCGATACTGCTGACCCGTTCTTATGTTAAATTTGGCAGCAAAGTCACAGGTCATCCCAGGATGATCCGAAGAACTCGAGATTACCGTCAGTCGTTTTGTTTTATAGCTTTGAAGGTTTTATGCATACGTCCATATAGCAGCCAACTGTTTGGGAATTATTAGACAAAAAAAAGTTATATAATTATTTTTAGATTATAAACCATAGTTTAACATTAGGCAACGTTTTTATGTATATCTACGTATTGTTGTTTTACCAAACGAAGAGTCTATATCCATATATTCATGGATAAACAATTACTTAGATACTTCGGACAAAGAACTTAGATAATTCGAAGTTGAAGGATCCACTGAAAAAAATCGAATTATCCAAGATTTCAAATTAAACAAGCTTTCTGTTTTTATTCTTCTTTTTTACTTCTGCTCTAAAGAAATGTATATTAATATCTATAAAAGGTGCAATGTGAACATTAAGTTAAGAAACAGGTGTTTAATATATATGTCCAATAATGAAACGTTTAAACAATTCAGGAAAACAAAACATCAGCATTTATTCAAGCATTTTAAGAATTTACAAGGCATTTTAAGTAAAGGTGTGTAATTAAATAAATACAGGTATGTACAATTACATCGTGTATTAAAACATCAGAAGTTTTTGAAAAGTATAATATTTTGTTTTTTAGAATTAATTTTTTCATTCAAACAGTATTTAAGATTATTAAGATATTGAAAAATAGAGTCATTCACATGTTGACGTACTTCAACATACCACCGTTTCTTCATGTATAGTCCATGAATTCCATTATTGCAGGCATCGGCTTCTCTTCTTCTCGAAGGTTTCTTCTTCATCTGAAGACAGCAGAGGAGCAACCTGAATGTTGATGGCGTCGTTCAAAATGTTAGCGTCTGTGAACTCCCCACGTGCCAAGTCGTCACGTGACGAAACCTGGCTTTTTTAAAACAGTTTGCAATAGTGCTTGGTTTCACTTATGTAGGATATATTTGTAGTTTTCTCAAGAGAATAATATATGTAGGTATTAGGCTTCGCTTCGATTTATTCTAATAAAAATCGAAATACAGGCGATTTTTTTAAAAATAGATATACCAAGGACCGACAGAAAAGTACGAATTATTCACGATTTCGAATTATCCAAGTTCGACTAAAAAAACAACTAAATTGGACTTTATATAGAACCAACTTTTTTAAAAGGTTGAAATGATCATTGAACCACTATGCTAAACTAAAACGGCAGACTGTAAAAAAGAAATAAAAAATTCCTAATAAACTTTTTAATTACAAATCAATCGCTCTCGATGCCTCAAATGGGCTTTTTCACTTAACGGAATAGAAATTTAAGGCAATACCATAAAAGTTTTTTTAAAAAAATCTTTTCTACTATCTGACAGGTTATACTCACCTTTTTCGAAGGTGACTTAAAAAGCATTATTAAAAAATTTAAGCTACCTTTAATGCTCCAATCTTAGTTTAATTAAACCTACGTCCTCAACCCCATACGCTTTATAATTTAAAAAAAATGAAAACGACTTTGTATTTTTTATTCTAGGATAAATACTGTTTATTCACGCTAACCTGTTGCCAGAGACTTTGACGGTTTAATTTCAGGCTACCGAAGCTAACACCGTTTCATTCTGATTTGTATGTTTTAATTTTAATTTCAGGTTTGGAGAGCATAATTGCCTAGGATCATTAAAACCGGTTTTGTTTTATTTTTATTCACTAAATGGTCTTTTTTCCAAACATTGAACAAATCTTTAATTCGAATGTAATTTACCATACCTATTTTTTTTTTTTTTTTTTTTGTATTCGCTGTAAAACTGCACGCTATGGCACAATTGCTTTAGGAAACTGATTAATTGCAGTATAGTATGAACTTCCTTAAATTAAGTCGGATTTGCTCCAGTATACTTTATCATAAA
Source organism: Rhaphigaster nebulosa (assembly GCA_948150685.1). NCBI lineage: Eukaryota > Metazoa > Arthropoda > Insecta > Hemiptera > Pentatomidae > Rhaphigaster > Rhaphigaster nebulosa. The sequence continues at coordinate 113,763,151 of OX411309.1, read as the reverse complement.
CATATTTCCAATAAATATGTTTTAACGATATGGATATAGATTGCTGTGCAACCAACAATTAAGTGAAGGTAATTGAAAAAATTAATTTTTTTTTTTAGATTTTCCCAAGCGGATATATATCACTCATCGCAATAATTAGCAAGTGAGCTATAATGTGTCATGAATTCTGATAAATAATAAAAATGTTTATCCATGAAGAGGGCAATGTTTATAGTTCGCCTTTCTGGAACGAAGCGGTAAGTTACTATACGAGACCGTGATGATGAATTCTGATCCGCGAATCAACCAACTTAAAAACATTTCTTTATTAAGAAATGTATTACAAATCTGGCATATTAAATAATCTACAGAAAAAAATAGCAAATTATTTTTTTTTATAATGGATTATGAGGGTATTATAAAGTAAATTACATTAGCTATATTCAGCTAATAACTTCTGAGTCAAAAGGTACGAACCAAGTTGTAAACGGTGGCACTTGTCTGAGTCGGAACTAAAGGGAAAGCGAGACCCTTGCACCGGGCTGTAGAATTTAGAGGTTACAAATTTTGAGTAAAATTTTATTCATAGGTTAGGTAAAAAATATTTTTTTCTGCTTTTTGATTGTTTTGACCTCAATTCAGTCAATAAAACGAATTAATGTTATAATATGATATTTATTTCGAAATATAATATCTTGGTACTGCTATATAATATAATACCATAATGCTGATATACAACTGTGGACTTTTATTCAGGGAGGGAGGGAGATGATTGAAGCGACGGGAAAATTAAGCTTGTCCCCCTGGGGCAAAAATCCTAGTTCCGGCCCTGCTCATCGTTCACGGATTTATCAGTCAAAAGTACTTGGGGATTTAATGGTTTGCTATGGATGCAAATTTATGATTTGGAGATGAAGCTTTCAGAATTTCAAGATAAACACTGAGGTCCAGACTGGGAATTCTGGAAATACATCGTTCAGAATTAAGTTGAGATTGATGATTGACACCAACTTTAAGAATCCTCAATAATTTAGCTATCGTTGAAACCAAAAAAAAAAAAATAGATTCGAAGAAGAAGTCAAATAAAATAATAAAGAAAGAAAATATCTGATTTGTTCACTCACACAACTTTTCTTTTCTCTTTGGGTGCCAAGTTCATAGCAAAAATTGTATCTTCGTTGTTAAGATTTTGTTTTGTTTTTTGTTTAGTTTTGTAGACCATTTGATTTTCTTTCTAATGAATATCTGGAATGTTCCGGGAGATGTATAATTTTCGAGTCATTCGAGAAAATGAAGAAAAGTGATTGTGCCCATGTATATTAAAGTATATATTCAGCCCACGTGTCCATGGAAAAATTCCAATATGACAATCGTATCTTTGCTAATACTGTACCGTTTAAATGTTTTTTTAGAGAATTTAATTACCTTTCAAGTGAATATATATTATTTTTACTGATATATAATAAAATGTTTACTTTTTGTGCTATGCGTAGATAAAATTACATTTCGGAATAACTTTTCCTGTTTTTTTTTTCCCCACAACTTTTCTAATATATCAAAAGTTGAAGGACTACTATGTATGAAAATGATAAGGGCTTTAAGAAGAATACTTTAGACAAGTTTCATCAAAATCGTTACAGCCGTTTTGTCACTACAATCTATTTAAAGCACGTCTTTCACTTATTACGTAACGGGTGGACGATTTAGTAAACAGGCCTAGGGAGCCCTGGCCCTACAAAACAAAAAAATCTGTATACCATTTCAAGAGATAATTAAGGCTCAGACCATTGGCCGAAAATGTCATTCAGGTGGCACTGAAATGTAAAGATCTGTTGAAAAGTTGAAAACGAAAATTTTACCCGATAGCAATACTTTCCTAATTTAAGGAAAGTAAAAAATAAAATAAATAAATAAAGTAAAATAAGATTGATTCAATAGAAACAACATTCCCAAACATATTTAGGCACCAGGCACCAGCAAACATATTTACATAGTGGCTTTCTTTCGAGGCTACGAACCCTCCTCGCTATGAGAGCGGGACAGGTTATATAAAAATTAAGCTAGTAATATTAAAATGTAAATTGATTAAATCATCATCTTAAGGGAAGGTTAAACAAATAACTGAGATGCAGCAAATTGCTGGAAATCTCAAATCAGCGTGCTGGCACGGCGTTAATCAATTAGACGGGCCTTGTCAGAATGCGAAATGCTACTCCACAAATTTCGCACGCTTTTCAGATCAAAGTCCTATAAGAGCTGTCAAACTATTCAACTCCATCATTCACCTCAGTCATTTTATGAATTCTGTTTAGTAAATATTATTGTTATTATCGTTTTGGGTTTCATTTATATGTCGAAGTAGCTGTTCAGGACACCGAAGACAGTATCAGTATATCAGTGACACAACTTCAGTTCGTAATATGAATTACGGCTCTCCTTAGGGACCATAAGTTATATTTAAATAATATTCTAATAAAAATAGTTATTTGCATTTAAAATATGTATCTAAGGATCCACCGGTGGTCCGAGATACCCTTGAATAAATTAGTCCTAGATCGGAACCTTCAGGAATCCTCGTTCGATTTATTTATATTTGACCGGATTGTCCGGCTAAGTGAGCAACACTTATGTACAGCTGTAAACAAACTTAAAAAAAAAACGAAAAAAAAAACAAGCTATCCCAGTCATAAAATCGATAAGCTAAAAAAAAAAACTTGTATTTCTCGGGTATCTCGTGACCGCTTGGACATTCCTCCTTAAGTAGATGTTCGGAATATTGTTTCTGTGCCTCAACGTGTTAAATAAAATATTCAAAGTGATTCTGTTAGGGTTGGAAATATAAAGAAAAAAAAGAAGCATAAGGAGGTAAGAAATTATTGCTGGCTTCGTGTACTCGTTCCGCTCATCGGATCCTAACCGGCATAAAATATCAATCCGTTTTAAAGTCTACATCCTAGAAAATAAGACATAAGATTGTAAATCCGGGCGACATCGCTCCGTCTCGGCCTTATGGCTATCGATGGTCCCTTCGGTTTTATTCTCTCACTCACTCACTATCTTTCTCTCTCTCCCTACCTCCCTCACTCCCGATGATCTCGGTAGGGTTTTATTGTTTGCGAAAAGTGTAGATTATCATTTATCTACCTGATCATTTACAAAAAAAAAATATTACTATTGAATAACGATTATGATTGTTATAAAAGAACTGAGCCTCTGATAGTACGCCACTCAGAAATAGAGTAAGTTTGACAGTAGGAATGGATTGCAGGGGAGCCAGGGGTATTAAAAGTGATCATTCAGTAATTTAACTGAATTAAAGCAAGTGTATGTGGGAATAAATCAGAATAATAAATAACAGTAAATAGAGAATAAACTCTTTGAATCAGTTCATGAACAGATATAATATATGTACTACTAAGCAATGAACTGTTGTGAGTTTAAAAAAGATACAAATTTATCAAATTCAAGATGCATTGCCAATCTTATATGACTAGACATCTTGAATGTGAGTTCTCAGTAGAAGAAGGATTCATAGAGACATTTTAGCTCAAAATGCGTGATTTTCTTCTTTGGAAAAAAAAAAATTCTTACTGAATAAAGAAAACCTTGGTAAAAAATAAATATATATTCACATAGCCGGCAAGCATTTTAATACCAATATATTTTTAAGCAGATGAATAGTTAATTAAAGTTAATTAAAAAATAAATTATGTTTAGTTTTTTTGGCGGAATTCCAACAAAAATTATGCAGTGTTTCTATATTCCGTTTCAAACAAAACTGGAAAAAAAATTTAAGGTTGGTTTTGACTGAATTTGTCATTGCCCATAAGTCTATCGTAAAACATTTATTTATTTTATCAAATCTACTAACACCGGTCATTAGAGGCTTAATTAATCATTTCAAATATTAAATGGCATGAATAATTACAATATTAGTATTAATAGTAGTATAGTAATAATTAAATTAATTAATTAAATTAAATTAATTAAATTAACTTATTAATTAAATTATTAATTTAAATAATAAGTATAGTATTAATAATTAAATTAGGGAAGGGTGTAGCTCAGTGGATGGGATATTGTGCTATTAATATTTAATTCCTGGGTTTGAGACAGCTGTGGTAGATAAATTATTTATTCTTTTATCAGCCTTGGATCGTCGCTGTAGGATCGGGAAACCCTTCTAGGGCTCATGGAACCACTATGAAGTGAGTACTCACTGAATTCATGGCAAAATACAAGATTTTCTTCTTGAGAGAAGAATGCTAGCAGCTCCTTTTCTCTTGTACGGTAAAAAGTAATTAGATTGCTTGTTCCAGTGAATTTGTGTCGTTCAACCTGGAAGCCAGTAATTCAGAAGCTAAGGTTAAGATCTCTGGCGAGGTCATTTAACTCATTCTGGTTGAAACGTTTAGGAATTGTTGACATCCCCTCATAATCACTGTCACCTTCATTAGTATCAGAAGTGTGATTATAGGGACAACACTCGAACTCAGAAAGCTCTGATAGCTGGTGAAATGCTGGGATCTGTACTTGCTGTGAGTGAGGGACCAGGCGTCTTGCAGAGACTAAATCAAAGACGTAAGTCCACTTGCTACGGTTGTTTAGATTGATTCTACTAATATTTACTAGAAAGAAATAACACTTATCAATGTGTTTTTTTTTTTATTCTCTCCAAACCATCGGTACGCCGGATTTCAAACGTTTTCTTTTCCCGCTAATCCTGGCGTAAAGTTCTGTACAAGTTTTACAAGCCTGATGCGGTGCTCAGGATTTATACCGATAACCGAGCATAACACCAAAGTATCCATGATAAGCTCTCTTTACAAGCCCACTAACGGTCTTTCTGCAATCTTTTAATGTGTATTCTCAGCATAAGTAGCAAAACACATCAGGATGATTTACACAACTTCTACTTGGACTCATTTTTTATCAACCTCGATCTATCCTGCATCTATCATAAAACTGACCTCAAATTTAGTTGAAGCGTTGAAATGAAGGATGGGATTCCTAGTGACGAAGTGGGAATTCTCAGCCTGGTCAAGCAAGTGGTTTGATTCAAGCAGGCGGTTTTACTTCTTTTTTCACACTTATCTTAAAAAGTATAGAAAAAAAATGATTTTGAATTCCTATTTACCAAATCTGAGATGTTTTACATTATATTTTAATATGATTTTTGATGAAAGTCTAATATGACATTCAAGTAAAGTACCACTTTCGATAGTCATGTAGTGACAAAAAAGGGAGGTTCTCAACTAGATTTTTCAACAATTCTAAATACAAAATTTCAACTTTCTACGGTTACAACCGTTTTTGAGTTATGCCAGATACGCACGTACAGACGTCACGACGAAACTAGTCGAAATGAATTCAGGTATGCTCAAAATGGATATTCCCGTTGAAATCTGAAAACCAAATATTTTCGTGTTACAATACTTCCTTTACTTCGTACACGGAAGTAAAAAGGAAGGTTTTGGAGCAAAGTAACGACTCGATTCTGGAAATGAACTACATTTATTAAACTTTCTACCTGGTATGTATAGACAGAGCTTGTTAATAAACAATACCTAACTTATCTTATCTTACCAGTTACTTATCTTACTATTTACGTCTTATATAACCGTTAATTTCCTCCCTCCAGTTCCTTCGTATGGAGGAATCACTGAAAACTAATTTAAAACTTTCATTTGTCTTAAAAAAAAAAAACAATAAACAGAAATGCTTAGTCCACACGTATCTTAAACCTATTAACTAAAAATATCTGATGTGGGCAACACATGACTTCCTTGTACGCCTATTAAATTATAAATCCGTGGCTCAAAAAGTGATACTGAATTTGGTTACTAGTTTCCGAAGATTGAAGTAAAAACGACACTCGGCATCCCGTCATCCATCTATTGACACACACAAACAAACACACACTTGTCACTGGAGGTCTCATTCCGTTATTATATGTCGTTTTCCTTCAGTAGGTAACTAGTTTCCAAGATATTTCTTCATGTTCCATGACAACAATAAAACTGTCAATATCACTGGATAAAGCATTAGAAATGGACAGTTTCGTCATTTTAAGCGGAAAAACCCACCATATCGATATAAAAGTCCTATTTACCAAATTTGAGATGTTTTACATTATATTTTAATATAATTTTTGATGAAAGTCTAATATGACCTTTAAGTAAAGTACCGCTTCCGGTTTTTCAATTTAAACCAAAATCTAGTATGTTATTTAAATCAATATATAAGTTATAAATACTAAATTTGAGAAGTTTTGCATAGTAATTTAATATAATTTTTTATAAAAATCAATCATGACCTTAAAGTAAAGTACCATTTCCGGTGATCAACCAGTGACCAAAAAGGAAAATTTCAATTTCCTACGGCTAACCGTTTTTGAGTTATGCGAAATACGAACGAAAGTACGTACAGACGCCACGACAAAACTAGTCAAAATGGATTCAGTTATAGTCAAAATGGATATTTCCGTTGAAATCTGAAAACCGAAAATTTTCGCGAATACAATACTTCCTTTACTTCGTACAAGGAAGTAAAAATGCTGCAACACATGTTACAAAAAAAAAAAATTTATTCAAACTTTTACGTTGTTATGATTAAAATCATATCTGTTTTGAAAAATAAAAGTTTTTTGGAACGCTATCTTTACCAGTTAAGTGAACGGGTATCTTATTACTTACGATTCTAATTAAACCGATACTAGCAGTTAGTTGTCCAATCTCTATTTATGATCCATCGAGTTTCATAAACTTGTCCAGGCGTTTTCGCATAGTTTTTCTCTTCATCAGGCTGTTGACAAAGTAAAATTGATATTGTATGGTATGCGCAGGTATCGTCTTCCCATACCAGTGGTTCATCAATTAATGAAATGAAATATAATGAGAAAATAGAATCACACCATTAAGATAATTTAAAAAGTATACCTGTTTCCAGAAATTTAGTTATGAATAACATTACACGAAGTTCAAGAATAGTGAAGTTGTTGAAGGCACTTTATTAGCATTTGCTTGTGATTTTCTTAAATCCTACAGCCTTTTATTCAAATGAGCATTGAACGCTTTTACCCTACGATCTTTTTTATCGTCGTTTATCGCAAAATATAGTTATCCCTTTTTATTATACAGCTCCGAGTACGCCTTCAAAATATTTTCCATTTATATTTATCCATATTCTTATTACCCGTGACCGATAAGCTTTGCCTACATGAATATAAATTCCGAGGGAGCGTAGACTAATCGGGCGTTAGGTTTCCTGTGGGTGAATGAAAAACGTCGCGCCCATTGGCCCCGTGATCTGTTGCCGAAGACCGGTAGCCCTGCTCTCGACAAATGTCGCGGATTTATCACCCCGCTCCGAAGGCAGAAAACTCATATCGTTGTATTGTAATTTGATTTAATCGTTCTCAATAGAGTGCGCAATAAAATAGCCCACTCGCAAGAATCGGCAGGGCTCGGAGCCGAGGCCAGACGTTATTGCGGCTGCTTTGCATATTACTAAATGGTATTATTATGTCTTGTTCCACCCGGCTTTTGATCGAAACCCTGCCCCCGACAGTATATCTCGGTCCGGGTAAAATATATAATTCGTGATTAATATACCTACTCTTCTGCGAGGTTAATATGCGGTCTGTGACAGCAGTATATATATATCTCGTTGCATTCGAGGGTGTTGATCTAACAGGCATTGTTTAATTTATCAACATTGTCCGAAAAAGAAAAAAAAAGCTTGACCTTTCGTTTCCATTTGGAAACGAAATTGAATTGTTAAGTAGCTTTACTACTTTTTTGTCTTCTCTCCAATTCATTTTAAAATCCTTTTGGCTTTATTATCAATGTCATTGTTTGAAATCGATGTTGAACCTATTCATTAATATTGCAGGATATTATTGTTTTACTTTCCCTTACCTATATACGAAGTATTAAATAAGTATTGCGATCGTGAAAATTTTCGAATTCGAGTTTTCGACGGAAATACACGTTTTAAGTTCCCCTGAGTATGCATGTGTGTCGGTGTGTGTGTGTGTGTGTGTGTGTGTGTGTGTGTGTGTGTGTGTGTGAACAGTCTAGCTCAAAAACGAAAAGTTGTACGATACTGAAATTATGTATTTAAGGTTGTTTAAGGTGTGATGTTACAGCAACATTTTCGTCGAAATCGACTAGCCGGAAGTGCCACTTTATATAATCGATTTTACACTTTTTTACAATTTTCTCGGAAACGGCTCCAACGATTTTGATGAAACTTGCTTAATGTCTTCTCCTTACAGCCCTTTAACTTTTCATGTGTGTAGTATATCAACGAGAAAATGGAGGGAAAAAAGTTATGATGAAAAGAATATTTTATTTGCGCATAACTTAAAAATCATGCATTTTATAGTAATTTATATATAGAATTGTATGAAAGGTAATTAAATTATCTAAAAAACAATAAAAGAATCATCAAAATCGGACCAGTATTGGCAAAGATAAAGCGTATTTTATGAGGAGCACAAGACCCTAGATGGATAACCGAGCGCATCTGAAAGGAGACGGATGCGACCGAACCTTCTTCCACCAATCTGTTATAAACAATATACTCTGTAATAAAGTAATTTAAGAATACAAAAGCGGAAATTAACTTAATAATATCTACTTTCATATTATTTAATGGAAAGAAAATATTTCCATGAAAACTAAACCGAAACTTTTAAAATATATTTGCAACTCGACGAAGTTAAAATACAGAGGTAGTGTACAAAATCGTTGTACTAAAATTGTTTAAAAAACTGTTTTATTGTACTGAAGTGGGAGAAGATGTGAAGAAGTGAATGCTGCTGAGTTTATTTCAAGCATTGTTTATGTGAACTTTTTAAAATTATATTAAAAAGATAATTATTATAGGACGGTAAGGGAAAGTTGTGTGATGCGCCACCGCACCAGATTTTTTTTTATTATAGTGATAAAAATACACTCTTATGAAAAGTTTAGTAACATCCTTAATGCGCTCTTAACGAAAATCAAACTAATTCGATACAATTTATTTATTTATGATGATTCTTTAATTTGAAAAAAATAAGTTTTATTATTATTTTGGTCACTATTTAATAGTTGTTATTAGCATTCTGTATTTAGAAAACTTCTATGCCATCAGAACTTTTTTAAATAACGCAATATGTGTTAAATAATAAAAATATCCTACTGTTTTACAGTAGTAATAGCCTTAGTTGATTAGCAGTCAATCCTTAAAAAATAATTATTAAATGATTGTTATTAATACTTTAATTTACAATTAAAGTGTTATAGAGCAGTTTCAATATATTTATGTAAATTATTTTTAAAATATACCTATCTGATTGGTTTTCTTTAATTATTTGAATTCTATTTTTTACATTTTCATCTCTTTATTAAAATTTTGGGTACAAGTATCTATTTAATTATTAATAATTTGCTCCACTATTTGGAATGCTATTCTGTATTCAGTTGCGGATCGACCCTGTGGGATCGGGGGACCCTCCTTGGGCTCACCCAGCCTCTATAAACCCTTAATTGGGGGAAAAACCTGGCGGTTGAGCATGATCTCGGCCAAATCACCTCCTTACACAACCGTTGGCTTAGAAACAGTACGGTCCTTACCCAAGTACTGAGCCCAAGACCCTTCACGGGTTGTAGTGGTACAGGTTTTTTTTTTTTTTTTTTTATTTGGAATGCTCAAACTCAAAGGACCTAAAATATATAATATATATATATATATATATATATATATATATATATATATATATCAGATAAAATCTTCGAAAAAACGAAAGCTAATGCCATCATTTTTTTATGATTTCAAGAAATTAAAATAAATTATGAATATTTTTTGAGCCACCGTATATCATGGAATAAATATGTAGGACTCAATCAACATGTATTCACGATAAAAAATAATGTTGGCTGATCCAATATTCCATGAAATATTGCTGATGTAAAAGTAAATTTGAAGACAATTTTTTTTTTCTTTTTTATAGAAATAAATTTTAATATTACTAAATATAATTAAGCTGTAATAATGTTAAGTATTTGTACGAACTTTCCATGAGAAGCTATTTCCTGAGCAATTGATGCCCATAGTTTCCACTTAACGTCCCGACGGTGATAATTTCTGTGACGCATATCTCACAAGGAAGAGTTTTCCTGAACAGCACTAATAAGTTTTTCGATGTCCATTTTGAAACAATGTTGAAAAAAAAAATGCAACTCAAATGTTATGCAACCGTTCTTGTTGCACTGTTCGGTCGAATGTAACTGGAAAATCCCATCTCCAATGGATTGAACCGTTGCTCGGCCGGTTTTTCCTATATATCAGACCGTTCGGTAAGTCGTCGATCTGTTGAAAACTGGATACTGAAAAAAATCTTATTGCACGAAAAAATTGTTTCATATGTATTAAATCTAGGTATATAATAATTATAATGTACTAATAACATAGTACTGTGTGTAGTGATAATAAGTAAAATAAAATTCGGTTTATTTTCAGATGAAGTTTTAAATTTTCAAGGATTCGAGAAATGCTTGATTTATTTTTAATCAGGTACTCATAGCCCATGGTTTCCCTTTTACATCATTTTCTTCAAGTTTAGGCTAAACGGTTTTTCATAAATGATAATATGTGGTCTTAATATGAGCCTCTGAATATTTGGTCGCATTTGTAAATAATATATCTTTTTTTCACGGAACGGCCTTAGAGAATACGCGAATATTATAATTTTTGGTTCTTCTCCTGTTTTTTTCTTTCCTTCCATTTTTCTCTCATTAACTGCGTGCTTTTGTTTTCTTTCTTCTGTCCACGCTACTCCCTTTCTCGAATTTTTCTTTTCCACTATAAAAACCGACTATTTTTGAAATAAGGACCTCTCGAAGGACCTCTCTCCTTGCCAAAGTTAGTATTATTTTAAGAGTGTTACAATATATGTATAAATTTTATACATATATAAAAAATAATATATTTTTATTATTTAGTTAAAAGAAAAAAAAAATTCCGCCCCCGGGTGGGCTCGAACCACCAACCTTTCGGTTAACAGCCGAACGCGCTAGCCGATTGCGCCACGGAGGCTGTGTCTACTTCCGGTATAATAAAACTACAAATAAAATATAATTGTATAAGAACGTTTTAATTTTTAAATTATTATAATAAGTCAAATATATTTTTCAAAGACTAACAGTTTTAGTTACTTAATGTGACTTAAGAGACTTGATTCGTTTAAACTATAAATTATTTATAATTCTTACTCATATTTTACAAAGCATTAATTGAGAAAAATAAAAAAAAACATTTTATATTTGTTAAAAAACATATTGTCTATAGAATAACACTTGTTTTAGACCTCATAAGAATGAAAACTATTTAAATATAGTACTCAAACTCTATAGTAAACACTGAAATTTATTAAAGACTGTGACGTTTATTAGTCTGATTTTTAAAGAATCTAATACATATATTACATAAATAATATATTTATCGTTTATTATTGAAATGTCTGATCACATTTAGTAATGACATAATATTTGAGAGTAAAGAGTGGCTCTGGAACAACAAAAATTCACGACTATAAAAATTATATGTATAGAAATTAATTTTTATTAAATATTAGATTTTGCTATTTTAGTTTCGTATCCTCTATTCTAGATAGAAACACGAAGTTCGGGTATACTGTGCCACGGATTTTATTTTTATTAATACTAATCGTAAGTTCATTTTCTTATGGTTGTTTACATTTATTGTGCTGGCACAATAGAAGATGGACATCAAATGTCAATCAAATCGATTCAGTGCTGATTGAATTTATATTTTTAATAATATTACTCATATTTCCTTATATAAAAAAAAAAAAAAAAAAAAAAAAAAAAAAAAAAAAAAAAAAATACGTCGAGTATACGACGTGAATAGAAGATGGCAGGAATACGATTTAATTGTGGACGTAGGAAGTTGGCAATTAGGCAGCTGGGACACGGTGCGCCCACTCTTATGCTAATTCATACAAGGATCAAGAACAAAATCGGCAAAAGCTAATTTCATTTATCCGTTTTCCGTCTTTTGTAATATCGTCTGACTGGATTGGTTATAAATGCTGATTGGTTTCGCGTTATCGTATATTGACATAAAATTAACATATACGATTAAAATATAAGATAAAATGTGCAAACAATTAAATTATATAAATATTTATCGAATATTCAGATACTCAGATAAATGGCCGGTCTCTATAAAAAAGTATGCCTGTTAAGCGTATTCGTTAATTGCTTAAACATACCGAGAGCCATTCTGCAGGATATGACTTCAAAAGTTGAAAATAAGTATTTTCTAACATTTAAAAAACAGGTATTCAAAACAGACTCAAATAAGTCACTAATCTACGAATTTTAAGAATTGAAGGCGACTTGTGTAGTAACACGAGGACTTGAACATCTGAACAGTATCGGTACACGATGCATTATAATTTCAAGATTTATCTGTTCCTTCTCAATTATTATAAATTTAAAAGCTGATTGGTGTATGTCAAAATTTTATAAAATAATTCTAATAATAAAGATGATTTAACGTACACACATGTTAAATGTCGGTGCCACTAAAGATCCTTGTCTACATATTTTCTTCTAATAAGCCCTATCCTATTATTACATTATTTTCCAAAAGAATAATAAAAACTAATAAAGTACGATTTAGAATGTGTTAATGTAGGAGCTGCAAGTGCCGATATATTTTCAATATGAACACTCTTTTAAGGTGACTGTGTCAAGCATGCTTGGCAAGCATGCTTGCATGATCATCAAGCATGATCAATCGTTTTGTACAAGTATGCTTTAAATCCTCTTCGGCCACACACGGTCAAGCAAGCTTGATGAAGCATCCAGTCTATTGTTGGACAATGTTGAGCTCGGATGAAAAATCGCCTTGGCTGCTTTTTACCTTGTTCACGGGAAAAAAACACAAAAGAAATAACTCCATATGTGGTATGAAGAATAGTTGAAGAAAAGGAAAGCATACTCCTATATCAATTTATTGAATGAATTAAAGATAAATCCACACGATTGGAATAATTTTTATAAATTAATTAATTAATTTTATTAACACCTTAACTATTAGCATACTTTTTAAATTATTCGTTCCGCTAAGAAACTATTGATAATTTCTCAGGAGTTAAGAATACTAAAAAGAAACTTAGCAGACTCCGAAGAAGCAATGCCAAAACAACAGCTTTCCAATTCTGACCCAATCGAAAAATTACATATTCTTAAAGTAATCCTTATTTTTCTTATAATTTTACCAAAATTATCCTCTTAGAATCAGATAAGAATAAATGATAATTATTCACCAGTCCGTAATTAGCTTTCTATCTTGGGCCGAAACGTTGCCACGCAATAAAAAATAAGTTCTACCAACAATTATTCTAATTTTCGGTTTCTAATCAGTTAAAAATGATTAATATTAATGATTAATGATTAGTAAAAATTAAAAAACTTCCTGACTCTAAAAAAAAAACAACAGAGTGTTAAAAACCTAAATCTAGGGGAGATTTGATCAATCCAGAACGTTACTGCCACACATGGTCAGCTTTGCTTGAAAGCATGCATGCATGATTCGAATTTAATCAATCATCAAGCAATTGTTCAATCATAATGCTTGAACAAAACTACCTCACTCCTTAAAGTATGCTTGAATACAATGATTGAGCATGCATACTTGTCAAGCATGTTTGACCGTGTGTGACCACGTTTAGAGGTTGAGAAGGTTATCCAAAAATTACAGATTATATTACAAAAATATAATTTAATTGAAAGAGCTTTGCGGTATTTTGAAAGTTTTTAAAAAGTATTAAAATGGGAAAATGTTTTAATTGAATTTTTTTATTTGATAATATCGAATTCCGAGGAGCATCCTGGGGTGACCTGTGACTTTGGTGCTAAATGAGAAAACAAATCGGTCCAGTAGCCACGCAGAAATGTCGGTGATGGACAGATATTTTATTAGATTTTTTAATTCTACGTATTACAAAACGTAAAGCCTCAAAGTTTGAAGGGTGAGGAGGTTAAAAAATGTTTTTCTTTGTCGATTACAAAAGTTCGTTATTGAAAATAATAAACCAAAAAGTGTTCTATTGTATTTAAAGATTATTTCTTTAATCCATTAATGATTTTTTTCTTTCTTATTTTTTTTTTTTTTTTTTAGTTATCGTAGCAATAATAAACTCACAAATCAGGAAAAACATTATAAATATATTGTTATTTTTTGGATAAATTGTGAAAGACTGTTGTTACACTTGAAAAAGATTTCTAGGGAGTTAGGAAACAGGTGGTTTTTTGCCTTATTCAATATTTATTTGACGTTCGAATAACTCCAGAAAGTTACTCTGAGTTAATAATAATTACACCTATATTAATTTGTTGTTCTCGTTTGAAGGCATCATTCAAGATTACAACTAGTAGCATAACGGGTACTATTAGGAACTGTATGCAGACATGGAATCGGTTACTTTTGATCTCTTCTGATTGGTTAATAGAAAAGTTTCATCTCGATATGTTATGTAGTCGTACCCGATCGTTTCTAATACAGGAAGTCAACTTATGTAAGTGAGAGTTTGTGTTGGGAATGGCCCACACACATTTTCGATTGGTTTCGCTATTGTTTCTTTATTATTGACTATTATGCAAAAAGGAATAGTTTTTCATAAGCTATTCCGTAATTTTCGTTCAGTTACTGACTGATGTATCATTACTAGAAAATGTTTGCATAATTTTGGCAATAGTAAGTGTTTTGTTTGGCAATGAACTCTATAATTTTTTTGCTTATTCGTCGATTAATAAATGATTGAGGATTTTAACTTAATTACAACTGATAAGTTTATTGATTAGTAATTTCATTGAAATATTAATATGATTGTATTAAATTATAGAGCAATAAACAGCACGATTGTCCATAGTTTCGTATTTATTGTTTCTTTTGTTTTGTTTTCTCAATTTTCCTTGTCCTTATTCTTTACTTTATTCTCAATAGAGTGGATGATCCATGATTTATTATTCTTGAGTTCAGCATGCAGTAAATGCCAAAATTGTTTTTCATTACATTCCAAAGAGATTTATTTTGCTTTATTTTTATTTGTTTTGAGTTACCTATTTCTGATTTATTACAGATTAAATCATACGAAGACTCAGGGGGGTAGAGATAAGGGCACACTTCAAGGTAGCCCTTAGAACCAGAACTAGAGAGAGAGGGGAGCAAAGGGTCCACTTGTACTATGCGGCAGAAACTAAAGGGCGGCAAATTTCGAGTGAATGTTTATTTTTAAGTTAAGTAAAAAAATATTTATTTCTCCTTTTTGATAGTTTTGACCTTAATTCAGTCAATAAAACAAGCTAATGTTATGAGATGATATTTATTTCGAAATATATTACCTAAAGCACTGTTAAATAACTGTTGACCTTTATTGGAAGGGGATGAAAAAACGGGTGGCAAAGCTCGTCCTCCTTCGCAAAATTCTATTTTCGCCTCTGTCACCCTCTTCCCTAATTTCAGCATATCTACTTCTAGGGAAATATCGACAAAGTATCGGTATCGGCACTCATTCAAGGACTTAAATAAAATATACGAAACCATTAAGAAATCGAAAGGAATACTGTATCATTGGTATCGATGACAAAACTACTTAGTATTGAAAGGAAAATATCGATACTTTGCTTGTATCGATCGGTATCGTTAGTCCTTATCTGCTTATTATACACATTATTTCATGATTACTAATTTAAACATATATTTGACTTAAATCCAATAAAATAAATATTCTTTTCAGAGCCTAAAAAAGAAGGAAAACAATTTTTTTTTGGCGCCCCCTTCGCCCTATCTACCACGAAGTCTTTTAAAATGTCAAGCGAATGAAGCTGGTTCGAATTCAAACTTAAAGTGAAAATTAAATTCAATTATTTCATTTTAATAATAAAAATGAAACAAAAAAAGAAAATCAATTTTGAAAATAAAAACAAAATGTACGTCTCTTAACACGAGCTTAGTATTTTCTAAATTTGTTGTGAAATTCTTTGGAATAATAATGAATAATGCTGAAACTAACTTTATAAAACTTTTTTTCAATAATCGAAAAAATTCAATTAAAAACATTTTAATTTGTATAAAAATAAAATAGGCAAATACCTTTGAGGGTAGTGAATATCTGTATGTAGTCACTGAGAATAAGTTAGTAAGTAAAAAAATTCAAATGTAACACCATCGAGGATCCAATACATATATTAATAATCCAATGTAGCAAATATCATAGCTATCGGATAAAATACTCTTATAATTAAAATCCTAACACATTCCTCCAAAAAGTTACAACTCTGAATAGGAATGTAGTACAGAATTATAAAAAGCAACTACATTACCCTTTATTAACTCATATGATAATACTAAGGACTGTATAGGACTTCGATGAAAGTCTTAAGCCAAAAAAAATAAAAATTATGGAAATGCATATTCTTTCACCGACGTGTTTATAAGGAGGTAATCTATTTAGGAGGTTTACTCTCAAACGTCAGGTTTTTCACCATCTCATTGAAGGATCAGGTGCCAAATTTATAGCAGTTGGGTCCCCTTAACCACTCGATCCGCCACTGATAAAGCAGAAAATTGATCGAATTTTCCGGACTGGACCCAGTAGTTATCATTCCAATGTTTTTTTTTTCACCCTTTTGTTGTAATAACAGTGCATTATTAATATTTTTTTCTGCCATATTAGTGGCATTTTGCATTTATGTCAACATTGAATATGGAATATAATTAAGACCGAAAGTTAACGATCAGTAATGCTCAAACGACCAGAATTTCTCTCCCTTGACAGGTCCAACAAGTTACCGTTGAGACGTTTTGCGTAGGCGAAGCCCAAGGAAGTTTCACTCTGAAGCGTTTCCTTGAATGAAAGCGTTGATGACTGATGTCTCCATCTGGTGTGCATTTTATTCCTTGCCTCATTGTATAATATTTATTCAATAATACTTCGCCTATGTATTTAACGTCAACTGTTTAACCAATGGTGGGTGTCCGCAAATACTGTTTTAAAAAGTAATATTAAATAAAAAGTTACATTTTAATAGTTTTGATGCGATAAGGTTTTTTTTGTTATTGCTAAAATTTAAATATTATTCTTTTTATTTTCCTCATTTTCTTTAATGAATAATGCTGTTTTTATCTGACAAATCCACGTTCAGCAGAAGATAAATAAACAAATAGATATTACAATGATCATCTGTATATTTGTGATCTAATCGATGAAATGATCTTAATTAGAAATTTCTCATTTTTTTAAAGTCTATTTTATTAATTTTAATTTTAAAGTTTAATTTATTAATTGTAAATCTTTTTTATGTATTTCGTAGAAAAAATTAGATATGTTTTCAAACCTATTTATTGTTTAATTTTAATTCTGTTAATTTATATATAAAATTTAATTTAATATACACATATATAAAGTATTTCATTTTTGTTTATATTTAAGCATTATTCATTTTAATTTGTCGACTTGTATTTTATTTTTATTTTCAGGGACAGTTTTCAGACATTTGTTTTGTTTCACAAATAAGCTTTTTGTTCTGTAATTCCGTGCTATTTGATTGACTAGAAACAAAGTGAATTTATTAACGTTCATTCTCAGAAAAAAAAAGACTAGAATCATAATATGATAATATCATATTATTATCATAATATAATAATATCATAAAATAATTAAAATATACTAGAATCAGGAGCCAATTCTAGACCAATGCCGAAAGAAACTTCGACTTCATTTATAGGAAATTAAAGCTTATTAAAAGTAAAAGTTTTCCTGCAAGTCGAATATCTGAAAAAGCCCCCTTAACAATGGATTTAGTTATGCCAAACTATATTTCTTAAAGGGAATTTTGCCTACTTTACTATAATTATATACTTGAAACTTAATTATCTTGAATGGTTTTTGAGTGATGGCTTCCTTATCAACAAAAAACGTGACGTACTTCATAAAACTGAAAACTTAAATTTCCTGTTGTTTTTTTATGTGGAATCATACCATGGTCAAATGGGAGCCAACTTTTATAACTTTTATTGGATCTGATTCATTTGTGTCATGCATCTACTTAACCACTTATATCTATATATAGTAGATATATATATATATACATACATATATATATATATATATATATATATATATATATATATATATATATATATATATATATATATATATATACGCATATATATAAAATCATATATGGCGAAATAAAGTAATCTGAGTTTGGTTTAGTTCTAGAAAAAAATTATAATCAACAAGAATGAATTTTAAGAAATATAAATAATTGAAGAAATTAAAAATATCTCTACTATTTGTTCAATTAATATAAAAGTTTATTTTTTTTTTCAATTAAGAAGATTATATGAAATAATGTGAATGTGCTATGATAATTGAATAATCCGCTCTTTTTGTTTGTCATTTTGATGATGCAGTTAGACTCTATTGTTATAAAAACTGTAATATGACTTACAACTTATTTATTGCCTTACATTATGCAGAAACTAGCTCTCTAATACCAAAAACATTCACGTACACGAAAGTTCTATGTTCAGATTTCTTCTAAGATTAAGTGTACAAAACCACTGATAAACATCTACTGATCTCTTTCTCTTCTCTAATTTGTAAACCAGAGGTTTTAATATTATGACTAGAATGGTATATTGTTTTGAATTATTTAAAAAAAAAAAAAAATAATGGACGGAATGTACTATTTTTTACAGTACGATTACTATTGACTGTAATAGTTGTAAATTAATTTGGTAACTATTATTTATTTATTTTTAAGATATGATTTTCCTACCTACATAGTACATACAACTCGCATATGCAAATAGATAAAAATATTTTGAATTAATTTTTATATTTTTAAATATTTACACGTAACAAAGACATTTTATTTCAGTCCATCTCTAAAATTACCGTTACATCAGTATCTTTCGAATAGCACTCTATGGCCTAATCATATAAGAAAATTATTAAAATTTTTTCCACTATAACTGACTTATTCTAACCTGTCTACAGAACTGAGAAAATCGGTGAATGAGCCTACATAATTCAAAAATAAAATTGTATGATATAGTATGTATGTAGATATAGTTTATGATACAGTATATGATTTAGACCAAGGTCTCCTATTATTTTTAAGCTGTATTGATGTATATTATTTTACAACAAGCAATTCATCTTGTAAATTTAAAAAAAAAAATTAAATAAAATGCTTTAGAACAGAGATTTCTAAAAATTAAAAAACTATTATTAGTAACTGTTCAGGTATTAAAAAAAAAAAAAATATATATATATATATATATATATATATATATATATATATATATATATATATATAATTTGCACACTGTTCTCTTATTATTTATAATTAAAATACTTAATCGTAATCTATAAAATATAAAATATGCTTCTTTTTCTTCAGGGGTCATGTCACAGAAATCTTTTATCCATGTTTTCAATTTTTATTTCGATCGATGTGATATTAAAAAAAAAAAGTAATATTTACTTTTTAATAAAAATAATTTCCATATATGTATTTCTGCAAAAAAAAAAAAAAAAAAAAAAAAATGGTCCTACTAAGAAAAAGAAGATTGATTGTTTTTAATGTTATGCACCATTTTAAATATTTACAAAATAAAACTCTATTTGATTGGAATATAAGACAAATAGATCCGATTCTTTTTCATACTTCTTATTAGCCTCAGGGTTGTGAATTATTGAAATTTATTATATTAGTCTAAGGATAAATGCGTTTGATTTACGTAAGAGGATCCACAGTTTGCACATCTGTCATAATGGGTACTTTTTTTTTTTTTTACTTTTTTTTAAGTTTACATAATACAATGTTAGCTAGTTTCCTCCATTATGTCTAATGTTTTTAGCTGGAAAATTTATGGCCTTTGTTAATAAATATGTCCATTTTAATGATCACAACAGATTTTTTTTTTTTATTCTTCAATATTTACAAGTACAGAGTGTCAATCTGTATATACACATCGACATATATGCAAAATCTCGTCAATATTTATTTATTTATTTATCAATTACGAGGATTTGCAGTAATAGGTACGGCCGTAGTAACAATAAGTACTTCCTTCTTATACAGGTAAATAAAAATAATTATTATTATCATAAAAAAAATTTATCGAACCCAAAATGCGTCTATTTGGAAATTCCCTTTATTAGCACGCATTGGAAGAGAACAAGTTTTTTTTTTCTGACAGGAAGTGAGACAAGTTCGGATTGGGGTGCGCAGAAGCCGTTTTGCATAGACACGAGGAATTTCAACCCACACATTCATTTCCTGTGAGCCCGAATAGTTCGTTATGAATCTCCGAGAGCGAAGCCAACCATACTTCTATTCGTCGCGAACACACCTTTTATTTCATAATTCAGATAAATGACGAATTTTAATAGAAATGATCTATCCCTTGTAAGTTTCATTAATAATTGAAATAACAATTGGAAAAGACTTTATTTATTGAATGAAGTTGTCCATATACAATGCTTTACTACATAGGTTCTTAAACTGTAGCGGATCTGGGAATTCGCGTATCCGTAACAGGGATTCCGCTAAACAATTTTGCCATTAACTTTATATCCCTCAAATTTTCGCTTTCATTAAAATAACTCATTTTATAAAAATTCTACATGATCAAGACTTTTTGTATTTGTTGTTACTTACCTAGTTATTTACGTAATTAAATAATAATTAGTAAACATTTAAATGCCAGAGGTTGGAATGGAATCCGAAAAAAAATGTTCAAGAGAGGGTCCTTGGACAACATTATTTTAAGAATCCCTGCTATACTGCATTAGCTATGGATCTTTTCTTATAAACATAAATAAACAAATACATAATGTTGTCATAATACAAAATCAATAATTAGGAATTATCAATTACATATTATAATATTGAAAAAAAAACACATAAATAAAACGATAATGCCAAAAGTTACCGTTTGTCCAAAAATTCATCCGGTCAAATTTTCTTAAGTTCTTAAAGCATTTACCGACCGATATAAATTTTTATATTTGTAAACGTATGGTGAAATCAGCTTTGGAAAAAAAAAATGCTTCAAATTTCGATTAGATTTGTCGAAGGCTAGCATACAAGCGCATTTGGAATAATGTTTTGTTTTTTTAATTTTTAATACTAAGATTAATTTCTTTCCAAAAAAACCTTTTCCCTCGGGTTATAGCTCACTGCATGTATCATATAATCCTTATATATATAATATACCTATTGTAATATGTATTTAATATTTTTATATCGCCATTTATGATCACATATTTCTCTGGTATAAGACTGAATTTTAGATTTTTTTTTAGTGAAAGTTTAGATTTTTCTATTTTTATTTATTCTTTTTAGATTTTATTTAATTACCTTTTGATTTATTTTTTTATCTAACTACCGCTATTATTCAATTGTTCATTATATTTTTTAGTTTGTGTATATCATCATTGCATATTTTATATAGAATTATATGTTTTATACATTTTATTTTAGTAACATTTTTTAGTTATATTTTTTTTTTAATTTAGTTATATTTTTATTTTAGTTATTTAGTTATATTTAGTTATATTTTTATTTTAGTTGTATACATTTGTATGTTATATAATTGTCGTAGGCATGTTATATAGTTTTATATTTTGTATATTATTTATTTTTATTATTTAGTTCAATTGTAAAATTATTTCTTTAGTATATTGTGCAATTGTATTTTTTAGTTTAATTTTAATATTATTGTATTTTGTATATTATTTACTTGTATTATTTAGTAATTGTCAATATTTTCAAATTCAGTTTAAGATTAAATATTATTGTTTTGACATTTTTTAATGATGTTTGTCATTTGTTTTGTTATTCTTCTTCATACTTTATTCTTATATAAATTGCTATTTTTATTTATCTTTTATATTTTTTCAACAATCAATATTATTATCTATAATATAACAAAAACATTACAATATCTGTACTATGCCTACAGAACAGAATTCTGCAGAATGGAACCTGTAAATTTTATTAATTCTCGACCCTCCCACAGGGTTACTATGGAAGGGAAAAAAAAAAGAAGTGAATTATAAAATATCCATTCAAGTTGTTCTTACAAGATATTTTAACTATTTTCGCGAGTCGTTTCAGATTTTGCATAATTTAATTTTTAAAATAGGAACATTCAGACAAAGATAATATCGATGGAATGAGTAACGTTGTTGATAGTAGAAGGAGCCATGGAAGAGCTCGTGCCACAATACCAGTAGCCACAGTGATTTACAGAGACACGGCCGTATCGAAAATGAATTTGTTGACTGGGAGGCGAGCGGAAGTGGGCGTGCACAGGAAGTGGCTTCTCATTGGCCCAACACTCGCCATCTTGCCCCCACCACTCCCCTCGTATTGCCAAATAGCACCCCCTACTCCGGTGGGAGTGGCCTGTCTGTCTGCAGATGAGAGTTGCTAATCTCATACTATCCAACACTGTCCGAATTTGATGGATTTTTGTGCTTTTTAAGAATATTCTATTATCGCAATAATTCTTTTTTTTCAAAATGGCATAATTTAAAAGATAAGTGACTAATATGTAGGAGGTTGGAGCAGTGAAAAGATGTCAATCAAAACGATGTTAATAAATTTATCATTACCTTAATTATTATGAATATTATCGATAGTACAACTGCATTTAACTTTTAAATATATTTCATCTACAATACACATATCCAATTTTATTATTTTTTTTTAAATAAGCAATAAATAATCCTATTTTTTCTGCTTGAAAAAATGTACCCTATTGAATTGGTTATACATTAACAAATATAAAATTAAAATCTGGATTACTAAAATATTTCCCCTACCATAATATCATCGGTAACAATGTGAAACCATTTTAATGTCAAATTTCAACTTTTCAGCAGACAATCAAATCATTACTATTTTTAATATACTTTAATTTTTTAATATTTATTAATTTTTATATATTAATACAGTAAAAATAACAAATTAAATTTAAACTGCAAAAAGACAACAAAAAATATTGGGCGATCATATTTCTACTTTGCATTGATTACTATAATTTTTTCCGTTATTTTTTTTTAATGATATTCGAAAGGTTGCAAAGATATATTTTAGCAACTTGGAAAGTGATTTCAAGATACGTTATTCTATATTGTTTTTCTTATAATTGAAGAATAATTAGAAAATAAAATAAAATTATGGAACAGTTTTTTAAATCTATTTTAATAATAATTACATTCATTTTCTTAAATTATATTTTCTTATAATTATTCAAATTAGACAAATAAAACATAAAATAAAAATATAAAATTGTTATAATTTTTAAGTTTACTTTAATTGTATTGACGTTAATTTTTTTAAATTATTTTTTTATTTCCAGAATAACTAGGTAGGTATGCTTTGTTGTTTTAATAAAAAATAAAAAATATGTTTATGATATACGGAGTAATGTTTTTTTATTCTGTTAGGTTGTCTTAGAGCCAATATAAAAAATATCGTTTTCTGTTTGTGCTAAAAAATTGACATCCGAATGTATCGTAGCCTATAATTAACGTTCATGAATAATTAATAAAATAAAACAAGGGAAGCAAATGTAGTTTGATCAATAAAATTCAACATGTGACTAATGGGACATAAAAAAATAAATAAATAAAGTGATAGAAAGTGAAAGTATTGAAGGCGGGTGTTGGGAGCGTGGGCACTAAGGACATTTGGCCATAGACCTCTGGTGTATTGTTGGCCCACAGGGGGCTGTACCAAATGGTATTGTCAACTTCCAATCATATATAATAGAATCAGATATACATCTGGTAATCTATCACATGCTAATTAAAATGTATTAACAAACATCTTTGAGTGAATATACATTAGCTACTACAAGAATTAATAATAGGTTATTTGAGTAAAAAATTACGGGGATAATATCACCTAAAGTAAAGAAATTAAAGTAATCGGTCGATTTTTTTTCTTTTAATATCCCGCTTAATTTTGGTACCCGTTTTTGGGATTAAGTAAAAATGGTTTATTTAAATTTTATTCCGCCTTCGTTTTAAGATATTGTAAAAGTCATATACTGAGTACGACGATAGAACGATTTAACCAAAACTTATCTTAAGCGGAATTTACAAGGTTGTATTTTTTGGGTTGATTCCTCACCGAGACATATTAAAAAAAGTGATTAAGTTAAATTAAGTGAAAAAGTTATAAGTTATACGAATCAAGGAAGAAAGCCTTACTTAGCACGGGCTTCGTTATGACATCGTGTATCACCGCTTTGGCACAATTTTTCTCGAATTTTGTGTATATTTTAAAATAAAATAAAAAACAAACATTAATTAAAATTTAGAGAAATAATATTGCATATTATGTGTGTATGTGTTTTTTTAATGTATATCTTACTTTAAAATAAAGTAAATAATAATGAAATAGAAAAATAATAATTATAATTCATAGTTAATTAAAAAAAGAAAAATAATATTGGATACATATACAGGAGCACTGATTTTCCATCCACATATGAGGGGAGGGGGAGCCAAAGCATGGTTCAGAGTCCTTGGGAAGATTGTAAATATTTTATATAAGTGTGAATGTGTTTAAGATTATTTTAATTTATATTTACTTAAATTTTCTTTATCTATTTATTATACATCTTTTCTATCTATTTATTTCCATTTGATGTACATATTAATACATATTATGATAATAATGATACACAAGGAATTAGAATACGAATTATAATTAGCATACGAAATATGCATATAAAATAAGGACTAATAACGGAATATGCATTTCTAGAATATAAGAAATAAATATAACTAAGAGATATGCATAGCTAAATTTGTTTGGAATCTAATGGAGCCTAAATAATTAAAGTTGGGTAGGAGAAAATTTATAGGTAGATATTTGGTACGACGGTTTATTAACAGAAAAGTAATCAATAGAAGATTCTTATTTTTTTAAGTTTTGTTTGTGTTCGGTAGATTTAGTAGCTAATCAGGTATCCTTAAGCAAACATATTACCAAATAGTTTAATGTTGGTTCAATATGTATTTGCATTTGCTTGCATTGAATAAATAGAGGTTTTCCTTTCCTAAATGTATTTTTTTTTTTAATTATTCAATCAATTATAATCCTTTCTCTACACTGGATTGTCGAGGAAGTAAATAATGAAACGAAGTTATGTTCATACAGCTCAAGAATACAATAATATTGTTACCGCTATATGATTTTAACACTTAAACCTGCCTTCAACGTAAGCGGAAGAGTTTGTAGGAAATAAATTCAACCTATTGTTGAGTCGTTCAAGAAGTTATGTTGAAGTCAGAGCGTTAGCTGATTCAGCAGTAGAAAAAGATCTGCCTCGATTCCTCCGATCAGTATCTATTTGTTCGATGATCGAGAAAGGATTTGGTACCTTTTCTCAAGTAGCTAGTCCTGGGCATGTTAAGGTCAAGAGTCAATAGGCGATGTACCCAGCTGTTCCTCATGAAGCAGGAGAATAGAATAAAGTTTAGTTATTTAAAAGATTGTTTGAGACGAAAATGTCATCGATGCTACATGAATATTAAACAAAACTGGGAAATTTATGCTAAAATTATTCACCGTGTTTGCATAAAAATATAACGAGGATGCAAATTGGGTAAAAAATGGTACAAGCAGTATCTGTAACTTATTTATGGATAAAATTATGCTTTAATCGAATAATGAACGGTCATTAATACCAAATACAATAGATTGTATTTGGAATATAAAATTTATGTTTGTTTGAACAAAAAACCAACACAATATGCATAGCACCATTTCATTGTAAAACCATTTGGTAAAACGACTCTTGAGATGGGCTACCCGAGTGATCTGATTCAATGAGCTGGTGTCGATTTTTCTGAGCGCTGTGGAATAGAGCTAGATTATTTCAGTAAACCACAACCCTACGGTCATTAGGTTTTGTTGAGTAGAAGCTAAGGAAAAGAGCCAGTCCAGTCGATTCTACACACTCTTGTGAGTGAATAGTCGTCATCCGATTCCTAAAAAGTATGGTTTCACATATCCTTACCGGGCATATGGAATGAATCTCTTCGTTCCTACTCTTCTTGGTGTACAGGAGAATCCTGCACGATTAAGAACCCAACTTCTTTTTAGCATTTCATTGATCATAAACTTTGCATATTCGAGTACCTACTTATAATAAATTTATTAAGATATTTTAAAATAGATTCCTGATATTATTTATATCTATCTTTTTTTAATGAACATTTGTCATAAAGAGTCATAGTTCTAGGCTATCCACTTATGTGCATCTAGAATAAATGTTTTCGAATTTTCTATCTTTCATGGTAACTATTTTTTAATGTTCCAACTTGATCCTTGCTAGCTATAATTGTATTCATGGCTGTGTAGAAGCCGTATTTGACTGCTTCAAGCCATAACTCTTTCTCATCCTCTCTTCTTAACATCCTTATTTTCATATCGTGTCATCGCCTGTCCGACATCAAAACTAAAACATCGAAAACTTTGGTGTTTTCACAAAGCTTTATCTTTATTGCATAGGAGAGACCACTGCACCTTCAAACACTGGTCGTAAAAAATCGGGTAAACTCGGTAAATATCGGGTAAGAGTGTAATGCATCAGAATGTTGCACTAATGTAAGAGTGACGCAGAGATGCATGGTACTCATACCCGGTATTTACCGAATTCACCCTACTTTTTACGAGCAGTGTTTGTAGGTACATCCGTTCGTAGGTATAGCGGTCTTTTCTATGATAAAAATTGGTTAAAGAACATTCAGTGCAGTTCTAGTAAACTGAAACATAAGTCTGATGATTGTTAATGATTTTTGTGACCTCAACGAAAGTGCTGGTCTTCTATAATCAGATGAAGTTATAGTGGGAAGACTGAAATGATCATAGGCATTATTGGATTCAGAGTTCGTCTTTCTAATTATGATAATGTGGGACCTGATTTCCATCTCAATGTAACTCTATCAATATTCATCTTGTTACTTTCCTCCTGTTTTCATAATTTTATATTATTCTTGATCCTCCTTGAAGAACCACATCAATGCTTGTACACTTCAACTGCCCTACTTTCCGTACATTATAGTTGTTAGTAATCAGTTCCTCCAGTTCTGCACTGTCCCGGTACCGTTCCTAATAATAGATGCTGGCGTGGGTTGCGGATCGTTAACCTTGGCCCAATGGACATTAACGCAGACTGACGCGTTGTGTCGCCAGCAGGAAGCTTCTCCATGTCGGTACTTTTACGACTCGGCTCTTGAATGGTACTGTGCGTCGACCGTGAAAGTCGTAAATAATATTATATTTTTATTGCCGTATCTTGGGCTATTGTGACATAGGTCTACGTTGCTGGCCAAGGTTCAGGGTTCAAGAAAATGTCTTCATAACTCTCGGCAGTATAACCTTCATTAACTGCCTCCTAATGACTAGGTCTGTATGAATAATTTGTTAGCCATCACATCTGATTCATTGATGAAGCTGGTCAGGTGTTTCGTGTATGAGCACAGATGTTTCGTTTTGTTTTACAATTAGATAAGTAAGGTTTCATCCTTTAATCCATCATACTTGGCTTAAGTTTACAACTTATTTTAATGAAGAGTTTAATGATGTAACGATCCCCCTTTTATACGATCCTCCTCCGGTAAACCTATATCGCATTACCCTTCGTATACAATTGTCTTATGCCAGACATTTTACCCGTATATAGGTTAAAAAAGTTTTTTATACGTTGAATTTAGGTTTCCACGCTTATAAGTTTTTCCTTTAAGGAGAATTTCACTTCCCCTTACTTTATTTCAAGATTTTTCCTCTCCCACATAGAGGTAGAAGCATTTTTACTATATCTAGCTGAATACTAAGGATATTTAGGATCAACGAGTGGCCGAAAAAGGGTTAAGTGATACTTTCAATTGTAAAGAATAATCAATTTATTTTATAAACTAATTTTTATGAGCCAAAAAAAAAAATATTTTTCCTGAAGGCCTAATAATGTGTGACGGTCTCCAAAACAAAAACCAAATCATGTAGGTATTCCTTGTTACTACATTTTATTCGGTCAGTGACTAGAGCCACGTGTAACTAAAAATTGTTCAATTTCAGGAGGAAATGATCTATTTATTTATCTTCCTCCTTTTTGCTCCCTCGCTACCGAAATTGAGGCAAGGTTTTTATTCGTAAAAGAAGTGAACAAAATTTATGTCCTCAGAATCGTTAATTTCCATTCGCGTTTTACGTTTCAGACATCAAAGAACAAATTTGGTGTCTGTAAAAAAATTATAAATATTATTTTCTATATTATTTAACTTAGTCTCGTGTCTGTCAGTTGTCAAAACCATGTGATGGGCAAAACACTTACGATAGTAAATCCGATATTTTTGAAATTTTGAGGAATTCTGCGGATTGGTACCTAGATGGTCCTACATCAATTTTATTGAATTCCATCCTCTACTTTCGCTTACATATGCGCAAGCGCATTCTCCTCGACATAATTAAAAAAAGGCTCGTCCGATTTGGCTCAAAGCTAGGGGAAAGTGGGATACTAGTATATAAATGTTTCAGCATACACTTTATCAAATTCCATCTATTAAGCAAGAGCAAAAGTATTTTGGGCGAGTAACATTTCATATTAACTATTAATTTTGTAGAGCTCATCAGCAGCAGGGTTCGTTTAATAGGTTTTTATGGGCACTAATTCCAAATTTAATACAGGATTTTTCATCGCACATGCGCATTTCGATTTACTGTTTTCTTCGACGTTTTACGTTTTCTTCGATAGAGGTGTCGTTCAAGGGATATTATAGGATTCTAAATTCGGTTTCTGAATCAGATTTTTGATCGCGCATACGCATTTTAAACTTTTTTTTTGTACAATTTTCAGAAAAATGTCGAAATAAACAAAACATTAATTTTTTCCCCTTATGTATCCAATATAATTGGTGAGGAAGCTATACTCAACTTCTTTTTGCAGACTTCTTTATTTTGTATTCTAAAACATATAATTTTTGGTGGTTATATTATTTCTATGATGTTCAACTTTTTATTATTTTTTTAATGACGAACTACCATAATTGGATTTTTTTTAACAAAATAACAATGGTCCAAAGAATATATAATTTGATCAATTTTAAAATGTTATACTTAAGAATGGTCTTAAGTTTGGGGGTCACCTCGTAATAAAAATGTCGCTACAAGGAGTACATATTTTTGTTTTAAAACTAAACTTAGACTTAGTCCTAATTCAAAGAGACCATTAAGTAAAATATTTTTTCTTCTACCCATATATTTTATCACAAGTTAAGAAAGATTTTTTTTTTTCAATTCTTCTTAAACCACTTTTTTTTTTTAAATAAACAAAGATAATTCTTTTTTTTTTACCCTAATCCGTCGAAAAATAAATGTCAGCCCTGTCTAGTTATACTCATAAAATTAGATAAAATCATTTGGCTTGTATGCGGCGGAGTACTAATCCACGTTTCACGACAGCGGCTTTATTGAATAATTCTTTTTTCGTGTTAAAAGATGAATCTAATATGTTATCCTACACATAAAAACATATTAATATTGACGATTCTAGTATTTCTAATTACTTATTTATGAACTGATTTTATTTAACTTTACTTCTTATCATAATATTCAGTTATTAATTGTTTGTTTAATTTCGAATGTCCCTAGCTAGGCAGGTAGGCTATCAGCCGATCTCTTAATCAGCATCTGGAAGGTAAAACCCCTTCTTCTATCATAAAAATTCAATTTGTCTATAAAAAAACAAAAAAAAAACTGGTTTTCAAACCTTTCACATCCTGGGTTCGAACAACAGGTTGTTTTGAGTCCACTAATTCTATCATTAGCTAATCAACCATATGCATGAATTTGGATGGATAGAGAAATGTATTATAAATATCTGTTTTATAAGCTGTATCTTTTATCTATCAACATTTAGAAAACAGATTGACTTAATAAGCTATATAGCATTGTGAAAATCGCTTTCGGGAAATTATTAGCGTTTATTCAAGGCAAGACAATTTTTATTAATTATTAAATGTGATAATTGATTTTGTCGTAATATACCTAAATAAAAATGTGTGCATATTTTCTTTTTTTTTTTTTTTTTTTTTTAAGGTATGGAACTGAAATCCAGAATGTCCAGCTGAAACATTGAGGAAGTCCTTCTATTAAACGTTTAATAAAATGAAGTTTGCATTTTATAAAAAATGATTTGTTGATATTAGCACGAGAATTGAAAAATATCAAATTGTCGCAGTTTAAAATTAAAGTATAGTAAGAAAATAGGAATTAGTATGGGCTTATAATAAAGATATACAATATAATAAAAAAAAAGTTAAAATAAATTATTTCGGATATGGTATGGATCTTTAAACTGTTGAAAAAATGTCTATTTCGACTAATCTAATTTTTGATGACTGGCATAGATTTGATAATCTAGCATCGTTTTATGATTCATTTGTTATATATAATTTCTATTTCAATATTTTAATCACGTACCGCTGATATTTTATTCAAGCAGCTCCTCTGTTATCCTTGTGAAAAGGATAAGCCAGCTGTTGATATGGTCGTGTCGGAAAAAACCTTAGGAATTTTCAAGAGTACTATTAAAACAGGAGGGTAGTTTATTTTTTAGAAAGTAGATTAATATTCAATAAGAACACCAAATCCGTAAATTTTTACGTAAGGTAAATGACAAGAAGTATCATAAAAGGTCCTCACCGGGACTATAGGATGCCGAAGACCAAAATGTAGAAATTATCCAACATACAATCTGTTTATTAGTACCTATTTATTTACTAATTATTCGACGATCTTTTTAATTAATAAAAAAGACTATTGTTCTAATTACTGGTTCGATTTTGGATATTTTTATATGGTTTCAATTACCTATACCTAAAAAATACAGGGCTTAAACCCGTAAGACATTTGTTAAAAAAGTGATGTTCGTCAAAATTACTCTTTCGAGGAATTAGAACGAATCACTCACAACATATTATTTCTGGTCACTATTTTTAGTTTTTTACTCATTCATTCACAAGACTTAGTCTGAGAGGTCATGGTTCCTCAAAAGAGCTGCTTCACTCAGCAAAAAAACAAACATGTAATGATGTTGGAGAGGAAGGTGGAGACCTGATTCTCTCAAAAGAGCTACCCTCCTTTTTTCACTATATCAATGTCACTCATTCAGTAAAATGATCTAAATCATCAACTAGGTTCTCGAATTAAATCATGAACAGACCTCAGCCCAAAAATTAAAAAATAATAATATAATGAATACAATCCTTTACATTTCCTTTTAATGATTTTGATGTAACCTATTCAATGTACACTAATACCCTGTATTATTCCTGGCCTCTGTAAATTGCATCTTAGCTGCATTGTGATGACTGCGAAGATGTAGCAGTTCAGTAGCGGAGGAAGAGACAAACAAACTGATTTACGACTGGCTTTATGTTTTCCTAACAATAAAGGAATGATGTAAATGAGGCCCTATCCGAAGAGATCAGGTGCTAAAGATATCACACCCACGTGCTGCCCACGTGTACTCTCTGGTCCTTGCCTTTCTTGGAGCTGGTCCCCCAACATTCGAGATGATACACATTATATAAAAAAAGGCACCTTTATGTTCCTGACATATTCGTATCCGGTTATGTGAAATGTCACGTCAGATGTAATCGACTATAACAGGAGCTTATCATACCATCCGTCCCCTGATATTGAGACGTTAAACCCTTTTGGAGCTTTTTAAAGATCTCATGTTAATGGGTGTCGTAACATTTGTTCAAATTTTCTTCTCGAAATGGCATCGGAGAATTTATAACTCAATTAACGTGAAAACACTAAAAAGTATGTTAATGTGATTCAACTCTTCATTTTTAAGACGCTGATATGTTTTATTTCTCAACATTTCTGTGGATTATAACCAATTCTTATCACAACTCTTTAACAAACTGAAAAGCTCCTTTATCAACCTATCAAGATGTTGAAGTGATGGACTAAAAGAGAACTAATTTGGGGAATTCGGGTCATATTCCACACAATAAAAGAATTCAAAATAAATTTTCAATTTTATCACAATCGATTCATTTAAACTCCCAACAGGTTCGACCATCTTTCGTTGTAGGAAAAGAAAGAGGGATATCTTTGAATGATAACAAACTTCAAGTTCAAGGTGCAACTAGAGACGCCTTTATATTTCTGAAACTAATAATATTAAATTTATTTAATGCCTTCAGTGATATTAATACAAATGACACTTTTCTTCTTCTCTGGCGCAACAATCCATTTGTTGAATCTAGACCTCATCCCGCAGCCTCCGCCAGTAGTCTCTATCTTGTGCTGCAGCTGTCCAGTTCCGTATTTTAAGAAGCAGTCCAGCATCCGCTGCCACTCCAACTAGCCATCTTGTTTTTGGCCTTCGCACTCTCACACGCGTGTCCGATATAGAACCTCTGTCATGAGTTTCTTGGGAACCATAGTGTCGTTCATCCTTGCTACGTGACCGGCCCAACGAAGTCTCCCAAGCTTGAGAAATTTTACCAAGTCCATACTTCGATACCGCTCTTAGAGCTACTTGTTGGGTGCGTCTTCGCCAAGCGTCTCCCTCACGGCTAGGGCCGTAAATCCTCCTTAATATTCTCCTTTCAAGTATACGGTGGCGATTCTCATTTGCTTTCGTTGTGGTCCAAGTTTCTGCTCCATACGTGAGTACAGAGCGGCGGGTCAGTCTCAAAGTACTCAGCGAAATTCATGAAGGCTTCTCGTAGGGAACGCTCGGCATATCCTAGTACATATCATAACCTGTCGATCTCAACAATCTGGATTTGGGATTCCCTGATGACCATATCTTGTGCTAGATACCAACTATATTTACTAATATCGAAAGGTAAATCAGGTATCAGATAAACTTTTTTTTTATGAATAGATTTATTACTATCATTAGCATCCACTGGAAGTCGGTAAAATTACTATGGAATCCTTTGGCACAACCCACTAAAATCTCCTCCCCCTGAAGGTTTATCAATGAAATGCTATTTATGTACTGTTAAATAGCAGGATTAATATTAACCATTAAATATTATGAATTAAAAAAAAAACAAACAAACGCCAATTAACGTTTTTTTCTTCAAGTTACTAAAATTCTCGACTACTAATTTTTACCCGACAATTTCATGGTGATGTACTGCATTTATGGAGCAGACTTTAGGCAAGTTTCATCAAAATTGTTCGAGCCGTTTTCGAATAAAAAAAAAGTGTAAGATCTTTTATATACAGTGATTCTTCAGATTAATCGATTTTGAAAAAAAAAATTGTTATTACATCCAGGTATAAACTTACCTCAAATACGTAATTTCAGTTTCTTACAAGTTTCCGTTTTTGAGCGAGGCTGTTCGTTCACATAGACCATTTTGCGAGACTTGGTTATTTGGATTCAGGGAACCTTATACCTTGTATTTACGTTGAAAATTTGAATTCGAAATTTTTCACGATCGCAATACTTCTCCTTTCTAAATTTTTCAAATATAGGTATGGGAAAGTAATATATAGAAATAGAAAGTGTGTTTGTGTATTGTTTGACTCGACATCTATTAATGGTAACCTTGCAGTACTTAGCAGTGGCTTGTTGGCCCACTCACGACTTAGTAATTGGTAGTGAAAATCTTTATTTTTTTTTAATGAATATTAATTATTCTGTACTCTCTTTCAATAATCACCATGACTTCATATGACTCATATCTCATTCTTGTCAACTCAATTTCAATGCTGTGCCCATGTCATAAGGAGGCTAGAAGTACATTGCCCCTTTCCTTAATCAGTTTTGTTCAAAACCTATTGACAGCTTAAACGTGAAAAACGTAGAACTAATGGCCTGTCTTAGACCTCATCTCCAAGTCGGCATCGTCGAGATAAAAACCGAGGAATTGCGTTATTAATGTTTCCATTGTGGCATGCATCATTGAAATCAGGGCACCACAGATCTGCGAAAGTTCTTCTATGCTCGAGTCGTTGCTTTATGTTAGAAAATATAGATTATTCAGACATTATTTGTTAATGTCTTTATTACTTTCAATGATCAACATTTTCATTAATGTGAAGATTGTTTTTATTTTATATTTTCAGTTTCGTTTCAATATTTGCAATATGAATGATAAATACTATGAAACTGCTTAATGAAGGCTCTATCATTATTTAAAAATATAGCTTATTTATCAATAATAATAAGAATGTATAATAATGCTGATAGTCCTTGTAATGGAAACGATTTTGTTAACTTACACCAAAAAAAAAGAAGTTTTATTAGTTGTTAGTAACAATAGATTTAACAAGCGTGTATAGATATTTGAAATGGCCGTAAAGGTAATAATGGTTATATAGCCATCTATGTAAACAATATATTAGTTGGGAGAGTGGAGGAACTGTGCGCACGGGTAATTGTGCACATCTATAACGATAATTTCTAACGGCCAACGACATCTCTAGTTCATCCCTCATAAGTTAAAAGACTAGGGTCTCCGAATGATTTTTCTAATAAAATTATAGTAATTTACTCGAACTGGTAAAAAAACTACACCTTTTTATGACATTAGAAAGCCCTAAAACCAAAGATTTGGATCCAGCCATTGGATTTAGGCCTTTCTAATGTCTTATATTTAGACTAACTCGGGTACACTCCAAAAATGCATTTAGAAAAATCATCTGGAGGTTTTAGCTTATCACGGTTGCTGTTGCAACATAGCATTAGACAAATAAAGAGGCCCACCGAAGTGGCTTCCCGCCTAACCTCTCTCGGAAAAAAGGACTGATACACTGTAAAGTGTGTAAGCCTTCCACAATATTTTTATTCACTTAACTAATTATATTTATAATCTACGATACTTTATTATATGTAATAATTTAAATGTTCGCCAATCATTTTGGTAGTATCAGCAAGTAAACCAAATGATCAAGAAATCTTTGTTAGTAGCCGTTAAACTTCACAGAATGGTGAAAATCTAACGGAACTGACCAAAATTTCTAATGAAGACGGTTTGGATAATTCGACCTCGAGTGATGTTCCCAAAAGTGGAACGTTCATTCCCTGGAATATCATCTATGACAACCCTAAGCCGTCTACTCCAAAGGACAAGTGTTTCCAAGGCTTTGCCTCTGCGCAGTAAATAAAAAATAAGTTTAAAAGAGTAGCATAGGAAACCGTGCGCTAATAGATATTTGTGGATTTGTGATTATAAACAAATATCGGATTGAAATAATTTTTTAACCTTAGCAATTAGGCTAATTATGGAAAACTTTGATAGGTTTAGTATTAGTTTTTATATGAAAATTTCAATGTTATTACATTTTTTCCTTTGGTCCTCACAGTTCTCCACTTACTTATTACACGTTTTTTCTATAGTAGTAATTGGCAAGAGCATTCATGCATGTAAACTGAATTAAATATTGGTTAGACATTTCTATGTTCCGTTACTAAAAATTATCTATACTTATAGAAATTCCTATTTTTACATTTTTGATAAATTTATGTTTAGGCTAATAAATCTCTAATAATTTCAGCTCTTTTGAACCTGAAGATAGAAAATTACGAAGATGTATTTTGTATCTAAATTAATGGATCGATTTTCCTATTGTGCTTTTTGTAGGAAAATTCGACATCTGTGACTAGGCTGGTTATATCTATTTTATACATTATTTCATGTAGTAAACTATAAGATTCCAACCACCAGCGAAGTATACGGTAGGTAACATCATCAATTTATTAATAGGAAACTAATGGGCCTGTTTAATAAATCACTAATAATAAGTAAGAGAGTCCCCCCTAATAATCCCATAATCGGTTGGATTTCGTAATATTTCTTTTTTTTTTTTATAAAACCTTACAAATTTAAGACGGTCACTGAATTTTTCGGATATATATTCTTCAATTTGACACGTTGATGACCAGTTTTACGAGAAAAGCTTAATCTCCCAGCTCGTTACGGGGACTATTAACGGACTAAATTGTATAGGTTTAGACTATTTGCATACAATGACCATACATCTTATCTCTTCGATTGGGTTCGGGGCCAGCGTGCGCTCTTCTCTCGTAAAAAATAAAAAACGATTCAAAATCCCAAGGGAGTGAAGGCTTATTTACAAATATGGATAAAATTAGTTTGTCAAGGGCTCGATAAGAGTCAAATAGCCTCTCGTTGGATAATCTATCCCGGTAGATAGCCCTCGCAACTCGGGGCTTTTTTTTTTGTTGTAAATGACTGTAATTTGTCGAACCGTTTATGGTAATTTTATCGAGAGAGTGTTTGTTTATTTCGGGGCTGTGGCTGTTGTTGCGCAGTCATCCTTCGGCTGGAAGTGTTAAGACACGGCTTCCGAGATCGGAGATAGCGGCGTCTGTGCCGAGATTGGGGCGTCAAGGCCCGAGATGGGTGTCAATAGTCAATATCTCCGGGACGGAGATACGAGATAAATATTTGTATTTATTTTAAGCTTTTAATCGTGGAAGGATTTATTAAACAAAAAGGATCACTTAATTATTGATTTATAAAGATTGCTGTTGGTGATGTGATGGATCGTTTTTATATATGGTCTAACATCTCTGGAGAGAGAAGGATGTTTACTGAATAGGCTTGTTTGTCATACTAAATAATAATGCTTTGAATCCACGAACAATTAACAAATCCAACCAAAGTAGATATCGATAAATAATTAAATTTAATAATTAATGAAAGGAGTATGCATCAGAGGCGGTACTGAGAAAATAAAAACCGAATCAAGTCCAGTGAGAAAAATTATACTTAAGAGAAAGAAAACTATTTATCTGTTTAGTTCATCGTTCATATTGTGTCTATTTTTGACAAATACAACCCTTTTCACCAGAGCTTCTCGTATGTCAATTGTTATACTTTTAAGAAAATGTTATACTTTTCAGATATCTGTACCACTACATGTTTGTATGATATCAGTATTAAAGGGTCCTATTCATAACTGATTTACAAAGTTTTATTCAAAAAACAAAACAATGTATATAAAAATGTAAATTTGCTTAAAAAAACAATAAAATCAAAAGTTTATCAATTTCACATAACAACAGCAACAGTAAGAAAACTGAAATAAACCAAAAATTTAGCAAATAAAAGCTTATCCATCAACATTGGAAGAAAAGTATCAATAACTTTCAATCTCCTTAAACACTGAGTGCTTCCGTCATTAATACGATAACCACAGATTATTTTTATTAATTATAGATCGTGTTTATTCATCGTATAATTGATACATTTAATAAATCAATAAATTGTTATCCCTCATTGTGTTAAAAAGATGATTTTTATACATAATTTTTTTTTGCTTTTTCGCTTGCCAGCTGGAATGTCCTTGCGTAACAACAGTGCGCGTATCACCGCCTGGAACTCCTGCTCTACATAATTAAAATAACTCATACCCTTTAAACATGTGTACAATAGAGTGCA
Organism: Rhaphigaster nebulosa; assembly: GCA_948150685.1. Taxonomy (NCBI): domain Eukaryota; kingdom Metazoa; phylum Arthropoda; class Insecta; order Hemiptera; family Pentatomidae; genus Rhaphigaster; species Rhaphigaster nebulosa. The sequence goes on along the minus strand of OX411309.1, from coordinate 113,725,605 downwards.
ATTAATTGAATAAAAACCTCAGAACATGGTGTTATTTTTTTTAATTTTCGAGGCCAATGCTTTAAAGGAGAAAAATGAGATATATTCACATGAGGAATTGTAACGATTAAGAAAACATGAACATTCTCATGTTCTCCTTAAGGTTTACACACGTACGTTACATGATAATAGCTTGGCAGAGACAAATAACTCAACTTCAAGTAAAGAAAACAAAAGCACTGTTAGTCTTCAACAGTTTAAATTTTTTATACTGTTGCAAATAGTGTGTATGAGTCACACCACCACCACACCATCTCCTGCAATGTCCATATTGCTATTCTCAAATATTTTTTTTAGTGCAGATTAAGATGTATTCCTTAGAAATTCGTTTTATTTCTGTAGCATGTCTATAGGCAGAAAAAAATCTCCAATCCGTAGGGTAAGTGGGTTTTGGCTTTGAACAGCCAACCCTGTAGTGGACCATATACATTCTTGCCTTCTACAAATGCTGGGCCAGGTAAAGATCTGTTTCCAACCAATAACTCATTGGTAAGTACGGTCTTATTGATTTTTTGATCTAGCTCAATTGTTAATAGGGATAATTATGGAAAAAATAAATCCTACTATTAACTAAATCTCTATTAATAATTCATGTTCCTAAAGTACAAAGAGTGTGCTAACCAGTCCCACCAAACGTTTTCGAGATTACGCTTTTTATACGTTTAAGAGCACCCTGAATTTAAAAAGTGATAATTTAGATCTTCTTGATCTTCCCTCTTCTACCGCAACGCAGTGTGAGGTGCCGTTCTATATAGCCTAATCCATGCATCCCGGTCCTGCACCAGCTGCTTCCTCCTCCTCCACTCAAGACCTCTCCTGTCAAAGGCCTCCTTCACTCCTTCATCCCATGTCTTTCTGGGTCTTCCTTGCGGTCTTTTTCCCTCTGCAACAGTTTCATATGTAGCAATTCTCCGACAATTGGTCTCATATCGAGGCTCGCTATAATCGTTGTGTTCCTCATACGGTCCCGCCTTGTCTTTCTCTCGACCTTCCTAAGATACCTCATTTCCATTGCTTGGATCTGACTCTTGTGTTTAGTAGTGAGCGTCCAGGATTCGCTGGCATATGTCAATATCCGAAGGATAGTGTTTTTATAAATGATCTTCTTAGTCCCTTTTGTAATTTCTTTCCTTTCGGAAACCAAATCTTCAGGGAACCGAAGCATCTTTCCGCAGTCTTTATCCTCTCTCTTATCTCGCCATCCACCCATCCATACTCATGCAAGTGAGATCCAAAGTATTTATAATCGCTCACCTGTTCAATTTCCACTCCACCAAGCCTTAACACTCTGTCCGCGCGGTCGTTTTTCCTTCATATCCTCATATATTTCATTTTCTCTGTATTTATTACCATGTTTATTTTTCTTAGTTCTTCTTGGAGGATACAGAGGTTGAATTGGAGGTTCCTGCAATTGCTTCCAAATACGACCAGGTCATCTGCGAAAGATAGAGCTGTGTATGTTACTTTTTGGAGTCTTCTAAAGCCCAGTTGGAACGGTCTCATGCTTGGTACTGATTTTTTGAGTGCAGTGTTGAGAGTAATTATGAAGAGGAGAGGGCTCAATCTGCACCTGCCTGATGCCGATATTGGTTACAAACTCTTTGGAGTTGCAGTGGCATGTTCTGACTGCATTTCTTTGTTTTTTATATAGGTTTAAGATAGCTTGTCTTAGTCCTATTTCTATTCCCATTTCCTGCAACGCCTGTTTCTAGTATTTTAACTTTGGCGAAGGCTTTGGACAAGTCAATAAAACAGACATATGCTTCTCTGTTCTCCTCTTCTCAGAAATTTGCCTTAATGTAAATATCAGGTCTTGACAATTTCTATTTTGCCTGAATCCGTGTTGTGCATCGTCAAGGAGTGGTTCAGTGGCTGTTCTGAGAGTTTTTTCTAGGATTTTTGAGTAGAAAAACGTTTTGCTTTTTTGGATTTTGCTTGGAACACTGAGAAGGGAGACTCCTCTATGGTTTTTGCATTCTCTGTTGTCTCCTTTTTTGAAGATGGGTACGATCACTGATATTTCCCAATCCTTGGATAATTTAGATTTTTAAAAAATATGATGAAATAATTCCTGAAAATATAGTATGTGATTGGTCCATTGTTTTAGGTTGCCGTTATGTTTTTGGAATTGGTGAGGATGAAGATTACTTTCAGGGATATGAAGCAACTTGCTAATTACTTTAACGTAAGTACAATCTTCACAAATAATTTTAAACATTTTATTTTTCATTCCCTGTTAATTAAACCACTTTATAAAAAAATTAATGTGATGAGTTTAATTTTTTTGGCTTGTAAATATTTGAAAATTACAATTAAATTCTTAACGTTTCTTTTTACATTAATGCCAACATTACATTTTCGTTTTTTTATCCTTTCGTTACTTGTTTACCCCAAAACGGTATATATATTTGATAACACATTTAATGCATGCCTAAGTTCAAAGGCATACTACTTAATTTCTGACAATATAAACTAAATATGTTTGGTTACTTATATTGATTAATCATATTAAATAGATACAATTTAATGATGTTTTATTTTAACTAATTGTTAATAATAATTAAAATATTCTTAAGAAATGAATACAAATTGTAATAATAAATATATAAACCACAATAGAACATATGTAATATGTATAAGAAATAATGGGAGAGAAAACCAAACAATCTAAACTCAAAAAGAATTGTTACCCCTCTTTAGTAATTTCGTATTAAAGTAACTTCGTATTGAGGTCTTTTGTTTTGTTTTGAAACATTTTAAAATCGTATAATTTGTCTGTGAAATCATTATTTTCTTCATATTCGTAAGATGTGCCTTTAAGCGAAATATTATATTTGGTGTTCATGGATTTTATAAGTAGTTTATCATGTTGTGTGATGTTTGATGACTGGTATACTTAGATGTTAGATGAGTGATTTATTAAATTAAATCTACAATTGATTCCATTTCTCCTCAACGTGTCCTCTGAGCCTTCTTAAAGAAGGTTATTGAAGCCTTTTGTAATTGGAGTATAAGTAAGTTCACTTTTGGTTTCTTTTCTGGTCTAACGGTCAGCCAGTTTTTAAATGCCCGTTTGTTCAATTTAAAAAGACTATTTTCTCAAAATGTATAATATTGATAAAATTGCATCATATTTTCTCAGTATGTTTCTGTTGGTTGTGCGGTCTATGAAGATTTTATTTTTTTATGGAGTAGGTTTCCGGGTATTTGATTATTCACAAAAACTTCCAATTTCTCTGTCAGGGTATTCGAGCACTACGATTTAAATTTGTATATTTATTTTATATTGCTATCGAAGCTACCTGGTACGAACGAAAAATGTAGGAAAGTGGCACAGCTGTAGATTAGCTGTGTTTCGCATAACATTATCACAATGTCATTCCCTAGAAGTAGCCTAGAACCCTATTTCTTTACTAGGCTATTCTTGATGTCTTACGAACCGGAGTCTCTTCTCATCAAGACAATTGGGGTCAAGCGGAGGTCTCTGCATACCTTACCTCATCACTCTGAGCATCACCATCTATAAAAAAAGTACAGTAATTTTATGAATTATATCCTTAAAAGAATTTTTAATTACTATTACTTAATTAAATTTAAAATAAATCCCTATTCCTTGGCGTATGAATGAATCATCAATCTTAAAGCATTCCTTAAATCTAACTTTTTGACATGATTGTAGGTGTTCTTAATTCTTCAACTACCTAAAGCAGATTATGTTGATTTTTTTTTTCTCAAGATCTCAATTAATTTTCGCGTTTTATGTTCCTCTGACAAAGAGACTGCACGGTGTGCCCGTCGCTGAATTTTATCAATTTTTTTTGTGTGATTCTAGTTTGAAAAAAAGCCTTTTCCAAACGTAACGGTTGGACATGTATCGACTTTTTCAACCTAGAATCACCCAAAGAATTTTGATCGAAATTAAATTAAAGATCATCTAAATCGGACCAATATACATAATATACAGCTTATCTGATTTACCGGAAGTTCCAATAGATTTCATCGATCTTACACTTTTTTCAAAAACAGCTCTACCGATTTTGATTAAGCTTGTTATATGAATGTACAGTTGAATGGTCTTTAATATCACTTAGGTTTTATCATCATTGAAATAGTCTGACACGGCTTGAGTGCCGAATATTAATAATAAACAAATTGGAGTCTTGAAATGAGCAAAGATTCTCTGTGGTTTATAATTAGAGAAATTAGCTACACTGTAATCAGAACAATTATTCATTTTGTAAGGTTACGAATTTATAGGTACCTAACATATTTAGAATGGATTATTATTATTGGTTAATAAGAGATAAATGGTTAATTTTTTTTTTGCTTGAGTAAGACATCATAGTGTTTGGGAGAAATTCTAAGCTTATATTGTTTATAAATGACATTTTTCAAAAATGACATTTGTGAATTCTTTCAAACCAAAGAGAGACTTTTCGTCCAACTAAACCTTTCGACTCGACAGAAATCCTCACTTTTCTTCACTAGATGGTATAAATTGTATCGTTTAATTATTTCAATACATAATACCATAGTCCGAATTGATCCACAACAAGAGTGTAAAATGTGCAACAGAATAAAGGAAGAAACACTATATTATGTATTATTTAAGTGCCCTATATATAATAATTTGAGGTTAAGACTTTACCAAGAACAGGATAATTGTAGTAGCCTCGGAATATTTGAACCGCAAACCATAAACGATATGAGAAAAATGTATTTCTTAATTGCGGGGATTTCAAATTAAAGATAGTTGGTTGGGTAGACCAAATTGAACAATATGCTTGTCTCATTATAAATTACTAAATAATAATTTTTATTGAATTAACAATAAATATTTTTTAATAGTATTTAGCCTAGTTTGTAATAATAGAGTTTTTAATTTAGTTTTTAACGCTGTCTTTGGTTGAAAAAAAAATGAGAATATATACATTGATAATTAGTTCTTATCGCTGTTATTAATAATAGTTTCAGCTGATGATTGAGTGATTTTTTTACTTTGTTAATTGTATTATTTTAATAAGGTGACTTTTGGACCTTTATTATTTGTCTTGACTTTTGTATTTGTATTTTTGAATTTAATTTTAAATCATAATATAGTATAAATGGTTGTTTATTTCTTGTCTATGTTTATCCATGGTCTTGATTCTAATAGATTTTAATTGCTATTTCTAGTATGTAGTATGTTATTTAGTGTAGCATTGAATTAATATTTGAATTTTTAAAAAATGGAAAAAAAATATGGTGTATCGATTATAATTTAGAGATGGACTCTATTTCTATAGGGTTCGTCCCTGGAAACAAATATAAATAAATAGTTGTATCGTATATTTGAATTTTTTTATTAATATTTTTTTTTATCAAATTTTACTTTTAAAAATTCAAAATAGATATAATAAACGGTATTTGTTTGGAAGTGCGGTCAGGAAAAAAGAAACAAGCCGATAAGTATTAACTTATTTCAATATGTGCCGATGTTTCGGCCTAAGTTGCATGCCTTCATCAGGGATTAGCAAAAAAAGATACCATCCAGGATGAAATAGTATAAAAAGAAAAATAAGAAGATAGCATACAGTAATGTAATGCAAGGGGATAACGACACACTCCAAAATAATTGGCACATATAAAATAATAAGTTAATAAGAGGATTTTCAACAAGAACTCAAGAAGATGCAAAAAATAATTGTTAGAATAGATATAAATGGGATTTCCACATGAAGCCGTTATATAACAAATCATTGATGTTAATCAGGAGTTGAATTTGATTAATTAATTTTAAAAAATAAATAAGGTTAAAAAAATAAAACTCGCCCATGATTTTTTTTTAATAAAAGTTAAAATTAATCGGTAACATTTATACATTCATTTTGTTAAAAATGAATTGTTAATTTATGACTTATATTTGCTGGAAATAAAAAGTCAAGCGTCATTAACTGATTATTTGTTTCCAGTTTTTAACTATCAAAAAGTGATAGTTATTTTTTAAATAACTATCACTTTTTGAGCAATTTTGTTAGGTCGCAAATAACACTTATTTTTGAACTTTTTCTTCACTCGCTCAAAACGTTATAACTTCCTTAAAATTAGAGCTATTGAATTGAAAGTGATTCCATTTTATTCAGCACTAAGAGAAACTATTAAACTGCCACTAAACCACTTTTTTATTGAGACGATATGCTGAAAATAAACTACCCACAAGCCAAATAAAACCTTACTTTATGGTGCAATTATATTTTTTCCCCTCCTATTTGATGTTTAATTCTTAGCTAATGTTTCAAAATGTTGTTAAAAAATTCATACAAATGATCAGAATCTTTGCACTTGCTGATACAACATTCCGAAGTATATTCCAAGGCACGTGGAATAATTTTATTTTTTTTCTATATCCACTAGAATAAATTCATAAGCTCAATTGAAGAATCAAGATAGCATGGAAAAAAAGATGTAATTGAGGAGAGTATTTAAGTAAGACTGGATAAAGGGAGAGAGAGATAAGTAAATATTTGTATAAAGAGAAGTAAACGAGTTGTTTTAACATAGGTATTTTGAAATAACTAAGGATTAAAGATCAAACAGGAAAAAAAACATAATTGTTTACTTCATGGCTTTATATTTGGTTTATCGCTTGTTTATTTTTCAGCATATCGTATTAATAAAAAAACGGTTAACTGATCGTTTTTCCATAGTTTCTTTCAAGCTGAATACAATTTTAAGCAAGTTATTGCGTTTTGAATTTTATTTTCAGAGAAAAAAATATCGCTCAAAAGTAAGAATTATTATTTTTTTTTTCCCCTCAGCAATAATTATTATGAATGATTATTATTATTATTATTATTATTATTATTATTAGAATGAATCCTCAAAAGAACAAATAAACAGATCGACAAAATATATAACCTGAAAAGCCAGATTGGTTATGCCAAGCAGACGAAGAAAGAATTAAGAAGACTTGGAATCACAAACGAAGACTGCCAAGATGGAGCCGGATACAGAGAACGGCTCAACAGCATTAAGGTTCTAGTTGAAGAGAAAGTGAAACATGGGAATAGCAATTGGACGGAAGAGAGACGAATGCAATAATCGGAGAGAATGAAGGCTGTTTGGAGGAAGAAGAAAAGTGAGATTGTGGTAATAACGAGAACTCAATAGTGATATCTGCGTGGTCCTTAGACGGCAGGTTCGCGAAGAAAAAAAAAAAAATATTATGAAATGATTTTTAATCTGTTGTAATATAGGATCAGAGTTATTTCTTTTATTATAGAAATAAAAATATAGTCATGATTCGAGTTTTTCCCTAAACAGAAAATAATTTTCAAATTCAGTTCATGATATTAATTATCGTGTTGAACTTTATTTGGAGTAACATACCACCTCTATTTGATTAATATTTTTTAGATTGTTGATGTGAGGTGTGCTATCTTGGCTTTGGTCTGCATGACGAAAATGCTTGATTTATATTCTGTGAATATGATTGATGTCATAACAATAGAGCGATTTAAATAGGCGTACTGACTTATCAGTTTATATTATCTAAATGAATCGCTAAAAAGATAATCAATGCTAACAAGGAACCAACAAAGAAACCCCTGGGGTATACCTGACAGAAAAATAGAATGATATCAGGAACCTAAAGTAAGACTATATCAATTTATTTTTTTGGTAGAGCTCAATGAAAGGAAATAGGAAGAGTTCTAAGAGGTGGCCATCATACGAGAACTCGTAGAACCTCTTGTTTCGCAAATCCATCTTGCAATTATTAAGATCGCAAATAGGTTTTTTATACTTCTTGAATTGAAATAAAAAAACAAAGCAATTAACTTACATATTCGTGCATGTAAGTGATTTTTTTTCCTTTTGTTTGAAAATCACTGAACTTTTTTTTCTTTCTATAATGCTATTTATTGACTAATATCATGTCTGTCATATTCAAGAGCAATAAGTAGGCAATAGTGATATATGCATTCATGCCTTGCTTACGAGAAAAACAAATAAATAAATTAATAATAAATAATGATATCATAGACTTATTTAATACCTAGTGAAAGAAAGTGTTGAAAGTAATAATTTGCATTCCCGTGGCGGTCAGGTGAGCAAGTGCTATTTATATCGAACCGTGGAATAAAATTAGAACGGTTTACAAAAAAACTTCTCCTTTCTAGATCAAGGCAAATACTGAGCTGTAAACAACTATTTCAAATGCTCTGTCAAGGATAGCCATCTAAGCAGAAATAAGCGAATAATTTTCCATTCTTGGCTGCAAGTATTAAGACTGATAATAAAATTTAATAGTAAAAAATATAGCATGTTTTTTTTTACGTGATGGTATAATTGTGAAACGATTGGCGTACAGTGGTTTATCAATAAAAATAAATCATTATAATATAATAATATAATAAATCATTATAAAATAAAACATTTATTGGACCAATACGTCAAATATATTGTGTTAGAAAAATATTCTTGTATTACAAAATTATTCAACCTAATTTAATTTTTATGTTTAGATTCTGCTAATTATTTTATTATATTTCCAACCATTGGAGAATTTTAAAAAAAAAAAAGTAAAGGCTCAGGGAAGATGATAATTAAAATAAGGAAATAATAATATTTAAAGAATTAAAGTAGTTCATTTAACAAAATTAATTCCTATATATATATATCCTTACTATACTAATGTTTTGTGATTATTGCTGCCGTATATTACAGCATTATATAAATTTTAGCAATCCAATGCACTAAATAACGTTATTTCTTTTGTTTCTTTGTTCACATCACCCTTGCGGTGCCTTTCAGGGCAGGTTATGTCTAGGCAGGATTAATACTCTTCTCTGATCCTAACTCGATTCCTGAGCTTTTCAGATATCGTTGCCCCTTCTCCACAAGCGCTGGACCCCTGGGATGACATCCTTGGACATCCTCGTGGTCTTCTACCATCAAGGACATAGCTCATAGTCTTCCATTCTAATGATATGTCCAAACCACTTCATTTGGCGAGACTCAAGGAATAACTTCATTGGGGTGACCTTCAGTTTTTCACTGATGCTCTCATTGGGAATGCAATCCCTTCTTGTTTTTCACCCAATCCTCCGGAGAAATTTCATTTCTCCTGCTTTTATTCTGCTCTACAGCCTACCCGTTATCATCTGTCCTCCGTTGCAATGTGCATGGATTCCTTCCTGTACCTTGCAGGACTTTGCTCTTTCCTACGAAGCTCTTCAGCCCATCCAGTGGACTGATTGCTGCAACTTGTCTCCGGAGTTTGCAATTAGCAGGATATCATCTGCTTAAAGAAGCAGGTAGGAACTTTCTTGGCCCCACAAATGTCTTCTCAGTTCCCATTTTGCATATTACTGCATTTTCATTCATGTATTGTATAAACAGTGAGGGGAATTAACTATCATGGGAACCATTACTGTATAAATGAAGTGTTACTCTTTATTTTTTTTTCTATTATAGATTTATACTGATAGGCATATAGGTATCATTAAACAGTAATGGCATAAGTACATTTGTATGCCTATAAAACATAATAACATACTTATTTTTTTCTACAGTTTTATGGTTTCGTTTCTACAGTTAACCATTTTTAAGTTTTTTATTCCTTCTAAACTGTCTTCCGCCTATTTTTTTTATATTATTTTTAATATTATTATATATACTTTTTCTACTATTATATTTCTACTCTTGTAACTTGTTCTTCAAGTTACCGCAGTATCATCATTTATATATTTATTATTGTAAATATGAATATTTTATATGGTCATAGAGACTATATATTCCTGTATATACATTTTAAAATTAAAAAATTTACTACATATTTTTTTTTAAGTTTATATTATTCTATGATCTATAAAGAAATAATTTGACTAAAATATTGTGTGTATCAGAAGCAAGTGTATTTTCTGGTATCTAACATTAGGCAATAAAAAATTCTGAAGATTCTTTACCTTAGTATTTTGAGGAACCATTGCTAAAACAATTCAAGAAGGCCTGTGATTCATTTGAACGGAATCCGCTATTATTAGTCCTATGTATTTTTGGAGTGATTATTTCAGTTATTTTGAATTTAGCAATTTGTGTTTTGAATTGAATTTGTGTTTAGCAATTAATTAGCAGGTTCAATGAATATTGGAAATGGTTAAAAATTGTGCCAAAGAGTCAAAAATATCTTTTATTATGTATACATTACATACCGAGGGGACTCTATTGAAAAAACAATAACAGATTATTGATTTGTAGTAAAATCTAATTAAAATATAAATTGGATTTTTGCTAATATAACATTAACCCAAAAAGCGTTTATAGTTTTATATGATAACTGTTGTTGATTATAAGAGAAGTATCCCTTGTTAACTTAATTTTTCTTCTACCTTAAATAAATCATAATTGCTGTAATCATAATTAATTTTATTTATGTCTGTTATATTTACTTGAAGTCCCAAACACATCGATGCTGATTCACATCTTTCACATTACTCTTTATGGGAATCGATTTTTAATTTATTTTTTTGTATGAAAAAATTTAATTAATTATATGAGCCTTGAGTTTTTGAAAGTGGTGTTGGTTTATTTATTTATTGACATATTTAAGTATTTACGTATGTATCAATTTAAAAATTTTGTCGAACACTAATTATTGGTGATATGTGATATTCATGTTCTTTTCAATAATAATTCGTAAAATATTTTATATAAGGTGAATCATTTTTTTAAAGCTAAAAATAATGTTTAAATACAAGTTTCAACTAAATAAAATTATGGAAAAAAAATAGGTAATTAAATCGTACTTATTTATATGAGTTGGCTTTTGGCTTCAATTATCCGACACACTTCGGTCCTAGATGTGTCGGATTATAGACTCAATTGTATTTATGTTGATACCGTGAAGTAATTTTAAAAAGATTTGCTTTTATTTTGTAGAATTAGTATGTTTGAATTTATTCCAGTTATGAAAAAAAGAAAAAATGGGAGTATATTTTATTAAATCACTGTTATATTTTAATTTAAAAAAACTCCTCATGCATCTTTTATGCCTCATGTATTTTTTTATCTGTTCCTATATTAATCACTTATTTTTTACATTCAAATGGAATCGAACAGCTAGAAAAAATCGATAATACTGTTTTGTAATTTACTTCCTGATAAGGTACATACGAATTGTGATTTCAACAGCACATCGGCTGTTACTTCAGGTCTCTGTCACGATCAAAAGTTATTGGAAACAATTTACTTAAATTTTGAAGATTGAAATATTTAAATAACCTGAGGAGGGAAATTGAAGACAGGGACTGTGAGGTCAACGACTCAGCGGATCATGAATCATCCCTCGTCATGGCTTCAACAAGACAGTCAACTTTCCGATCGGCCCCGGCTTCATCTTATATTTCGTTATATAAGAAGCGAGTATTCGAAATCGATTGCTAGAATGAAATTATATTTGACACTTCGAGTGGTTTAAAGTTATGAATGAAGTCAAACGAATGAATTGATGAATGGAATTCATTCAGGATTGGAAGGATCTAATCTAGGCTAAGTTTGGAATAGGAGATGTACACGTCCATATAGAGTATGTTATTTCTGGCACTCACCTTCTGAACGTATCCTAAGACATACAGACATGTCCTCCGATCAAAGAACTAGACACAGTGAGAGACGTGAGGGGCGAGCGATGGGGCGGCACTGACTGTGTCTCCGCTCCGCCTCCACGCAGCCCCCACTGCGGGGTAAATATAGTACCTGTACTGGCACCTGGCTCCTCTGCCCGAATTCGTCCAGGTAGTTTCAGGAGGTTGTGTTGGGCATATTCCTGTGGCATGGGCATGACACTCAGCGTATTCTGTTACGGTCGGCATGGCGATGAACATGTTCTATAGAGTTGGCAAAGTTGTCCTTGAAGTTTCCAAAAAGCAATGTTAAGAATCGGATAAGAAGAGTTAATTAAGAAAGATATGTTAATTAGACTTTTTAACGTGTTGATTATATCATTTCCTCCACGTTTGTCTACCATATGTTGGAGCTTCTCCCCTCTGGCCCTTTCGTCATCGCCAAACATTAAAATTAAGTTAACATCTTTAATATACTACCTGAAGCAAGCATAAATATGCCGATAGGAACCTTGATACCTTTTGTACCCTCCTCCCCTTCCTGTTCCGATAGGCATTATAGTTATAGATTGCATGAGAAACCTTGGAATCGGATAAATGAGTTTTAAAGTTATAATGGAAAACAAAAAAAAAATGTTTAAAATTTTTATTTTTTATTTATTTATTCGCATGTACCCTTTTGGGTCCTTAGCGGGCCATGATTCATTTTAAATTTAAAAGGGCAATTAAAATGAATCTTGTTTAGAAAATAGGACATTTATGTGTATTCGTCTCTCATAAAATGTTCATCCCAAAAAATTAGCTTAACATCGAAATTAACTTGTCATACTATCAGCCATTACAAAAACGCGTCTTAGATTCATTTTTTGTTTATTATTTACAATAATAAACCTTTGTAATCGACCAAGAAATAAAAAATTTAATTCCTCTCAAAATTGGAGGTTTTACGTTGAAAAATACGTAGAATCCAAAAATCGAATTTAAAGAATCCGTCCGTTAGCCGTCCCCGGTTTTTCTCCGAGAATATTCAGCCAAAATTTGACATCGAAGTCATAGGTAACCCCAGAATGATCCTCGGCACTCGACATTTCCATCCGCCATTTCGTTTCAAAATTGCTGCCGATTAATATTTTCATTCGCACATATCGCAGCCATTTATGAAAAACGAGTAAAAATATAAATTGTTTTGGAATCAGTATACCAAAGTCTTAAAAAAAATCTTTAAAAATATTCTTGTAAATAATTATAAAAAATTTATATAAATATTTATTCAGTCATTTTTAAGTTTAATGATGTTATTTAGCAAATAGTCATTTAATATTCTCCTAAATATATCGAATTCTTTGTCTCGACTCTTCTATGCCGATTTCGTTGTTAGCTGGGTGGCATCCAGAATAAATTATCCCTTAATCTATTTTCTAGCGTTATGATTAAAATACTTAAAATAACTTAAAATTAAAATAGATTTTAATAACTTTAGTTAGAATTGCTTTTGATTTTAAACTATGATTTGTAACAATTTAATGTAGATAGTTACATTAATATAATATTGTGCATGTTATGTAAACAATTTTAATTACTTTATATTTAAATTTGATAAAAAAAATTAAAAATCACGGATCATATCTCTATTTTCCTTTGTTGATATACAATTTCTAAATTAAATTTGGAAATATTGAACTATTTAAATTAACACCATACCTACTAGCAATCCTAGCGATTGATTGACTGCTGTTCTAGTGTTCATTGTGTTATTGTTTTTCAAATGTTATTTCATATAATTGCTAATCCTGACTGCTAAATTAGCGGCCTTAGATATAAGTATGTTGGTATTCAGCATTTCGTTATTTTCCAACTGTTTTTTTAAATCAAGTATTATTATAATTAAGATAGACGCTACTCAAAAAAAAAACAACCATAGTTTCAAAATTCTCTTCGACGAAATTATTTTATTTTAAAATAAAAATTAATTAAGGTAAGGAAATAACTAAATTAATTATTATAGTTATTGCTTCACTTTAATAACATAAAATATAAAGCCTTAATTATTCGATTATAAATTGAAGGGAATAACTATCTTTATTTTATAAGTACCTCAATGATTTTATTTAGGACATGGTAAAATCAATATTGGATTTGGTTTAAGCTAGTTCCCTGCATTTCTTACCGTTATGTAACTCGTATGGAAAGTAGTGTCATTTGAACGCTCTAAGTCCTCATCCTTGTCAAATAAAATAGACGACCGGCTAATCTTGATCGCTGTTTTACTGAGCATTTCTTGGAAAAATATATAAATCAGTATTTCAAGACAGCGGTCAAAGTTACACCGGAGCGAGAGGAATGTGCTAATTAAAATCAACTCTTTATCTGAATTAACAGCGGTAATTTATCCAGCATCCTCGTGGTGGCTACAGCCCTTTCAATTAGCTCAACATTACCTATCGGGGAAAACGGTTTTGATTTGCATTCCTAACAAGCGGGAGCTGTTGCCGGGTAAATTATGTATCCGTTTTGTTTTAAAAATATCTGATGATATGCCTAGCAGCTGTTATGTATTCTAAATGTATCTTTACCTATTTGGTTTATTTATTTTGTTATTTTCCATACCGTAGAATGATCCAGTATGCGAACGAGGTGTGCGTGAGTCCTGGATGGTCAGCTACTATTTTACGGGATGGGTACTCCTTTGCTAATGTTAAAGTCAGAAATTTTAAACTTTATTTTATTTGTTATACACTGTTTATACAGGATCATATAAAATAACACGAATCATTTTAAAAAGGTGTTATGAAAGTGGTTCATTTAAGCACACACCGAAACTTTTTTGGGTTTGATCCACAAACCTTAACCATTCTATCCTACCTCTCTCGTGGACTACGACTTTCGAATTTTGATTATGCCACTCTGAGATATCGCTTCTTGCACTTTTTTGTTAACGGTTTAGTAGAAACACAGAATAAATCGTTTCGAAGAACTGAAAGGTGCTTTTCAGAAAAAACATACAGCGATCTAATGATCAACTCACGTTTAGAAAGAGCTAGAGATCCTATTCCATTAGAAATTCAATAACATGTCACTCCTTACATTAATTTTTATATTGATTTGTGCTTTCGCATCGACCCTAAGGTTTCATTAGTGTCAAGAAATATCCTTTAAATTCGATTGTTACAATCTATTCTCTTTATGAATTTAAACTTCATTCCCAGGGATGGGAGACTGGGATAATGGAAGTCAAGGGGTAATCGTGGTCACTATGATTTCCAGTGAAGTTAGCGTACATTTAAACGGGTAGGTGCTGACAATGCGCGCCTCTCTCTTGAAATACTACACCATAGCTCGCCGCCTTGCCATTTGTTTGAATATTGAGCGAGATTGTTTGTTATGAGCAAAGTCATACTATAGTTCATAATTAATCGCCTGTAACAGCAGAAGATTTGAAAAAATAAAAACAAGTATTGATGAATGTTGAGAAAACTAACAAAAAAAATATAATATACAAAAAAATGTAATATTTTTATGTTAAACAATATATTCTTTGTTCTATAGTTATTAAATGATCATTGACACCACCGACTGCCATTACCTCAGAGGTGGGGTAATTCTGATTA
Source organism: Rhaphigaster nebulosa (assembly GCA_948150685.1). Taxonomy (NCBI): domain Eukaryota; kingdom Metazoa; phylum Arthropoda; class Insecta; order Hemiptera; family Pentatomidae; genus Rhaphigaster; species Rhaphigaster nebulosa. Next base: position 113,710,355 of record OX411309.1, on the reverse strand, counting down.
AAATTGATAATTTTTTTTTTTTTGTCATTACTTGTTACTGTCCAATTTTATTCCTGCTAGTTTAGAAAAATAATTGTTTTTTTTTGTTTGCTTTTTTTTAGATCGATAAAAGTTTTTATTGAGAAATAGCTGCCACACTCGAGGATAGTAGGTATAAGGGCTGCAAAAATCCATTCATACTATTTATACAAAGTGAAAAAGATAATAATAAATTAATACATAAATAAAATAAAAATATTATAAAATAAATACAATAACATATGAAAAATAACAAAAATAAAATAAGATATGTGCATCACAAATGGAAATAAATATATAGACACATAAATAACAGCAAAATAAGGAAACAAGCAAGATAATGAAAATTTATGTTCAGTAAAAATAAAATAAATCATACCTATATACAATATTTAAAATATACTCAGTGAACTCCGATCCAAGCTTTGTCCCCCACATGGGGATGGCAAAGCAGAGCTCCAGAAAATCCCAGGGCTGCTCACTCAGCCACGTCACAGCGTATCTTCGTAGAAACGATGGATTAATGTATAGGATTGGCGTAAATGGGTTTCGAGCTTCAAAAGCAAGCCGTCGTGCCATACCTGGTCGAGAGCTTGTGCAACGTCCAAAAATTCACCGCTGCAATACTGATTGCTTTCAAGAGAAAGAGAAATATGATCTATAACATTAAGGCTTTGTTAAACAGTATATTGAATTGAGCGGAATCCAAACTGGTGTGGTGGAGGGATTTTTGGGATTCGAGTATGAATAGGATTTGAAAAGGATATTTTCAAAAAAGTTTGAAATGATCTGGAGAAGACTTATAGAACTATAGAATGAGATAGTATTGGCAGGTTTAACTGGCGTAAGGAAGAAGATTATTTGTATGAATTATTTCTACAATAGAGGTTAGTGGGTTGAGCGAAGGATACTATTGTACAGATAGGTAAGGAATAAAATTGCTTTTTTTTAGAAGTTGTTTAAGGATTTTGGAAGTGAGGAGATCATATACTGAAGATTTGCGGCTTATTATAAGGAATTTAATCTCAGAGAGATGACAGCTTTTGAAGGCAAGGAGAGAGAAATCGGTGAACAGAGGAATTCATTAACTTAAGCTGTATGGCTGGGATGGAAAAAAAATGTATGGAAAAATGTTTGGCAAATTCTTCGGCTTTGTTTCCATCAGACACAGTCCAGAAATCATAATCAGGTCGGAGAGGATGGGAAATGGAGTGGTATTTTAGAATTGTTTTGGTTACTTTCCGGAGGGAGTTATCGGAAGCGGCCTATGAGAGAGGTAAGAGATATAGGATTGTGATCTATATTTGGACAAGTTGTTTTTAATTAGTTTAGAATAATGGTTGAATAAAGAAATTTTTTCAAATAAACAAAAAAACACAAATATATTTCTAACATATTATTTCATTTTTTATTTTATTTTTATCGTTTGTTAATTTTTTTTATTTATCAACACGTCAATTATTTGGAACAACAGACTGCTTAATTACGTCATGTCAGGCCTGCTGGACAATGCTTAGATCCAATATCAACTTATTATTCTATGTTCGTAAAATTTTGTATCGTAAATTTTATCTTTGTATACTAAAATCATTCATTACAGCTCCAATTTGGAACGATGTTGGATTTCATTCCGAACACCTGCTTTAAATAACTTGCCTCTCTCCCCGATCATATTTCTTCTCAGCTCGAGAATTCCTTAGGTCATTTGAGGACATAAAATTCTAAAAGGATAAAAATTCCAGATGATCAGATAGTCCCGGATGGTGTTTACGGTTGCTGTGGTCCAACTTTATCTAATCATTCTGTCTTATAGAATGGAATCTTCAAGATCCCATGCTTGAGATAGAACAATTAAAATTCTTCTCAAGGTGGCAGAAAAATGTTTATTTGAGTATCACAGCTTTTTTTTTTTGGTCGATTTATCAATAACGGAAAATTTTAGCAAAAAAACCTGATATTTCCTCAATTAAATTATTATAATTAAGATGCTATTGGATGATTCATACACATGCCTTGGGTCTCTCAAACAGCAGCAAATAACTAACCAGTCAACGCTTCGCAAATACAAGCATCAGTAATAATGGTATCAAGAAAAGATTAAGCGAAATGCAGACAAGAGATAGCTAACAAATAAAAAAATTACTAACCATATACAGATAATACATCATACCGAAAAAGTTAAACATAAGCCTGCGAAAGGAAAAGAGAGGCTTTTAAGTGAGTCCCGGAACTATTGCAATCTTCCAATAATTACCCCGTAATAGTTTTTGTTTCTTTATTGTTTTATTTCGCTCTTATTTAATAAGATAATAACTGGACTCTTTAATTAAATACAGCAACTCTGGTATCACTTTAATAACTAAAATGATAATCAAACATCATTTTCTAAATAAATATATCAAATGTGTCTATAATTCTAAACAGTCGTGCAAGAACTGAATGTGAAAAAATAAACTTCGGTCTCACTTCCTCATTGATTTCTTCATGGCTTTGTGTTCTCTTGCCGTCATAACATCGGCCGTCTTCCTTTTTTCTTTCTCATTTTTTCTTTGGCCTTGTATGCTTCATTCCTTTATTTTTTGTCTTCTTTCCTCTTTACCTGGTATCTTTTTGCTAGTTCAACAGAGAAAGTCACAGTGCACTCATGAATATCACTCCCATGACATCCATGAGCTGTTACTGTTATAAGGCTTACCAATTAACATTACATTGTTCTCTCATAGATTTATATTTATACAAAACAAAACACACAAAAAGCTACAATAACCAAATCTTATTTTGAAAACTAGGTAAGGAATCACAAAACATAATATTTGATTTAATAAACATTGTACCATTCATGAGAGATAAAAAAACTTGCCATGTTTTTGAAGTTTCGAAAATCTCTTCATTCAGCCAAGTGTTTTCTTCCAGTTGTCGCTGGCCTTCGAAGCTGGGTACCACCATAACACCTAATAGGAGACAGGTGGCCATTAAATATAATACTCGCAAACATTGAATCATAGAATCCATGACTTCCGCGATGTCCATGTTAGGCTGCCCGTGGTACATTCGTCGCTATAAAAGAAGAGACCACACAGACGTCGCTGATAGAACCATCTGGAAGGCCACAAAAGGAACAGGAGTCCCTTTAATATCCTTTTAACTATGACACGACTTGAAAAAAGAGAAGCGGCAAATGGCGGAAGATTTGTTATCTCGGCTAAAACCCGCTCATTACAATGTCTCCAGACTGTTGGCTAGGCTATTTGATATATTTGTCAAATTCTATATTTAGTCAGGCGTGATGTGCGTTTATCCTTCTTGCTTCGGGGGTGGCATCAATATAGCTGAGATCGTGCGAATGAGGTAAGGAACAAGGTTGCGCTTCCTAATCATTGAGAGCGCGAGGCCATCCGATTGATTGCTTGTTGAGGCTCAGATTATTGTGGTCTATTTTTTAGGAGACCTGGCCAAAACTCATTTTATCCATTTCATCTGTTTTAGCTCCCAAATTTAGATTGGCCGTTAGAAGGTAAGAAACGGTTTTTTGAGCGAATGGCTCAACCGATTTTCAATTTTAATGGCTCAAATTATTATTTGTGATCTCGTGAATGATTTGAAACATTTTGAACCCAAAATACTAAAGATCGTTATATAAAATGTGTTATATCTGTCCGTTTGAGGGTATCTAATAATTTTTTGAGAGAATGGCTCAAAAGTTTGATGGGTCAAATTAATCGTTGTGTTACCGTTAATGCTTTGAAACATTTTGAACTCAAATACTAAAGAAATGTTGTATTAATTGTGTTTAATATTAGTGGGTAGTTAATAATGTTGACGTCCATGAATATTGAATCATGGCGTAGTAGTCGGGTGCCTTCCATTGCACGTTAAGTCTCCTTGCTAGCTACTACATTCCGTCCTATTCATCTCTGCATGTTAAAATACAAAAAGCTCCTTACATGTGTGTATGTAAAAATTCTTAAAGTATATAAATGTATTGAGAGAAGAAGAGTCTTCTTTTTCTTTATTTTCTCCATTTACATTAGTTATTTTTCCAATTTGGTAATATATATTTTTTTTAATAATCAATTACCATATCATCGTTTTTATGTTTTTAATTTGGAGTTTAGCGTCCTTACCAACTCCCATTGAGGCAGAAAGGACCGGTTATTTTGATTTATACAAGAGTAGTTATTTGTTTACTTTTCAGAGTAACTAAAAGTGGCAATAGGTTGATGTGGGGTAAGTGCATAATTGTCTCTTTAAATCCAAACCCTCAACTTGTAAGAGCTGCTCTTTACGAAGCATGAAGTACAAAAAATGCTGTCTCAAATATCAGCCACGAAAGTTTGCTAAGGTGAAGTATGACGAGTTGTAAACATATTAGTTCCAACCTATAGATAAAGTTGCGTCTTTCAACTTTTGCAGTACAGATGTATCGGTGTTTATCTACCAGTAGGCCTCCCTATTTTTTTTTTGTTTTGCTGTAAGCGGAACCTTACACAAGCTATTCTTCAGACCACTGTTTTCCCAATTTGCACCAAACAACATGGCCCGGTGTTATAGTTGCTGTCTACAGAATGTAACTTGAGAGACAATGTCTAAACTATTACTTCTTTAATGTTCGACATCTTCCCTGATTTTAATGGAAAAACTTATCACGCTTTTTGATATTAATATTAAAAAATCATTTGACTTTTTCACACAAAAAAAATTGCTTTAAATAAAAATCATAATTTGGTTTTGTATCAGAACCCATAGGGTTTGATTCTGGTTATGGCAGATAATTTATTTATTCTGTTATATCATCCGGAGATCGACTCAGGGTTAAGGCAGGCCCAGTCTCTATTAAGTGGGTACCTGACCCTTAATTGGGCTTGAGGATAAACCTGGCGGTTGAACGTGGATAGCTACTCCGCCTCCTTGTATAACCGTTGGTCAAGATACCGTACTTGCTTGCCAAGTATCGAACCCAAAACCCTTCATAGTTTTTAGTGGTACATGTTTACTTTTATTTTTTTATGAAACTAGGGGTCACCTAACAATTTCAATTTATCCTCCCTTGTTTTCTCCTCTGTTCTTTCCATTATTCATTCATCATTTCTCTATGCGATTCTTAATAACAAGTTTCCTTCATCTATTGTTAAGAATATAACCTAAAAGGATGCGGGTATTATAAGATCATGGATGCAGTTGGATATTGATTTATGATCCAGTTTGTTTTTGGAAACTTATTCGGAGAGATTGGTCCTCAGAAACCACGAATAGTGATCTGAAACGATTGAATGTTTCGAAATCCGAATATTTCGTAGCTCCTCACAGTTGTCCTAATCTGTAATGTTCGTGATTTGTTTTTGGAATCACCTGAATCTTGTGATTATACACATGATCCATCCTCATGGATCACAAAACATAGTGGATTTCCGTGGATTTCTTGACTTCTTTTTGTATTTATAGGGTATAGTGCTTAGAGGTTCTGCCATTTCATTTGTGTCTAGGCCCTCAAATCATCCTAAATACAAGATAATGTATTCTGAAGAACTTCTTCATAACAGAGTTAGGCTGATGGACTGGTATCTCGTCGAAGTGTGTATGTTTACCATCCTTTGACATTAGTTTAGTGTGGTTTGTATATTGAGTAAGGCCGGTGTGAGACCATGATGCATGTTCAGAAAAGTATAAATAGGTGTACCTTATATTATATGCAATCCCATCCCATACCTCCAGACTCCAATGATAGGTACCTGTATTTTTTATTGGAAATTTGTAAATTTTTATAAGTTCAATTTAATAACTTTTATAAGTTATAAGTTTGTAATTTTTGGCTTATTCTGTATATCTTTAAGGACAATGTCCAAGTGGTTTTAAGTTGGTAAGTGCATGTATTCAGTTTTTTATCACAGATTTAGTCTTGAAGATTCGTAATAAAACGAGTAAAGCTGTTTGGGTCTTGAAATTTACTGTGAAAAATTAAATGCAGTTGTTAAAAAAGAAAATGGATTGTAAAAATAGAAATGAAGAAAGTCATTTCTCAAGTTTAGAAAACTGCATACGTACCACGGATCGCTTTCCTTCCTCACTCCCGAAAGTTGGGAAGCTTTTTATCCATGCAGGAATTAAAAAAAAAGTTTAGGCTCAGAATCGATAATTTACACTCGCGGTTCACTTTCTGCACAAAAAAAAAAAAATTATTTCGTATTCAATCCATCGTCTGTTGTCAAATCCATGTGACGGGCATAACACCTACTGCCATTGATCCGATTTTGATGAAATTTTCAGGGGTTGTGCGGGTTGGTACCTAGATAGTCCCATATCAATTTAATAAAATTCCATCCACTACCATTTTCCTTGACAGTCCTATTCATATTTCAAGAAGGCTCGTTCAATTTCCAAAGTTGGGGACTAGTGTAGAAATGGTTTTGTATAAATTTTATGTAATTCCAATTATTACTTTCGCTTCTGCGTGCGCAAATATTATGCAAATACGCAAAAAGCACGAACATTTAAAATTAATTATTAACTTTGCAGAATTGAATGGTATAAGGATCGTTTGTTAGATTTTTAAGAACGCTAATTCCGAAATTAATATGAGATTTTATATCACACGTTAGCATCTGATATAAAATCCCATACGTAATGCGACTTGAGTCGCACATGTGCATTTCAATTTACTGTTGTTAAAGTTTTCTTCAATGTATGGATCGTTAATTAGGTAATCGAGGGTTCTGATTCAGTTTTTGAATGAGATTTTTGATCGCGCAAGCGTATTTCGATTTACTGTTATTGTTGAAGTTTTCTTCGATATAGGAATCTTTTATTAGGTAATCGAGGGTTTTGATTCCGTTTTTTTGATCGCGCATTCGAATTTTGAACTTTTTTTTTGGTGTAAATTTCTGAAACATTTAATTTGTTTTTCTTGCACCTTTTTTTTCAATATTTTTGTTTATTTGTTTTTTGCTGTTTGTTTTCGATATGTTCCCTACAGAAATGGTGAGGAAGCTATACTGGTCTACTTGGCAGACGTTTTTTATTTATTTATTCCAACATTCAAAGCTGAATGAACTTCCGAAATAGTCGTGATGAAATATTTAGTAGACATCCGCATGATGGTATAGAAGGATCAATCTATTGGAGGGATTGATAAATTATTTGCCACTTCTATAAATTTGTTTTATTGAAAACTAGTTTCGAATGTTATACATTCATCCTCAGTTCTAAAACACACACAAAAAAATGCTTATTTTTGAATTTTTTGTGTGTTTTTAGCACTGAGGATGAATGTATAACATTCGAAATTAGTTTTCAATAAAACAAATTTATAGAAGTGACCAATAATTTATCAATCTCTAATTAGATGAAATATTTGGTTCTTATTTATTGTTTTAAGCTATTTGTATTTTTAGTTACGTTAAATGAAGGCGTTCAGTTGAAACTGAATGTTCTTCATCGATTACTTCAGTAATATAACCACTTATGAGGTAGTCTTCAACCTTTCATTAGTGAAGATGTTCCGCAGGTGGGCACAGCAACATATACGCAATTATTTCATCACAGCACCCAGAGGACCTCACACGTCGGATCACTTCGGCAAGACTCGTCTTCCGCCAAGTTTAATTAAGCATTAATTAATTTGCTTTTAAGAATTTAAATAGTTGATTCAACTTTAAGGTATTACGTGCTTCGCTAGGGGTACCTTATGGTCGGTTGCCATAACAGAAGTTGCCCAGAAACCGGTAGTTAATTAAATGTTTGCGCTATTCCCACATGCTTATATTTTAATTGTTAATTGCTTGATCAGGTTTATTTAATGCTAACTATAATTAAATGTTTAATTGATGTTTGTGGTCTGGGTTTATATCCTTTTTAATGAATGTTACGTAATATCAATGAAGTAATCCAATGATTTTTCCTAATTATAGTTATTATTGCACTGGAAGGAGAGTTGCGTCAAAAAGTTAATCATCATATATTTGCCAAATCATATCATGTATCATCATATCATATCATATAAATCATATCATATATTTATCAGACTTGTCTTATTTCCAAGTCCCTGAACATTAACCAAATAATTGAGTGAATAATTTATTTTATTTATAAGGTTGATCACTATTCTTCATTAAATAAAGAAACCAAGAACTGAAATAATGTTACTCAAACAAATTTGGCTTCTTGCTCTTTCACATGCAAATTTACCTAAAATTATTTAATATTAGGCATCTATCTACTTTTACAGCTACTTGATATAGAACTCGGTCTTATGTTAGTTATGCTGTTTATAAAAAATCATATCAAAATACATGATTGGTGGACCTAACTGATGTCGCAGCGCCAGTAAATACATTCATGCACATATTGGACTTAAGAACCACTTTTAAGTGCCCCGAGGCCAAATTTACATGCCCCGAAGTTGTATATTACATTGCGTATATAATTTTATGTATTTTATTACTCTTTTATAAAAATCGGAGGATGAGAAGGAAAAAAATTGTATATGGCTTGTATTTTATTCTTCATCAAAATTGCAGCGGGAAGTATTACATCACCACTAATTATATCCTAAATCCATGAATCCGAATTAAAATTTAAAAAATCACATCAATTTTCAATTATCATAAATTATACCGGATATTATCGGTATTATTGATTACAAATGCATTCCACTGAAGAAAAACAATTTAAAGATCTTATGGAACGAGTTAGAAACAGCGGATTCATGTAATGGTTAAAAGTGGCTAATAATCATCTTTTTTGTAGCATTCATCCAACTTTTACTTTCTCATTGAAATTATAATTAACTGATAAATGGTGATTTTGCTTATGTAATTTTCATATATTTGTATACTAAAGTATTTAGAATAAGGTATGTGGCATGATTAGAGAATAGTTTGTGGTTTGATGAGTAGAATAAACATACAAGTTTTATATCTGTCGAACTTTAATACATACACATAATTATGTATTACGTATTTAACTTCGACAGAATATTAATAAAACTTTTATATTTATTCCACTCATCATACCGCACAACTATTCTCTAATCATGCCACACAATTTATTCTAAATACTTTATTGTACAAATGTATGAACATTACATAAGAACACTTTACCTACTTATTAATACTTTACTTATTTAAGTCAATACGGACATACCCCTTGCAGATAAAAAATGTTGGACAAAATGTAATTTCAATTATAATTACCAATTACTTTAATTTGAAAGAATTAGAAGAATTGGAAGTATTTTAATTGGTCCTGAATGAAACTGTAATTTTGGTCTTCAATTATACTTACTAGTTTAATAAAAGTCATTGCAATGACCAATTTACAATTCTGCAATTCTAAATTACACTAATTGGCAAGTAATTGAAATTGTAATTACGTAGAACCCGCTTAAGGCGTATATAATAACTGTTTCCCAAATCTCCAATAACTCACTCAGTAAAATGTGTTCTATGAACCAATACATGAACGGATGTTTGCAGTAAGTTTTTCAACCGTCCATAAGGCGTCTAGTTAAAGGACATAGTAGGGAGTTTGAGATATTTCCTTAACCAAGCCGCTAACTGGTGGTCCTTGTGAGATCTATAGGAAATGGTATTTCTTCCCACTCATGTGAGAATCTTCCTCGTGAACGTTATTATTTTGTCTAATCCTGTACATCCATCCTTATTTTGTTCTAAATACTGGTCACCCAGGGTGGGTACACAGAAGAATATGGACCAATCGTTTGTTAATTTATATGGAGTTGTCTAGCAGTCATGTGTCACAATTGAAGAAATAGACAAATACCTCTTTTTGTAATCCATTTGCGTAAGATACATCAAAATGAAATTTAATTAACGAAAACGTAATATAACATATTTTATAATTTAAAAATATATTAATATTTTTCCCCCATATTCCGTTATCCCCTTGCGTTAATCTTCAAGCACTTTGGCCTGTATTTATTGAGGCATTAATTTTAAACTTTCAAGGGATGAGCGACTATAATAGGTCATTGCAGAATCATCCTACCTCTGGACAAAACCCCGTCTCTTCCTCATTCCATATCGAGTTATGCTCAATTCAACAAGGGCATTAAAATATTTAATGATACCTATTTTGGTTATTCTTAATGAGTTTCGATTGCTCAGCTTCTTAAAACGGCACAACATTCTTTTCGACACGATCTTTATCTCTTCATGAACGAGTATAATATATCGTTAGAGCCTTTCACTAGAGCGGTTACGAGACATTATTTATTAGTTAGGGTAGATAATTCTCTAAGGACGTTTAATATTTATCTATTTGCGAGGAGATAAAATACTGTTCATTATTATAATGGCCTGCTATGTAAACCTGAAAATATTCAACTAATAAATTTACCTTCATTAAAGATATTCTCGAAAATAGTTTTAAGCTTAAAAAAAAAAAATAATTATAAATAAAAAAAAATCATAATTTTTGTTTTTCATTGGTATTTTGCATTCATTTTATTATACATTTTTACTCAGGCTGTTAAATTCAATCAATAATAATCAAAAGTAATTAACTTCTGAAAAACGTGGTGAAATATTATTTCCTTTTATTTTATCCGCCTGTTTTCTTATTTAAAATATTCCTAGTTTATTCATTATCGAGAATTGTATTATTTAGATTTCTGATATTTATTTATACTTGAATCTACTCTGATGGGGGGGGGAGCTATGTTATAAAAACAAACAGATATCTCGACCCCGTTTCTGCGAACGCCGGTGTTTTGAGCACAAAAAATAAATAATTAATGTTGGGGAAAAAATAGATGATATACAATAAAATAAATTAATTATAATTTTGAAACGAGAGAATTACAGAGAAATTAAAAAAAAAAACAACGGCAAATTCATTAATATGAACAAAAGGTGACTTGCAACTAAACATAAATTAAACTAATATCAATTTTCCTTTTAAATCATATTCAATTATTTAATTTTTCATTAAATCATATACTAGAAACAAAAAAAAATAATAATAAAAAAAGGGAATTTGAAATTAATTTGCTTTGAATAATAAATTATTTTGCTATTATAATAATTAATATGTAAGTAATGAAAAAATTAAAAATAAGTAATTAAAAATTAAAAAAATAGGTATCTATGGAATATTAGACTAATATCTGAAACGAACTATAAACAAAATTAAATTTCAAATAAATCGTTTTAGGTTCATTGAGATATATAGACCACCAGAAATAAACTAATAACTTCTTTCGCTTATTAGTTTATTAAATTCATGGGTTTCTTCAGGTGAATTAGGTTTGCCACCACCAACATCTGAATGGCGAAGAAATAGAAAAAGTCTTTGTTACCTTGATATTCGTGGAACGAGTTATCTGAGAGGAAGACTTTCTTTCCAAACTTCCATTGACGAGAAGTGTGCAACTAGTAGACGTCGATTGTCGGAAAGAATGCCGATATCCAAAAATGACGATCTATTTCTGACGAAAATGGCTATGGTTCCACACTCTTCGGCCTTTCTTAGGAAACTGTTCCAAAGGGCAAGGGAGTATCTCTTGATAATCTTTTTACGGTATATGTACCGTGGAAACAAATACAAGCAACAACTAACTTTCTCTCGTTTCAATAGAAAAAAAAACTTTCTATTTTGAAATTAGATCACTCTTAAGTGACGGAACAAAAAAACTAAAGTTTTTAGCTTAAAAATTCCTCACTTCTAATAAATAAGTGTTATATTGTAGTAAAATGTTTAAAATTAAAGAATGTCATTGGTTGCATAAGGCAAAAAGCGTGAAACAAATATATAAATTTAAAAAAAATTAATATATTTTTTATTTTTCAATTAATCCAAGCCTTTGCAGATAAGCACAACCACGGGATATAATAACATTTAAAATGGCTTGAATTACTTGATAGTAACAGTAATTAAAAAAATTATTATGTTTATTAAAAATTAAAAAAGAAAAAGTAATAAGCATAATAATATGATTGATAATATGTCCTTATTCAGTTGGGTAAAGAGTAAAATTGTAATTGTTTTAAGAATATCAAGGGCTCAGTTTTAAATGGAAAAAAATGATGAACCAGAAGAAAAAACTGAAGAACCTCGGCGAAAAACTGAAGCATGCTATGCTACTAACACAGTTTTGTAGACCGTACAATTTTTTCATCCAGTTAGGCTTCAAATAAATGGATCATTTAACTAAGCGTTTATAATTTCGTACAGTCAAAGGTATATGTCTATAGTCATGGGTTTACCCGTCTGCTGAGCAGTGGCAGATTAGACGATAAGCGGACTTATGGGTCGCGTAGAGTCCCGCATAGCAAAGAGTTCCTAAGAGGGCTTAGGAGAAGTCTTAAAAGAATTTACCTTAAAATTTTGGAATCCGATAAAAATACTAACATTTCTAACCCTTATTCCTTTTTAATCGCAGATTCAAGAAACAGCAAATTTCCTTTATACTTAGGATGGATTCAACAACAGTTAAAGAATGGTTTAAAGTATTTTGAACTTAAGCAGATAAGATATAAAACGAGGCAACAAAGCGCAATAAAAGATAACATTCAACCCGGCCTTGGACCGAATAGCAACATGTGCATTGACAACTACGAATTACGAGAATGGCTTTTGTATTTTATGGCTTAGTTTTATGGCTTATGTGGTAATTTTACTTTCTCAATAGGACTAATAAAAGAACATAAAAAGAGTAATGGAGCATAAACACAATAAAATTTATTTACCCTTTTTTTTTTTTCAACTTCTATTCCAACCGAATCGATTCTAATTGTTGATATCTTGCGACAAAATGTGATATTCCATAATTCATGATATTTTTAGTATACTAGACAATTAACTAAGGATTTTCTTTTCTAAAATATTTCTGATTGGTTAATACGTGAGAGTCTGTTGCAAGAAGAAATTAAACTAAAAACTTTATCCCATGTTAATTATTTATTTACTTGTTAGTGAATACAATTCAATGATGTTAATAGTAATGATTTATAAGTTAGCACCACTAGATCTGATCTGTTTAAAATATTTTTTTATTTTAAGAAATGAACCCACGAATTCTGCTAAAAATATTTAGTTATTAGTAAAAGTTTTTAGTACAATTTTAATATACAATATTTTATCTTGATTATAATTAATTAATCAAAAAATGAGATTATCAAGGCTCATCAATAAAGGCTCACTCATAATTTCGCTCTTCCTAAACCGATTTCTAAGATTCTTTTTTTCAATCAAAGGGATACAGCTTGCGTACAGCTTGGTGATGGTTCCGTATAAATTTCTCCAGCATCCGACGAAAACCTTTAGAGATTAAGTATTTTTTAGTTATTGAAGTATTTGCAATTTATATTTTATTACATACGATCACGAATTTACACGCGATATAATATGAAACAGCAACAAAAAGTCGAGATTCGGAACTATTACTATTGTTCCTTAATAATTTAGTTTTGTAAGAAAAATTATTGCTTTCTCTTTAGTGGTTCTTGTGAACACTTTTGAAGTCGTTGATGTTTTGCATTATATTTTAATATAATTTTTGATGAAAGTTTATAATGACCTTGAAGTAAAGTACCAATTCCGGTTTCCCAATTTAGACCAAAATCTATTATATTGTTTAAATAAATTTGTAAATTATAAATACTAAATTTGAGAAGTTTTGCATTATATTTTAATATAATTTTTGATGGAAATCAATTATGACCTTCAAGTAAAGTACCACTTCCGGTGATCATGCAGTGACCAAAAGGGAGCTTCACAACTAGATTTTAGATCAATCCTAAATATGAAATTTCAACTTCCTGCGGCTAACCGTTTTTGAGTTATGCGAGATTCACACGTAAGAGCGTACGTACAGATGGTAACGATTAAACTATTCAAAATGGGTTCAGGGATGGTCAAAATGGATATTTCCGTAGAAATCTGAAAAACGAAAATGTTCGCGATTACAATATTTCCTTTACTTCGTACAAGAAAGTAAAAATATATTAAAAAATTTAATTATTCACAGAAATAGGAACAAATAAAGTAGATAAAGATAAAAATAATTAAATAAATTATGATAAATAGAAAATTCAGATTAATCTTCTGATTTTTAGTACATCCTCCAGGAGTAGACTATTTTAAATTATACTGTCCTATTTACGCACACAAGGGTTAAATTACGTTATAGTTAAATTCCAAAAAATCTAGTTACACATATCACTGTTAACTCACCTATTGTTATCACTGTTAGTCACCAGTGTTATTAACTTATATTATATTATATCCTTAAGTAGTATTATATAAAGTGCCCTGAGATATGGTTATTATTATATTATACCTTTTTATATTTTATTCTGAAGCATATTAGATATACAATATTATTTTTATACTTATTACTTATGTATTAATAATTTTATCTTTTATAGCATTTTATTTTTATATGTTATTCTTGACACCGATCGTTGCCATCTGGATGGATAAAATTGTTATTTTTTAAAAAAAAAATCTATTCTCTATTATTTTAAGACCGGTTTTATAGGTAGATCTCCTAAACAAACCAAAATGTTTATCTATTTTGAATTTCAAGAATCAACCTAATTATTTTCGGCTAATTTGTAGCACAATCCTTTTCAGCATTAAATGATTTATTTATTATACGGTATCACAAAAAAGTATATTAGGTAATTATTGAATTATACACTGTTTTTGCATCGGTCTATTATTAATAAAATTTTTAAGATATGTCTCTCTGTTGCTAATTATTACTAAATAATATTTTTTCTCCGTCCTTTCCTCATTTAACCTAAAATCCACGAGTATTTAAAAGAATAAATTATTTAATAGGTAGTTATAATAGGTAAATTAGCTTTGCTTTACTAAGCCATTTATTTACATCAACGACAGCAATGTGCTAATTGTTCTTAACAAATTATTTTAACAAAGGAAGCTAAATTTGTCCTAACAATCAATAAATTCATACGATAGCATTCTAGAAAATTGAAAAAATAGAGAAGGCATTATTATTTCGGATAAGTATTATTCGATGTTGTAAAATCAAATAGTAAAGCCTTGATTTTAGTTTATTAAATGTAACGCCTTCATTCAACCAGCCTAAGCGACTGCTGGTCTGTTCATCGTTCTCAGAATACTTCTGCCAGAGGACCATCTGCCGTGTATAAGTTAAGATCCAACGCTGGAGAAGAGCTCCAAAAGCAAGGTGTACCCCAAGACGAAAGAGGAGGTAAGTTATGCGAGCGAGTCGCATGTACTCCTTATTACGAAGCTGTGTCGGACAAGTGTGAACACCAGGACGACTCCATCGGAAAGGACAGGACCAGATGGCCGAGAGCGTGCTCCGAGGAACTGGTCTCGGGGCATTTCCTCCCGATTTGCATAAAAGCCAGAATTAGAATAGCCGGCCGGCCATCTTGAATGGGAAAGTGACACTTTGATATATGCTCCAGCCGGGACCAATTTAAACCACATTATATTTCATATTATAACGAGCCGGGGCTAATATATTAGTTCCTAAATGAAATCCAATACCATCCAGCGTATGATACCATTCAGATGGGATGTACAGCCACGTTTAACAATTACTTGTGGTTATGGAGATTTTGTCGTTTCTTCGTTGCGAAGCTGCTGTAGCAATAATCATGTAGGAATTACCTTGAAATAAGTAGGCTTGATGCTTCCATTGTAATTCAAATGGACTCGTTATTTAACCACTTCTCCATTCAGTTTTACTGTTATTAATGTCATGTTTTCTATTTATCACTATTTAGTACCGTAGGTATCTGTATAGGTGGAATGGCCAAGATAGTTTTAGGATAGTCCAGCGGAAATGTTCAGTTTATCTAGCATAAGGTCATGTAAAAGATTTTTTTTCAGCACGGAAAAACCGAGTTTTCTAACAAAATTTCCTTCGAAAGAACTTTCTGTGGCCTAAAAATCTCGACATTTTTGGACTTTGGTATATTCAAACTATCTCGGTAACCGTTGTTCCTAGGTCAAAAGAAAATTGTTTACAACTTTCATCTGTATAACTTTTTTATACATACAATACCAAGCGCGGTACCGAATTTCTGAAATAAGGTAATTACTCAACTGGGTTCTAGAAAGGGGTTTCGAGAGAAGTTTTGCAGGAGCTGAGAAAATTTACTCATTTATGTTTTTTGGGGTGCTGATTACGAATTTCAACTTTGTTATTAATTGAAATTGTATAACGATACACGGAGTTATTATGATTGATGGCTTATCCTACATATCACCAACATATTCCAATCTGAGTGAGAATCTTTATTCTGTCTGCCACGAAATAAAAGTCAATCCACTCTAGCAGGTTGAAATTTTTTTATAATCACTATATAAATCAATAAAGTAATCATCTCAATAATTAAAATATTTAATGAAATTTAAACTAATTTTTATTAGTGAAAAGTTTAATTCCCAATAATGTGCATTGTAAAAATAATATAAGATAAAGTAAAATTAAGAAGAAATAAGAGTATCTAGGATCACCCAATGATCGAAATTGGACCAGAAAAACAACATTAGTTCAGTTTTTTGAGTTATTTATACAATTAAAATTAAAATAGCATAGCATTATTTTGTTTTGTTTATTTAATTTAATTTAATTTTCCATAACGGTCAATTTTTTTTTATTTGGGGTTTAGTGTCGTTACTAGCCATAAAAATGTTGATCAAATCGGCGTTGGATACATCGTGCACTCCATTTGTCAGAGACGAGCTTAGATACTTTGAAAACTGAACTTGACCCGATTGAAATATTTTACTGAAGTGGGAAAGTAAAAACATAGCTACAGAGTTCAATATGCTGTATCTTTGCTAATTATGGTTCAATTTAGAAGAATTTTCTATAGTTTTATAGGGAATTTAATTATCGTTCGACGAAAAATGCATACTTTTCGAGTTACGTCCAAGCAAATAAAATATTCTTTTCGTTATAAATTTTCCCTATGTTTTCTAAAAAAATCTATGAAATGTATGAATATTTAAAGGGCTTTAAGAAGAAGGATTTACGCGACTTTTATAAAAATCGTTAAATCCGTTTTGGCGCTACGTCCAAAGAAAGCATGTTTTAAAAATGGTCCGATTTCGATTATTTTTGCTTTTAGCACACGAAAGCATATACACGACAACACCTATCCAATGATATATCTATTTTGTCCCTAATATATAAACAGGGTGATTAATCGGTACGATAAAAAAAAAAATTGCTTGTCTATTAATGTATAGATTTTGGATTTGATTACAACAAAGAGGGTGTATAATAACATTGTAATTAGTGCTAGAAGAAGAATTATATAAGGCAGAGTGATATAGTTTATATCTACACCTCGGAACAAAAAGGGCCCATGTCCAAATTTAATAAATTAGAGTGCTCTAGTAAAATCAGGATATGATATACATTAATTAATGTATATCCTATCCTGATTTTACCAGAGCAGTCACTCTAATTTATTAAATTTGGACATGGGCCCTTTTTGTTCCAAGGTATTGAAATGTAAATTAATTTTTAATTGGTGAGAAAATTTTAAATAATTTATCTGAATTTTATTTTAAAAAGTGACTGCATTAGTAAAATCAGGATAGGATATACATTAATTATAAGATAAGATATATATTAATTAATGTATATCCTATCCTGATTTTATTAGAGCAGTCACTCTAATTTATAAAATTTGGAAATTTGTTCTTTTTGTTCCAAGGTATCGATATGCAAATTAATTTTTAATTGGTGAGCAATTTTTGAATAATTTATCTGAATTTTATTTATGTTGTTCTATAATATAGAGATTTGCCCTGGAAATGGGGAATACCCCGAAACTTTGGCAATGACTATCTAAAGGAAATTCTAATAAAAGAATAATGATAGTGGAAGAAATTATCAAAAATAAAATAAAATTATATTTATTATAATATAATTATTCCATTCTAAACAGTGTAGACACGTTTTTTTTAAAGCAAGCGTATTTTAAATTGTTTCAATTCCAATCTTCAGGTCTGATTTTTTTTTTTAAATAAATACATAATTTAACAAGTACGATTAATTATTCGCAAAGAATAACAAGGGAGCGGTACTGAATTCTGTTCTGAATTTTTTCTCGAAATTAAAATATAAAATATTTGAGGGGATCCTTTAAGAAGATTGGTTATATAATCTGAAAAAATCTCAATGAATAAATCCCAAAAATAAAGATCCAAAAAGAATTGCAACATTTGAACCATATGGTGAGAAATTCAGTTTAGCTGCTTGGGAAGAAATAAGCTAACAATATCTCATAGGTATTTGTTACACGTCTCTACTATTCAATTCAGAATGTTGTGGGGATTGTACTCCTGAAATATATATCTGGTCGAAATAGAATAGAATTGTGGTCCCTAGTAAATTTTTATGAGACACTTCAAAAGGCAGCCTGCTGAATGAATCATGGTTATTCAGGGATAGATTTATTTTCGTGCGTTTCTTTTTTGTTTGTTTTTTTTCGACCAAACACTCAATGTATTGTCACTATTTCTTGTCGGTATGCGTCATGCAAACCACAGCATGCTCCTAAAAATAATGGCTCACTTTGCAGTCGGAATTAGTTGTGGTTGTTGAAGGTTTTATTGCTTAGAAGTGGTTAAAGAAATAAATCCTAGACATTGAATTATAGGTAGATTTGAAATCTATCTAAAAATATAAATCTAGGCTGATATTAATTTAATTTAATTGAATAATGTAATCATTTATTATTTCTAGTGTATAGTGTTGGTTCTTTTATAGTAGGTACCTATTTAAGTCTTATAGCGTGTGCAACCTAGAAATAATTTTAAAAATATTATTGTGCTATGAAATCAAGAATAATTTACTGAAAAAAAAGAAGTTTGAAATAAATGAGGATGCAATAGAGAGCTTGAAATAAATAAAGATACAAACAGAACAATTAAGGTAACATAATTTATTAATATTTATAGTGGTATAAAGTAAAATTGAAAAGGAAAAAATGTAAATGTTTTTAAGTTGTTCTGTGATTTATTGGGCTGCCTGTTGGGCCTTGCGCATTCATGCAACACAGCAAGCATTCATGCTTGCTGTGTATGTAGCAATATCATCGGCATATGCAGCGATTTGAACATCGTCAAATCTTTTTCCCTACTATATGGGCTGTATACATATATATATATTGAAAAGGACTGGCGCAAGGTGACACCGACAGAAAATGTCCGGCCACTGATGTAGGAGCCAATAATGTCCACCAGTTGGTGAAAAATGAAAAAATGAAAATTATGTCTTTTATTGGTATTTTGTGTAAATAGCAATCTAATGCATTTGGAGAGCATGGATTGAAAATGAAGCATTTCTTATTTTTCTATTATTTTTTGCTTGAGGAAGCGTGAAGTGGCAAGTTTGTAAGTGTTGAAAAGCGTCAGATTTGTATAAGGCGTTTTGCAGCGAAATTTGATGCTATTTTTTTTCATTAAGTTCATAAAACATCAACTTAGAGTTCAGCTATTTTCATACTTTCTTTAAATTAACTTACAATTAGACCTTTTTCTTAGTTCCCTTTAAAAATCCTTAAGGAGAAGTAAGGACGAAATTGAAGTGAAATTAAACAATCTTATGGAATTGTTTTATAAGATTTATCTTTGGGGTCTTCAGATGCGCCCTAATCTCTGGCGATTATACATAAGCGTAAATAACGCTTATGCAATTCCTTGGGGCGTCGGACGTCGAGGGGTGTCGTAAGACCTGCATTAAAAAAAAAATACAATTTTTATAAAAGTATCTAATATATTGAAAAATTCGTCAAAATAATTAAACTTGATGTTATTCTAAATGAAAATAGACTTTGAGGGTAGCCAAAAAGCTAGTGACAATAATGTTAATAGGTTACTAGTGGTCTTTCCGCCCGTAATCATAATTCATACAGACTGCCTCTAGATTCTTTGCATTTCTTGGTTTTTTCTACTGCGCTATAGTATTCTTAACAATGGCGTGCCAAGGATGGACGGGAGGGACAGTTCGCCCCGGACAGCATGGAAGGAGGGGCGTAAAAGTGAGGAATAAAAACAATTGCATTACTAAAATAGCAAGTTTATATGAAACATTATTTTTTTGATTTGTATATAACATTTTATGATCTCGAATTTACATAATACAGTAATTTAATTTTACGATGAAGGATACTCTTAATTGTAGTGTAGATTCCATTTTGTAATGTAAAATTTAAAAGAATAAATAATTTTTAAAAATAGTTAAAATGTAATGTGGAAATATTGCTTTACCATAAATTCACTGCTATTAGAGATTTAAACAAAAAATATCCATTCCCATTTTCAGTTAGAGCTGGGGGCGTAAGAGAAGAGGAGCGCCCCAGGCGAACGAAGGCCTTGGTTCGCCACTGATTGCCAATATATTAAACGGTGGTTATTGTAAGCTCTGTTGGGTATCAGCTCACAGGATCAACAAAATCCGCATTACTTCTTGGACTACAGAAAAAAGTTAATGATTAAAAATTATAGTTAGACGTTTATGTACGTTTACAAAAAGATACACAAAAGATTTGTAACGTTTTGAAAACGTTATCATTACAATATCAACGCGCAATGCCTTTAGAGGGCACCCTTCAGAATACTTGAGTACCGGTAGCATTAAAAATAAGCCAGGAAATTCTTTTAGAATCACTGAGCTGCTATCGTGGTACCATCCAATCCTTAAAACCCATCTAGAAAATACAAAAAGTAAAATAAAGTATGCCAGCCCAGCAATGCATAATGAATTAATTTTGGTTTCTGATGAAGTTTTAAAAGATTGTCAAGGGTTCAAAATTCTTCATTTTTTCACTCATATTTGATACAAAAGTTGTTATAAGATACATTTTGTATCAGCCAGACGTTAATCATCTTGAAATTATTGTATCATTTTTAGGTTTTTTGCAAGTGTCTGATCAATCAGCTAAAGGAATTCAGAATAAAGAGTTTTTTTCCTACCTTTATAATAATAATAATATAATAACAAATATTTAGTGACTACTATTTCTAATGTGAAATATCTGTAATCTGATTGAAAAAAATGGTTATGAAATGGGTAAAGGCTTCCTTCCTATGTTCGCCTCGGGTTGTATTTGACCTTAATTACGCTACTGATATTACACAGAGTTAAAGTCGCTATATTCTTCTTTACGACGGCTGTACTTCCTTGTTTCTTATCTATTTCAATCCTTAGATGAAATAAATCTTTCTGTGTCATTCAGCTGGATAACTTCCGTTCCTCCATTCAATGGTTGAACACCAGAAACCAGCCAATCAAATCATACTCCATCGCACAGAACTGCATTATTTGGCAACTCTTTTCTTGTTCGTTCCTCCTCCTTTTGGAATTCCTTCTAACCTCTCTACCTTAAAGCCTCTTCCTAAACGTCCTTACAACATCAACTATTTCTTAACCTGTTAAAACTAGATGCTCTGATCAAATCTAATGCATATATATAAATTATCTGATTATTTAATCTAAAATTACTTGACAGCTTGACCATAAGCACTGATCTATGCTCATTGGTTTTGTTCTTACTGGAATTAAGAACTGAAAATAAGTCCCAGAATAAAGACCATTTGAGTCAAGCACCGGCTAAATACATATCGTCGCAGGATAAATATTTAGTCGGCGCTTGGCCTACATCTCTTTGCCCTGATGATGTCATAAAGCGTAGGCCGGAACGTTGGTAAACAATAAAATAAATTTTATTATTTGTGTGTTTCTTCATTGACCGCACCACCAACCAAGCATCTTCTGCATATATTTCTACAGTCAACCATAGTTCCACCATTATATTCCTTTAAAGATTAGTTAGCGACCTTTAAATCTTCCGCTTCTTCCAGAATAAGTTTCAGCCGGCAATCAGTTTATGGTCATCTGCGAAGGTCGTTAAAAACTGAGGTCGTTGGTTGGATTGAACTTTGACAGTTCGAAACATGGAAGAATGTTTTACAAAAATCTTTGCGTTCTTCACGACCCTGAACAAACAGCATATCCTAAAGTTTCACTGAAAACAGTTCGACAGTAGGGAGTGGTTTGGTTGAGAAGATATTCATTTTCTTGGCTCAGGATATCTTAAAGTCGAACGAGATCTCGAAAACTAATTTTCTACCGATTATCATGCTTTCTCTCCTTGCAATTGAGGAAGTATAGACACTAGTTATAATGCCTATTACCGCAGTTTAAATTAAACGCCCTCTTGACTCTAATTATTTAACACATTACACAAGGAGTAATTAATTATTCGCCGGGGACAACGTAATGAGGATCGGGACGACTCTAAGATACGACGAGAACTTCTAAGGTGGAGCATGTAGGGCAGTGGTTAGTTTTAATTAAGAGTAGCCTGGGGTGGAATAAATTGTAAGTTGCTGTTCACATTTAAATTATCTGATTGCATAAGTGATCCCGAACAGATGTTCTGCAACCGTTGAAATAGTACTCGCCCGTCCAATCGTTAATTTTCTTTAAAAAATCATGAATCTCTCCACTAATGAAGGGATATGTAAATTGTTGACCGCTCGAGGCTACAACAAATTAGCTCCCCTACTGTCTCACTGTATGATATACTATTTATGAATTTGTTCTAATAAAGTGGGACTTTGAATTAATTATATGTTAATGATTTCGTTTGGTATCTCTTTGAGTTTTGGCCGTCTCTGTTGGATAATTGTATAATATTTGGCTGGATGTTCAAACGTATTCAATTTTCGATACCCTCCAGGATCAAGAAGAGGTTAGGCCTGGGGCATTAATAGAACTCACGCCAAACTAACCTCTCGTTATTAGAGAAAATAATACTTTATTTTCAAGCCATGCTTCACAAACAAATTAGGTTACAATGTACACTTATCAATCTATTATGAGACATAACATAATTTTTTTTTCAAGTTTAATTTAGTTATACATAGCATAGTTATTTACATTAATATTATTACCATTGTATCATATTACTTCATCTGTTTTTTGTTGTTGTTGTTGTTTTTGTGTCTTTATTTTAATCTCTCTATTGCATTTTCCTTTATTTCATACTTCGCTTTTCAAGTCAAACCCCCTTAATCATAAAATAATTAAAAATTTATATATCATCAAATTAAAAAACTAGTGAAAAGTTAAAATTTTAAAAGTTTGCACATGCGTTAATTTATGACTAGATACAAAAACAATATAACTAAAACAAAAAAAAAGGTTTTAAACACAAAGAAAATTATTATTGCACTATTCCATAAAATCAAAGTAATATTAAGACGAAAAATATTAATTATTTATCTATATTTTGTTTTCAATAATAGACCTTTGTAATCGACCAATAAAAAAAAAGGTTATCCCCCTCCAAATTTGAGGTTTTACTTTTCCTAATGCGTTGGATCCAAATATTGAATAAAAAAAATCCGTCCGTCCGCCAAAATCACAAGTCACTCCAGGATGATCTTCGGAACTCGACATTACCATCGGTTTTTTTCGTTTCAAAATGACGGCCAATTAGAGATTTTATAAGCCCATAACTCGACCATTTATAAATGTGGAGGAAAAATGTAAAGTGTTTTGAAATCAGCATACAAAGGCATTTTAAAAAAAAAAAATACATGTTTTTGGTTTATTATTTTCAGTAATAGGCCTTTGTAATCAACTAAGATATACAATGCGAACGGTGATGGATAATGTCTAGGGTGTCCAGAATTGTATAATTCGTGTAATCCAAAAATACTCAATGTTAAACTGTAATTTATCTTTCAGTAATAATACGCTAAGACAGAAAAATGGCACTGAACTGATGGAAAAGTTTTAATAAAAATAATAATAAATTCTATATTTATTCTGGGACATGTCTCTAGAATAATATTACATGTAAAATCAGTAGAGCTTTAGAACGTTAAAGTATAAAAAAAAAGAATATGATATCTTGAGAAGATTTACTCAAGTAAATATTAGCATAAATAAACAAATAAGAAAAAAAATGAAATTATAATAAATAATAATGACATAACTTTTAAACCTTTAAGGAAAAATAAACTTGCAATATTAATACATTAAAAATGAATACAGTGAAAGAGAATAAATTTATATTAATAATAAAAGTAAAAATAATGCCTTTAAACATAATTGGGTGCAAATTTTAGTTTAAAATAATATATTTTTTAATTTTATAAATAGCCTATTTACAAATCTTTTGGAACTGCATGGACATGAAGTGACTGAATAGACGGGATTTAAAGGTGGGAAGAGTATTGGAGCAACGGATGGAAGAAGGAATGGAATTCCATAGGGATGAGGATCGGATAAGAAAAGATCTATCAAACCTGCAGATCGATGGGCCGTTATATATAAATCTGAAGACCGAGAAGAGGTATGGCGGAACACAGGATTTGAATTGAAGAAGGTCGAAGATGTACGATGGACGGCGTGATTGGATGACTTGGTAGAGGAAGGATTTAGAGCCTTACATCATTGTACCATGTTTTACAACAGTATATATTTATAAAAAAAATATTCCATTGTTTCTCCATTCTAAAAAGGTATTGGTGATAACGTAAATCTATCAATTCAAGAAAATGGCAGTGGAGGTACGAGAAAGAGCATTGTCTGGGTACGAGAAAGAGCAGTGTCCAGTGTCTGGGCTGGTGTTGGCATTGAAGTTTCTTGCTACTTGCTGGAGATCTTTTTAAGTCCTCTGTGGGTGTTGTGGACCAAATATCTCTTTTATTGTTTGCTCTATTATATACTTTTATCTCTTTCATTATTATTATTTCTCTGTAGAAGAAACATTATTTTCTGTTTTATCAGCTGTGGATTGGATTTGGTATCAGCAGACCACTCAGTGGCTCATTTAGATTTTTTTAAGTGGGTACTTGACCCTTTAATGGGTTGAGAGAAAAATTTAGCAGCTGGCTTCATCACCTCCTTGAATAATCGTTGGTCAAGAAATAGTACTTCCTTTTGAAGACGCTTATGGGTGTTATTTAAACATGTTTAATAATAATAACAACAAAGTTACAAATAATTAAGAGAAGTGAGTAAAGGATAAAATGCTAGATACGGGGAGAAGTAGGTGTTGACAGAATATTTTTTTCTA
This sequence comes from Rhaphigaster nebulosa, assembly GCA_948150685.1. Taxonomy (NCBI): domain Eukaryota; kingdom Metazoa; phylum Arthropoda; class Insecta; order Hemiptera; family Pentatomidae; genus Rhaphigaster; species Rhaphigaster nebulosa. Next base: position 113,685,264 of record OX411309.1, on the reverse strand, counting down.
TTTTATTTATCTTGATTTGTTATTTTTTTGTTTATAATTTATGATTGTGAAATTTTATCTTAAAAATTATCTTCCATAAATGTGTCTGGATGTAATATGTAATAATCAGGACAGTTTAAAAAAAAAGTAAGGTAGAGTAAGTGGACAAAGTTTTTATTTTTTTTTTAATAGTTTACAATTATTTATTTTGGAAAAGGGTCTAGTCTAGGCTAATCAAAAAGAAATTTAAATCAGTTTTCACCTGAATGAACTTTTCTATGAATTTGTATCTTTGACTTTTTTTTTGTGGGCTGTCGTATATTTAATATTAATTTCTTTGTTGGACCTGCGCGCCAAATATACATCTGTTGTTATCTTTTAACTTGAATCGGACACCTTCAAACGGTAAATATATAAGCCAATACCGACGATGAGACGAAGACTCGACCGTGGCGGTGAACTGGCTCAGAGAGTGCACCGGGGAGACCTAGCCCAATTCTGCGTTTTATGCAAATCAGACTGCCTGGCGGGGGGTTTCCTTTTTTGGAGGCAAACCTTTTTTACCGGGGAAGACACTTAGCCTTAGGAGGCATAAGAAGCCTTTTAAATACGGGCTCTTCTTAAGTGTCTTCGATTAGAGATTTTATTGTCTCATCTATTTCCTCCGCTCTCCGACTCTATAAGTTGTCTCTGGTCCCTTCCGATCCGGACAAACGGTACACTGTATATTTTATAACAGCCGGGATAATTTTGTATACCATGTTATACATTATATATATATAAATTATAATAGATAATGTTACATCCCAAAAGACAGGCAAGTAAGGGATGGGAAAAAAAAAGTTAATTATTGCATAGCACTGCAAAGTTATTGGTCTGTAATCATCAAGATTGGTTTGTTATTAATTACGAAATAACGTTATAAATATTTCATCCAAACTTCCTACCTTTGTAACGATCCACAGAGCGTCGAATATTAAGGATTTGTTGGACAAAAATCTATTGATTATAGATTCTTGTTGGAAATGTCATCCTGATTATGAGTACACCCCATGTTAGGGTAATTTGACAAATAATAGCCAAAAAACAGAAAAACAGTTTGAGATTTAAAAAAAATCTGGTGCGGTGCGCGCCTCACACAACTTTCCCTTACCGTCCTATAATAATTATCTTTTTAATATAATTGTAAAGAGTTCACATAAACACTGCTTCTAATAAACTCAGCAGCATACACATCTTCTCCCACTTAATTAGAATAAAAAAGTTTTTTAAGCAATTTTAGTACAACAGTCATGTACACTACCTATATATTTTAACTTTGTAAAGTTGCAAATATATTTTAAAAGTTTCTGGTTTAGTTTCCGTGGAAATATTTTCCACGGAATTTATTCAATCAAATAATGTGAAAGTAGAAATTAAGTTAATTTCCGCTTTTGTATTCTTAAATTGTTTATAACAGAGTGTATTGTTTATAACAGAATGGCGGATTGGTGGGAGGAGGTTCGGTAGCATCCGCCTCCTTTCGGATGCGCTTGGTTATCCATCTAGGGTCTTGTGCTCCTCATAAAATACACTGTATCTTTGCTAATACTGGTCCGATTTTGATGATTCTTTTATTATTTTTTAGATAATTTAATTACCTTTCATACATAATGTACCGTAGAATGCATATTTTTTAAGCTATACGCAAATAAAGTATTCTTTTCATCATAACTTTTTTCTCTGCAATTCCTCGGTGATTTACTACATAAATGAAAAATTAAAGGCCTTTATGAAGAATAATTTAGGCAAGTTTCGTCAAAATCGTTAGAGCCGTTTTCGAGAAAATTGTAAAAAAGTGTAAAATCGAATATATAAAGTGGCACTTCCGGTTAGTCGATTTTGACGAAAATGTTGCTGTAACATCACATGCATGTACCAACCTTAAATACGTAATTTCAGTATCGTATAACTTTTCGTTTTTGAGCTAGACTGATCACATACACACAGAGACACAGATCATTTGGCGATACTTGGTTATTTGGACTCAGGGTACCTTAAAATGTGTATTTCCGTCGAAAACTCGAATTCGAAAATTTTCACGATCGCAATACTTCCCCTTACTATATACTTCGTATATAGATAAGGGAAAGTAAAAATATGAGCACAGATATGAAATGTAAATAATGAAATTTCATTTTTTTCTCGTCAAACAAAACCATGTTCGATTATTTATTATACATACAGCAATTATTTATTATAAAGCGATTATTTATTTTATTGAAACAATTTAACATTCTGTTGAGGCCAAGAGGCGTAGTGCTCAGCCAGGTAAAATACGGACTACTGTATGATAATCCTCGTCGATATTGTTCATTAAACTTCTCCACATGCAAGAGCAATAGTTTATTAACAACTATAAGCATGAGAAGGGCGATGGCTTTTCATGAAGAAAACATATCCCCGCCAGCAGTGCGTTCGTTGAAGAAAATCATATGACTAATGAAAGTCGCATGCTGATATAATATATTTCGGCTAAGAATAATACACAATTTAAGAAAAAAGTTGGCTAAAGCTAATACACAAAGCAACAATAATATGCACGTACAAAACGATATTTGAGTAGCCCAGTTCCAAACACGGTCAGGTCCATTTTTATCGCAAAATGTGTATATTGTTATTTGTACACAATATGTATATATGCATACATTGTTTCGGTAGGGTCGTTTCATCCTCTATGCAACAATAAAGCTCTTTCATTTCTAAGACTACCAGAAGCGTGTTAAATATACAGTCAAATGCGTGACTTCTTTACAAAAAATACCCAGTCCCACAAGCGCTCAGTTTCAAACACGGCCAGGTCCTGTGGCAACAATCACAATAAGGTAGGTTAAAGAAAATCTGTCTCTAATAAGATTACAATAAACTATTGTAAACGGATTTTGGATGCTCTTGGGTTTGGATGTTTTTGCAAAGTGGGCCTGGCTGAGTTTGTAGCGGAGCTACTCATTTGACGATCACACTTTAGAGAACTGCAATGTTCTCTAACTATTGAATTTTCCTAATTGAAGTGTGCTATTTTGATATACCTACCTTGGCCAGTAAATTCCATGATTGGCGATATTTTTTTTCTTAAGAGAAAAGATGCTCTTGGAACGAGAAATAAATTGTGATTGATGAAGCATTTACCTCAAAAGGAGTTACTTTTTAAAGTTTGGCCAAATTGTATCAGCCCACCAAGAAATGTAATCAAGGAGATAATGGTAGGAATCAATAGTCTATGGATTAGTTTAAAATACCAGTAGTTGATAGCTCTTTAGAAAATATTTTTATTTTGTCCACTAACGATGCACTCACTGTGCGATAACTTCCTATGTACAGCAAGGATTATTAACCACTTTAAAAGTGGTTTAAAAGTTGAAAGTCTTAAAGACTTTCCTTGAATTTACTTGTCTATAGGGCCAAACTGTTGGAGTTGTAATTTAATAATACATAAGCTGAGACATAAGGATTATCTGAAATTTTATTAATTAATAAAACCTGGGCTCGAGCAAAAAAACAAATGAAATGTATATATATATATATATATATATATATATATATATATATATATATATAAATTATATTTATATTTTAGTACAATTTGGTCAATGGTACCAAATTGGTACCAAAACTAAGAGTTGGAAAAAGTCAGAAAACGTCTGATCTATATTAAACATATATTGAAAACTTGTGCTATAATAACATCGAAGTACCCAAATATACAAAAAAGCTAAGAAAATTTAATAAATAAGGAATAACAGGATGCTGTTAAATCTTAAATCTGTCAGTACTTAAAACTCAAATTTGCCCTTACTACATCTGTTGGTACCAACATACATATGGTATAGCATATTGGTAGTAACATATGTGAAATTGAACATGGATATATTAATGAGATTACACAACATGAAATTGCATGACGATTAATTGATGTAATAGCATTAGGACGGTTAAAATGGGCGTGTAAACTGCTAAAATGAAATATAATAATGATCATTTTAAACATAATTGAATTGAATAATTTATGCATATTTGTGTGAGTAATGCAAATAACTAATAATTAACTACATTATTAATTTAATTATATATTTAGGCACGACATGAGTTCATCATTGACATAGTTCCGTCATTGCAATGAATACTTAAAGCTTACTTGAATTTCCGCAGATGATGTAGTCCTAATTGTACATTAATGATAATTTATTGGATTAATATCAATTCTTTTTCCAAACCATTTTTTTTAATAATTAATTTATTTTAAATTTTTTCTTCATTAACTTGTGATACAGTATCTAATGAGTAATAATTTTATAAATAATCCTTAATTTATCTAATACAATTAAAAACAAATATGAGTGTACAAAAATACGCAAGACAGTATAAAGGTATTACACGAACTTATTGAACGATTTAATCTTATGTGTATTAAAATTTAAATACATCTGTTGAAAATCAAACTTTTTTTAATATATTTTTATTTACCTTTTTTTTTTTGCTGTCAATTTGGTAGAGAGCAGATTGACCCTCGACAAAGCAACAGGTGGACTCCCACTGACATTCCTCCATTAGCGGGCTCGTGCCCGGCCTCACAAAGTTATGTTTGTTATTTATCTCGGGCCAACACACGCATAATATTCATCTTTAGTTAATCTTTATGATTTGATTAATGCGTTCCAATCTTAAGATTTTTTTTTTCAAAATCACATTTATTGAGTTTTACAAATTTTATAACATGTAATTGAATATGCTGAATTGATGTATTAATCTGTCACGACTGCGACTTGTAATGAAGCAACCAATCTAATGGAGAGCTGCACTCTAATGTTAGTCAGCAATCCTTCTTGTTTTCAGACACTTCATGGTCCAGGCATATTGTACTTTTACCTGAAAAGTTTTGGAGAATTTCTGAAAATTTGCTCATTAATGTTTTTTGGGGTACTGATTACGAATTTCGACTCTGTTACTTTAAATTTTTCTCATAAATTTAATAAAAATGCCAAAAACAAAATCAATAAATAATTATTTTTTCGGTTATTCTCATTAAAGCGTGAAAACATACATTTTTTTTATCAATATCAACCTACACGAAATTAAACAAAAGTAAATTCCTTGCATTTTTGTCCTCCATATTTTTTTCTCTCACGGAGCATCGTTTAAGAGTACCCACTCATAGCCTATTGAAGTCCAGACAAATAGGGGCCAGTAGTGGAGAAATTCTGAAAATTAGCTCATTTATATTTTTTGAGGTGCTGATCATGAATTTAAAGTTTGCCACCGAAAATTAAAAATTAAAAATAGCTCAACAAATCAATTTCGACTCGTGCTCGCTTCAAAACCGAACGGCCAGACAAACAAATCATGAGAATCAGAATTGTAGATCCTTTAATTTATTACAAAATTAATATTAAAATTTATTCTAATAATACTTGGCTTTCAGATTATAATCTAAAAAGGAAACTTTTTTTTTAAAGTTCCGGGAAATTTTGAGTTAGCAAAGTTGAAATTCGTAATCAGCACCCTAATGAACATATTCTGGTCCCCGTTAGACTAAGAGCGGTTGCTCCTGAACCAGGTTCCGGACGAAAAAAATTATAGAGTACAAACATATAAACAATTTGCTCCTGTTTAATTTAGTCATCCTAACTCGAATTCTCTTTTACCGCTTACGCAGTGTGAGGTTGTCCTTTGCAGAGACTGGACCAGGTTGTCCTCTCCTGCACCAGTTGCCTCTTCCTGCTCCAGTCCAATCCCCGTCTCTGGAACGCTTCCCGCACTCCTTCTTCCTAGGATATTCGAGGTCTTTCTCTAGGTCTCCTGCCTTCCACTTGAGTCTCGTAAGTCTTTCTGGCAACTTTATTTTGGCTCATCCTGAGAAGGTGACCGAACCATCTTAACTTTTGTTCCTCCAGAATTGTTTCCACTTGCTGGGATGGTAGTGTTGCATACCCTGTCTCGTCAAGTATTTCCTTCGGAACGTCGATTCAAAAATGCAAAACAATATATATATATATATATATATATATATATATATATATATATATATATATATATATATATATATTTTAAATATTTCTGGGAAAAATTCTAATCAGCCCCCAAAAAAACATAAATAATGTTCAGAACTTCCTTCGAGACCCCTTTCTAGTCCCCAGTTGATAGGACTATCAGAAAATCGATTGAGAAACAACATTAGAAACTACTGGGATTCAATATGTTATGGATTTATAATAAAAGGATTAGTACCTATTTTAAACAAAATAAACATTCTAGGATAATTTTTAGGATAATCTTTTTGGTGACTCAATGAGGAGCATTAAGGATTTTTCAAGTTTTACATATGTAAATTATTAGATAGTTGTGTGGGGCTTCAAAGCTTAAAAATTTCCATGTAGACCTGATTTTTGCCACATGGATGAGTCATTTTTCTTTTCATTTCAACCGTTTAACTGTATCTAAATACATCAAATATTATTATCATCACTAAATCATATTACATTTGTTTTGTTTTTCCTTTTCTTTATTTTAATCCTTCAATTACACTCTTATCTATCCCATATTTATCTTTTCATAAATTAAAAAAAACTGTTATGTAAATGAAAAATCTGGTGCGCTGCGCGCATCACACAACTTTCTCTTACCACCCTATAATAATAATCGTTTTAACATAATTTTAATGTGTCCACATAAACATTACTCGAAATAAACTTAGCTGAATGCACTTCTTCAAGTCTTCTCTCACAAAAATATAATAAATTAATTTTTAAACAACTTTAATACTACAAATCTGTACAGTAAATATTTTGGATTTGTCAAGCTGAAAATATATTTTAAAAGTTTCGGTTTAGTTTCCATGGAAATTCCATTTAGTATTCATGGAATAATTTTCCACTAAATAATATAAAAGTAGAAATTATTAAATTAATTTCTACTTTTATGTTATTACAATACATTGTTACAGAGCGTTTTGTTAACAATAGGTTGGCGGCTTGGTGGGAGGAGGTTCGGTCGTATCCGTCTCCTTTCGGACGCGCTCGGCTTTCCATCTAGGGACTTGTAGTCCTTATGAGATACGCTGTATCTTTACTAATACATACCCCATTTAAATTATTTTTTTAGGAAATTTAACGATATTTCGTATGATTACATACATAATTTATCATAAAATGCATACTTTTTAAGTTATGCGCAAATAAAATATTCTTTTCACCATCAAAACCATGTGAACAAAATTGTATATTGAAAATCCATGTTTATGTCATAGTTTATAGGTAGCATGGTATTAGGTATTCTCCTATATGTCGCTAATACTATTAATTTCCGCCAATTTCGCTATTAAGCTTTGTGCATTACCAACCATCATTGTTCTTGTATAATTTGAATCTATAATCAATATTTAATGTTCATATATCCGTACTTAGATTATCGGCCTAACCTTTAACATACATTGATTTCTTTGCTGGTATGTTTTTATCAATAACATGTATATTCTGTGTCGTTCGAGCTATGAAATTTCTTTTGCCTTGAGCATGAGCACTCCACTTGTGAGGATCACATCATCCCCATGGGTATTATGAACTTGGGAGGACAGGTGCTCTGTGAGCACCTCAAAGGTGCACTTAATGATACACTAATTAATTATCCTATCAATCCTATGCAGATGTTAATTAAATTACGCACTTTTTTGCCAAGGCAGACTAAGAATAATCTTGCACTTATCAGGCCTCGCTGTGTATCCACGACGAAGTTAATTTCAGCAAGTAACTGGCAGTTCCCTTTGTCTCCATTAAACAGTGCGCGACTATTTGCCGTCGACTGTTTTACAATTTCATTAGTGGCTGGCAGGTGGGTGTAGGAAGCCCTGAAGTTGCAATACCCTATGTTATAAGGACTTTCTAGGATATTAAAAAGTATATACAGTTTTGAAGTACCTACTTCATTTGCTTGAAATACAACATTATATGCAATGCACTAGATAAAAAAGATGTATTGTTCTTAAATAGCTCGGTTGTTTGTTGATTTTATTGTTGGCTCTTAGTTTAGCAGAGGGGCTAGTATCAATTTTTTTTCCACCTTCGGCATTTATTCGAATATAAGTACGTTTTCACTTTAGTGTCCTGAAGGTAGTTTATAATAAAAAAAAACAACTCTTAAACCACAATTAAATGAATTACTATTCATATATGTTTACATCGTATATGTTTTAGTTAAAATCGGTTTGTAGCAACATGGTGAAAAAAGTTCATAAAGATGCCGGCAAGTGTTTTTTTTTTTCATGTTTAACTACGGAAAAATGAGCTTTAAACAATTGAAGTCGGTAAAATAATTTTTGCAAAAAAAATTGAAAACCGCGAAATATGGCCATCTTATTACAGGGCTTGTAACTATGGCAGAAACTTCTTTTGGAGCTTATATAGTGGGTTTTGTTAGTTCATAACTATATGAACAATTTTATGCATAATCATAATAAATAATCTCATTTCCTTTACACTATATATCATTTTTCAGTTCAGTTTATTAATTTAAGGAAAGATCTGTGAGTTATTTCTAATTAACGAAATAGCAGAGTTAAGCATTGCAACATTATGTACTTATTATAAAAATGATCATAACGGAAACTTCTAAAAAATACGTTTACTAAATTTGAATTAAATTCATCTTTTATATTCAGACAAGTATGGATTTTTCTTAAAATTGATATACAACGCCTATTTAATTCGTTCTTAAAAATGGAGCTGTCCTTCCGAAATCAAGATTTACCTCTCTTGTACATTTTCCTCCCAGGAGGTAGCTCAACCAGTAGCAGTCCTTTTCTTCCTCTAAAGTAGAGGATCCCTTTGAATGCGCACCTCCCTGAAGGCTTCTGCTATCACTATTGCTTCTACTTCCTTATGCGGCTCCTCTGCGGCGATTCCACTCCATTCTTCATTTGATAGAGACTGCGCTTTCCCTTATCTTTTTAGTCCAAGAGAAATGTGTGACCCTGATCTTGGCATCATTATCTCTTTATCTATATATGAAATGTGTTACAGTACACGTTATAAATATTTTTTTTTATTGAACCTTTATTTCGTCGCACTTAAGAATTTTTATTTGATATTTATGTATATCTATTTTATTATATGTATTTATATTATTATATTTATATTTGTTATATTTATAATAACCACTAATGTTTAGGTTGCAGCTAAACCGGAATTCACTTTTCTTAGCCATGTAACATTTTTATTTATTATTAATTTTATCGCGTGCGATGGAGCTCGTAATTCGTAGGTCATTCAACGACTGACTGATTTCACGATTCGATGCCAATGGTAAACCGACATTTGCATTACCGTGCTCATCCACGCCTTAAAACTTAGTTCACTTTATTGGGTGATGTTATTATTGAACAAGGCATTATAACAGCGAAGAAGTTCAAATATCTGGGATTAAGCTTCAATAGTGAAGACACTTCCACCAGTGATATTGAACTGGTGAGAAAAGCTAAGACTGAATTGTGTTCTCTGGAGCTCAAATATAAACCCCAGTACCAAGAGTCAGCTCACAAAACTATATTTGAATCTATAACGACGAAATTGCTCGGCATTGTTCATTAATACCAGACTCTCCTAAAGACTATTAGCTACTAAAATGGAACTTCGGTGGAGGGCGATGAGAAAGGATTAAAAATGAAAGAATTCGAGAACCGATAGAGGTAAAAAGAAACATCCTCTCTACTGTAGAAGAAATTGCTGGTTATGCAAGACACATATGAGTGCCTTATGTAGCAGAGGGACTTCCCCAATGTTTACTAGAACAATTTTCAATACCACCACGTGTCACCTTTATTTTTGCGTTTGGATGTAGAGTAAAAATAGAATGAATGCTGTTTTTTACAGTTTGTTGTTGTAGATGACTATAAAGGTGCTTGGACATGAGAAACAAGTCGGATATAAATACTGTCGGAGGCGAGTGGTCTATTAACGACCCGTTCGCTATTTACATACACCGGCGGAGGAGATAGCTTTCACGGCTCCAAATGACCGGTTATTAACGCGGGGCCATCGGGAAGGAGCTAATCCAATTACAGGTAGATCTAGTTGGCAGTGGACCATTTGTCATAGGAACCGATAACATCTACCTCGGTGAGATAACGGCGATAAAACTATATCAAGGAGGAATAAATAACCTCTTTGGAGAAATGTAATTGTTAGCGGTGGATAGACCGGTAGCCCGCTATCTCGGCATCTATCCATCAGTAATTGATTCGAAATAAACAACAATAAATCCACCCGAGGCAGCGAATTAAAAAATAATAAAACGAGGAAGGCGGGGCCATTTGTCCAATTATAGAACGTTTAATTATCCAAACGGTTGCGTCGACTATTAAAGCTTGGTAAAAATAAAGTCAAAAAAGAGAGGAGCAAAATGAAACTAGAAGACGGCGCCACTCAAAGGGCACTTCAAGATGGCTAATTATTTCCTCGTGTCAATTCTTGATTAATCTCCCGAGAGCGGATGTTGACCTCGGCCCTTTGATGCCCAATTCCGCTCCTGCGACTACAAGGTGGTTCCTTGATCGGACGATTGTACACTTACACCTCCTCTCCTCCCCCACTACATTGTCAACAGAGTTGTTAGATTCTCTTGGAATCCGTTTTGCCCTTTCTTTTTTGCGTTGCCCAGCGTTCACCAGCAGTAGCTCCAATCATCCTCTTGTTTAGCTTGAATCATTAGCGGATTGCCAGACCCATCGCCCCTTAATGAATATTTATCAAGCCAATAACATTGGCACCACTAGAAATTGCTCAACAGACTTTTAATATATCTCACTATATCAATGATCCATAAGTGATTAATAATACTTAACCAAGGACAGTTTTGAGAATCGTTCCACTTTCAGGAATTCTGACTTATATTAAAGCAGGTACCCTGTACAATATTGATTAGGCGGAGGGCACCATTTATTTTTTTTTTCAGGAAAATCATTTATTTTTTACTAACCACAATTGGCTATGACAAAAAGAACATTTAGATAGCGTAAAGAATGCGGAATACCATTGGAATCATACTAGGCTATATTATGATAACGGCCGTTTAGTTATGCTGTATTGCATTGGCAGCGAAGTTCGGTTACTGAAGTCAGGAGAGAGCTAATCCATATGAATTACTATACTATATATCCAGGCGCAAAAAATAATCGGTATGTTGCAACTTGGTGAAAGAAGTTCACAAAGGTACCGAAAAGTGTTTTTTTCACGTTTAAGATGTGACAAAATTTATTTTAAGAAAAATTAAAAAAATGATACGTAATATCTTTTAAAACTACGTAATTAGTTTTAAACAATTAAAGTCGGTCAAAAACATTTTGCAAAAAAAAATTGTAAACCGCGAAACATGGCCATTATTGGACATTTTATTACAGAGCTTTTAATTATCCCAGGAACTTGTTTTGGGGCTTAATTGAGGCTTTTTTTGTCCATATCTGTACAACAATTTTAGGCAAACAAATAATAATTTTTTCCGGAAATTGAGAAAATGTAAAAACAGGTATACTCGATGAATGATTTGAACAAGGGGCAAAACGGTCCTAGGCCCATTTTTCAAAGTTCTATTCGTTCCCGAGGAGTTTCTCTACAACCTTATTTTCATGAAATACATGTGAGATTCCATTAAATACCTAAAAAAATGCGTTTGAACATAGGTCTCTTTCTCGCTCCGGCCGCTAGTGGTGACGTGAGTAGGAGAAGTGACAATGGGAGGGGGAAGCCTCTTTCCATCACTTTTCAGTGCTCGATGCCCGGCCTTCCCTCTCTCTCTTCGTCACTTCCCTACTCTACCTCTAGTAACTAGCTAGAGGCCGGAAAAAGAAAGAGCCATATGATCAAACGCGTTTTTTAGTTATTTGATGGAACCTCACAGACATTTCATGAAAATAGGGTTCTAGAGAAACTTTTCGGGAACAAATAGCGCTTTGAAAAATGGCTAAAGGAACATTTTGTCTCTTGTTCAAATCTTTCATCGATAACACCTGTTTTTACATGTTTTTCGATATCCGGGAAAATTTATTTTATTGTTTTTTGTTTGCATTAAAATTTTTATTATAGATCGGCACTAACAAAATCCACAATTTAAGCCCCAAAATAATTTTCTGCAATAATTACAATGGCCATGTTTCGCGGTTTTTAATTTTTTTTGCGAAAATTGTTTACCGACTTTAATTGTTTCATACATTTTGTCCGTAATTTTTAACTCTATTTTGTACTTTTTTTTTTCTTAAAACAAATGTTTTCATATCGTAAACATAAAAAAAATAATCTTTCGGCACCTGTATGAATTTTGTTCACCATATTTCTAAATACCAATTTTATCTAAAGCAAATACAATTTGTTTCTGTTATTATTCTCCTAATTATCACATCGAGAAAGTTCATTGGCAATTTATTTAAAAAAAATAATATATTTACTCTATTCAACCTGGACTGAACCAAAACAAGAACTGCTCCCTAAGTAAAACTAAACTACCGGAAGACATTATAAATTTTATTGTATGTTTTCCTTTAAAGTTTTAACTAAGATAATTTCATATTACAAATTTAAACTGACAGTGGACGAAACTATAAATATTTTAAACGCTGAATTACATGGCTTCAAACAGTTCTATTTGTTCTGTATAACGCTATTAACTTAGAAATATAATTGTAAAAGTTTCTCGAAAGATGGTTCTATTCCTTAGTTGCATGCATTTTTGTTATTATTTTTCTGTTGCAGACTTGTTCTGCTATATCATGTTAATTTTATGTATCTGACTGATTAACAATAATAAAGAAACATAATTCAAGAATTGGTGTTATCTAAAGTCGTTGGTTATACCATGTTATTACTACATTATCCGACAGCAATAATTCCCCGAAGATTGATCCAGACAGCCGAAAACAAAGCAGTATTGGATTTATTGCTGTTATAAAAGTGTCGCGCGGGGCAGGACAACGCCGGACCGTTAGCGTCCTCACTTTATTAGCGCTGTCGTTGGAGAGACAAAATCCTTCCAATAGGGCGCCTTTCTCTCTAGAACAGATGATTCATATTCTATCGATACATTGTTCCCGTATTACCGCTAGGTCGTTCCGGAGAAAGTAAGGCACTTCGGATCACTTTGAATATTTCATAAGGTTTCGTTTACCACCGGGGTTGATGGATAGCTTTTGACAAAATCTGGTACCATTTTATTCATCGCACATAATCTTTCGGGCGAATTTGTCATCTACATCAACCTCAAAGTCATATTGGCTTATCAATTTTGATTGATAACAGAAACGATGTGTAGAATTAGGAGATATTATCATTTTAAGGGATTTTCTTAATTAAAATCTGTTACTTAGTTCTAGTGGCGTAACTAGATCTTTTGCGCCTGGGTGCGAACAGTGGAAAAGACGCCCTCCCTCCCCTGACATTTATAGAACGTGGCTTGAGAAAAAAGAGTTCACGAGGGGGCAAAATCTTTCGGCTTTTGCTTCTTCCAATTGTACGGCTGAAGTTCAAAACTTTAAAAGCTAATAATTAAATTCTGAAGCAAAAAATCAAAGTGGATAAATAGATAAGTAACTTACCGCCGTCTATCGGTAAAGCAATGTGACAATTTGACCAACTTAACAATCACAGATTAAAGAGTATAGCAGAGTGCCTACCTATAATGTTATACTAATCCGAAATCTAAAAATTTTTGAAATATTTTAGTAACTTTTTTTCTAAGTAAAATCCGTAGATTAAAGAGTACAATATAAGACAGATATTTTTGCTCTCATTGCTAAAATGAGACATTGTGATTTGCCCGATCCATATAAAGACGTCACTAAAAACAAAATCTCTCGTAGAATAGTTTGGATACAGCTGTCCTAGAGGAAGGACTGTAAAGGGAAGAAAATTTATTTTGATAAGATATGTTAAATTCAAGAAAACTGCTGCAATATCTGGACCTGTCATGAGAACTTGAAGAAGGTATAGACCAAAAATCTCAATGGAAAACCAGCAAACATTTATACCGCCCATTGTTATCATTTTGAACCAATTTAAGATTGCATTTATTTTATTTTTTATTAAGAAAATTTTCACTAACATACTAATCCACAATGTAACCGGATTTGGCACGGACACCCCAAATACCCCACATTTTCTTTTTCTACATGTAATTAATTCATTATAGCTTTTATTCATCTAGTTCTGTTTCATTTAAAGTTACCCACATATTTAGCTTTCATAATATAATACAGTCCAATATCATTTTATTAATATTTAATACCAGCGTATCCACTAGAGACCAATTAATTGTGGTAGTATCCTGAAGACCGGGGTTAGCATAATTAAGCAGGGAAGGAGGAGGGCATGGTAGTGGGAAGTGACGGTGCTGCTCCAGTGGCGTGGTTTCTTCAGTTTGCTCGGTTTCATAATGTCCTAAAACAAACAAAGGAGCTAGCACGGTGTGATAAAAATATTAAGTCATAAGATTCCCTGTACCGTCGCATTCCTTCTTTGAGTTACTTTCATCTTTCATCCTTTATTAAACTATAGATTTTCTTACAGTAAAATTAATAAAAACGGAATTTTTAATCTTCCTTTTGATATTTACAATTTTTTTGGCGCCCTCCGAGGGAGCGTCTGGGTGCCCAGAATTACTGTGCCCATTCAAGTTACGCCAGTGCTTGGTTCAGCAAGTGCTATTTCAGTGATTTATTTTATAATCTGGGGATATATTATCTGATATTTCGTTTTCACGCTCATAGGGACATCTTCAGGGGAACTGATTTCTGAAGATGTCCTCTGGAGCGTGTAAACGAAATATTAGAAATAAGATAAAAAAATACCTGAAGAACAAGCCTTAAAAGAAAAAGCTTTAAAATCTAATTTTTTTATTTTTCCATTTTTTTTTCGTATTTCATTTAAATTATTTCATATGTTCATTAACAACTTCTTTGACAAAACATACATAGGGTAGGGATTACCAACGGATCAATTACAAAATGTAGGGTAGATCAAATGAAAGATTAAATTACTAAAAACAATAAGATTGACATAGCACCTGCAAACACCATGCTTTAACAGCTTGATAATGGGTCTTAATGTCGTTAGGTGTTGTCTATGTGAAGAGCTCAGTTTTTAGCAATAGAAGATGATCAGTAACTTTATAATGTCACCTGGTGCAATATTGGTGATTATTGAGGTAGAAACCGGATATCTCAATTCTGTTGGGACGGTCCTGGAGATTTAACGTGGTTCCTATCTCATGCAGTAATTGCTGACTGCTTTAACGACGAGATGAGACCTAACAGATTTTTTTAACAGACTCAATTTGTTTTATCGACTGTACCGAAAATATGATTATCAGTTTTTTTAATAGCTGGGGTATTTTTAATGTTTTAACAGAGATAATTGAATTGCTTACACTTATAACATCACAAGTAATGATCAAATAGCAGCTTAAATGGATCAGACAGAAAACAAACTTAGAGAGCTAACTATTTCCTTGGAAATCACCAATTCAGAGAAGTTGTACTGACAAGACTCCAAATCGGTCACACGTGACTCACCCACCAATATTTACTGTCGAGAACCAGTCTGTACACAGTAAAATGTACCTACGACTTATTGACAGACTGCAGGCAATTGATACGTATTGACCTCCTATACCATTTAACAAGCTTATTAAATGACAGTATTCCTTACATTGGAGAGATATTTGATTATATACAACAAATTAAAATACCTATTTTAATCAATTTAAAATTCCTGATTATTTAGATTTTTGTTCTCATTTTGAAAATTTAATTTTCTTTAATGCTATTTTGTCTATCAACTATATTAACAATAGATAGATATATTATCATTAGTAATATATTCTATGTATATTAGTAATATAGGTATGTTGTGACCTTGATCTGTGGTGATATTTTAAAAATCAATAGTATTGTACGTTGGTAAACATCGTCTCTAACGTGGATTACCTATTTTAATCTAATAAATAAATAAATAATTGAAGTATATGGCATTTAAATAGATTTAAGTTATTGTTTTTTCAATCACGTAAATTAATTTTGTGATTGGTTATTATAATTAGCGCAGACCTGATCCGGTTTTCTCTTCGATATCCTCGCGAAAACTGCCAAATCGCGAATCATCGTCCTCATTAGAACATCACCTGATAAATGCTGAAATAGAATATCCAAGGAGATGGTGTAATTACGCCTGGTGCTGTGAGGCTCGCTCGGAGTGAAAGGTCTAACGTTTGTCGCCGGTTGTTAATGAATATTTTATCCGGGGCGACCATCTGTTCCTCTCGAAGAACTGGTCTGTCCCAGATCTACCTCCTAATATCCTCCTCGGATTCCTCTTTGTTCTTCCAGTTATTCTGAACCCTCTTCTACATTCTTTAGTATCTTTTTAGCTGTAGAGAGTACGCTGGGTAGTACAATATGAAATTACCCCGAAATAGGCACTGAAAGAACAGTGGAAAGTAAAACTAAATAAAGAAGCATACTACTCATCACAATTACTCAATAGCACGAATCTTCTCCACGGATCTGTTACCCTAACCACAACGAATCAGTTCATACGAAATTCGTGATTCTGAAAAAAAAAAACTCATTATAGAAAATATTAGCTTTTCAATAAAAAATGGTTATATTTGTGATGAATGCGCCATCTTATGTATCTAACGGTACATTGCATACAGTCCAGGGGCGTAACCAGGCATTTAGTAGCCCCGGGGTAGGTACGCAAATTGGGCCCTCTGGGTAAATAATAAAACATATTTTTCTGGAGCCTCACCACACTCGATTCATTAATTTGTTCCCAATGAAACAGTAGGATGTTCCATTTATGTGTTTATTCCCGGTAAAATAAAATTACCATTTATCCATAGAAGATATTTCACATTTTTGACTATACTTTCGGTATAACTATTAATACAGTTTCAATATTAAATTTAAATAAGTATTTGAAATAGAAAATATCAGAAGCACAATTTTATATCTAATAATTTCATGAAAATTACAAGGATAATGAAAAAAAAAGAAATGTAATAGTTATCTCATATAACTCCATTAATTCCATAAATTTACATAGACAATGTAAATATGTGTTTGAAAGTAAATTTGTTTAGCTTGTTCATAATAAATCGAAAGGAATACCAAACCTGCCACTAGATTGTGACACATCGTTGATTTAATTTTACTTTTAAGTATTTTCAATTTAGGAAAGGAGCCCTCTGCTTTTACTTTTGTAGTCTGAAAATACAGTACGAAAACAAAAGAGTGAAGCATCATGATCATGATGGCTTGGAATCCATAACAGATTAATAGCTTAAAAAATTTCATAAAATTATTTAAAAAAAGAAAGTTCTTCCTTATTTAAAATTTATTGATAACTACATCAGCATCTACGTTATTTAATTATCTACGTTTCGGGGTTCTCCCCTGTCATCAGGATCATGCTGCAATATAATATGGTCATTGATTAACTAAATTTAAAATTATATAAGAACAAGAAATTTTTATAATATAATAAATATATTAAATAATGAACCTGATTTACCTCATTATATGATACATACCCAGAAAGAAAAGAACAGTCAAGTGTTTGAAACATTTTCATTATAAATATGTCAAAAGAGAGAGCCCTGTAGTGCCCTTTTATACCATTGAAGTAAAACACTCTTGTGGAGGTGGTTTCATAAAGAAAATTTTCATAACAAAGTATCATTTAATAAGGTAAATCAGATTCATTATTTAGTATATTTATTATATTAAAAAAAATCTTGTTCTTAAATAATTTTAAATTTAGTTAATTAATGACCATTGCGTATTGTAGTGCAGTATGTTCCTGATGATGGGGCAGAACCCCGAAACGTAGATAATTTGCTGATGTAATTATCAATAAATTTTTAATTAGAAAATCTTTCTAATTCACTATCCATTTACTGAGTAATTAAATTAGATAGCTGCACCACTTTATTTTATTTTTTAATATTCATATCTTTTTATTTAAGAAATTATATTATTAATTTGTATAATACCCTCTATTAACCCGTTTATGTTTTCTACTGGCGCATAACTTTATAAGTCGAAAAATTGTTCTACTAAGGTATGTGTATTGTTATCACCTCCCAAGCCTGCTGCACACTGTAGCCATCTTCTTCATTGTTTGCTGAAGGCTTGGGGGATGATCACAATACACATAACTCAGGATGTCCATTTTTCGATTTACCAATTTATTTCCTGCTACCATAAAATTATTGTTGAGCATCAACACTCTACAAGCTATTTGAGAAAAACTTTTTCTTTTTTTTTTTTTTTTTTTTTTATGCGTTATCTGTTTATGTATGATACTATCAACATCACTAGCATTTTTTTGTTTCTTTAGAGTAATTTCAATTTAATTTATTGAACTATACATTAGTATAATTTTTAATAATTAGTATTTTTAGTATTTTCTTTTATTGCTAAATTTTAATTTTATATTAATCATTTATGACGCGTGCGAATTTCGATTTGTTTTTTTAATTTTCATTTAAAACTAAAATGTGAAATCTTGCGAAATGTTATGAAATTATAAAAGGTTGATTAAAAGAAAAAGAGAAGAATGCAATAGAGGATTAAATAGAAAAAAAAAGGAATAGAGTTTAATAATAATAGAAATAAACCTAAATAGAAGAATTAAAAGGAAAATATATCTTTAATTTGTCTAAAATAGATTTTAAAATATGCTCTCTTTTTTTTAATAAAGTGTGTCATTTAAATAAAATTAAAAAAAAAAATTTTAATTTGTTTTGTTAATTTATAAATAAAAATTAAACTGTAGCTGGTTTCTTAGGACCGTGCTCAAGACATGCACACCTTCCCAATTTTGTACTCTTTAAATTGTAACATTACTTTAACTAATTTTTAAATGCAGACAATTCTCTTAAGAAATCCTCTGCTCTTAGTAGTTTGCAGTAGCAACCCTCAACATATAGCTGTACATAATATTTTTTTATCGATTATAGCAAATATATTTCTTGTGTTGTATTGTTGGAACTATTGCAAGGACTTTTGTCTATATTTAAATAAATTACCAACACGTTGGACTTCCTTGCTCATTAATCATTGACAAAGAGAGGAAAATAATCTTTAAGTGCCTCCAATATCTGCATAAGATCCCATTTAGATTTCATTACCCGGACAATATATCATCAGCTGTGAGGCAAATCCGACACAGGCTGTCTCTAAATCAGCTCAATATTGCACTAATCAATATATTTAATCCATTGACCTTCCATAAAGCCTGCCATGAGTTTATCTTGTCCTGGCTTTTTCTCCAGGAGGTTAGTTATTACTAATTGTTATCGCTAAACACAAAGTTGCAATAACATGTTGCTTATAATATGTAAATAACGATATATATATATATATATATATATATATATATATATATATATATATATCCCATTGGTTATAATTAACCAGAATTTTAAAATAAACTAAAGAGTTTGATATAGATCGACTTAAAATCGTCAAAAATACGGTCTTTGGCAGTTTGATTGTCAATAGAAGTGAAGATTAACTATTTTTTTTGTATCTTTTTCTTTTTAATTTTGAAAATTTATTTTATTTTGTTGTTATATTTGAATTATGGTTTTTAAGGAAATCTTCCGGAATTCTATTAATTATTAGTGAACTATGATTTCCGTTTTATAATTTATATGTTTACAGCTCACATTTCATTCCCAATTTAATCTTTCGGGGTACTATCCCCACCATCAGACATACAATTTTTCTGCAATACATTGTAAATTATTATTAACATTGTGTCAATGCTTAATCTATATCAATTTTATCTATAACAGTATTAAAATTAATTTTTAGTATAATCTGTTTGCCTTAAATTAGTATGTTATTTATATACCATATTATTTATACTCCAATTTGTCATTATATCTATCTTACACTATCGTCATTTTGAATTAAATTATAATTGTTATAACAACAGATTGTATGGGAGTTTCTATTTCTACCACATCTTCCTTGTCACACAACTGAGTTATTTCTAAATAGATATTTTCCCTTTGCAACTGTTTATTTGGTTTAAATCCTTAAATTGTTTATCTAATTTTGTATTATTCACGTATAGTCATCATTTTGTATACATATTGATTGCTTATAATTTCATTTATTATTTTTATTTTGTTTGTTTACAGAAAGGACTGATTTTTTTAAAAGAAAAACCAGAATATCTGGAGCAAATGATCATGACGAATCTCAGAAATTAAAAATTGGTGTTTAAGGCTTAAATATTTTAATCTGGAGGTTCTTCAGGGCCAGGTGCTGAAATTTTTGAGTAAGTCATATGTATTTGATTTGTTAGATTTAAGGCTTAAAAACTAGTAATTTCGCCTATTTACCTTATTGAAAAATTAATAAAATACCACAAAAAAATTACGCATTATAAAGCAAGACATTTCATGTAACAAATATTAATATTAGACATTTGTCCTGTGTGATTTCAGTTTGTTATATTTTATAAATATAAACATATTTTATCTGATGCCTTATATAAAATAGTAATAATACTTCATAAACAGTTTGACAATATTGTTTTTTTATTACAGGTAATAAAACGGTAGAGACGTTAGCGTTGTATTAATAAATATTTAATATGGTAATTAATATCATATTATGCAATGATTTGCTTTATGTAAAAAAAAAGGAATGATTAAATAATTTTTAAATAATAATAAATTTATTTAAAACCATAACCTTATTCAGAAATTATGTTCACAGTTTAATGTGTTGGTGAACAAATTAGATTGCTCAGAATTAACCCTTTCAATGTATATTTTGTCAAAATCTGGAATACTTTTATATGAATTTTTATCATTTTTTTTTTATTTACATGCATAATATATTTTTTTAAAAATTATTTCATACTCTTGAATAATAGTTATAAATTAAATTGTACTAATCAAGATCAAATTTGTATTTTGCTTTTTTGTTTTTCAAACATTTATACAGATAAATAAAAAAAAGGTTGAAAATAGTTTACACATAAAAATTAAATCAACCAAATGTAATGTACCAACATTGGAAGCGTATAACATAATATGTTATATAATATAATACATCATGTAATAGTTTGTTGTATAATATATTTTATACATATTATATAATAGCAAAGCCATTGCAGGTTTGTTGTAAAAAAATATAAATTGTAGCAATTACTGGGAAATGTGTGATTCAAACATTTTTATAAAATGTTAGTCATACTGTGTTTTTTTATACATTTTTTCCTTATATGGTTGAGTTTAATAAATACTTCACTCTGACTGCAAGTTTCTTTTAGGACTATTATAATTATCTATGAAATTCTAAAAGATATATGTATTATCTATATTGTCCTTTTTTTTAACGGTATTTTTCTTTATTATATATTTATCTAATGTATTATAACAATATGAATTGTTGGGGGTCCTGAAGGATGTGAGTCGGTAGCTGATATGATCTAATATTAAAAAAAAAAAAAAAAAAAAAAAAAGGAGAGCCTTCGAGAGACGTCAAACAAGGAGAAAAGTGGATCCGGATTTTTTGCCGCTATTTGTCGCCGCTGCCGCCGGGTTCGACCAATGGCACGCGCTAGCCCGCCCTAATTGACCAATCAGGAACGAGCTGCCACCACGTGCCACGGATTCCTTAGGGCTGTACAGCTGGGATTCCTTCTGTGTCTGCCGATAAGTTTTTATTTGTATCTGCATTCCGGCAATATGTCCTTTTCTGGCTTCATCTGTGGAAAGAATTTGAGATAGTAAATTTTCATTGGACTTTTATTTATCATGATTCGCTTTTAAAGTGTTTTATCTCTCTTAAAATATTTTAAGTGCTTTTAGCTTCCATTTCGACAATAGAGAGAGAACTGTTTTGAAATTTATTTGTACGATATCTAATCCTATTCTGATTTTTTTCATTTTTTTTTTCCTAGAAATCGTGTTTTCAGATACTTCAGAACTTTTTTTTTATAGTATAGTACAGAGTATTATATCAATTTGCAAATTAAAAACAAACAAAAAATTAAAGTCTGGTCGTAATAAATCGGCAGTTTGTAGTTTAGTGTTAATTTAACAGAAATTATTTGTAAAATAGTAAAAAAAAATTAGAATTTAAAATACCGTGAATTGAAACATTAATGTTCAACGTTAAATTTATTTTAACACAACTTTTAGAGAGAGTTGATAAATAATATCACTAAATTTTGCTTTAAGTTTCACGAGTAGTACAACTTGATTTTTCAAGAAGAATGAATATTCCACACGAATCGACCTAAACAACGTTCCAGTCGCTTTATCTTTTTTATTTGCTTTACTTTAATAATACGATTATTCTATCAGTAATTAATTTATTTTTTATGAATTTATTTATTTTTGTTATCATTATTTTTCTTAATTTCAATTACCTACTTACTTTTTATTGTTCTGTAAAGGAATGGTAGCATACAGTACTAGCACCTATTGCTCTTAAGTGATTGTTGTTTATTTAGGTAAAAATATAATTGCTTATCTCTCTCGCAAAAAATAAAATAAAGAATGAAATATTTTTTTAAGATCTGAATTTATCTCTTTCCTTTTTTTTTTTTTTTTTGTTGGCACTAAATACCATGGAGATCTTTGGACGCTCGATAGGGTAATCTTACATACATTTATTGCTTGCGGGAGCACTGACAGCCTGGAGGGGATCACCCTCACGTTGCTATGAACCATGGTTTCAATGGGGCAGCGGCAGGCTATCCATAGCGCCATAACCGGTCCGTTTGGTGCCAATTCGGCAGTGTCCTTCCCACCGACTCACTCTGGTTCAAGGACAGTGGCAAACCGGTCAAGATCCACGGATTATGGCTGTTCGTTAGGCGCACTAGAACCTATATGTCTTTACCCGAAGCAGACCGCCCATGGACTAAACTTCCTGGAAAACTACAACGCGATTCACAATTTAGGTGCATGGGATAGGGTCATCACTCCTACGCCCATCTCTAGATATGATTAACTATATTCTCACTCCCTTCCTCGTGAACATTTTCAATGAATTATTATAATATTATTATAATTTGAATTATAAATTTAATGAAATACCTGTTAATATTTTGTTAATAAGTATGCTATAAACAATTTTTTTGTTTCTAAACACTTGTAAATGCTAAATTTAAAAAAAATTGTTGGGCATGATTCATATTTTCCCATATCTCTTATTTGGATTAACTAGCGGAATGAAAGGAAAAAAAATGAATACGCATACAGTGATGGCAAATAAAATTAAGAAAAAAACAACTCAAGAAATAGGCCGAAGGTAGCACAAAAATAATATACTAATAATAATAATAATTAAATAATTAAAATAATATACTAATGAGTAATACTTTTAAGTCTAAAGATAAAGTCATAAAGATAAAAAGTGGATTAAGTGATATGTATTGTAGTTTTCTCCACCTGATATACTCTTGGACCCACAAATAGTTGCCCAATCGGCTATTCTTGACCTATACAACAACTCAGGTTGGGAAAAGAAAACCCACAATTTTCCGTGAATTTTCGTAGGAGGTTTTCCTTTCGTGGAAACTGAATGTGGGTGTAATATGAACCGGGCTTAATAAAAGATGAAGAAGCTCCTTTGAATTTTGACAAATGATTGGAGCCATTGTAGGCTATAAGGTCATCTGGATATATAAATATAGATCTTGTTACTACATGTCCTCTTTCCTTCTTTTACAACGTAACAGAATTGACCTTCAAAGATTTAAAGGCTTTCATGCAAATAAAATTAAAAGATCCATATGAAAAATCCCTTATAATGTTCATGGAATTAGATCTGGAACGTTATTGAGGTCGATTCGTAAGGAATATTCATTGTCACTTGAAAAATCAGGTTGTCGTGCTACTCGTGAAACTTGAATCAAATTGAATACATATTAAAATACTTTGTATTATACTAAAATACTGTTAAAAAAAGTTCTGACGTATATGAAAACATGATTTCTAGGAAAAAAAGAAGAAAAAAATAATCAGAATTGGATTAGATATCGTACAAATAAATTTCAAAACAGTTCTCTCTTTTTTTTTTAAATGTTCAAGAGCGCAGCTTTCTAGGCTTCATTCATTACAGCTGCCCAAAGGACCACTTGTCAGTAGCTTCCACAGTTGACAGTGGTCTTCACTTCAATGATTCAACGAGGAGTGAAGCCCCCAGCATAATAAAAATATTCTTTTTTACATTGGCCCATTTTACTTCCTTGTAAGCAGTAATGGAAGTATTTTAATCACAAAAATTTTCGGTTTTCAGATTTCAACAGTAATATCTATTTTGGCCATCCGTGAAATCATTTTGATTAGTTTCGTCGTGATGTACGTTCGAATATCGCATAACTCAAAAACGATTAGCTGTAGGAAGTTGAAATTTCGTATTTGGGGTTATTGTAAAATTTAGTTGTGAACCTCCATTTTTCGTCATTACATGATTACCGGATGTCGTACTTCGCTTTAAGGTCATAATAGATTTTCATCAAAAATCTTATTAAAATATAATGGAAAACTTTTCAAATTTAGTATTTGTGAAATATATATTCATTTAAATAACATACTGAATTTTCGTCTAAATGGGCAAACCGGAAGTGGCACCTTACTTAAAGTTCATGATAAACTTTCAAAAAAAATTATTTTAAAATATAATGTAAAACATCCCTATGCGGTAAATAAGACTTTTATATCAGTATAAATAATATACTAGATTTTGGTTTAAATTAGTGAACCGTGTTGGTTCTCTACTGAAATCGGTTACCTACTGAAAGAAAACGACACATAATGAAGGAAATAGGAACTCGGAAATAAGCGTGTGTGTGTCGTGACGCCGAGTATCGTTTTTGAGGTATTGCTATCATCGGAAACTGGTAACTAAATACAGAATCACTTTTTGAGCCACCTATTTATATTTTGATAGGCGTACAAGGAAGTCATGAGTTGTCTACATCAGACATTTTGTTTCTATAATATAATAATTAAACAATTGAAATTTGTGTTTCTTTGTTTAAAACACACTATTGTAAATAAAATGTGTTCTGTAATGGCAAAATTGTTTTATTTTTTTTTCTCATTACCATGCTTAAAATTATATCAATTTTTAGTAGTAAAAATAAATAAAATCCAGAAGATAGCCTCTATCTGAGTGACGGATTAAAAACTGCTTCAGCTACTTAATGTAAGCATGTGCCAAGAAAAAAATAAACATTTTCTCTCTAAAAACATTAGGTATTGTTCCTGTAATCCTTATATATAAACATTCTGCCTCCTTATGTTTGTGTTCGCAAAACCCGAAAAGTTCGATTTTGATCCATTTCACTATCATTTAGAGACTTTCTTCCACAATGTTTATATGTTTTAAATTTGTCAAAATATTCCCCTCAAGGGGAAAAATAGGGAAAAACTATTGAAAGAATAGGTAATTTTATAATCGTTGTCATGATGTGTCAAGAGTAAAATTATTTTGTGAAAGCGTCATTTGTTAATAAAATCGGAGATTACGGAAACAATATTGTAAAATCGTGAAGCTTTATTGCCGTTTTGACAAATTCATTACCTTTTGGAGACAATGCAGTCTATTAACGAGAAAAATTTTCAACCCTTTGCTCTTGAAATATTTACAGTAAAAAGTTTTGTTGGTAACCGTTTGTTTCGTTGAAAGTTCTGGTAGCCCCAACTCTCCTCTTCACGCCCCTTAGATTTCTAATAATTGAAGCATAGAAATGAATAAGAGTCGTAAGAAAATGTTTTCAGAATTCAAGTTTCAACTTGAAGAATTTTAAAGAAATATGACTTAATTAAAAACACATTTTTATCTGATAACCTATGGTTGTAGTAATAAAATCACATTTATAATCTAATTTATAACATATATAAGTTGGTATATGTAATATAATAGAACATGATTGGAATAGAAAGTGTCCTGGGAATGCGAAAGAGAGTTTCATAGAGAAGAATTTATATTTGTTTAAATATTTTTCCTATAATATAAAGAAAATCACGGATGTAAGCGTTGCGGAGAGCCATTAGTTCTTATCTCCCAATGGATTTGTGATTTAATTTTTCCATTTACAAAGAATAGATCCTTGACAATCGTGAAAGTTTTTTGTCAAGGCCCATTGCAGTGATGAAATATATTTTTTTCTTCATTTTCTCTGTATTGTTATAGAGGTTGAAGAAAAAATAAAAAATATCGTTTCGTTGAGAGAAATGAAAGCAATTGAAGTATCCGAATGAGGAAAACTGAACATTTTTTTTTAACTGCTGTAAGGAAGTCAATTTTATCTTGCAACCTTTTAGTATTAATTTTAAATTATTGATTGATTAAATTATTCTCTTTCTGTTTTTGCCACAAACCCTACTGACTAATGCTAATAATTAGTTAAGTACTTAATTTTTTTTTTTTTATTACAAAAAGTATTTAATTTTTTCAATTTAGTACTTAAACATTTTTAAAGTATTTGCAAGTTGTATTATTCAATAGTTTAGTTATAAAATTAATCATTAATAATTTTCAATATTTAGTATTGAATATTCCAACGGTGGTTAAGAAATTTAGTAAAATACTTCTGATTGGTTAATATATCTGTTTTAGAGCCAAATGTCGTGTTTTCTCCCAATGACAAGTTTTCATTTTTCAAAGTTTCAAAAAAAAACTTTATTTATCTAATTTTTTTATTTTCTCAATTATTTGATTTTAAGTGTTGGGAAATAATTCAACATTTATTTGACAAACGCCTATAACTTCCTATTTATTACAAACAGTAATAAATAATAATAAACAAACAGCCCGTACGCAGAATTTTTTTTTGGTGGGGATTTAATTTTTTTTTCGCGGTGAATTTTAATAAAAAGATCGCCGAATTTGGCGTAAATTGTAAGGATAAGAATGAAAGTTAGATCAAAATTGTTATTCAAAATGCAAAACTTAGTTTGGTGGGTATGAAAATCAAATTTCATCGAAAATTTCGGAGGAATGAGATATATCGCCTTATCCCCTCCTCCCTTGCGTACGCCATTGCAAACAGCTCATCCACATGGCTCTATTCAGGCCTATTTTGACATATGAAGTTCGTAAAATCCATTAAATTCCATCCGACTTCAGTAGTTGCTAATTTAGTTCAGTATTATTAAAATAGTTTTATATTTATTGATATGCTCATTGTGAGCGATCCTATTGATAAACAATTTTTTTCCTATTAAAAGTTATTCTTAAATGTAACTCTTAAAATTTTGCGTTTTAACACATTCTTCATTTCTTAGCAAAACGACCGACTAGGTCTGAGGTTAATAGGAATTATTGTTTATTCCTGACAGCTTTAGCTTTCACGAGGTGTTGTAATACGAGTACATTTGAATCTATTAGTTGTATTCCACAGCTTTAAAATCGTTGTTCTACGTTTATGTAAGCGATTTTGGCCACAAAACCTGAAAAGTGTAAACCCCCCCAAAAAAAATTGTAAACATATATTTTTGATAATTTCCTGGAAATTAAAAACGCGGATTGTGCCATATTTCTTGTAATGACTTGGTCCAAGATGACAAAGTGTGTACATTTGTAATTTCCATAGCAAATAAAATAATCCATTGCATTATTTCTACTTTTTCATTTAATGTATTAGCCTCATGTCTTCTCTAGATACCCCTCATATTTTGGATACAGCTTTTTCGTGTTGGCTGTTTGGATCATAGTTGATGCAGGATTTTATAAGATTGCAGTATTTGAATCCGATTTGAAAATATTTGAGGTGAGAACTATTCCAAGATCACCGAAAAAGTATTAAAGTTAGTTCAATGTTATGAAAGTATCTTGGCTTAGGATGAACCAATGAAATAAATGGTGCGATTCTTTCATACAATTTAAAAAAAAACATAATCGTGGGATACGGCTCTAATTCATTTAAGTTCAGAAAACTTCAACCAGAGTATTGAAGGAGCTGTTAGTTCCAAATTTCAAAATCGTCTCACTTAGTGATCAATGCGCAAAAAATGAACTTTGAATCAAATAGATTCTTATCCGAGTTATTTACACTATCGACTATTTTATTTTTATAAAAATATTTTATAATTTTGAAATTATCCATGTTATTATTATTTATTTGTTTAGTACCACATACAATACCATAATTATATAAGTATAAAATGATTTATTAAAAAAAATGATCGGTAAGTTTGTGCTACCTTCGCCTTAAAGCCTGACTTACACGGTCAATATTTTTAAAGCAATATTACTTATTAGGATATATCAACAATACACCCCTCAGACAGTCAATATATTGACGAAATTCGATATCGAGTTAATAATATTGACAGTATAAAGTGGGCTTTATAAGAGAAAAATGTTTTGGTGGTTGAATTGGCTTTATTACATAAATATGTTCACTATGAAAGACAAAAAAATTAAAATTTTTAGGAACAACAATGAATTCCTCTATGAATTCTCAGATAGTAACATTCCAATGTTTTAGTAGTCATTCGAATTTTCTATCATGCTTTGTTATTTATAAAATCTTTTTATGATTTTGATGTTTCTGTTTTATTGCCGACAAGACGAATTTTTATCCAAAGAGAGTTCAGTGCTTTCTGTAAAAAAATCTGATGTTTTGAGGCAAAGCCAAGAAATTCTATAAAATAAATTATCTCTGATACTGCCTAATAATTGAAAAAATAAAAAATAATTTCACATCGATTTAAATTTTTTTAAATATAAATTGTCTACAACTCCTCATTTTTATCACTTTTTATTTATATTATTTTCATTTTCATGTCCCCTTTTTCTCCTTCCTACGCTAGAATCCACCATTTGTACTTTAATATTTCTTGGTATTCCGCTTGATGTCTTCTCTCGTTAAAAATCTCAATTCTATTGCCAACGAAGAATCAAAGTAAGCTTCTTAATTTTTATTTTTCCTTTTGTTATTCTCATCTTTTATACCTCGCTTACCTTTTTATATTTCTGTTTAAACTCTTCATTTTTATTCGATGCTTACTTTCCGCTTTCTCCTTTGCACCCTTCCGTTTCCTTACTTCTTAACAATACATATAGCAGTATTTACTATTTTATATTTATATTATTTTTTCTTATATTCCTCCATGTATTTCCACAATATTTATCATTTTTTATCTTTTATTTTTCTTAGCCCTGATGAAGGCCGAAACCCCGGCACACAGGAAACCAGTTAAAACCTTCTTGATTTCAACTGTGAACCGTTTCTTCATTATAATGTTTTTTTTCCATGCTGAACCTGACCCTGAGAATTCATATGAGCCAAGAGTTCAGAGTGTTATGTAGGTACTCATCTATATATCTAAACAATATTATAAGCATTTCAATAAAATTTTACCTTAGGTGAAAGTAGTTAATGACATAATTATGGTAAAGATTTTGATATATTTTAAAGGGGCACTCGCTCGGTTTTGGCCTGAAACTGGTCTCTATAAATCCATCTTGCTTAACGAACTCCCCTCAGCTAATTGGCCAGCGTGTAAACTGTCTCGCCTCGGAAATTGTACGAATTTAATCTTTTGCCGTGGACAGGGGACTATATTTAGCCCGGCGCTTGCGTAATCCAAATAGACAGTAGCCATATCCCCGTTTAACATATAGTTTGAATTTTAATTTAAAAGGATTAATTTTTTTTTCGTCCTCCTTGTCGTTGTTGGAACTCCTTTCCCTTAAAATTTTTAAATGAAATCAGTATTTCATTTCGAATATTTTATTTGTTATTATATCTACAATATTTCGGTATATTTGGTTCTGAGAGTCGAAACGATGTTAAATAAAAACAAATATATATCTATATTTTTTTAAAAATCGAAATTAGAGAATACTGGGGTAATGGCTGTCAACTAAGGGAACAATATAATTTCAATTTGTTTAAAACACTATAGCCCCTAATCGTACGCTTATACACTTACCTAAGCACTAATCACTTTTTATTAAAACTCGTAATAAAACTAAACACATCAAAAGGGATTTTTTAATGATATACGCTTATATAACTGAAAAACTGTTATAATTGTTTATATTACGTAGTGTAGTTACTATCTATAAAGTAAGTTTTCGGAAAATTACTTTTTCTTTATAAACCCTACAGCTCTTTTTATCCTTTTCCTACAGGTTTTTTAATACTTATCTCGTTCCTTTTCCTCATTATAATTTTTCTCCTTCATTTCCCGTATTGACGCCCTCTCCTTCTCCGTCATGGCCTCCCAGTCTCCGTCAGTTCCCCAGTCTACATTCTCCTCTAGTTCTCCAGTTTGAAGTGGCCTGGACCAAGTTTCAACTGTTTTTCACTCGCATATGAAATCAATAAAATGGTAGTTTTCTTTGTTCTCTCAGGTTGTTGCCTGTTGGAAATTAATTTTCCGTTTAGACTAATGTC
The DNA here is from genome assembly GCA_948150685.1 of Rhaphigaster nebulosa. Taxonomy (NCBI): domain Eukaryota; kingdom Metazoa; phylum Arthropoda; class Insecta; order Hemiptera; family Pentatomidae; genus Rhaphigaster; species Rhaphigaster nebulosa. Next base: position 113,654,818 of record OX411309.1, on the reverse strand, counting down.
TTATGTTTAATGCCCTGAGTGCCACACAAGCTGTGCACTCTGGACTATCTCCAGAACGTCAGGGCGTAGGGGATCGACAAATTTTCCAAAGCTGTATAGCTTAGGGCGAATTCTCTTTCCTCCTCCCTCCAAGCCCAATGTGAATTTGCAAAATCCAGTAGTGTGGGAGGATCTAATTAGCTGCAAGGCGTGACTAGACACTATGAAATAAACTCCTCTGAATACTAAAAAAAATAACTACCTTTCAGGATTCGGTTCCATTCCTCAATGGTGTCCTTACGTCTTCGATCGATTTAAGGATTCCGCAATCCTAATACGAAGATTTTCCGAAAGTCCTGCTGAGCCTTCCCTCTTAAACTTGAATTTGTTCTCATCTTCTCGCAGGAGGAAGTCGAGAGGTACTACATATTTTTGCCACCTGAACCGTTTCATGAGACACCGTTCAACAGGCTCTGCGTTGAGGCCAGCATATTCTTCTGTATAATTCGTTGACCGTAATATTTTTGGCTTGTATATATAATATATAATGTATAATATTATATATATATATATATATATATATATATATATATATATATATATATGTGTGTGTGTGTGTGTATATGTATATATATAATGTATGTGCTGTAACAAACATCATATCCCTACAAACCCACTAGTCTGTAAAAAAAAAAAAGATATTATTTTTTGAATAATAATTATTAAAGCTGGTGGATAATTTTCCATTCAACATATTGTTCCTACCACATGTCTTTATTTTCTAACCACAAGGCACAAGGCGTCAAACCTTGATTATTAGGAATTCAAGACTGTCCTAGTGCGTGCCTCAAATACTGTGTTTCAAAGTGACGAATATGAAAACCGCATTTTTACTCATTCGATAGCTAGACTTGGCAGGGACGACACATCCTATTGTATCACAGTTAATTTTTATCTTTTCATTTTTTTGTTATTATTATTTATTTATTTTTAGATGGATCAAATCATGTTACCAGGTTTGAGATTTTTTTTATTGTGAATTTACACTTGTTTCTAAATATTATTTTGATAAATATATTTATCTTTAATTCACTTCCATATCAACAAAGCATTCACTAATTTATAACATTTTATATTTTTAATATGTACATTTATTTTTATGACTTATATTTATATTTGTACATTATGTTTTATCTTTATTTATTTTTTTTATTTCCACACCCCTCACTTATATCGTGACAATGAGTGGATGTGATATAAATGTAATGTCAGGCTTGTAGGAGTTCAGCACCCATCGGCATCTACTAACATGATATTCAACAGGATTTTACACAAGGAGATCTCTTAGCCAGGTCCTTATACACTAAATTAAAATGCGAAATGTATAATAATAGATTACTTTTCTTTATCTATGATTTCTATGGTGCCAAAAATAATTAAAGTATACTAAAATACCACCATCACATTTTCTTTCTAAGATTATTTATTTCACATAAGAGATACCAATTTTTAGCCATATTTAAATCTGAAATACTTTCTTATTCCCCTTTTATTTTATTTTATTTTTTTTTTACAACCCTTTATTGTTTTCTTTATTGATGCCCAGCAGTTTTTTATTAGTTTAAATAAAATAAATTAACTTAAAAAAAGGAAAAGAAAATTTAATTTAGTGTTTTGGGCTTTTATATTCAATTTTTTTATATTTTATTTATAACTTTTATATTTTATATAGAAACCAGTTCAAAATTCTAGTTAATTCGCCCAGTAATCCAATATTTATAAATTTTCAATTAAATATTAAAATATTATATATTGTTTTAATTTGTATAATTTGCCTTAAAATTATCAATCTATAATACGTGTTTTTATTATCAGTTTGATATTATTATTTTTTAATTAAGATAAATTTAAAAAATAAATTAATGACGGGGAAGTCTAAGTGGGCCAGGTTGTGATAAAGGCGCCTGATATTAAAGGTAATACAACTTTATGAAATACGTAATAAATCATTGTATATAAATATAAATCCTCAGCCTATGCCACACCTTTAATTCGACAAGATTATTGATTAGGTGTCGCTGCGTCAATAAAATGATCAGGTTTCCCCTAGATTGAGAAACATAGCGGCTAGCGTACATTAAATAACTTGTAATCGACGGGATAATGGATAGGGCTCTGGGGCCGTGGCGCAGATGGGACGATAACGGTTGGCCATCAGGTCCTTGTAACGCATCAATCTCCTCACGACACGCTCTCTATGTCTTATACTCTTCAGTCCTTTGCCAAACAAATTTCACTCCTCCAATCGTGCGGCCTTTCAGTTAAAGGATACATCGGATCATAATTTTATTTCTCATATTGAGATTGAATAAAATTAAAAAAATAATTACAAAATACGAACTAGGAAATTGTAAAGATGCACAAAAATACGTTAAAAATAATATGAAAACTCAAATACACACCGTGGTAGTTCTTCAGTTGAAATTGGTTTAGAAGAAAGATTGCGAGATTTTCGTATTTTTAGATAAAGATTTTACCGTGGAACGATGGATAACAGTCTAATTTGGGATTAAAAATTCATTTTTCACATTATGAAGTGAGTAAGTTGTTTAAAAGAGATTTTTTTTACTGAGCGAGTGATATTTTTTAAATTAGTATTTAAATTTTATCAAAATAAATAATTAAATTAATAATTTAAAAAAATGATCGAAAATGAAAATTAAAAAGAAATACATAAACTAAAAGAAAATGATTTAATTCCATCATATTTAAAAAATATATATCTTATATAATTTAATTTATGTTTTTTTCTCCCATGTATAAATGCTATAATTGCTCGTAGATGTGGCAGATTGTAATGCTCAACAATAAAAATATGTAATTACAAATTCGTACAGCTTTTCGTTTTTTAACTTGATTTACCACATACAATTTGTTTTGAAAATCAAAATACGTGTATTTCCGTTGAAAACTATTAATAAACTGCGGTAGATCAGTGCGGTATACTATAAGTAAATCATTAGAACAATACGTAGATTAATACGTACAACTCGCATTGAATGACGAAAGATATTATTCATTGTTCCCAGATTTTTCCCGAACTATTTTAATGATCATATTTCATCTACAACCTCAAAATTATTTATAGATAAATACAAAAATGATTAACATATGTTATATCTTTATTTATAAATTTCCGACTCGCCGATTGTATTTATTTATTTTTGTGATAATATTAATATTAAAAATGTTTATTAATATTAAGTTATTACCGAATTTCCTATAAGGTCTTTAGATAAGTACTACAAACAGTTTGTTACATAAATTGTATTATTAATACTCTGGCTGTAGATTACTTTGAGTTCGAATTTCTGGCATCATTCTTACAGATTATGATTGGAAATAATTTGAACAGTTTATCTTATTCTCGTTGTTATGCTTTATAAATATAAGTACATCTTTATTTTTTTTTTTCCTTTTTTATTGTACTTTTACCTTTTTGTTTAGTTATTCTTTTAAACTGTAATTTTTGTAAAGATACTGTATTATGAACAACCTAACCTTACATTGACTAGAGAGTCTTTGAGGCTCTTTCCTTATTTCAAAGGGTGGGGATACATAATAAAAGGGGTTATCGTACCCTATTTTCCTACATGAGATGTATGGGATATAATATGGAAATTCAGGTTGTATGCTCTCCCCATTTTACACTTTTTCATTTATAATCAAATAAAATAAAAAAACTTTTAAAGGAATGCTATTTATTTTCTGTTTTAATTTAGTAACCAAGCATTTTCAGCTAACATCATTTGAAGAGTAAGTAAAGTAATCGTTTAAAGTAATCGTTTTATTTTATAAAAAATAAAATATATATATAAATGAGTTTTTAAAAATTAAAGAATAAAAAAAAACATTAACCAGCTTTAATAAATACTATATTATTAAAAATAATATTAAACTATTTAATTTTTTTGGTGGCGGAGTCCTCGAGACTCTGATTTTATATAGTGAGAAAAAGATGTAGCCAATTCAAGAATTAATGTAATTAATCTCAGGTTAATGTAAAATATTTGAACTGTAGGCCGGTATCTGTTTTTAATCATAATACACTGGTTTGAATATTGTAATCAGTTTATTTTCAAATGTTCCCAACTTTCCACGTTGTTTATGCTATTTTCACATATTTTTACATTTAACTATTCTTTCCTAATGTTAAGAATTATTCAATTTGGAATGTTGTAAATGTTGTATGCAAAACTGCATTGTTCATTTATCATATGACCTATTTTTGTCTATGTTATGTTTATGTTTTAAAAACAGAGGACTCTAAACCACGGCCTGCAAGTACCAACAATTCAGCTCGCCAGTTTATTTCTATCACTTTATAAAATTTACAGTACATGTAAAAAATCATATGAAATAATAATTAGATGTATCTATTTAACGACCAATTATATAATCAATTATATAATTATGCTCGTATGATAAACTGGCTTGGTATTGGTCCTGAGGACTTTCAGCGAAGGACTGGCGTAAAAAAGTCATTGTCGCCCTTGGGCTAAAAAGTTTTTAGACTCCTTGTTTAAGTTAAAGCTGGCCCACCAGAATATGGCAGAGAGGATATGAGAGCAGTCAGCGAGAAGGGAAGAAACTCTTCCCCCTCCACACATTCAATTAACCTGGCGAACAGTTAAATTACAGATGACATGTATATTTCCATTTCGTCATAATTTTAAATAAACTATATATATATATATATATATATATATATATATATATATATATATATATATATATATATATATATATATATATATAATTTTTTTTTTTTAAACGTGCTTGATATGCTAATGAAACTTTACATTTTTCCTCCTAAATGTCCGAGTTATACAATATCTGATCGGCCGCCATTTTGAAACTAAATGATGTATAGTAATGTCGACTTCCGAGGATCATCCTAGGGTGACCTTTGACTTTGGTTCCAAATCTCATGAAATTCGGCTCTGTAGGTAGTCTCGGAGAAAACGGATTTTTTTTTTATTCGATTTTTGGATTCTATGTATCTGGAAACTTAATACCTTTGTTTTCAGTCGCAAAGGTTCATTATTGAAAATAATAAACTAAAATTGTCGGAATCATTTTTATGCAAACAAGAATAAATATATAAATGGGAATTCATAAATTTGTTTTTGAATAAAATTGCATAATGTTCATTTTGCTAACCAACCTACTAAAGGTTCGAGGAGTTTCTTCAGAAATTACACGACTTTAACCAAATTTTACATAAAGGTAAACTCTTCGAAAAACTTATAAATTCACAATTAATAAATTCTAATCATGTTGACTGTAAAAACCTTGCCTACATACTAAATAAATTATTATTAAAATATGTTATATTATAAATGATGTAATATAGTTGATTGACTAATGTATCTAAAAATTGACTTACAGAAAATTTTGTGGAGATGGGGTTGCTATCTCGAATCACAAAAAAATGATATTAAATGATGGTATATAATAAATACGAAAAAAAAAGGAAGCCAATGTTGCTTAACTGCATGAATGGTAATAATTGTCGTTTTTAGGTGTTTTAAAAGTTTGGATGTAGTCTGTATTTTTTGTTTTTATTTTTCATTGATTTACCCTTGCGTTGTTACCGGCGAGTTAGTCAAGATTTTGATGATTGATTAAATAAATAAGTATATGTAGTTGATGAATTGTGTTTGATATGTTGACCGCAACATTCCTGCATTTTGACAGTTAATAATTCGACTATGGTAGGGCTCAATCGAAAGCCGAACGCCATCTACAGGCTCTGAGACAGTAAATGATAAGAGAGTCTGATAAGGAGGGGCGGTGGCCCGGATGTGACGTCAGACAGGTGTGGGGACTGGTTCTCCTTGCATGGACATCTGTCGACCCTGGGGCAGGCTTCCGGGGCCCCACGACCCCCAGGCCCGAGGCTCAATCCCCTTGGGAGCCCCCCTCGTGGAAACGGCCCCTTGGAAGGAGGAAAATCGACCAGGGAAAGCCCAAGGTCAAGCGCCTGTTCCTTATGAATGAATGTGACTCCATCAATGAACGGCTCAAGGCCCCGGCGCAGGGTCCCTCAGAGGTATAACATGTTGTTATAAACCCTCCGATTTATCGCTTCATTACGCAATTTAATTTCTCGTCAAGGCTTTGCCTGTATTTTTTAATTTTTTATCTCAGCTTTCCTCTGGTGTTGTTATTCTTCATCACAACACAATTAACTGTAATGGTTTAGTGCAGTGTTTGTTTCAATTCCAGGAAAAGTTAGTAGAAAAACTGCTCATAAATTCTATAATTATAGTAATTTCATCAACTTGTTTTCCTTTTAAATTTAAAAAAAAACTTTTTACGCAGAAGCATTGCAAATTTCATCACAACCTTAATGTAAATGTAAATCAGATACGTGCATGGGTAAACTTCTTGAGATTGCGGACAACACTTTAACGTTACTTAAAACTTTTTGACGGCTCTAAATAACAGCAATAAAAATTAGGGTCTAAATTTGTTTTAGCCGTTTTTTTATGAAAACTGGAATGAACAATCTAAGTTTTTGTTCCTCTGCCATTTTGTTGTAAGGCGGTAGATAACAGCTTTGTATTGCTTAAAACCTTTGTATAACAACGGGAGAAACATCAATCTTAGTATGTCAAAAATCTTAATCTTCCTTATTTATTGTTTTATTCAATATTCATACAATACAACAGCAAAGTTTCTGAGTCAGGATTTAATTATAATATAATTTAATATGGTTAAAAACATTAGTACAAAATATACATATTAAAATAAATTATTACAATTATTTATATATCCATTATTTATATTATTTTTAATATATATCTATATATATCTATATATATATATATATATATATATATATATATATATATATATATAAGTTTTATAATTTTATAATAAGTTTTATAATAACACAGCGTAACAGCAACTGTAAAAATAGCAACCATATGAACGCCACAGTGCTAGAACAACATATTACCTATTAAATTTAACCACAAATTTGATTTTCAAAACCATGAGATATTAGACATAGAAAAAACATAAATGTAATAGAAAGAAATTAGAAACTATTTATATTACTAAAAATGTAGAGAAAACGGTAAACTTAAAAACTGGTGCCAGAAATCTCAGCAACCACTGTTCTGATATAATTAAAATAATAAAAAGATAAATAGCCATATTTATCCACAACAATAGAAAAATAAATATAAAATTAAAACAAAACAAAGTAGATACCTTATTTAAATAGTAAAATAACAACATAAAATAATAATCAATAAAAATAAAAGATGGCTAGGAAAATAAAAATGTATAGAAACGACAATAAGAACAGGCTCAATTCAACAAGGGTCAAAATAATTTGAAAATATGATATAGAGACACTTCTACTATTATCAGAGGTGTAGGTAGATCAATTATAGACTACGGAAATCCACAACACAATTCTTTAATGTATACAAAAATTATGTGGTGTATTGTCTAAAAACATAAATCGTGCCATGATATATTATGAATCGTAAAAATATATTAATAATCGACAAGAATAAATTTGTTAACTGTGAATTTTTCGGTAGTTTCGGTCAAGCTAAAGGGCCGGAATCAGATGAACCCGGTTCCGCTATAAAATAATATAGCAGACCCCCTTCTACTCAATATGTCATGTGTTTTATTCTTTCAATATTATAAATATATGGACTACTGTTTCATGAAAACGAAACCTATAATAACAAGAGATAATTTTTTTTATTACAAAATTACTTCATAATGATGGTATATTTTATTAATAATTACTTAAGCAAAGTGTTCGTAATAACAGTAACATAGGCGTAGATTTAGGTGGAGAGGGAGCGACCCCCATCCTTCCTCGATAACAATAAAGAGGGGGCGAGAGCATCAATGACCTCCCCAATTATTTGATGTACAAAAAGTTTATAAAATGTAAAATAAAATTAGTGACAAATAATCTACATAAACCAAAAAAATACATAAACTACAACCAATTAAGAAAATAGAGAAAGTCGAATAGCTTGCTAGGCTAAGATCTAAAAGTAAGATTAAATTTGAAGTAAAATCGAATTCTGTAAGTCCAGAACAACCCATCGTTTGTCATTTTGCCTAAGCAGTAAACAATTACAAGAAAAATGGGGCTTGAATAGGCCAGCAGAGTAGGGAGTAAGCCAAACCAAACGGATCCAGATCACTTATGTATGCTTACTAGTCCAGTCAAATTGTCGAAAAAAATAGCTTTACCTTGCAAAAGTGGGGTAGAAGGTTTTATTGTTTTAGTTTGTTTATATGGGTGGTAAGAAATGAGAAACATGTTTTGCCCACCAAATTTATCATAGCTAATTTTCCTGTAGCCTAAAAATCACGAAATGTTCTTATTTTTTAAAACAATATTTCAGTTTTTCATGGTCCTAGTGATAAAAAACCAGTGATAATGGTGGAACCATCTATTTCCTGTTTAGTAGATCATAGAATTTGCCAAAGATCATACCAGTGATTTGTCAAAAAAATGGAATAATAAGAAAGGATTTTTTTTAAAAACATATCCACAAAGTTTAAAGTACGGTGTAATTCTTAAAATAAATGAAGGATCTTTTATAAATAAGGTTAAGTGTGGTAATAGTTGGAGAAGATATGGACCTTCTCCTACTCATGACTGGCTTAATGCAAAAGCATAAAAACTTATTTTTCAAAAAAACTGGAAGAGGGAATGCAGAAGACGAAGTGGTGCTACTCAACTTTATTTTTTTTCGGACAAGGAAAGATCATGTTTTACAGCCCTAATACAAAACATCAAGATCTAAAGGCATTAGTTGGCGCATTTCAGAAACTAAACGCTACTCCTCAAGTGATAATAATAAGCTGGAGAACAGTTTATTATGGCGTTTTATGATGGAAGTGTGGTGAGTCCATTTTAAAAAGTAAATTTAATTTTGCTAGGCTGCCACCCATAAAAGATGCTGCGCAACATAAGTGTTTAAGAACTTGGTTCATACTTGGTTCGGAAACCTAAAATGTCCAGAGGAAAGGGGATGGACTCATTGTAATCAGAGTCTCAGGCCTCATGTCAAGAACCAGTACCCGAGTCAATTTTACACGTTCCCGTGTGTGGGTTGTAGTCGAGCGTGCACCTGCAGAAAAGGAAGTTTGACATATCCTTCTATACAAGAAATGCAGTGGAGTCAACTGCGAAAACGTCCCGACTTTACATATGAGAAGGAGGAAGATGGATGGGTGGAAGTAACTGGTGCACTGATCGAAGAACAAACCGACTTAGAAGATGTTTCTGCTGCTACTTAAGACAATTCAGAAAATACCGAGAAATCTGGTCCATCAAAGTTTCGAAAGTGATTGTTACTTACACTTGGGCATTATTTATGTAATTAATAATTTGAAACTTCAAAAAACAATAAAATTATTGTAATCAAAATTTAAGGTTTTATTTGATCCTCATTTTTTCCCGTGGAAAATTTCTTATTTTTTGACGATCTTTACTACCTCTAGTATGATATAGAAAAAATTTTGTTTTATACGAATTTTTGGCAAATCCTGTGCTCTTTTATAGAGGACACAGATGCCTAATCGCTTGGATCATGAAGTACTAAAATGTTGTTTAAAAAAATAAGAAAATTCCTTGGTGTTTTTAGAAAAAGTTGTTTTTACCATTTTACCATCCACATCAATTAGTTAAAACAATAAAACCTTTAGCCCCACATTTTGCAAGGTAAATCTGCAATTTGAAGACTATTTAATTTATTATAACATTATACTGTAATTTGAGGACTATACTGAGATTTAGGGGAACGAGGGTGGCGACTGTCCTTCCAATCAAAAAGAAACTTTTTTTTTTGGTCAGCGCTAAGAGCTGAGAAGGAAGCACCGGTGCTTTTGCCGGGTATTTTGCTACTCCTGTTCCTCCTTGACGGCCGCTCTGCCAACCAATACTTTTTTACAGTAATGTTTTAGTTCTGTTAAATGGATATGCTTGAAAGAAAACACGAGAGGGAAGAACATTCACGTGGTTATAATACGTTGCTTTCAAATAAACTTTGGCAAGACAAAGCTCTCTTATACTGAGTCATTTTCCTATTTGGCTATGCCATTGATACACCGCTTTATATCCATTTAAGCAAAGCGGAGGCGTACTTTTTGGTTCCAGTACTGTTCCCTTTTCTGACTAAATTTGGACCGGTACAAACACAGATATTGTATCTTTAGGTTGCTTAATGTTAGCGTTGCAGATCTGCTCTGCGGTATTATGGTATTATCTGGTCAATATCATAACGCCAATTTATTTCACCAATACAATCATTAAATTTTTATGTAATAAAAAGCTCGAAAATCCTAAGTTTCCTCTCATACAAAATATAACTTGAATTACACGTGGATGATATACTACAATGTGTACGGATTGTTATAAATTCCTCTTTTAATCCAAGAAATTCAGCCGTTATTCGACAAATGCTTTCTAGGTCCACTCAGCCCTGAAATGAAAAGATTTGTCAGTAGATCGATCCATTGATAGCAGAACAGTATTGAAGAAACAAACTCTATCAATATCTCCTATGAGATCTGTTTTGGGACTGTATTTAATATTATTCAAATTAATCTACTTTGTTTAAGGGAAAATGAATTGAGAATCTACCGTATGAAAAAAAAAATATTGATGTTTAGACGATATTAATTGATATTTGTAATAATAAATATTTTAAATAATAGACATAGCATTATTTTTCCAGTGTTGATTCCATTCTTACTATCTTTGTTATTGATTACACAGGCCAACGATGAAAAAACTTTTGCACTGAAAATACCTTATCCCTATAGTTTTTAGGGTGCTGAATCCAAATATGATATTAAAAAAACTGTATTACTCACAATTCCTTCACATTTTATAGTTAAATTTATTAAATTAAGCGATATTTAAAGAATTGAACAGCTTTCAGTCTTCCTGAAAAAGGAAGACCTACAAATAAAGTTAGGCCTTATGAAAAAAGGCTTTGCCTAAAGATGGGCCATGTTTCAAGTATCTCTGCCAAAAGTTTCAACGCCTTTCAGAAGCTAAACTAAAAGAAGGCGTCTTTGTCGAACCTGACATTAGAAAAATGATGTTTGATGTTAACTTTGAATCCACAATGACCTTAAATGAGAAAGAAGCATGGGTATCATTCAAGCAAGTCGTTACAAAGTTCTTGGGAAATGAAAAAGACCAAGAGTATGTTTCTATTGTAGCTAACATGTTTCAGAAGTTTAAAAAGTTTGGATGTTTGATGAGCCTGAAACCTACGGAAAAATCTATGAAGATCAACTATTAAAGTTAAAAAAGTTTTCAAAAAAAATTTTTTTGTTGGCCTGTGTTATTATTATAGCTTGTATGCATAATTGTTCATTTATAATCAATTTCCGATCAAAGGACAATAATATATTTTTAAATTATTCTTACTGTTTAACTATTTCGTCATTATAAAAAAAATATTTAAATATTTCCATCAGTTAAATATTTAAATAATTTAAATATTTAAACATCAGTGCAAGAAGCAGATGATGTTTGATGTCGAAAGCCTTAATTTGCATTTCCTTGAAGGAAAAGCCTGTGGAACTTTTTGATATTTATGAACAATTTACTATTTATGTTTAACCATTTTTTTTTTGCTGTTTTTGTTTTACTTATGTTTTTCCTAGTTCTAAACTAAACTTAACCTAACTATTCGTCGGCCTCGAAATAAAACGGGAAGGGGCTAGCTCATGGTTTACTAACGCAAACCTTTTTAAATCGCTTCCTAATTAGACATGTATAAATTGATTATTTCTGTAATTGTAAAATTACTCCGTATTGTAATATGAAATAAATTTTAAAACTGACAGAATTAAATTGTATCAGGTTGAAATGTATGACTTAATATTCAATCAGTTAAGACTTAAAATAATATGCAACTCTCATATTTTTTTATTGTTTTTATTTTTGAATGCATAAATTATGATAATTTACGATACTATAAAATTGTATATTTAAAAAATACTTGTCGCATAATAATTACATTTTAATTTTTTTTTTTATTTTATAAAAAACAAAAAAATTAAAATAGTTAAAAAAGTGGTTTGAACTTAAAAGTAGGACTAAATGTTTCAAATTTTGTCCGTGTACATAATTTTTTTATAAAATTATTTTGTAGCATACTCTATCGAAAATTCAACAATGAAAGTTCAAAAATAATCAAACATATGATCGTTAAGTAAAGCAGAATAATTTCTTGTAATATTGTTAGTATTACTATATTGTTAGTACTAATCTGCAAAACCAAAGGTAATGCATATATTTTATTTATGTGTTTATTTTTTTTTTACTTCCTTGTACGAAGTAAAGGAAGTATTGTAATCACGAAAAATTTCGGTTTTCAGATTTCAACGGAAATATTCATTTTGACCATCCCTGAATCCATTTTGACTAGATTCATCTCGACGTCTGTACGTACGTACGTATTTCGCATAACTCAAAAACGGCTAGCCGTAGAAAGTTAAAATTTCGTATTTAGGATTAATATATAATCTAGTTGTGAACCTCCCTTTTTGGTCACTTCACAATTACCGGAAGTGGTATTTTACTTGAAGGTCATTACTGATTTTCATAAAAAATTATATTAAAATATTATGCAAAACTTCTCAAATTTAGAATTTAAGACTCACATATTAATATAAACAGCGTAATAAATTTTGGTAAACATTGACAAACCGGAAGTTGTTCTTTACTTTAAGGTCAAATTAGACTTTCATCAAAAAGTATATTAAAATATAATGTAAAACATCTCAAATTTGGTGTAAATTAGACTCTTCTATCAATATAAGTAATTTAATAGATTTTGGCTGAAATTGAAGATCCGAAAGAGGTACTTTACTTGAAGGTCATAAGAAACTTACATCAAAAGATATATTGAAATTTATAACAGACATCATATGTTTCGGTGATAAAGGTTGTAAACGCAATTTTTCCCCCTCTAATTAAATAATTTTATTACTTGTTTTAAATGTTAAAATTGATTGTATACTGGTTTTTCACCCCATTTGTGAGATGAACAACTCTGCAGCAGGAGAATAAGATATAAGTAAAGTGGGTTTTTTCCGCTTAAAATGTCGAAACTGTCGATTTCCAATGCTTTATCTAGTGATATTTAAATGTTGTCACGGAACACGAAGAAATCTCTTGGAAATTTCAGTTATCATGAGACCTCCAGAAACAAGAGTGTGTGTGGATGCGTGTGTGCCAATAGATGGATATTGCGACGCCGAGTATCGTTTTTGAGATTCTGCAATCTTCGGAAACTAGTAACCAAATTCAGGATTACTTTTTGAGCCAGCGATTTATAGTTTAATAGGCGTACAAGGAAGTAATGCGTTGTGCACATCAGATATTTTTTTTTATAACCCCAATTTTTAACAATGACATGGCCCATCTCGTTTTACTTTATCATAGATACATCATGTGTTTATTAAAGTGTTTAAGAGTTCAAAATCCGGAAGATTTTTGAAATGAGAAGAACTAAGATAATTATATAATTAATGACTTGGTTATCGCAGTATGAAATATTCGCACTAATGAGGTATATTTCACGCAAGATCTGGAATATTTCCACTTTCTAAAGTGCACGTGTCACTTTACGAACACAAATAAATTCAAATTCTATTATTTGATTTGTTATCAACCAAATATCTGTAGTTGGTATATTTGTATGCGATTTTGATAGCACTCTTCTTCCAAATGAACGATATACAATGTTACTCATATGCAGTGATGTACTAGGAACTAAGATTGATTTACTGTCACTATTTGTTTTGTCTTTTTTAGCCCTAATGAAGCATGAATTGTGAAACATTGGTTAGATGAATGCTGTTTGAAAGACTGGTAGGTTTGGAACCCTCCATTACTAACCTCCTTAAGTTATACGAGTATATAGACCTTTCTGGAAGAGTCTGTATTTGTAAAATATTAGTAAAGTATTTGGCAATCACATTGACTCAAAGGTTTCTACTGACCATCTCAATCTGCACACACACATACACACAAAAAACAATAAAAATGATACATATATACATATATGATACATATATATATATATATATATATATATATATATATATATATATATATATATATATATAACTTAAGAGCTTCGACGCACGAAACATAAAAAAAAAGAGGAAATGGGGAGATAAAGTACTCACAGGAAGGCTGGTTAAACACTAACTTTATTCAGATTCTAATCCTCTATATATACAATTTACAATGTTTATAATGCTGGTTTGGAATTAGTGGCTATACTAATGTAAGTCCCAACTTAACTCCCCCCTGCCAGTTTACGAACATCCTCGTAAACTCAAAACAAAACAAACAATAACAAAAACAAAAAACCAAACTGCCAACAAAAGTAAATAACCAAAAATTACAACTTAACCTATATATAAAAATTAACATAATAGTAACTTAATCTACTTCACATAGTATACAAAATATAACCTAAGGCACTTCCTCAAAACTCTATATACAAAAACTAAAATACATGTTTTTCTTCCAGAAAACGTATAATACAAATAAATACACTTTTATGGTCTGGGTTCCCCCACTGGAACCTTAAGTTGCTCGATATGTACAGTCCTCCGTTTCCTGGGCTCCTCCAGACTCTGAATAGTGACGAGATTGTGCTCCCTAATCGTAATCACTTTGAATGGGCCCTCATACCTCAGAACTTCCTTTGCGCGATTCGACATAATTTTCCTGTAAACGATAGTGCCTATTTTCATATTACCCATAATATCCTTTACACCCTCGTTCTCCCGCGCTACTCTCTTACTCTTTTCCGCTACCATTCGCCCATGCGCTTTCCCCCACATTCTCTCGATTTCTACTCTATTCACGGCTAGTTTTTCCGCCATGTCCTCATCCACGGTCGTATCTCGCTCGTCCCTCCTTCGTGCGCGTAAACCAAAAAGTGCCTCGAAAGGGGAAAACCCAGTAGCCATATGTATAGAATGGTTATACGCTGCTATGGCTCGGGGCATCGCCTCGTCTGCTTCCAACCCCTTGTCTGCGTGGAATACTCGGAGATGTTCACCCAGGGTATTATGGAGCCGTTCGATCCCCCTCCTACTTTTGGGATGTCCGGCCGTATTCCAGTGCCACGAAATTCCTAGCCTTTTCGTCTCTTGTCGTAACTGGGCGTTGTCGAATTCCCTGCCCCCGTCCGAGGAGATCGTATCTGGCACCCCATAAAACTGGAACCATGTTTGGAGGGCGCTGCAAACCGCTGCCGCCGATTTTTCCTTCACGGGGTGGGCCATCGCTATCTTGCTAAAGGTGTCCACTACTGTCACCCATTTAAACCCTCTCCACGTAAAGGTATCAATTTGGAGGTCCGTTAACGGTACCGTAGGTGTCCTCGTCTCTGTTTGTAGTCCTACGGGGGGGTGCCGGTCATACTTAGCCGTGTGGCAAATGTGGCAGCTCCTCATTACCTTTTCTACCGTTTTCCGCATCCCTACCCAATAATACCTTCTTTTCAAGGCCGCCAACGTCTCGTTGATTCCTCGGTGGTTTGTCTTCCCTTAATGGTATGCAATCGTTACCTCTTTTTGCTGTTCGTGATCGCGAATAGTCTCCACGATAGAGCGACAACGAATAAAAGTCCTGTCTATCCCTATTTTTTCAGTCCTCCATAAGACACGGATCTTTTCCCACACCGCCGCGTTGCCGACATATAAATAATGGGTCGCGCCTACCTTGGATGCGTCCTTTAATACTCGGCAGATTTGCTCCTCCTTGACTCCCGGTTGGGACCAAATAGTGACGATGTTATGCCTATCATATTTGGAGAAGTCCATTTTTACCAGCCCCGTAGTCCTTGTTTTCCAGATGACCTGTCGAGTCTTGTCGTTAACTATCTCGTCAAGTTCCTCCATCTCTGCTGGTCTCTCGTCCCCTGACTCGTCATCCGAGGGGTCCCCATTGCTTTGGCGGTCAGCCCCGCGTTCTCCTTCCCCGTCTGGCGTCCATTCCCGCGCGAACCTTTGTAGGTCCCCCGATGCTTCACCCACCTCTGTCTCCATCATGTTTACCTGTAACGCGCGAGATAACCAGTCAGCTACGACATTCTCCTTTCCCGGTTTGTACACTACTTCGAGATTGTACTGACTCAGAATCTCCTTCCACCGTGTGACTCTCGCCGAGGACTCTTTCAAATTGCCCACCCACAACAGAGGACGATGATCTGTGTGCACTTTAAACCTTCTTCCGAATACATACGGCCGAAAGTGTTGCACTGCCCATACAACCCCTAACAATTCTCGTTCAAGTGCGCTATACCGGGACTCCGCGTCCGTAAGCCTTCTGCTCGCATATGCCACGGGCCTTTCCTCCCTCTCGCCTTCCTGCGATAAAACCGCCCCCAGTGCATATTCACTGGCATCCGTAGTGATTGAAAATGGTCTGGAAAAATCTGGGAATGCGAGGACTGGTTCCGTTTGTAACCGCAACATACACTTCCTGATATTCGCCTCGATCTCTGGCGTAATATTAACCGTGCGTCCCTTCCTCAAAAGTTCGTTCAAAGGTACCAGGTTGTCCGCCATCTCCGGAACAAATCGCCGGTAGTAATTGAGGGTTCCTAACAATCTCCTGATCCCCTTCACATCACTCGGCATTGCCATTTTCCCGATTGCTTCTACTTTCTTTCCATCTGGCCGTACCCCCTCCGCCGAAATCACGTGTCCAAGAAAATTAATCTGCGTTTGACCCAATATCGATTTTTCTTTCGATAGTTTCAGCCCAAACTGTCGTATTCTAGTGAATACCTGTCGCAGATCCTCTATATGGTTTGCCTCAGTCTTACTAAAAACCAAGAGATCATCCATGTACACTTGGCACATATTTTCATCCAGACCACGCAAAAATTCGTCCATCAGTCTTTGGAACGTTATGGGAGCATTCTTTAAGCCAAACGGCATACGGGTAAATTCATAATGCCCCCTTTCGAAAGTAAACGCTGTTTTGGCTTGATCTCTGGGGTGCATGCGAATTTGATGATATCCTGATTTCAGATCAAGTGTGCTAAACACCGATGCTCCTCCCAGTCTGTCCAAGATGTCCTCCAACCTAGGAATGGGGTACTTCTCATCTAACGTGTTTTCATTTAATTGCCGGAAGTCTACAACTACCCTATAGCGCTCCTTTGTTTCCCCGTCGACGGGTTTCTTCTTGACTGCCCATAGTGGACTATTAAAGGGCGAAGTACTATCCACGATGATCCTCTGACGCTTTAGCTCCTCGATTTCCTCACGAATGTGTCCCCTCAATGCTTGTGGGTACCTCCGCTCCTTCACGTAGGTAACCTTGTCGGATTTCAAATTGATTTCGTGGAGAGTCTCTCCCGTCGCGCTCAGTGGGTCTCCCTCGCGAAAAAAAATATTCGTGAATTCCTCCCTCACGCTTTGTCTCCAATCTGCACCTTTGGTGATTACCCCAACACACCTAACACTCCCCTTCGCGTCCAGCGACGTTTCGTACCTCTTTTTCCCGATCCTAATTACCCATTGACCTCCTGAACTACGGATCTTCGCCCCTAATTTGCTAAACAAATCGCATCCCAAAATTCCCCCATACTCACGCGGCATGATTTCCACAACATGCAGCGTCATTACACCTTCCTTCATTCCCCACTTCTCTAAGGGTAAGTCAACTTCCCCCTCTATCGTACAGGGCCCACTCAAAGTGACCACTTTACATTGACATGGTCTCACATCTGGCTTACTCTTTCCTTTAAATAACAACTCCAAGTTATCCCTACCCACTAATGTACAGGAACTTCCTGTGTCTACCAAACACTTCCACCCTTTACAAAACTCTATAACAGGCAACCGATCACACTTCTTTACAACACTGTTCACACAAAGAAGGTTGCCCCTCCGTTCACACGATCCTCATTCTCTCTTTACCTGCTCTGTTCGCCGCCCTGCACTCCGTTGCTTGCTCCTTCCTCCGGGGGTTCCCCTGCCGCCGGGTTCGCTGCTCTCCGTCTCGGACCCTGAAGTCTCTGAAGATCTGGCCGATTCCGACGGTATCCTGCTCCTCCGCCACATTCGTTGAGCGTTGATCTCCATTGGTTCTCCTCGGTCGTGTTCCCTGCGCCGTATATATGGGCATTGTCTGGCCATATGTCCCTCGTTATGGCATTCAAAACACCGCGTACGCGGGCACTGAGCTACCAAGTGCCCTGTCTTGCCACATTCATGGCACTTCCTTTCATCTCTTCTGCCATTCTTCCTGTCCACAAATTGCCTTCTCTCTCTCGGTAATTTCTCTTTTCTCCCAAACTCTCCCTCTCTCCTTCTTCCCAGATCCTGTCTTACTCTATTCATTCCTGCCTCGTTTCTTCGGTAAGACACCCTACTCCACCCTGGTTCAACCTCCTCTCTCTCTTCCTCGTCACGTGCGCTCGCGTCTACCATTTCCTGTGCACATTCTATAAATGATTTATCTCTGGGTAGGCCGTCCTTCCTCCCCGTATCTCTGGCTAACTGTACCTTCAGTACCGTGGTCATAAATATCATCCATGCCTCGACTGCACTTGTGTCCATTACCTCTCGCAACTTCTCGTTTATCCTATTTAGCTTCACGAGGAGACCTGCAGCTTACTGACCGTTTGTCTGGTTCGTTCTCTTCATGTCGCGGAACATTTGAAGCATATCTTCTTCTGGGGCCCATCGCCCCCCTCCATAGGCTTTCTTCAGTCTTTCCTTAATTACCTGCCACGCGGTATCCTCATCCGCTTGAATCAGGTTTAGGACGCTCCTTCTGACCCGCCGTGCTAGGGCCACTCGTAACCTTTTGGCATCTGATTCTTCTAGAAGATCTACTGCTACCTGGGATTGTATGCTGTTCATAATCCCGTCCCCGCCTTTGAGAAAATGATTTAACTCCCCCACATCTCCGTTAAATTTCTCTAAGTCGGAAATTTCTCTTCTGATATCTTGTGCGTTTGCCTTTTTCAGCTTCATTTTTTCTAGTTCGTTCGTCTCCTGTGCGATTCTATTCGCCTCCTGCGCAGCTAAGTCCGCCCGCGCCATTGTTAGAGTTGCTGATGACAATGGCGGGAATTCGGGATTCACCGATTCTGGCTGTGAAGGCTCCAGCGTTAACGTTGCTGGCCTAAGGATCTCTCTTTGTCCTTGTTCATTCATGTTTTAAAAAAAAGTGAGAAAAAATAGAAACAAAAATTGATAAGTAACAAAATCAAAATATTCTTCCGTAAAAAAAAAAGAAAAGAAAAAAAAAAATTCTCACTGCGAACTGCTAAAAAAGATCCCGGGTTTCGGCACCACTTAAGAGCTTCGACGCACGAAACATAAAAAAAAAGAGGAAATGGGGAGATAAAGTACTCACAGGAAGGCTAGTTAAACACTAACTTTATTCAGATTCTAATCCTCTATATATACAATTTACAATGTTTATAATGCTGGTTTGGAATTAGTGGCTATACTAATGTAAGTCCCAACTTAACTTATATATATATATATATATATATATATATATATATATATATATATATATATATATATATATATGTATATATAATTTATTAATATAATTTTAAACATGCTGATGGATATTTAAAAAAATAAAAGACAGTAATACTTGTACTCACTGCTTAATAAATATATTATTGATACGAAATCTTCATATTAAGATGCTGACGCTATTTATATGTTCTGATATCATAACCAGATCTGTTTGCAAATGAATTAATTATAGGTGGGTAAAATGCGTCAACCTTATATAGCTCTTAAGGTCTGATTGGTTTTAAATTTTGTTGTTGGCAGTTACTCATTTTTCTGCTGTTTACGAATGATAATTAAGAATAGAGTTTCCTTGTATACATCTAAACTAAATGTTTTCTTCTATGCATCTAAGCTAAGTGTTTTAAATAATTTTCGGTTTTGATAATTTATGTAACATAAATTACATGTTATTTTACAAAAACATAATTTTTTTGCATCCCTATCTTAGACTGGATCACTCAATTCTGAACTTCTGAAAACTTCCAAAACTTAAGGTTTAGAAAAATTAAACAAGGCGCTATGTAATAATGAGCATTTAAAATATTCTTCCAAACAAAGATCACTATTTGTCCTAAAATGTCACGTAACATGTTCTTCCACTTAGATCTTCAATTATTTTGGGAGGCAACGTTTTTTCAGTAGAAGAGAGATCACAGATTTTAAGCCTGTTATGTGATTCATACCTTTTAAGGAGTCCTCCTAAGGACCATATCCTCAAATGAATAAAACCTTCAGCATGGGGAATATGATGGAGAATTAAGAAAATGGGAAATGGAATGTTGTGGTAGAAAGAATGAAAAAATTGAAAGGAAGAAAATATAGAAAAATCGAATAGATTAACCGTGAAATAAAAGCATGATTCTGGACGTTTTGGCCTAGCCGGCCCTGAATATATGCTTGCAATATTTATGCAATTATGCAATAAAAATATGCAGTTTTGTTTCAGAGATTTTCCTTCCACTATTTGATGTTTTCTACAGGCTTTCTCCCCTCATCATCTTTCCATGTCTTAAATAAGTTCTTGAAAAGTCATTTTTGTAGTCGTTTAGCAGCGCGGCACGTCCTCTGATATTGTTTTTTGTACACGTTCTAATTGATTTACTTCGTCTTCGCCTTTAGTAGAATTTCAGAAACATCTTTTTTGCCTTGATCCGTATTTTTATTCAAATTAATTTAGTGGCAATTTCGCTCAACAACGTTTCATTATTTTTAAATAATTTCTTGAGGGTGATGACCCGTCCCAAGGACGGTTTTAATCACAAATACAAAACATAATAATTATACAAGTTCATTTACGTAAAAAAATATGGTAAACAGATTGCCGCAAACAATACCTGCATAAACATAATCAAACAATGAAAATATCGCCGTGATATGCTAAAAGATCCTAACTCAAAATTTTTTTTTAAATACATCTATGTAATGTACCCGAGTAGCTCTAAAAATTACATCTTTTTATGGCATAATAAAGCCATAAATCCGATGGTTGGATCATAATCATTGGTTTTAGAGCTTTCTAATGTCAAAAAAAGGTTTAGTTTTTCGAGCAATTCGGATAGAATTCAAAAATGTATTTAAACAAAATTATTTGGAGTTAGGGCATTTTAGCTTATGTCGACAGAAATCAGACAGTAATAACCAATATTTATTAAGATTATTAACTCCTTAAAATACAAAAACTTTAAACTTTAAAATGTTGTTAAGTATCATTTCTTGCTAACATTTTCAAGGAGCAGGATCACAAATGCAATAATTTTTTCTAAATGGCAATAAAGTTTCATTTAAATAAGAATTACGTTTTCTATTTTTTTTTAAATTAAAAATAACGTATTCATACAATAATTCAGCCGTATTAATTTTTAGTTTTTATCAATTTGTATCCACGTATTGTGGAATGAAGTTGTCAAAACAATGGCAGGTACTCAAGTTGGATTCTTTTTCTCTTATCAAATTATTTTAAGACGTAAGAGAATAATATTTGACATTATCTTATTATAAATATGACAATAGAGAGCAGGGCACAGTGAAGAGTAGTGAGATCTGAAGATAAAATTTGCTGTCCCGAACGTCAAGGTTGGCAATATGTAAAAAATAGTAAATAAATGATTAAACAAGGAGATGTAATTTACAATATCTTGAAAGTCATTAGATGTCATCCTAGAAAATTAATAACAAATTTAAACCAATAATTTAAATAGTCCATACAGGAAGATTATGTTCAATCTTTTCTATGGCAATGATAAATGAAGCGGTGAGAAGCCATGGGGTCCATGTGACAATTTAATAATTTTATGCAAATGCATTTTAAATTAATAACATATTGATAAAATCTAAAACGTTTAAGTAGGTATCATACTTACTCGTATATTATAGCTCTACTGCATATCCCTTGAATATTGAGCCATATTGCTTTTGAAAAAAATTTGATATGCATTAACTATCCATAACCATTCTTAATCCTATCTTTGAAAAATAAACCTTATACCTACTTCTCACCTCTTCATATCTATTCTCAGAATCAACTTAAAAATATTTAATGTAAAGAAAATAAAAATAATCCCTTACCAACAAAGACAGAGTAGTTCATTGAATGCACGAATTACTATATTGATTTTTTTATGCTTATTTTGACATTGCTTTCATCGAACTTTTGAGGTCACAACTCACAGTCGCTTTTCCTGCCCATAGAAAGTCACAAGGAGACAATGAACCACTATAGAGAGTCCCATTGGTTATAATTTAATCTAATTTGGTTGTCCCTCGGGATTACATATTTATAAGGATCTGAAGGGAGACAAAGCGATACGGTCCCGTTAGCCTCATTGTGTATTCCTGAGGGAGGGGAGGGTCGTCGCCATCTTTATCCGCTACATAATTATGTGTTTTCAATACAGAGGGCGGTGGGGCGGTAGGGGGATGGTGGACAATGAGCTATTGTTCACTGATTTATATTCATAAGAAGGATTTATAGAAGAGGATATGGATGGCAGCACTGTTCGAGGAGCGGGTGGTGGCAGCCCTGTTCGAAGGCCGGATACTTCGCTCTCCAGGGAAGTGGGTACTGCGTCTTTCGTACTAGATCTAAAATAAATTTAACATCAGTGAAACTTGACTTTAATTGTACTACTTTTTTGCTCGATCTCTTCGAATTTAAATTTACACCGGACAAATAATATTAATAATACACCACAAATTACGTGTTAGACATTAAGAAAAACAGTAACCATCTCTGGCCTAATTAACTTGGCATATAATAATGTATCCTACATCCATGTTCCCGGTAGGACAACTGGTCATGAAGGTCGGAAAATATTGCTATAAACCATATATCAGTATATTAATATCATTATTGATGTATTATAAATATTGATATATCTGGTTGCTTCCGAAAATCTTTTTTTCTTCTGATTTCCTTCCCAATATTATTGAATTTAAAAAGATCCCTGAGGAATTGATGATTTATTCACGTCATCTTTCTACTCCCACTTTTTTTTATTTCACAGATGCCGGTTTCCCAATCCTGTGTAGGTGTCCAACAGACGTGTTAGTCATTCATTGCTCATTTGTGGAAAAGCCTTTTCTATATAAGTACATCTGGAAATGATCGGACCTTTCGCATATATTATGAATTATCAGTTAATTATATTGTTAATTATCTATTACTTATCTTGCATAATCATGAATTTATAGTGCATTAAAAAAATAATAATAATAATAAAAATGCCATCAAATTGTTTGTATGTTTATTTGTTGTTTGTATTTATGCATAATCTTATGAAGGCTGCACTGCTTCTTTATAACATTTCTCTTTATATAATAATGGCTTTACCCTTCTCCCCCCCTCCCGGCTTCGCCAGCATTAAATTTGAAATAACCCCTGTAATATAAATTAGCTTTAAAATAATAACTTATATGTTCTTCAGTCTCATTTTTTGCAGACATTTTCAATGAAGAGAGTCGAAACGATAATGAATTTTTATAAAGGGCAATAAAGTTTCTCTTAGGTAAGTAAGTTTCACGTTTTCACACTTTTTTTTCCCTCATTCCCACATTTAATGTACAAAATAACGTTTTCACACAGTAATTTACACTTTTCAAAAGTTTATGAAGTCAACTGGCTTCCGCGGGTATGAAGTCGTCATGACAAAGACATGTACACGAGTTAGTATGGATGGAAGCGTGGTATTTATTATAACTCTTAAAGCCTTCCTCGATAAGCGTCTTTCAAATACAAAAAGAATGTTTCAAATCGAACTGGTATTTCCTGAAATTAGTGCGTTCAAACAAACTAACTCTTCTGTTGTATATATTGTTATAGATTCGGAGGCACGTCTAGATCAGATGCCAATTTATGACTACTCTAAATGTATGTTGAATACGTATTCTTATTTTTTCGTCCTTTATCAATAATCACCTTTATTTTAGACTTCGTTATAAAATAAATCTGTTATTATAACAAATTTCTTTCAGTTTTGTCCCTCAAGTGATTCATAAATTTCTTGGTAGTATCGGCATGGACGTCGTCAAAAGAAGGAGGTATGCGGAAGTCACCCCATAATTTGAAAACCCAAAAAGTTGGAAAATTCATGATTTGAGAAACTACTTCAAACGTGCGAAAATTTTGGTAAAACTAAAGTAAAATGAGTTACAATAATTTAAAACCAACACTGATAAAAAAAAAATGGGATTTTATAGTTGTAATAGAAAGGAAAATTATGTTGTTTCCCTACCCCTCAGACCTTCGATATATTTGGTTTGAACTCAGGTCAAAATTGTTGAGAAATTTTATATTGTTTTAGCTATATATAAATTGTTTATACATAAATTGTTTCGGCAACTCAGTTACTCCCAATCCCCATTATATCCAATGAAGGAGTATATTGAACCATTACGATCTTCATTGTTTCTTATAAACTAACATAGTGTTCTAAAACTAAACATAGTAACATAATGTTTCTTATAGGGCTGGTGGTTGTGTCCAATCTGTATAGGAATTACGGTGTTATTACCGCATTAGATATAATTAAGAGAGTAATGCGTTAGATTATTGTCGTCATTATTCCATTAAGACCTCGTTGGTCGCCTCGCGTTTAAAGGTTCTTCTCAATTCGGAAAAATAGCCTCGTACATTGGCCATTTTTATTGTGACCTGCTATAGGTAATATTTTTTTTAAGCTTACTCAATATGTTCGTGAGCAGGCAATAAATATACTTATTTTACTTGAGCTAAATTATACAATTATTCTTCGATTGACAGTAGATAGACTTTGGCAGGTGTGGATAGACAGGTGTGGATGAACAAAAGTTATTTTATTTTCTATTTAATTATATATATATATATATATATATATATATATATATATATATATATATATATATGTATATACATAGCATATGTAATTATAAAAAAATTATATATTTCCCATTTGCGATCTGACCCTGAATTATAATTTGAGGTAATAGTAATAGAATGCAAGGCAGAAACAGAAAAAGAGAGGCATACTAAAAAAATAAAAAAAGAATGCATGAAGTTATCTAGACAAAAAAATGTATGTAAGTTAATTTGGGGTAAATGCGCACTAGATTTAAATGATTGTAAAATATTTATGTTTTAAGCTAGATTGTTCCTCTTTTTTTAAAAATCTTCCTTAGAGATTTTCTTTAAATATTACATTCAAGCCTACGTTTCAACTACGTCCATTCTGATGAGATTGATAATTCAACTTAGTAGTATTTAGTACGCAATTACCCCTGCTTTAAGGCATTACATGGTATCTGGAAGACCCATTGTTAAAGTAGTAGCGGATGTGTGGGAAGTGCAAAATAGTTCGTTTTCGGAGGATCATTATTCTGATGTAATCATCGAAAAAAGTTAAAACTTGCCTGAGAACCCCTTTTTACAATCTTCAGTGACATTTTTTGAAAGGTTTGTGAAATATAATTGAATAAAAGAATTTTTATTTGAATACGCTATTCCTCAGTTATCTCGGCAAAACATGATGATAGGAGTAAGTTTATCTCCTGTTATGGGGCAAGTGTGTGTTGTACACTTGTCCCATAACAGGAGATCTGCACTTACCCCTACTGTTATGTTTTGCCAGAGCAACACTCAGTAGCGTTTGAAAACTAAAAGCTTGTCAAGGGGAAAGGTAAATAACTAAATATTTTGAAGAACAGTTTATTGCATTTATATATTCATCGCAAAAATTAAAAAATAAAATATGGCTTAGTGGTAGATAACACAGATATAGCTATACAGCAGAAATTGGAGGGTCCAACTTAATCAACAGGTTGGAATTGACATCTTTATAATTCGTTAAACTTCGTCATAGCGAACACTCATGCCATATTTGAGATACATTGGGGTATAGACTTAAAGCTCCCAAAAAGGCAGTTCTTACAAGTTAATGGGCTATTATGCACTTGCCTTGAAAACATACTTATCCCACTTTACTTTACTTTTTTTTACATATCCCAACGAGGATACAACCATAAACCGCCAGAAATTGAAAAAGTTTTCCAACATAATAAACAAAAAGAAAAATACACCGGTTTTGATCAATTTGTATGTATTTAAGGTATCTTCTTACGTTGTATATTGTCTGTCTACAACTCTGTCATGAAAGATTTATTATAAAAATCATTTCGTTCCTCAAAATTCTAAACTCCTTCCTTTAATCCTGAAATGATATTTCTTTAATGTAAAAAGTTGTTCAAAATAATAAAAGCGAGGAAAGATCTTTATCAATATGAAAAAAAAAATTTAAATAACCTTTTTTAATTCAGGGAGCCTTTTAGAATTTGAACTGAGATCTCGAAAACGTATCTTTTTTTCAGATTACACAGTAATTCCAATATTACGTACTTGAATTGAATTAAGTCACTCTGAAATTCGTCATTTATTAAAAACGATAATTGTTTATCATAAATTAATATTAAAAATAAATTTAGACAGCATAGGGGACGACTTGACAGCACCACTACCCTTATCACCACTTCCTCGGAATTTCATCCAAAAAATTCATAATACAATAAGTAGATTGACAAATTAAAAAACTCCTGGCTATGATCTCATCCCTTTATTATTCGCCACTTGGCTTTCGTTCATGTAACTCCACGGTACGACAATGTCATCGCATAGTAGATGCAATCTCTACCTCTTTAAAAAAAAATAATATTGCACTGCGATTTTCCTTGACATTGAAAAAGCATTTGATAGTGCCTGGTACAAGAGTCTACTATGGAAAATAAAACCGGACTTACATTGTACTTACTTTTTAATTCTTTAATCTTTCTTTCTTGACAAGTTCCTGTGTATTTCCGTTGATTCTTCCATTATTCTTCCTTTCCTCAACACTCGGCCGTACCAAAAGGTAGCGTTTTAAGCCGTCTCCTCTATTCCCTTCACACCTCAAGTAGATCAATCGAGATTGTCAAGCAGATCGTGGACAGAAACAAACCAACGACATCAAATTTGCTTGATGTGATACAACGCAGTTGCAAATGTACTATAAAAGAATAAAGAATACATTACATTTATAATATAAATAATAAATATGTAATATATTAATAAATGTATTTACAATTGGAAATACCCAATAAATTGAAGAGCTGCGTGAAAGAGCATGCTGTATGACATATAAGAAAAATTTGTAAATATATAATTTCACAAAGGTCTTATTATGTCGGGACGCCGTATCTCCCTTAATACTTCATCGAAACCAAGAACCTTCGGCTCTAATGAAGAAAAATAATTAAACAACCCTGCGCGCAATAACGGACACACAATTGCCCCAAAAATCTGTTTTTAAATCGACTGTAGCGCAAAACGGCTTTAAATAAATTGAACAGTCCTTTAAATGTTCATATTGATAGTATATCCCCTAAACAATGAAGGAAAAAAATTATGAGGAAAAGAAGAGTTTATTTACTTAGCTCTTTTGTGTGTGTTGTTAGTAGAGACACATTTAAAAATAGAAAGGATAAAATGATTGTTTATTCTTTTGATGAGCGTGGATGTTTATAGTATAGGTAATGTAAAGATCGTTAGTATGTAATTTAATTTGTAATAAGGTTAGATGTTAACTCTATGTAACTGCTTGTTAGCTCGCCTCTATTAACCACGCACACAATTGCCTGTCAAAAATGAGTACTGTAAAGTCTAATCCAACTTTACATATGATATAAAAATCACGAATAAATAAGTTGAAAGTGATTCATGACTTGTGTATTATAATGTAACTACTTATGTAGGATGATATTAATTATGAATGTTTGATACTGAAACAAATATAATATAAGAATTAACGAGTACATAGGTTGAAAGTAACACACAACTTGTGCAGAATCCCAAGCAGGATTTAAATGCATCTCAACAACACAAATATAAAAGAAAATGTTTCTCTGAAATCAGTAGTCCTGTTGTAGAAGTTAATAGCGGTGATACAAGTACAGAAAACACTCCGGTATACTTCGAATACTTGATCAGTCCTTTAGTTAAAGCAGTAACCCGATTTAATTTACCATTGTTGAATAATGTATCCCCGAGGTAGTGGGATAGGGAGCCTGATATTAGTTGCTAACGAGAGTTTAATCCCAGCCTCCTTTCGGCTTTTTATCTCGGCCCTTGATGAGCACTAAGTGATGGGACAAATTACGAAGGATTTATGACATCGTGAACTGGACAACCCATCCTGTCTTCTTTAGCCAGCTCCATCCATCTAGCTCCTCCAACGTTATATCTCTTGGTAATCTATCTTCGCGAGCATTTATATCTTGTTCATGGAACAGATTGTCGGTAGATAGATTTGCTTTTTCTGGATTAATACGAATCAAGTTTTAATTGTGAATCTGATACTTATCGTATAAATAATTTATATCATAGAATGTAAAATAAGACTAAAACTGAAATTAGAGCCAACATTATCATCAGATTATTTTGTCACACATGTCATTCAATGGCAGATCAATTACACAGAGTTACTGACTAAACAGCTGGAATACTCAAGCGTTTTTATTGGATGTCGCCCAGTTATTAGACCAAGCACCAGGGACTTCTCTCCAAACTCAAGACCATACTCCTGTATTTACATTTGCACTATCTCATTCTTCAATATTTCCTCTTCGATAGATGTCTCTATATCCTGCAAAGTTTAGAAAAGTTTTCAAATCGACCAGTCTTGACCAGAATACCGCAAGGATCAATATTGGCTCCTTTACTATACCTTATATATACACACGGGATACTTACCAACTCCGAGAGAATACTGTTATAATGTATAAGGAATAATATATAAATACAGTTATTATTAAATATCACTTTATAATATATAAGGAAAAACACTTACCTGGCATATGGTGAAGAGCACAGAATAGGGATCACCTAAATAAAAAAAAAATATCATCAGATTACAGTTCAATTAATTTATATATACTTGTCGATTGGTTTATTGCTTTCATTTATGTTGGTATTAATCAATGATAATATTAAAAAATAGAGTAGGAAATCTTATCTCAATTAACATCCTCCCCAACACCTGTCAATTAATTTGCATGTTGCTATTGCGATATGGAAATGAGAATGTCAGCACCTGGTACTCCAATTGTGAAATTTTCTGTTAATTAGCGTATTTATTTATCAAGTCGATATTTTTTTCTTCCTCGTTCATGTTATGTTTGAAATTAATGCAAGTCAAAAGAAGAGTTTGAGCTAAAAACAAATAAATAAAATAAAGTGTATATTTATGGGTCAGTCCATTGTCAAAACCTATTTAACATATTAATATACCTTTGAAAATACTTAAATAAACCACTTTTTTTAAATTAATTTTTTTATTGTAGGTTTGAAAAATGATAATAATGAAGTGAAGAATAGGACCTACCTGGGCTGATCTTCAGCTGCTATATTTACTGTTTCCGGAGTTCTTTTCCTACCGCTATCTGTGGTGTTAAATGAGACAGACAAACGTAAATGTATTGGCTGTTAAAGGAGGAAGACAGTAACACCTCTCCTAATCTACAGTAATGGTTTAATTTAATTGTAATTTAATTATTTAAATATATTATAAACAATAGTGAGGAGAATGATTGCTAACCTTCCACTTATGCCCAATCCTTGCCGAAGCCCACACAGACTTCTTGACTGATGCCTCGTGGCTTCCCTCGTCACAGCTGTTAGCCTTAATAGAACTTCTGCTTATATGGCCACCGACATTTATTTGAATCTGTTATTTATCGTTTCTATCTATTCAATACATATGTAATGGCAATGTTCGGCATGTTTTTTTTTTCTTAAAGGTAATATAAATAATTTACCTATCCTACTTTCTCTTTAGTTTTTATGATATCTGCGATTCGGGTGATTTTTCTTTGGATAATAATTTTAAAATATTTTAACCATATTGAGGCAGTAGTTCTCAAATTGAGTACAACAAAATTTTTAAATTATTAAAACAATTATATAAATTAATATAGTTTTTAAAACAAGTCTTTATTTTTTATATTTCTATTTTATCTACTTCTATAATTTATTATTTTATTTATCACACAAAAAAAAAATAATAGCAACAGAACCACGAATTTTGTTTAATGGTTTCAGTATGCCACAAGACAGAAAAGTTTGAGAACCACTGGCTTAAGACATTGAAGGATAGCAAGCAGTTCTTAACAGACAGTTAAGACAAATAAGGACTATTTTTTTTAAAGAAATAAAATTCATACATATATATATATATATATATATATATATATATATATATATATATATATATATATATATATATATATATTGAATGAATTAACATTTGAACATAGCGCTATTTATTATCTGCTTATTATTTTTTTTATATATAAATATTTAAAAATAGAAAAAAAAATGGATTAACAAACAACTAATAAAACTTTAAAACGTAATAAAATATGAAAAACTACACATCTACTATATGCTACACATATTCTATATGCAATATATATATATATATATATATATATATATATATATATATATATATATATATATATATATATATATATATTGCATTATTTAATATTTATTTCCTTTTATACAATTTTAAAGCAAAGGCTAAAGCGCTAAATTAGCTAACTTTAAAGTAATATTTTTGTGGCTTTATATATAAATATTCATTAAGAAAGTCCATAAAAGAATAAACCGCAAAAGAAGAAAGTATGAAAAAATGGAAAAATATGAAAATATTTTATGAAAACGTAAAAATATTTGTTTATGTTCGAACAAATCGTTTAAATAAGATTTACATTTACGTTATATTTCGGTTATATTTTCATCTCTCAGAAAATCATGTGTTTCTCTCTACTAATTTATTTAATCGATCTTCATTTATAAAATATATTTACAACGTTCATAATCGCGTTATTTAGATACTTATTTTTTCTAATTAAACCTATTATTTACACATACATAGTAAATGCAAATTTTCGACCCCACATTTCTATTCAATTCGATTCAAATGTTTAACAAAATAAACATTAATGTCGATGATTTTTGTGGAAAAAAATCTTGGAAGGCGTATTCTAATAATTGATTTTTTCTTTTCGTAAAATCTTTGATTTTTTTGTGTCAACAGTTGCATATTTAACCGAGAACGAGCAGTTTTGGAGAACAAAGAGTCCCTAGAAGAAGAAATAAAAAAAAAAAAAAGAAATCGGCCAATTACCATACTAAGGTAGATGAGGAAGTAAAAATATAAACATTGGTGTAAATAACTGCAATGAAAATGGGAAAATAAATCAAATTAAAAAACAAGAAGTAGTCTAGTTTCCTTCTCGAAGATTAAATAAAGTAAAAAACAAATATAAAAATATATTTTTATATTTATATATAATATTTTATATATTTATATTTATTTATTTTTATTTTTATATATATATATATATATATATATATATATATATATATATATATATATCCTTTACGCAAAATTAATCCCCCACTGCTTAAACAGTAATTATTTGTATTCCTCTCCACTTTAGTGAATCCGCAATTTGTTTAGGTATTAACTTTTTCATTAGTTTTAGTTAATGTTGATTGGAATCTTTGGTAATAATAAATGCAATGTTTAAAAACAAAATCAAATTATACAATCCGCCACACTTAAGGGCAATAGGTATCAGTACTATATCTAACGTTTCATACCACATTGCCAGGTAAAAAATTGTATAAAAATAAATAAGATAACTAATTCGAAATTTTCATAAGATGTAAGATTATAAATTATTTTAATTAAATAAGATATTAAATTAAATTAATGTTAGCTTGCCAATGTGATATAATAATTAATTGTAAATAATCTTAATTATTGCTGTAATATAGATGTCCTGATAATGGAGAAAAATACTCCGTTAATACGTTGAAAATTACGTTTGATACGTTTGAAAATACGTTAATATCCGAAAAATACGTTGAATAAATGATGTGAAAATCAATAGAAGAAAATTAATATAGGGAGAGTTATTATTCACAATATATCTAATATACATAAAATAACTGCATAACAAATAATAAAAATTAACAAGGGCATACTTACTTAGTCCTGAGATACATGGCACACAACGCTACTTCTCTCTCATGCTTCCCATCCTGAATTTATTATACAGCTTATTATAATAATAAGATTCCTAGTTTTTTGTTTGAAAAATTATCAGTATTTGTTTTTGACTGGTACGAATCAAGAACTGAAGTCAATGTTATTTTTTCACACTATATCTGTATTCTATAAAATCAAATTGAAACGTGGAAATGCAAGATGGCCTAAAAGCCATTTTTTCGGGATATTTGTTTTTTTTCAGTTTACAAGCCTATGTACCGAATTAATACTACTTTAAATGTGATTTTATTATTTGTACATCCGAATCTGATCAGAAAAAAGATGTTTTTATTAAGTTATATTTCTTTAATATTATTCAAGTCAAAACTTTATTCTGAAATATTTTACTTAGAACCTTTTGCATTTCCACTCATCAATTATGGATTCTAAAAAAAAAAAAAAATAAGTCAAGGATTTCAATTATTTTAAAAACATCTTTGAAAAGAAAAATCACTGAGCGGTGCTGCCATCTAGCCATTGCCTGTAGAACTGCACATGGAAGCTAATTCATTCATTAGTTTGATCCCTTTCACTATGACGTACGTTCAGTATTTTTTAGTACAGAAGTACTATAAATAACTGCTATATCACAATATGCCTTAGCAAGTATGAAAATATAAGAATAAAAATAATAATTGACATTCTTATTTTAAAATTACATTTTGTTAGATTAATGCACTGATTTATTTATTTTTTTAACTTGAAGGATATACCATCCTTATCTTTTTAGTAAGATTTAAAAACTTTGGGTCGAATTCCATTAAAACAATACATGTTTTAATGTTATAATGCTACAATATTGTATCATTATTTTTTATTTTTTTAAAAGCGTAAGTTAATTCTTAATTAAACTTAATTAGCCTTATGTAATTGCTATTTTAGTAAGTTTAAAAATAAATATAGTTTTTATTATAAATATTTATAGCTCAGCTTACTTTACATATTTTCCATTTACGTATATATAAATATATATATATATATATATATATATATTTATATATACGTAAATGGAAAATATGTAAAGTAAGCTGAGCTATAAATATTTATAATAAAAACTATATTTATTTTTAAACTTACTAAAATAGCAATTACATAAGGCTAATTAAGTTTAATTAAGAATTAACTTACGCTTTTAAAAAAATAAAAAATAATGATACAATATTGTAGCATTATAACATTAAAACATGTATTGTTTTAATGGAATTCGACCCAAAGTTTTTAAATCTTACTAAAAAGATAAGGATGGTATATCCTTCAAGTTAAAAAAATAAATAAATCAGTGCATTAATCTAACAAAATGTAATTTTAAAATAAGAATGTCAATTATTATTTTTATTCTTATATTTTCATACTTGCTAAGGCATATTGTGATATAGCAGTTATTTATAGTACTTCTGTACTAAAAAATACTGAACGTACGTCGTAGTGAAAGGGATCAAACTAATGAATGAATTAGCTTCCATGTGCAGTTCTACAGGCAATGGCTAGATGGCAGCACCGCTCAGTGATTTTTCTTTTCAAAGATGTTTTTAAAATAATTGAAATCCTTGACTTATTTTTTTTTTTTTTTAGAATCCATAATTGATGAGTGGAAATGCAAAAGGTTCTAAGTAAAATATTTCAGAATAAAGTTTTGACTTGAATAATATTAAAGAAATATAACTTAATAAAAACATCTTTTTTCTGATCAGATTCGGATGTACAAATAATAAAATCACATTTAAAGTAGTATTAATTCGGTACATAGGCTTGTAAACTGAAAAAAAACAAATATCCCGAAAAAATGGCTTTTAGGCCATCTTGCATTTCCACGTTTCAATTTGATTTTATAGAATACAGATATAGTGTGAAAAAATAACATTGACTTCAGTTCTTGATTCGTACCAGTCAAAAACAAATACTGATAATTTTTCAAACAAAAAACTAGGAATCTTATTATTATAATAAGCTGTATAATAAATTCAGGATGGGAAGCATGAGAGAGAAGTAGCGTTGTGTGCCATGTATCTCAGGACTAAGTAAGTATGCCCTTGTTAATTTTTATTATTTGTTATGCAGTTATTTTATGTATATTAGATATATTGTGAATAATAACTCTCCCTATATTAATTTTCTTCTATTGATTTTCACATCATTTATTCAACGTATTTTTCGGATATTAACGTATTTTCAAACGTATCAAACGTAATTTTCAACGTATTAACGGAGTATTTTTCTCCATTATCAGGACATCTATATTACAGCAATAATTAAGATTATTTACAATTAATTATTATATCACATTGGCAAGCTAACATTAATTTAATTTAATATCTTATTTAATTAAAATAATTTATAATCTTACATCTTATGAAAATTTCGAATTAGTTATCTTATTTATTTTTATACAATTTTTTACCTGGCAATGTGGTATGAAACGTTAGATATAGTACTGATACCTATTGCCCTTAAGTGTGGCGGATTGTATAATTTGATTTTGTTTTTAAACATTGCATTTATTATTACCAAAGATTCCAATCAACATTAACTAAAACTAATGAAAAAGTTAATACCTAAACAAATTGCGGATTCACTAAAGTGGAGAGGAATACAAATAATTACTGTTTAAGCAGTGGGGGATTAATTTTGCGTAAAGGATAGTTTCAGAAAGGTAGAATATGCGCTCGCCGTTCGAGAGGGATTTATCTATCGACAGTTGTGATCAGGCACAAAGAGATCGACCTTTCTATTTAATGGTATATAATAAAGAAGGCAGTGTGTTGGGCCTACGTTGAACATCCATACTGTGCCGAAGGGACCGGACACTACGGCAGATATATAACAGAAAACTGATTAGCTTGAATTATTTATCATGTTGGCAGTGGTTGCTATGACACCGAGGGTACGCACATCTCATTAGGAGCCATTGTCGACCCGCGCCAACCATAAACCACTCCCGCTCATCTTATTTATTGCCCTCGAAAAATATATACATTTTTTATTCATCTTTTTCTTCAGGTGTCCTGTTTCCACTTTGTCGCACGGGCGTTCTATATTCTCTGCTTCATCGCCTGTGTCAATTGAACTCATATTCGTTACGACTAATGGGAGAAAGGACTTGGGCACGGGATTGAATTTATGCATTTAGTAAACGAAATTGTTTTCAACGGTTTAAATAACTAAACTAGGTTAGACACACGGGGCGTACTTAGAATTTTTCTTCGGAGGATATACATTTTTTTTTGGGGAGGAAGGTAGGAGGTTTAGTAAAAAGGCAAATAATCACCTAAATGTCTACAATCGCCAAATTTGGAGGAAGTTTTTAGGATAAGCATGAAATTTGGAAATAAAATTATTGTTAAAAATCCGAAAAAAGTATTACTCAAAATACAAACCTTATGTTGGGACCACCCTGATTGATGATTCTACCAAGAACAATCATATTTCTTCATGTATTTCAGAGGGAGGGAGGGATATATTTCCGATCCCTCCCCTTGCGTATGCCATTAGACATACTTAACGATTTCATATGCTGGGGAATTACCAATAACGCTTTTTACGCCTGTTAGTTATTCTAATCTGTCAAGGAAATTATTGAGTATCCGGACAGAAGCGATTAACAATTATGTATTGCACCGAAGCCAAGCTAGGTGGACAACCATTGTGAAACACAGATGAACCATAACTAGATCTGACTCTGGGTTAAGCTAATAAATATTTCCTAACGTATTGATTCCAGAAATAGAAGAAAAAAGCTTAAGGTTGGATAATAGATTCCGAAATGATCACTATTACTGAAGCCAGAAAATAGTTATCAATATTGTAAATGGTTTAGATAAGGCAGCTGAATCATGCCGGAGACAAATGGTACATTGATTGATTTGTTTTTTTATCATTTCCTGTCTCGATCTTCATCATCAAACAGATGCCCTCGCTGATTGAAGAACTACATTTCGATCGGAATGGCTTCATTAATATTGTAGCCCGGGTCCTCTTAATTATGTTTCTTTTTTCAATCTCGAATCGATAATTTAGCCAACAGATAATTAGCATAAAACTGGAGGTGATCAGAGATCGTGCACAGTATCATTAAACAAGGAGGTAAAAAATTGCCTAATTATTCGAAGAGACTGTTTTGCCACCGGTCTTGTGTCGTTGTGGAGAATAATCGACACCCTCCCTCCAGAACAGGACGAAAAACGAAGAGCGAAAGAGCAAGAAAATAAAATAAAAATAAGACAAGAGCCGAAGGTGCGAGGCTAAATCAGGCTCCGATACTGGCAGATAAGCTCACCATTTTTGTTTTTCTGCTTAAATTCTCGAGAGAATGCGAGGTATCAGATGGTGGGATGGGGAGGGGGGAGATAGGATCACCGCCTCCCACATCGGAGATGGCTATCAAGGAAGCATTACACCATCTCATCCATAAGGCACCTCCAATTACTGTTTGTCTAGCTCTATTCCTATCCATAATCCCTTCATCTTCAATGGCGACTTGTGTCGATTATCAGGCTCGACAAACAGTTCGTTAGAACCACCTCCAGTGTTCTATGGCTGGAAGTTCCGGCTTTTCCATATACGCATTGAAGACAACTCCAATGGGCCCCGGGGGCTCCTATGAGCTCCATGGTCCGTGAGAAAAATAAGTTGAAGTAATTTTAATTTGCTTTACATAGATTATAGGTTAATTAATAAAAAAAAATTAGGGTATGAAAAAAATAAATTACTAACTAAGCCATTCAATAACTTATTTGGCAGTAATTTCATGGGTAAATTTATATTGTCCAGTCATATATGCTTTAAATGTAATCACTGAAATTATTTTAAATTTATTGAAAGGCAGTAGGTAAATTCCTTGTAAAAATACGGCTTAATTAATATTATGAAGAACAATATACACCAGTTGTTTTGCTAATAACTAAGAAAAGATCAGGATCGGATCTAGGAGAGGGAGGGGCAAAGCGGCAGGATTTAGAGGGTGGCGAATTTCGAACAAAAATTTATTTTTAGGTTAAAGAAATATTTGTTTTTGGTTTCTGATTATTTTGATCTTAAATCATTCAATAAATTGAGTTAAGGAACGTTTTGTAAATGTTTTGAGATTATAATATTTATTTAGAAATATATTCCTTAAATTAAGGTTGTTGACTTTTATGGTAAGGAGGGAAAAATGAAGAGGCGGCAAAATTAAGCTTGCTCCCATGGCAAAAATCCTAGTTTCGGCTCTGGACAAGATAAAGTGGATTTATGAGGTTTCTTATCTGTAACTTTATAGTAAATACGCTAATGCGTGTATTCAATTTCTACATTTAAATTTGTAATATTTTGTAAAAATAAAACGTATAGATAAATATATATCTTACGTTTGAAGCCAGTACGCTGACAGTCAATGAATTTTCTAGCCACAGCACAGGCGATCAGAACGCTTGACATAAATCATCCCTTGTATGGGCACTCCCGGCCTTACTGCATGGACAGGAACATCTTGGGCGGAGAACCGGAGGTAGCGAAGAAGTGGTGAGAAAGGTCCTTCATTAGATATAAACATGTCCAATTTGCTGGGGCCATCCGTCATGTCGCCACGGCCTCCTGCATCCCAAGATGGTCGTTAGCTACTCCACCACGTACGCTACGTCTTCACAGGAATACATTATCCTTAACTTGCGTAACGATCCGGCTCGTTTCGTCCTTGTACTGCCATTTAAAATAAATAAAAAAATGAACTTATTTCACTTTGTTCCTTAAACGTCGATATCCGATATGGAATCAAAATAACATGTGAGAAATAATTTTAATGGAAGATTAAAATATAATAGAGCAGTATCTTTTATTGTTGAGTAATACAAAAGATTCCAACATTGGGTTGAAAAATACTATGATTCTGTAAGTGTTGATTAACGGAAAGACACCGCAGTAGAGCAGGAGAGGGTTTGAACGGGGAGCTGGCAAAATATCCATTGAAAAAAATTGAAATCCCCCACCGAAAAAAAATGAACTTCCCACTATTTTATTATCAAGATGAATTATTTTGCAAAAGTGCAGAGCTGAACCTCTTCACAGTTCTATTAAACTAACAATAAGTCTTACAAGAATAGTTGTATTGTTTATTTGGCAGGGCATACAACATTTCGTACATAAGCGTATAATTCCATTCATAGTTTTAAGGACTACTTGGTATGCTATTCACCATCTTAACATTATAGTTTGGATTTCGAAATACATGAATCCTATAACAATATTACGATCGTTACGTTAAAATACTTAGCATTTACAGTCATAGCAGCTGCGTAACGTAAAATAAAAATTTATAAAATAATTTTATTCATATAATTAACTATTTATAATTAACAAATATATAATTTAAATCAAAATAAATTACACTATCTCAAAAAGATACATAAGCAATCTATTTCAGCAGGCACGTACGCAGGATTTTTTCGGGGGAGGGGGAGGAGAGGAGATTGAAATTTTTTTTTCGGGAGAGGGATTTAATGAGAAGGTAAATAATCATTAAATGTCTATAGTCGACAAATAAGGCGTAAGCTATAAGGATAAGAATGAAAATTGGATAAAAAATTATTACTCAAAATATAAATCTTATTAGAAAAGCATATTTTTTCATA
Source organism: Rhaphigaster nebulosa (assembly GCA_948150685.1). Lineage (NCBI taxonomy): Eukaryota > Metazoa > Arthropoda > Insecta > Hemiptera > Pentatomidae > Rhaphigaster > Rhaphigaster nebulosa. The sequence goes on along the minus strand of OX411309.1, from coordinate 113,615,961 downwards.
AATTTCGGGGTGGGATATGTCTGTCACCCGGATTCCCTCCTCTCTCCTATATACGTCACTATATACCAGTAACCTTAATAAATAGAAAATATAATAACAACTATGAATAAGAATAAATGCTTTTATAATCATTACTCTAATGCCGTCCTTTCAATTTATTTTTTTTAAATCGAATGAAAATTTTGGAGTTTTGGGGATTTCTTGGCCAGAATTCAGCTCGTTATATTCTTCATGATTGGACGCGAATTGTCAAGGTTTTGAATCTTTCAGGAGGAAAATTTAGCTAGTTTTTATATATCCGTTTCCAATTTGTTTCCTTAATCCTGTCCGATTAAGATATTGTTTCGATCATCTGGACTAATAATAATAATTTTTAGTTGGCCCTTGGTCCTGACCATGCTATGCCTGGCTTCCATCTACGTTTACTCCTCGCAAATGACTTTCCCTTAAAGACCCAGGATATGTATTAATTGTTTATTTGGTAGTACATATATTAATAGATCTTTTATATATTTTTTAGATGTTTTATATTTTTTTATGAAGAAGAATCTTTAAAACTATTATCACAAGATTAGATAGTGGTACGCCCAGTTCTCTGAAAAGTGGAAGTTGTACGCAGTAACATAAATAGAGATTGATTCTTCTAGCATACTATCATGCGTACGTCAACAGTAGCATAAAGTCAGGGAACCTCTGCTCTATTTTATTGATTGCTGTAGTTTAGTTTAGTTACTTTGATGGAAGGACAATAAAACCTGAAGAGGTGCCGATTGCAGAGGCTGATGAATGAATACTTGTTCACCTCCTACAGCCTAGGGCGACTCGAACATCAATTAAAGATTACAATAATACAACGCCCATTAGCCACATCAGTTTTTATCTCCACAGTTGTTTCTAGCATCCTTCCCCCACTTGTATAAATAAGGCATCACGGCACTGAATCACACTAACACTTTCCTCTTGATTAGTCCTTCCTCAGTGTTATTTTTTGTATAAGTTACTGGTCTACTTCATTAGGGAGAGCGGTTCCGTTTTCTGTAATTTAAAAAAAAATTCGAATTTTAGTCTCATACAAAATTAAAAAATATAAAGTAATTTGAACATCATGAAGATTTCAAATATATATATATATATATATATATATATATATATATATATATATATATATATATATATATGGGTGTGTGTGTGTGTGTGTGTGTGTGTGTGTGTGTGTGTGTGTGTGTGTGGTACTGTGACATCCTAACTTCAGAATTCTATGATAAAAAAAAATTTTTAATCAATCAACATTTCGGAATTTATTTTTTTATGTTTACAATTTTGCGAAATTGTCCACCCTTTAAATTTAAATATACGGTCAACAATAACTCCCTCCATTAAAAATAATTAGTGTTGGTTTTTTTCCTGTTAATTGAACAATACGTAATTTTTTATAATTAATTTTTGTGCATTATTTTCGTTTTTTACTTCTCGGCTTTTTTTACAATTATATAGATTTATATAGTCATTAGCTAATTCTAATGAAACGCTACCTATGGTAAACCCTCATTCGTTTCTTTCAGTACTAGCTAAAACAGCCCCTCCTTGAATGCGCTTTACTCCATGTAATTTCCTTTTTATGCTCTCTGCTTTTATTTAGATCTTCTTCCACTGTTGACTTACATTTCTTTTTTTTCTTCTACCAATTTTTTACAAACAATGTACGTTTTTATATAACAATTCTAGGTTTAAAAGAGCCCCATCTACTTACCTACTTATTCCCTACTAATATGTCCGATTTTCTGTGTAAGGTCTTACATTGGTAATATGTATAAGGCTATTGGAAAGAAGCGTATACTAGACTTATAGAGACAGACAGAGTTATGAGCGGGTGCACTGCCGAGTGTCGTGTAGATGGGGGCGAGATTGGCGAGGGTGCCGCAGTTCGCACCGTGACTCCAACAGGGGCATTAAATCCTCCAAGGGCTACCTCTTCCTCACCATTGTTCTCCATCGACGGCTACTGCATAATGTCTCCCTATCTACCATCTTCTACCTCCCAGAAATATAACACCTCAAAGGATTATTGGTTCTATCTGTCCCAGCTTTGAGTTATAATCACCATTTATGTTGACACGAACTTAAAAAAAAAAAAAGTTCCAAAGATAAAGTTCGCTAAGGCTGACCTCAAAAATTCAGAACTTATTATAAGAACTCTTTTATTGCTGTGTGTATTAACTAAATAAACATTTAATAAATATCTCTTAGTGAAACCTTTAGAACAATATTAATCTAAGGATTGAATATTTTCCTTTTATTATTATAATAAACAATGTTTTTTTTTTTAATTTTATAATCGACGTTTCGACCCTACGATCTTGGCCGAGTTCTGAATTACTACACAGATAAGATAAATAATTATATACAAAAGATAGAAAATGAAATAATTCAAAAATTAATATGTAAGAAAGGAGATTGAAATGATACGAAAGTATTGATGAAAATTTGTTTGCGATATTTCAATTATATTAATTTTTAAATAATTTTATTACCAACACGGCTTCAAATAAAAAACATATTATTTTGGTTTTTATGTCGCATTGACTGATTCCAAGACAATGTATACATACTTCGGAAAAAAGACATTCGTGCATGTCAATAAAATTTCGTTTCTTTTCTACTTTTAATATAATAAAAACAATGAAGAAATAAAAATGGCTTTATGACAACCTTATCAAGCATATTTTGGGAAACAACTTGAACAACAGGATAAATATCGGGTGTCACATAAAGTTTGTAAAACCTTTGAGGAGATTCTTCGGTACTGGATTCAAGAAGGACGCTAAGGGCTTCCATTTACTGTTACAGAGATGGAACGCATTTCGAAACACACTTTTTCTCTTATATGACTGTATAAACAGATAATAACAGCCTTTTAGTTTAAATAATGCGGATGTATAAATGTAGGTGGGGATAGCGAATATTTCAAAGAAAAGTTCTAAGACGTAAATATAGGCCCGTTTGTTCAACAGAAGTTTGGAAGAGAAGAGTTAACATAAAATTTATTCAGAAAAATAAGTCTGCCACGTTTCATCTATTTGCTCATCTTTCAGCCATACTCAATTCAGCCTAAAATGTTATTTTAAGTGTTTTTAAAATGCAAAAAAAATTGGCAAAACCTTTTTGATAAATTGAATTGGCACGGAAATCGTAAAATAAAGAAAAAGGTGCACACAAATTATTACCAATAAATTTATTCTTGAGTAATTTTCAATGTTCTTTTCTCGGTACTCTGTTTTTCGTGCAGAGGTGTCAACTTTTCTTCTTAATTTTTCATGGTATTTTTTTAGAGACTGATGTTCAGCAATAAAACGTATGTCGTTGTATACATACATTAACCTAAAAGGTAATTTCAGAAATAAAAGGGAAATTAAACCGCTGGTAAAAATCGATATTCTCAAGCCGGGACCAATTAACATGACAAGCTTTACCTTCTATGAGTATAACATTGGAAGTGACGTGCTAACAACATGTCGCGAGGTATAATTAAAGGCGGGCAAACACCACTCAGATCGCCGAGGATAAGCCTGTGGATTGATTGATGTTGGAAGGGTCTTCTGTCCGTCCGCAATATCATCAGTCATAGTCTCAGCATATTATTTAGAATTTTTAGATAACCTTTGGATCAAGTTAATAACAGACTGCCTTTACGCTGGTCAATGTAAATCGTCTAATGTAGTACAAGAACTAGAAGGCACATTTCCGATTTCCGAGAGTCGTGATTCGGTTTTTTCAAAGAGATCAAGGGAGAATAGTTCTCCTATCTTAAGAGAATAACTATAAAGTTTCTGCTTAAATAGAACCGTTTTCAGTCAGCAGGTACTCCTGACCATGTAAATTTTTTTTAGCTAATCTGCTAGCCTAGTGTTTTTCTTAAGATGGGATGCTCATCAGTGATTTTTCATTTAAATTTTGTTTACCATTTTCTTTTAGCAGTATTTATTGCTATTTACGTTCAAAACTAGTATACAAATAAAAAACTCGATCTCTACTTCCATGTTTGGAAAGTAGTGATCCAGAATTCAATGGAAATCATGAAAACCCATGATTTCCATTGCTATGTAAAATGAGCTAACCATGAAAATTAATGTACAATATACAAGGGTCGTTGTTCTGAATAAATATAAATTTTTATGAGACATCATTTGGGAGCGGAGTAGCTCAGTGGTAAGGCATTGTGTTACTGTGCTTCCGGTTCCGGGTTCAAAACCGGCTGTGGCAGATAATTATTTATTCTGTTATCAGCCGTGGATCGACCCTTGTGGGATCGACCCTCCTGGGGCTCACCCAGCCTCTATGAACGGGATACCCTTAATTAGGAGAAAAAATATGACGGTTGAGCGTGATCTCGACCAAATCACCTCCTTACACAGTCGTTGGCTAAGAAACATTGCGGTCCTAAGCAAGTACTGATCCCAAGATCCTTCATGGATTTTAGTGGTACAGGTTTTATGTTATGAAATATCATTAATTGTTGATACTCAATAAACCTCATCAATTAAAACCTAATCAATTACATCACCTTGGGATATAAACCAAATCACAATTAACTGCATTTCTTCTCCAAAGGGATTTTTATTATACAGTTTCCTTCAACCCTCAAATTGAAATATTATTTCTAGTATTGAGATAACCGTAAATAACACTTGCTAAGGTTTATTGATAAATATATAATTAAACATTATACAGGACAATAAGTGCAATAAACATTATTAAGAAAAGGCATATCGATGCCTTTTAACTTACTCACAAAAATTCATAAGAACTTTGACCATTACTGATAACATGAAACATCAGAAGGATAATAATCAATAAGAAAGGATCTATCGATTACGAATTATAAATTTTAGCCAAAATATTGGTTTTACTCATTATTCTGTCTCTTTACTCTAGAAGGTTAATTTTTCTTCCTGATATTTCGTTATCGCCATCCAGAGTTGTTGGTTTTATTTTTAAAAGAAATTACAAAAAAGTTCCTTATGAAACCTTCTGCGCGCATTTACAGACTTATTGTAGGAAAAATGGTTCTCTCATTCTTTTCTTACTCAATCACTCTGTTCATATTCTCTATCATGAAAATTGGGACATCTGTTCTCTTAGTGGGGTGTGATCGTGTATATTACATTTTGAAGTAAAAACTGTTCTTATTTCAACCTGATAATATTTCATTAGTTTAAATACATTGATATAAGAGGGACAAGACGCCTCTCCTAAAGCAAGCATGAGTATAATGGGGCTATATTTCTTGTTGCGCCAATGAACATGAGAGCGGGCTGGGTTTAATGTAAACACCTCTATAACATGAGACCTGAATCATGAGATGCTAACGACCCTCCTCATAGCTTTATATATAAGAAGGGCATTACACCTCTCTTCTTCTGAGGGCCATAGCACACAATTTCGATCGGCCATAACACTACCTTATGTTAATCTCAGTTTGGACAGCCGTCCTCAGGGATATATGTGTATCCGCGCTGAAACTCAACATCCGCTCTTTGATTTGAATACAATGAAAGGTTATTCTAATAAAAACTAATACATTTGAGATGAATCTATTCTAATCCGAATGGGCTGTTATTGCAGTGAATTTTTTTCTTAATGTCTAAAGATTTCAAAATTCAATGTTTTTATCCAATTGTTTGTATTTCTGAAATAAATTTATTGTTATTGTTTTGTTAGCGCAGGCTAATTATAACGAAAGTTTTTTTTTTTTTTTTAAAGTTTATTAAAATGCTAAGATTCAGAAAAACTTATTAACCTTTCAAACTTCTTCTTTATTGATTACATAGACGACGTTTCAGACAGTAATCGCACGATAATCACGAAATTATTAACAATTATAAATAAGGTAGGTAGATAATTTTAAACATGTTTCAGATTTAGCCAAATTCATTGTTATGAGATGTAAAGTGGATATAGGTACTTTAATTTTATAGTTTTAGTTGGCTATTTCTATAGATAGTTAGATTATCTTTCAAACGAGCATTTGGAGTGTTTCGGGAAAGGAACAAGTGTAGAATACTTTATAAAAGATATCTACCAACTTTAGCGAAGAAATAAAGCAGTAGGCACCTATGGAGCAGAAATTTGAAGCTTGTCCCAAGATGATCGCCTGAGATTACTGACCTGGGAGTGTTAAGAAGAAGCTGTATTGATGCAAGTTGGCTGAGATGGTTAGGGCATATAATTAGAGGGTAAAATAATAATAAGAGGGGTATTTTTATTACTAATTGCTGACTAATAATTCCGATTCTGGCACATTTTAATGAGTGGAATGCAGGGCTGATGATAGAAAAAAAAACGGGCGCCGATTATAACCTGAAACTTTTCATCATTTCTTATCTGCCTTCTAAATTCTTCTGTACTTTTTCAGTAGTAACAATAATTATTAACATGCCTTCTCACAAGACGCTCGCCACTCACCGAAGGGTGATACAATTTAAATTATTATTCACTTACTGTATTTCAAAACACAAAAATCACCATGGCAACTAATCTTGACGAAGACTACTAAGAAGGAATAATCCAATATATCAAGGAGATGATGGTTTGGATGCGCTAAAAAATGAATTGAAAAGTCATTTACTATTTTATGACTGTCTACTTTTCGGCCTAGAATCATTTCGAGTTAGTCTGATTTAGTTTGTTTACTGGCGAGAATCTAATCCTGATGAAGACCTACAACTTACGCCAAAACGTCGGCACGCATAAACAGTTTATCCTCGGCAAAAAATTAAGCGAAGTAAGTCCAAAAGGTTTTGATTTAGGGTCATCTTATTATTTTTTTCTTGCGTAGATTTTAAGCACAAAAATTAGTCTTTTCGACTTGATAGTACGTCCCTTGCTGGTGCATGCTATTAAAAAAAAATTTACTATGATGAAAATTTAATTTTTCTAAACGTTTTTTTATCTCTCCTGAAATGTTGGGATTTGACAGCTACCTGGTTTCACAGTTTACCGACGATACTTTGTTACTAGTAATGCAGTCTTTAACCACGTGGGGCCTTTGGTACTTTTAGATATGGGAACCCTCCAGATTAGAGACTGTATTTTTTGAACAACTTTGGATTATAGTTAAAATCATTATTTTATTTAATACTTGAAGAGTGGAAAATATTAGAATTTTTTTTTTTTACATTTACCAGCGGTACTATTTTTGAATTTTGATCTGCAAAATCATGAATTACTTCTTCAAAATTTATTTCTTTTAGTGCATCATTTTCTATTGACAGCAGTGATAACCTACTGATAACTGCAGACCATTCTTGTAGATCCATTTTAATCCTTACAAATATTCTCAAACCAATATTCTCAAACCAAATCTACATTTGAAAACGCCATCTATTTGGTTTGTTGTTACAAGTTTATATAGTTCTGAAATAGTTAATTTTTTTCACTATCTCTCTCACCAATCTCAACAACTTTTTAATAATCGGTTTTAAATGCAAGCATTCCCTCTCTAGCTCTTCTTCATAAATGACATGGAAGTTAGGGTGTCTATGAATAAGGAGCTAGGGAGCCTTATAGATCTGGGGGGTCCAGGGCCAATAAGATAAAGAAGGCACTCATGTTTTTTATTTTTGTCCAAATCCCCTCTTCAATCATCTTGATTCTTTCAACGATCAGCTATACCTCCATTATAATGAATGTCATATAATTTTTTTTATTCCTCTTCACTGTAAATCCTAAATCAGAATTTTAATCTAAGATCAATCAAGGTGATAAAAAAAAAAAATTAAATATAAAAATTAACCGTAGCAGCTACGGACACTAAGATCGTATTTTCACTGAAACAGAAAACTTAACATATAAAAATAACGGTAGGTTTTTATACAAAGGAGGAAAAACTTGATATGGTATCTATGGCGAACCGGATATAGTTAAGTTTGTGAAGATAGGGAGGCTTGGTTGGGCAGGCCAAGTGGCCAGAAAGAATGAACAAGGGATCCCAAAGAAAGTACTTGAGGTTCCTGCATTGAACCTGAAGAACTGGAAGGCCCGTGCTGAGGTGGGACCGATGGTTTGGCAGCGGATACTCGAGGTCTACTTGGGACCGGAAACTGGAGGGCGGTTGCGCTAGATAGAGCCGAGGCCAAGGTCCACCCCGGGCAGACATCTCCAAAACTTCCATAATCGTGTTCTAGGGGTAATGAAACTGTTATCAAATGCTCTCCCACCCCTCTCCGATTATCCTTCTATACAGTGCAATAGTCTATTATTTTCGGCAAAATGCGACTAAAAATCATATCTACAAATACATTAATAATGTGTTTTATTTAATATGTCTAAGATTGTATCAAATAATGTCAGGATGAATAGAAATTGGTTTGATATAACAAAGATACGGTTAAAAACGAGAATTAATAAATCTGAACTAAATAGGGACTGGATTGTTCATTCCCGAACCCAAATTCGAGCCTGGTTATGACAGAAAATTTATTTTCTGTTCTTTCAGCCAAGGATTGAGTCTGATATCAAAGGGCCTTCCTAAGCCACAACCTCTATGAAGTGCGTACCTAATCCTACAATGGTTTGAGAGAAATGTATAGTTTCTTTATTTCTTACATAATCGTTCGTCAAGAAACTCTACTTCCTTATCACCTAACTGAACACAAAGACCTTTAATGAACTATAGTGATTTGTGACCCATTGGACTTTTATTTTATTTACTAATTAACTATCGTGGCACCAAAACTAAATATGCAACTAGAAAATATAGATTTATTTTATTATTTGTATAGTTTTATTTTTTATTTCCTTGTTGTATTTTATTGGATTTCCTTGTGTCTGTTAATAATTTAATGTGATCAATTATATATATATATATATTGCATGGATCCACAGTTTATTTTTTTTTTACTCTAAACATGTAGACTCTCCTTATTAAATAACTTGAATAAGTTACAAATTTAGGATCCTTCCTTAGAACACTTTTATACATTAATGAGGAACATCATCGCCACAGTGACCACATCCATAACAGTCAGAGATAGGCGTGGCCTCCCTTACCATATCAGGAATCATCCTTACAAGGCACCAAGGGAGGAGTCCATAGCAACTATAAGCAAAATGGCCGAGTTAATTTTATCGCTAATTTTATTTCCTATTTTAATTGGATTAACGTGAAGTAGTTCTTCCTAAACCACGCATGTCGTCTTCTAATATATTGAATCTTATAAATCCAAGCTCTAATAGTATCGAAATCCGCGTCATATCCTTCTGTACATTAAGGCTTGTATGTACGTACATCAACAACTTATAAGCAACTATTTCGCCTATCCTCGATCAACATAGATAATAAAAAAACTTTATATATATACATTGCCGGTCAAACGTTTAGGAACACCTGTTACTTAATATGATTTAATCCCTCAAAGCCTTAATGTAGGTACACTATAAATATAGAACACCTTATAGTAAGTAACTAGTATTATCAATTAATGAGTTGTAAGCAAAACTATTTATGAATCATCATAAATAAGAAGAGCCTAATATTTCATTAATATTGATAATCACAATGTTCTAATAATAATAATAATTCGTTAGAATAAGCAATGGATTTGTTTGTCTGGAGTTCTATCTACATTCAGGCACATATCCTTGTAGCCCAGATACCAAAGTTAAAAGAGTTTCAATTCACAGGCTTATTTTTTGTTTTTTCCCATGAAAATGGCTAAACAGAACGGATATTCTATTGAACAACGTAGTGCAATTTGCATACTACATATAGAAAACAAATCTGAGCGTCAATTCGCCGAACAGATTATAATATTAAAAAGTGGGGTGCATATCACCATCGCTCATCACGAAGAGACGCTCTCTCACAACAGAAAGATCTAGAATAACATCTACCCTGAAGGATCGTTTTATTATTTTAAGAAACAGGAACAAAAAACTAACGATCCCACAGATTCGAGCTAAAGTCAACACCGTCACCAAAAAATCGATTTCTGTTGCAACAATAAAACGAAGACTCAGTGAGGCCAACTTATTGGGACGTATCGGTACACTAAAACCACTTGTAAAACCTGCTAATAAAGAAAAAGAGGTAACAATAGGCACTTCTTCATAAGGATTTCACAGTGGAATACTGCAGACAAGTACTTTGTACAGACGAATCAAAGTTTCAGTAGTTTGAACCTAAACGCCGGATTATGGTTCGTCGTTCACCACCTGAAAATTAATTTCTCGGGACAAAATTCCAACGGGAAGGTACGGAAAAGGGTCAGTTCTTGTGTGGGGGTGTTTCACAGACTTTGGGCTTGGAAATCGAGGATATTTACAACAAAAAGATGATGAAGTCATTTTGATAAACATGGCTTGGACAGCTCTGTCTCCAGACCTCATACCGATCGAACTGCTTTGGAAAGATCATGATAACGCTCCAACGCTCCAACGCTCCATGATAATGAGATAACGCTCCAACTACACAAAAAAACGTTTTGGGAGCTTGTGGAAAGTTCATGGGATAATAAAATTTGAGAAGTCATACAAACTCGTAAAAAGAATGCCTCAAGTGGTCAAAATCCTCTTCAAAATGAGGGAAAATTTTTCGATGAAAAAGAAGTATGATTGAATTTATTAGATTTTTGTTTTACTATTTCCCCCTAAAATTGTATTATTTGATGAACTTTTGTTGTATTAATGTTTCATTTGAAAAATAATTTCAGTAAAAAAAAAAAAAATATATATATATATATATATATATATATATATATATATATATATATATATATATATATATATATTAAGCAATTTGATGCAGATTAAACTTTTAGTTTGAACGACACATATTTTAATACTCTAAAGATACTTGAGAAGGAAAAATAAGAAGACTTATTTTACCGATAAGTTGTCATTATAATTAATATGTAATTGAAAAATAAACAATGAGGAAGAAACACTTAATTTTCAAAGAAATATTATAAGTCTAACAGTTTCCATAAATCTTATTTAGACACTTTGGTGAACCATGTAATCAATATATATAGAACATTTTCAATGGATCATCTGCATACAATATAGAGGAAAGACATATACTTTTTTCACTATAATAGATTTTTGTTTCTTTACTGAATACCTATTTTTTAAAATCAAATATTTACATAAATAAAAAAATAAGTAGGTAATAAATAGCGCTACATGCTATATACTATATACAATATTCTCTCATTTAATTTTATTTCCGCTCCGAACATTGAACATACATTGAAGTTCTTATTCGAAAATCTCGCGGAACTTCTTAAAGAAAGAGAGGCTCTTATTATATATTTCCTCCATTTTCCATCTTGCTTGCCTGATCTAACTCATTACTTTCATATCTTACGGTAGAATCCATAATCATAGCTGAATTTTCTGTCTTGGGAAAACCATGTGTCAACTCACCGGATAAATCCATCAGGGTCTATTCAATATCTATAACAGAAACTATAAGGCTGGCAAAACATTTTATCGCCTATTGGAATATCAGCTGGATATGATTTAAAAAAAAAAGAAGTTTTTTCCTGTCTTGCTTAATGTAAACCATTTTAAATGTCCAAATATAATTACTATTATTATACGTTATTGAAGTACAAGTAAATAATTGATTGCACAGCATTTTATAGCCGAAGGATTTAAATAAAAGGTATAGATTTTTGAAGGGACGCCTATTTTTATGTCGCTGAGAGTTTATAGGAGGCTCTCAAGGCATTTATCTCAGGCGATGTTCCGATTAATCAGAGATTTTCTCCCGCATCGATCACGGGGAGGTGAAGGTGCAATAAAAAGATAATTGGACGAGCTGTTTCCAACATCCCCTTCCAATCAAATAGTCTTATTGTAAAAAAGAACCTTTTACATAACAATATTTACATTTAAATTCACGTACGTCCTCTAATATCCGTATCGACAGGGTACCTTCACGAATTATCGGGAGCCAATAAAAATAAAACTGGGCCCTTCTCGTTAACTTTTTTAATCTCCGCTTCCATCCGCTTCGAAAATGGTCCAATCTGTTCTACATCTCATTCATCCCGTACTAAAATAACAAGAAAAATAAATTAAAAAAATAGACCAGAAACAAGTTGTTTATCAAAGGGCCGAAATGTAATATAAAGTAAAGCGGTTGGGCTGGTGTTAAATTATAATGTAAATAGGCGATGGGAAGGTGTTCCAATCAAGGAGCAGGTACCTCGCTCCTTGGCAGGTGTCTACCAGGGAAGGCCAACAATCGATTGCTCAAAACGTCAATAACTTCGATAAATCGACAGTAAGCAATCTCTTTTTTAACATAAATGAGTGGGATAAATAAATTCAAAAATCATTTTTTATAAGTAAAACAATATTATTTTAAAGAAATCTGAGGTATTTGAATAATATTTACTCACTGTATTCAAGTTTGATGACTCAGTCATTAGGGCTTTTATACGATTTTATTATAGTAAATAAAAAATAAAATAAATAAATCCTCCCTCATTATGTTTCTAATCAGATGTGTAACGAGTAGAATACCATAGTAAATTTGTAGCTGCACACATATCGATCCTTTACAAGAAGCGTCCTAACTCTAAGCACCGCATTTTCAAGTTATCTGCAAAAACTAAATGTACTTATGAGGTACTTTTTACTTCTGTAGCGTCGCATCTTTAACATGTTAAATTTTTAGTGAGCGTTTTACTTAGAAACGTCTCGACTAAAAAATAATTCATAATGATCCCCAACGAGGTTTATCTTTAGTTAAATCTTATCTTTATATCTCCATCTTCAGACGTGATACTTTAAAAAATCAAGCTTTCAAATCTTCTCTCTTTACAATGAGACCTTTTAAACTTCAAAGTTGTTTAGTTATAAAGCTTTAAAACTGAAATCGTTGTTCTGTCTAGTACTGCACTCCAGGCTAGTACTGTACAATAGTAAGCAGTGCTGCCAAGGAGCACTGATTCTATGGCTTTAAAATTTGTCAAAACTGGAGTTCATTAATTTAAATAAATATTCGAATATAAAATATAATATTATGAATATAAAAATATTCGAGGAAATAATCCTAGAATTCATTTACTGAATGACCCCAATTTAAATTCTGGCAAGCTCGCTAAATTTTTTGTCGATAGATAATTATTGGGATGAGGAACTGTGGCGTTCGTAGGAGAAGAGATTGGGAGGATATATATCTCTCTCACCTCTTCCTCCGGAATGCAAGAAAAAATATGATTTTCATAGCTACTCACATAAGATATTTTTTAGTAATATTTTTGGTTATTTTTTTATCCAATTTTCATGTTAATCCATAAAACTTACGCCTGTTTGGAGATTAAAGACATTTAGGTGATTATTTGCCTTTTTCTTATTTAATCCACCCTCGAAAAAAAAATCTTCGCCCCTGGTGAGGACCTTGCTTCGGCAGATGCTTCTTGGTACGGTGCAGCCCTAAAATGAGTGTCTAGCTTAAGTAAGTAAATAAATCTAGTTGTTGTAGCACAATGCTAGCGAGGTACGTTAGTCTGTTGGTGTTTCACTCTACAGGGACGTTAGGATCGTCTAACCCATGGTCCCGTTGTTTTTGGTGGGTAATGAGAACAACTTACTACTATCGTAACGTTCAGTGAAGGAAAAGTATCTATCACTATTTGGTTTCAGGATTGTCGTTGTTTTGTGACTTGTTTATATTTATACTAATGTCGGTCACAGTTTTAATCTTCCGAAAGTCTATTATAAAAGATGGTTGCATAGATTTTTATGCAATACAGTTGTTGTAAAATTATCTGTAGTTACTCAAAAAAAATTTTACTTTTCCTTAAAGAACAAGTATTAGAATCAAACATCCAGAATCGAAGATGGGTGTATATCTACAGAATGATTGTTTTAAGATCCATTGTTCTAAGATATGTAATAAATTTATACCCAAGTTCTATAAATATTCACGTCTCTCTCTATCAGGTAGGTTTTCATTGTCAGTTGGTTATCTGGCTTTCCTCCTTCATGAAAACTGCAACGGACAGGAGATAAATATCTGAAGGGCATTAATTGCTACTTTACGACGTGCGCACTACAAAAGGAGAACCCCCTTATTCGCTCATACTTCATGTCCACGCCCCCTCTTAGCTCAATAATTTCTCGCTAAAGTCCTTACTTGGGTTACAATGTCAACCTTGCAACATTGGATCCATTGGAAGTTGATGACATCAGTTAATAGTATGATATTACAGAATGATCATGCTCTAGTCAATGGACCACATACAGAAAATGTAGCCTAGAGATGTTATGAGGTTTTCCCTAGAGTTCAATAGACAATTCTTGTCACCCTCAATACAGATAAGTCGGATGAAATGTAATAGTGTACCGTTGGATATACATACAATGGGATATATACATTGGATATGCAAGCATCTGTAAAAATAAATGCATATTACCTCTATACCTTTGTTTAATTACGTTCATTAAAATTACTTAGTTTCCATCATCTGACCTGAAACCTGAAAGTAAGTACTTACAACACTATTAAACTTCCCAATGTTCTTAACATATCAGAAACGTGACTGCTTGTGCAAAGGTAAAAACAATACCTTGAATTTATTGAAAGCTGCGAATATCTGACCCGAAGAAGGCTGGTTCAACTCGGGAATTCAGACGTCTACATAACGCAGAATTGCTTGTTCTGCACTCGGTTAATATAATAGAATTGATAACGTGCACTGCGACTGAAATGAGCGTTTCAAGTTGTTCGAATCATTAAAAAGAAAATCATGTCTTAGCGAACAAAAATCTACCTACCTATCGGGATCGGCCAAAACATAGATGTGAGGATTCTGTTAGATTTATAGTGTTATCCCCATGGTTACATTTGTCGCTTGTTCTTTAACGGTTGTTCACTGAGGTGATAAATTAGTAAGAGAATGGCTTCACAACTGCGCCGTGAACCTACTGTGAGAGAAACCGTTGTGCATTTAATATTTCGAAACGCAATGACAACTTAGAGAACTTGAAATGGGAATATCTAAAATTTATTTTTGATTGTTGTCTATTGCGATAGAAAGAGAGGCATCAAATGAACAAGGAACCGACAGCACACCTGTCGCAATGTCGCATGAAGACACCACAGACCAACTTGAAGGCAGGAGTCTTTGGCAATTTCTGCAATGTATGCAACAGTGTTATGTTTGGAATGGTAGGTATTTTTTCCTCAGATCATCACTTACCTTACTATGCATCATTATTCTGTCTCCGATACCATAATTTTTAGATTTTATTTTAATGATTCTTAATCTAATCTTATTTAGACAAAAGGACATTATGGCTATGAGTAAAATATATTAAGAAAATATAATATGAGGAAATCCTCATTTCTAAGGCAAAATGATTAGTTTTTCATGAGCATTATTGCGTACAAAGTGGTTATCTGAGACGATAACTCTTAACCAGAGATGCGAGAAAGTAATTTCAGAGGTGCGAGAGTTTTCAAATTTCGTTTTGAGATAGATACGTAAAAGCAAACAAGGGGCAACCTTGTGGGCACCTAACTTTTCAAATATACCTTCTTGAATTTTTTAAAAAAAGTTTTCATTTGTTTTGCATTCTTTCAATCGCGTGTACTAATTAATTGATTGTTTTTTCAATAAAATAAGTTTATTGTTAGGCGCATTAAACAGCTCCGGATTTTTTTCGTTTACCTACACTAATTTTATTTGCCTGTTCATATGAATATTTTTGTTTATTTTTAAATAAATGCATTCTTTCAATGTGTTTAGTTTCCTAAATAGAAAGATAAAAAACAAATATTCAAGAGGCATTGGAACTTATTTTTACACTCTCTTCTGATTAGTCTCATTTTAAGTGTAACAGAACGTCAAACACTATAATTTTAATAGAATTTTGTGACAAAAAATCTGTAAAATCATAAAAACTTCGAAAATATTCATCCGTGTCTTCCCTATTAAATTAATGCTGGAACCGTTAATTTATTCTAACACCACCACCCAGATCAGGAACCCAGACCGGCCTGGAAGATTGGACGACGAAGACCGGCCCAGGTGTTCTTGGCCGATACCCGATCCTCCATAATGTGCCCATGTAACGGATACCAGGTGACATCCGGAGAACTACCGATCTCTGGGCTTCGGCGTCAATCACATCCGTTCCCAATTAAATAAATACCAACCTCCTCACTCCAGATAGCATCATTGCCTCTTGTTTTATTTCTTTCCTCAGCTGGGCTCAGAAATCAGTGTTGTTTTTTCATATTTTTTTTATTTTATTTTTAAACGTATTTTCTGGTCATTTAAGTAACAAATTATTATTTTTTTTTTTGTTTACATATACCTTAACTACTAATGGTGTTATATCGCAAGTAATAAGTCAGTGTATACGTTCATATCATCCAGACAATATGGGATTGACTGCTGAGGTTATTATCATGCCCCTCGGTCTGTTACCTTAATTGTAATCATTTTACCCTTCGACTAAACGATATTGCGTGTCGATAAGGGGAGCTTTCTTGGCGTTCGAGAGATATGGAATACCCTCAAGAGGTAAAGGGGGCACCCTTAAACTATGAATTCGTCTGTAATGTAGGTATTAGTTATTTATCTAATTTTCTACGGCGCGATTGCCCCTATCGCCTCCTCCCTCGATCCGCCTCGGTCTGTATATATTTATATACAGGTCATTCTTTTGTCTTCTTGAGAAAAATCCTAAAGAAAAATTTGCATTTTGTTTTTTCATGTCTTTGGAAGATTCTGATAAAATATTCAGAAAGACACATAAATTATGATAGGTTATGGAATTTTATTAACATTGTTTCCAATAAAATCATGACTTGATTCATTGAAAAACGTGTTACATTTTTATCAGTCAGAAAAACATAATGAATACTTTTTTAAAAAATGAATGTTCTACCGGCGATTCCTACCTATTCCGTATTAAAAATAGCTGATATACGATGTGTCCTGTGCTGTGGCATGACTTCCTTTTACGCATACGAACACGCACACGCACACACACACACACACACACACACACACACACACACACACACACACACACACACACACACACACACACACACACACACACACACACACACACACACACACACATACAATTATATTATATTTTAATATAATTTTTGATGAAAGTTTATTATGGCCTTCAAGTTAATTAACACTTCCAGCTATCCAATTTTAACTAAAATCTAGTATATTATTTATATTGTTACAAACGTTTTATATTCCAAATTTGAGAAGTTTTGCATTATATTTTAATATAACTTAATATATAATATAATATATAATATATATATATATATATATATATATATATATATATATATATATATATATATATATATATATAATATAATGAAAATCTATTATGACTTTCAAGTAAAGTTCAAATTCTGGTTTACCAATTTTAACTAAAATCTAGTAGGTTATTTATATTAATATTTAGGTTAGACATACGAAATTTGAGAAGTTTTGCATCATATTTTATTATAATGTTTGATGAAAATCTTTTATGACGTTTTAAATTGTTCTCCATTTTTATGCCATTATTGGGTATTAGCTTACTACTTAATAAATTTGGATTTAAAAATTCCCTGTCATGGACAGGAGGATTTCAAAACTGTATCCGACCCTGATACTAAAGAGTTCTTAAACCAAATAGTAGGAGATGATGGTTGGGGGTTGCGGTCAAAAAAGTTCAAAAAGTACCAATATTGCATTCTAAGTTTTAGCTCTCGATTTTCTATTCTTGACTACTTTATCTTAAATTACTTTTTATGTATTTCCACTGAATTATCTTTTTTTATACCACATGTGAATAAAATTGAGTTCTGGTGACAGGAAAGGAAGATCTTCCATGAATAACAAACAAAGTTTATTAATCGCTGTGAAATACTTAATTTTTTAAGTTAAACATTTAAGTTTATATTTATTTAGAAATAACAGTTAAGAATTATTAACAAAATAATTCTTCGGATCTTCTTCTTCATACTATTTATTTCCAAAGTTTATTTTTACCTTCCTCGTGATGCTTAATCAGGTGAATTATTCTACTTACATTTTTTATTTTTTACATTTTACTATGTTTGCCACATTTTATTGAGGTCAAAGCCTTTCAGCTCTAATGTCAGTGAGAAACCGTGCAAGACATCACTCTATTTTGAGCATCAATATCTCAAAACACAATTGTAGACTTAGGATTTGATTTAAACAATTTTTTATATTCTATGTAGCTAATGATTGTTTTGTAGTTTCACACAGTTTTAATTTTCATTGATCAAATTTCAAAAATACTCTGGAAATCATTGAGTGAACATATGAAGTGTTGCCTATAATTTCAGGTTCCCTAGAATCCTTGGTGTCACTGAGAGAAGTAAATGACAACCAAAACAAAAACAAAAAAATTAAAGTGCATCAGTTAGATAAATGTCTTGTATTAATAGGAAACTAGGTTTTAAATAAATCCAAAACTATCATGAAATTAAGTAGATATATTAATAGATTATTTTTTTTTAAACATCTTATAGACAATTTATAATGAGTAACCAGCTCTAAATTGTACACCAACTTTAGGACCAAGCATTTTTACTGGAACAGACTCAAACCATTTAGCTAAGTCAAATATTATTCTCGAAGATATTTGGGTAACATCGACACTGTCAGAAGATCTGCAATGTTGATAGATAACAAACATATATCTGTGAAGTCCTGTTCCTTCTGGTGGTGCTGGTCCAACATATGCTGTAATAATAAAGAGTAAAAATATCAAATTTCTATTTTCCTTTCCCATAGATCAATGTTTATTAAATAAAAATATATAATATGAAATAATGTTTTTTGAATATAATTATTGACTGTTGTTTAACAACATAAGGAAAGACTGCCTAATATTTTTTGAATATATTTACAAAACATCTTTCACCAGCTGATGGTGTAAAAAAAAAAAAAATCATATATAAGGATTCTCAATGTCAGTTTAATAATAATAAAATATTTAAAGGTTTTTAGGAGCTTATGGAATATTCTTGGACGGTCTTCCCTGACACCGTTAGGCCCCATCCATAACAGAACATCAAGCCATGCTCCGCCTCTAGCCTTGCAACAAGAAAAAAATGAATGCAGTTTCTCACAGGCCTGGCCATAACGAAATATTGCTCCTTGCACTGATCCTCACCCCTAGCCTAGTACCAAACCAAGAAATTGCTTCTCCAATTATTTTAGCTTGGGCCCTCGCACCTCGAAACCTGAGAACTTCAAGATTTATAAAACTCTTTTTACATTATCTCGTTTTCACAACTAACAATCGTAATTGATTTTCTTTGTTTGTTTAGGAAATCCG
This sequence comes from Rhaphigaster nebulosa, assembly GCA_948150685.1. NCBI lineage: Eukaryota > Metazoa > Arthropoda > Insecta > Hemiptera > Pentatomidae > Rhaphigaster > Rhaphigaster nebulosa. The sequence goes on along the minus strand of OX411309.1, from coordinate 113,596,605 downwards.
CATTGAATATGATTTAAAAACGAAAAACGCCGTCTGACTATTATTATGCCGACGTAACAAGTTCGGACTTTCCGGTATCTGGATCACCGGGAATATAATGTCTTGGAGCTTTAAATTTTACAAAGATATACTTTAATACAAGAAGAGAAAGGTCCCAAATTTTCATTGCAAGCAAACTTAAAAGAGATGAGGTATAACACTCCAAAAACGCCATTTTTCTCGGTCAGATTCTTCTTCTTGTTCCCTTTTGACGGGGCTACAGCCTAGACAGCAGAACCAGATGGCTTGCATTCATATGTATTATGAGTTTTTTTAGTGCATTTTGTATCATTTATATAGATTTGAAGTTCTACAAAAATTTTAGATATAAAAAATCATGATTTTATCAAAACTTATAAAAATATTATTTATAAACCTATTGTGATGGAATTTAGCAAGCATTTAAATGGATTGTACTTTAGAGTGTTTAAATATATTTTGCATCATTTATCGGAATTGGACTTCCTAAGCAAGTTTTAGAAACAAAAAACTTTGTTTGTTGACAAAGTCGTTGTCATGACAACTTTTTTTTTTTGTAAGTTCTTATAGCCCCTTAAGAGCTCTAGAGTTCGTTGTCATTTTTGAATAGTTCTGTTTTCACCTCAAAAAATAGCAAGTAAATATGCAGGGGGCCAACTTCAAACTTCCCGCTACTTTGAAGCCCTATAATGTTTTCACTATCCACTGCAGCATTTTGGTTAATAAGAATAATTGCTAGAACCCTTAAGGGACTACCAGAACTCTCAACGAAACAACTGGTTACCAAAAAAGATTTTTGCCAAACATTTTGACTGAAAATATTCAGGGGTCCAACAGGATGACAATTTCCTTTGATAAACGACAACTTGGTTTAGAGTTCTGGTAGCATCTCAAGGAGTTCTATAGATTATTATTAACGAACTCTAAACAATGTAGTCAATTAGGTACTGAGAATAATTTTCACTCCTTTGGTCTTGGAATATTTACAGTCAAAATTCTTGGCTATAACTTTTGTCGGTAACCGGTTGTTTCGTTGAAAGTTTTGATAGCCTCCCTAAGAATTCTAAAAATGTCTTGCTTTGGGGAAGACAGGAGGGGGTCAACTTCATAAAGGTAATAAGAATTATTGCTTTACTACTGAGCTAAATCAGAGGTGAAAAAATGTTCAAACACATTTGATGTTTGCTGATCTATAATAATGAACAAACAAACTGCAAAAAGAAGTTATATCCTCCAAAAAACAACTCCGTTGTAAATAGAGAAATGAAAATGAAAATTCAGTTGGGTGTCTGGCTGGAGCAATTCGAGTAGTGAATGTGGTCTTCTGATAGGAAATAATTGCGATCCCTGCCTTGACAATTTTAGTTCCCTTTTCTCCTAAGCCGAGGCACAAAGTACCAAGGGATGCATTCTTCTGGTTGGAATCATTACCGGTCGTTATTCCTCAGGTAAAAGTGTTCCCTACTAAAGCGAGGAGCAAAGCGTCAAGGATGACATCCTTTGTGTCTAGCAAACACTCCTAAACCAATGCGCGAAGACCACAAAAATTAGTTTGAGACATTATTGGAGAAGTTCAATATTTACTTCCATATAAGTATCAATGGGTTTTTCACTACTCAAGGTGTATCAAGCATTGATTTGTTCCAAGATGGACATTGGCAGTTTCGGCTATGGCACTGCCAGAAGGCACAATCTTTCTTAACTAGATGCAGTCCACCATACAGGGATCGCTATAGGAGCTTTTAGGACTAGTTCCTCGTTAAGTCTATGCGCAGAGTTCAGATTAGCACCACTATCTTACCGACGTAAAAAATTGGCCATCAATTACATCATTAAATTATTCCCAAAAATTACCCACCTCGCTCACGTTACACGTTACACCTTCAAACCTAAATTTTCAACAAAATTCCGTTAAAATTAATTAATATAGATACAATAGAAACTGAATCACCACCCTCGACTTTTACAAAAGCCCAACTATATCTTCAATTACCTAACATTTCTAGAAAATAATCCAAAACAGCAGATTTTAAAAAACGCTTTGAGAAGATCATTTACCAGTGCCTGATCACATAATGGTTTTCACAGGTGGTTCTAAATCAGACTCATCCAGTGTATCAGCCTTTATTACTTCCTATTACACCCATAAGTCAAACCTGCACCAGTTTTGTAGTGCCAATAACGCAGAAGTAAATGCGATCGCAGTGGCTCTTGATTATTCCAGAACAATGCCTATAAATAATGTCACCTTTGCCTCAGATTCATTGAGTGCCTTAAAAGCATTCAACAAGTAATCCAGCCATCCAGGAAGCCAAAGAATTCTAGAAATCACTAAAACGATGATTGAAGATAGAAAATCGGTATACTATATGTGGGTGCCTGAGATAGGTAGAAATAATTGATAACGAAATAGGTGATAGGTGCCTTTTTTCTTCCTGATCGTGGTAGGACTCTTCTAAGGATGTGGCCTGAATGAGAGCATTTGCGAGGCGTGCCGCATTTGCAACAGGTATAACTGCACTTTCAGACACTGGCCTCTGTGAAATATACGTTTGTTTACAGAGGAATACTACGTTTCAAACGCTGCTCGTCCCGTAAACGCACTCACTCTGGCCACAGCCTAACATCGGTTTTAGCTGGCGGGTCCTTTAAAGAAAAAAAATTTAAAGGAATGGGAAGAAATTTGGGAAAAGAGCATCCCAAGGAGGCTCAAAAGCATTAAGAGAGAGGTAAGCCTTGGCAGACCTCGAGTCACAACAACCACTAAGAAGAAGTAGTCGTGACTTGCCTGAGAATTGGACATTCGATACTAACGCATGTTCACTTAATATCGAAAGAATTACTTCTAAAATACCAGCACAGTAAAGGAAGCCTGACAATAGTCCTATATTTGAAGCATGCCATTCTACTGTAGAAAATTGAGCCATAAAAGAATAGCAAGAAGTATTTCAGTTGCCTTAGGAAATAATGGTACTAAGATAGCCACTATGCCTATCTACATCACTACATCACTATGATGTCCCTTCGAAGCTGTTTCAATATTTACCACAAGATCTAATGATAATCTGGACGAAACATTAATGTTACCATTCCTTTCATTAAAAGATTTTTAAGATTTTTACTTATTTATTTTTATTTTATATTACTTATTCACTGTTTATTTTTTCATAAAACGTAATTTCTTTTTTTCTCTTGATTGAGTTAATCTAATAAATATGCCTGGCACCGACAACCACGATTATTTTGTGCCATAAGATAAAACAACCAGCCAATCAATTAGTTTTAGTTTAATTAAACAAAACTAACTGGAAGAAATAAGACAATTAAAGAGCTATGTGGTTGGTTGCTGATTAAAACATTTTTAATGTTATAGAATTTTTTTGTTATTTGGAAGTTGTTTCTTCTTTTAAGTTGGAAGTTGTTTCTTCTTCTAAGTTGGAAGTTGTTTTTTCTTCTAAGTTGGAAGTTGTTTCTTTTTGTAAGTTGGAAGTTGTTTCTTCTTCTAAGTTGGAAGTTGTTTCTTTTTGTAAATTAGTAGTTGCTTCTTCTTGTTTTTGTTCCGATTCTGTGGTTTTAAATTGTACACCAACTTTAGGACCAAGGAATTTGACTGGAATAGACTCAAGCCATTTAGCCAGGTCAAATTTTATTCTTGAGGATATTTTGGTAGACTCAACATTGTCAAAAGATCGGCAGTGTTGATAGATAACAAACATATATCTGTGGGCTCCTGTTCCTTCTGGTGGTGCTGGTCCAACATATGCTGTAAGAATAAAAATTAAAAATATTAAATTTCTACTCTCTTCCCTCATGGATTAATGTCTAATAAATAAAAATATATAATAGAAATAATATTTTTAAAATATTATAATTGAGTTTTGTCTCACAACATAAGAAATGACTACATAATGATTTTTGAGTATATTTATAAAACAGCAGTCACCAGCTGATGGTCTAAGGAAAAAATTAATAAATAACGATTCCCAATATATGTTTAATAATAAAAAATTATTTAAAGGTTTTTGAGATCGTGGAGAAAATTCTAGGACTGTCTTTTCTGATGCTTTCTCTGACACCCTTAGACCTCTTCTACAATGGAACACCAACCCAGGCACCATCCCTAGCCTTGCACCTAGCAAAAAAGTGGTAAGGCACTGTGCTTGCAATTCTTCTGGTTCCGAGTTCGAGACCGGCTGTGACTAATAATTATTTATTTTGGTACAAGCCCTGAAAGTCTAGTGTCAGGAGAACCTCCTGACGGTTGAGAGTGATCTCGATCAAATCAGCTCCTTGCACAACCGTTGACCCAGAAACTCTAGGGTCCTTACCAAGTATTGAACCCAAGACCTTACAAAGGCTGCAGTGGTACAGATATTTTATTTTTTTTTATAGGACTGGCCATAACGAAGCATCCTCATGTGTACTTGTACATCTCTTGTACCAAACCAAGGAATCGCTTCTCCGATTCTTTTAGCCTGGACCTCGAGACCTGAAAGATGTTTGAAGCTCTATGTTCTTGCTCTGACGAAGATGCGAGGATCGGTGCTAGTTGTGGTATGAAGGTCGGTGCTCCGTTGTGGACGAACCCTTAGGGAGGTAGGAACAAATCTGCCATCCCTTCAATCTTCACCTTCAAATACCCCGACCATGTAGATAAACAGCCTGTCAGGGATTTGGAGCTAATATGGCAAGCAAAAGTCGACAACTGTGAAATTATTACTTCCTAAAGCAGTAATAATTTCAACAATCATTAATTAGGTTTCATTCATAAGTTAACCTTGTAGGATGACTAAAGTTTCTTGCCAAGATGAAGTTCTACCAGCGTCTAAGATAAAATGTACAGTACTAGATCAGTGGTACCAATAGATCAGTGGTTCGCAAAATGTGTGCTGCATCACTTTAAGGTGTCGCAAATTGTTTTCATTTTTCAAAAAAAAAATATATTTCAATTCTCTTTCTGGGATGAAAAAGTAATTTGTAAAAAAGGGAAAAATATTTTAGAAAGCAAGCGCCTATACAATATAGAAATAATTAATGTGAAGATGGCAGTTTATAGTGGGAGGGTGGGGATACAGTTGTGGCATGCCTCAGTATGGGGAACATTTGGTTGTGGCACGCTTTATAAAAAGGTTGGGCACCCCTGATCTAAATGATCCAATTGTTTAAAAGTATTGATTACTGTGATAACATTATTAGCAATGGTTTAATTATTATAAAATTTATACAAATTTGTAATCATATAATTGCTGATTATTACATCTAAAATAGCAAATATTTTATAAAAAAGTTTGTATATGCCCTATCTAACTTTATAATTATTTCAAACAGTTTAGAGGTTTCAATAAAAAAACTTTCAACCAGTTTACAAGAGTCATCATCCAGGCATCTAAGGGAGTAAAAAAACAACAAAACAACTGGAGGATAATTTTTTTTTTCAAATAGACATAATCTTTTTCATATAATAACCAAATGACCAAAATCCTTTGGCAGAAATAATGTAATAATAATGTGTTGAGGCAAGTTTGTTGTTTGGGTTAAATTGGGAAAATCTCATAGGTAGCTGATAAAAAATCAATGAAATAATTATTTTATAAAAGCCTTTAAAGATTTGGTTATTATTTTCATAATTTTGCTATAAATGATTGGTGCATTTCACATCAATAAAATATACATTTTGATTATTATTTCGCAAATGTTTTAATCATTTGTAAAAAAAAATCATATTAATACTCATCAGGATTTGAATTTAGTGGTCTTTTCAGTATTTAAAATTATGTCATTTATGGTACTAAAGGTTGGCGACCGCTGTTTTAGAATGAATGCCATATAGCAATACCTTCTTAAGTCCTGAAAAGACTGTGGGTAAATGCAATTAAAATTATTTGACAGAAACCAATATAAGAATAATTCACAATAGAGATCAGTTTGGTATGGTATGGAGGGTTTATTTGAAAAATAAAACAGGCAAATAATGTTCTGAAGAGTGGAATTACGTTTTTTTCTGATGATAAAATTTGTTGAAAATGATGTATTCTTGAAGGTACCGAAGAACTTTGGTTACTTATGCTTGGAAGTAGTCAAATGATAAAGAAAAAAAACACCAAATTTTCCCTGATTTTAAGTTAAGTACCTACTAACTTCATGTTATATAAATTTTTCACAAAATTCATCTCTTTTTCTTAATTTTAAAAGGAAACTTTAACTTATCAAACTTCAAAAAAAAAATTATTTTTATGTCATTACGTTTCGAGCCAATTGGCTTATCCTCAGTTTTCAAATCTACAGCCTATCAAATGGTTATTTGAGATATTTTCAATTTATACTAATTCACTTATAAACCAACTATGATTTTGCATTTGTTCAAAACATCATTACATTATATAAACAGGAAAAAATTGTTATATATTTTTTATATAAATTATTAAACCATATTATTGTAACATTTAAAAAAGAGAGTAGAGAGTTACAAAATTAATTAGAATTTATATTAATTTTTTTTTAGTCCTGATTTTTAAAATCTTATGAATTTATCTAAATTTTTTTAGATTTTATTTGTCATCTCTTAGTTTTACGTTTTTCAAAATTTAAATAACCAATAAATGTAGATTACAAAAATCTTTCATAACTATTAAATAAAGCTAATAAAATAATCAGAGCTACTACAGAAAAACCGACAAAAAACAATAAGATATTAATAAAGCTCTTAATAATAATAAAATAGAAATTTGTTATATTACAGGAAAGAACAGTGTAGCGATCTTTAATCAAACCATCATTCAGACCGTTCAAAATATTAAATCATTAATACAGCAAAAAAAAATCATAAAAAAGGCAATAAAACTAAAAAATTAAATAAAAAATAAAACCATTAAAAGCAATGTATATAAACTAATATTAAACAATTTTTGCCCATACAAACAAATTGGTAATCTCTGGTATATATCTATAATGAAAATATTATTAAAATATCACAATAATTAAACTAAAAGTTATAATCATAGAAAACAAAAAAGGGTCTCATCACCGATTGTTTATAATACTCATCATCATAGGTTACTTCAAAATAGTTAATAACATTGAAAACAATAATACGTAGAAATTAAATTGAAATGTAAATAATTATCATAAACTTAAATTCATACTTAGATTAACGAAACATATTAAAAGAGCATTCATTACATAAGAACTTAGCAGTTCATATGTTATTAATTTTTGGCTATGTAATAACAATAAACTATGTAACCATGTATCGAATATGAAAAATGAAAATGATAAAAATGGCAGAAAAAAATACAATCAATGTAAGGAAAAATATTAAATTAGAGAAATGTCATAAAATTCAAAAACCATATTGAAACAACACATGACAAATATAAAACCCCCTAAAAATACCAACAATACAAAGCATAGTATTATGAATAAACACAATTTTTATTTAAATAATGTAAAAATCCTAAATAGTGCTTAAAATAATAAAATTTAAAAAAATAATAGAACCAATATATATAACCAAAAATATAAATAACGTCATAAATTTTAAATTAGTTATAAAAAATATAGGTCAACAACAGTCCAGTTATGATCAGTGAAGGGTAGGAATATAAATAGTAAGACAAGGAAGAAACCTACTTAAATATTTTTAAAAAAAAATTTTAACTGAAAAATTGTAATAAATAATATAATTTAGAAAAACGTAAAATTGAGATATTTTTTAAAATGGGGACTGAAAAAAAATTAATACAAAATCTAATTAATTTGGTAACTCTTTACTCTCTTTTTAAATGTTATAAGGCGTAGTAATTCATACAAAAAATGTATAATTTTTCCTGTTTATATAATGTAATGATGTTTTAAACAAATGTAAAATCATAGTTTATAAATGAATTGAAAATATATATGCATTTGATTGTTTGTAGATTTGAAACCTGAGGATGAGCCAATTGGCTCGAAACGTAGTAACAATGTAAAAATAAAGAATTTTTTGAAGTTTGAAGGGTTCAAATTTCCTTTGAAAATTGAGGAAAAATAAGAAAACATAATAAAACCCTTAGAAAAATTATTTCATTACTCTTACTTTACTTTTCTGCCATTGGCTGCTCGAGAATGATGTCTCAAAATCAAAACTAATTATTTATCATTGGTCATTAAATAAACCACTCCTATTTAGTGATTTTAGACTAGACAAGACAAGAGAAACGTTTAAAAAAAAAAATAACATTTTTAATTATGGAAATATGATTCATAACGATTTATGTTTTGGAATATCTGTGTTAATAAAAATATAATAATTACTTTTTTTACTTACATGCTAAGGTCAATGATTTCATGAGGTTTCCTTTCTTTAGATCTTCACCCTGACACATAAATTATTATATTATAAATTATTACATATACATTGTATACATATATATATATATATATATATATATATATATATATATATATATATATATATATATATATATATATATATGTATGTATGTATATATATGTATATGTAATAATTCTCTACTGTTACCCATTCAAGTTACACGGGTGCTTAAAGATGTATTTACCACCCGAATTGGAGCTAGTTATACGTAAATGATATATATATATATATATCATCTATATCATATATATACATATACATATATACATATATAGACTACATACATATAGATACTAGACTACATACATAGTCATATAGTCATACTAGTCACATAGTCATTATATAGTCATAGACTACATACATATACATATAGACTACATACATATATATATAGAATACATACATATACATATATACATACATATACATATATATACATATATACATATATATCATATATATATATATATATATATATATATATATATATATATATATATATATATATATATATATATATATATATATATATATGATAGCTCCAATTTGGGTGGTAAATACATCTTTAAGCACCCGTGTAACTTGAATGGTTAACAGTGGGGCCAGACAAAGCAAGGAAGCAAAAAAAAAAAAAAAAAAATCTGAAAGGTAATATTAGAAATTCTGTTTTTATCTAGTTTACTGAAAGAAAATCAATAGTTTAATAATGAATGGAAGATGAATGTAACTCAAAGAAGCAATAAAAAAGGAATGCGGTGGTAAAGGAAATCTTATGACCCAATGTTTTTATCACACCTTGTTCGTTCCTTTGTTTGTTTTAGGACACTCTAAAAGCGGGTAAACTGAGGAAACCATGCCACTGGTGCAGCACCATCACTTCTTTCTCACCAACACCAATTCTTTCCCTCTTCTTTAGGGTTTTAGTATTACCTTCTTCTGCATCGGGCTATTTTGTTGTCAAATTTTAGCAGTAAGAGTCTAGCCATATATTACATCCTTTAATCTGTGAAATATATTTAGAAAAATATGTTTTTAAAATATTTAAGAAATTTTTAGATTTTGGATCTGCCTGCTATGGTACTCTTTTTTACTCTTTAATCTGAGGTTTTTATGTTTGTCACATTGCTTTACCGAAATACCGATAGACTAGGTTTATAAATGTCTACGGGACGCACTTTTCCGCGGTTCGCACCTAGGCATAAAAAAAACTAGTTATGCCACTGTCTGTACGTCTAATAAATAGTTCCTAGGATATCTAACTCCTCTCAAGATAAGGCTGCAATACATAATGCCAAAATCGTGTTCAATTTGTTTTTTAAATACTTTATCTCGTAAACTACTATATTAGACTTGCAGAAGTATATTGCCATTCAAATTAGAGCTAGTTAAATGCACCATAAGGTAGTTGTAGTGATTATCTTCGTAGGAAGAACAGTTTAGGAAGTTTACTTTACTTTAAACAAAGTATTCACAATATTTTCAAGATTTTGAACAAATACTGAAAATGAGCTAAAATTTCAAGTGTTTTCTTGAATTGAACAGTAGTAACTGTATATTCCAGAATAATATTTAAGTTTGAAAGTTATTATTTAGCAATACTAAAAACAGAATATAATCAGCAATTGTATTGGATTTGTATCGTAATAATAACCTATAACATATGAGGCACATGGATTTTTCTAATAGATATATACTCCTACTTCTTCCTGTATAGATTTAAAAACGATAATAAAATCTGTGACTTAACATTTCTTAAAAGATGCATGACCAACTGTTATCTGTAGGTAACTTGATTGAGTACATGAGTAAGAGTAAGAATGTCTATTGTGCTTCATTAGTGAAATGAATGAATGATGATCATGTGGAAAGGCCTAGATTAGTAAGTCTTTATTTTTAACTAATAACTTTTTAAAGTTTTGCTTCCAAAATGGTTCTTTTCTTAATGAGTTATAATGATGATTTGATTTATTTGATTTTATTACATTATGTATTTAGTTTAATAAATGCAATAAAGAATAATCACTGAAAGTAATAGTACGATATTCTTACCTTCACATTCGCTTGAAGCATGTGGAGATAATATGTTCCATTGGGATGATCTGGAGCATCTGGGTCAAGGACAAACACAGTATACTTGTGACCCTATTATAAAATAACATTTTATGGATCATAAATACGCATTACTTATTTTTTCGACAATTTCAAAAAAAAAAATTTTCCTTCCAGCCACTAAACAAAATAGGCATATAAAAAAATTATATAAATAACATTTGGAACATAGCTCACTTCCTAGTCTTTTCCTTAAATTCCTTTTAATTTTACTACAAATTCTTCCGGGTATTTAAAGTTTTCAACTTCAACCAGATAAATCCAGATACTCCATCTAATTAAACATGGTAGAAACTTCAATCGAAAAATTGTGATTAGTTGATGAGACAAAAAATTTGTCCTCTCAATGCTACTTACATTGTATCATAATATTGTATATCTCCCAACACCTATAAATGCCCAATACCCAAAAGTGCATCACATGTTCTCATATTTCTGTTATAACAAATCATAATGGTTCTCTATTTATTTTATTTTATTACAGAAGTGGCTTAATGGTTCCATATTCTGCACTTCAATGGCATTACTTCAATAGTTTCTCTTCTTATATTTCCATATTTTCACTCCTTGACCAGGTCACAATGAACTGTGGACTCTATACTACTAGTAGAGCTGCTTTCTTTTTTTCTCATTTCTGTACCCTTCTTTCGGAATTCCTTACCAAAGAATCTTTTCTATTCCAAATTCCTCTAATCTAGTTTTCTTTCAATATTATTCCTCAACCTTCTAAATTCTCATTCCTCTATTGAAATGCATAGGTGTGCGCCTCCATCCTTTGTTGGAGGGGGCAGAGTACTGTGGGGATCCACTCGGGGACGGGGAGGGAGAGGCAGAGATATTTTATATACGCCTGGAAACTTTTTTAAAGAATATGTTGTCTAAAATGTATTTTAAACAATTTATGTGATAAAATTAAAATAAAAATTTAAAACTTAGGCTACAAAAGTTTTAGTTAAAATTGTTTAACTTTAGTTCTAAGTTGAATCTTTAAGCTTTGCTTCTATCCGCTATTTTATAGAGTGGGGAGAGGGATTCTGAGACTTAGCAGATGCCTATGTACCAATGGCAATCCTCTCCCCTCTCCTCTCCCCCCCTCCACCCCTCCTCCCCCCGTATGCATGCTTGTGTTCAAATTTAAATATTCATTGTATCTATTTAGTGCTTATGAATTGAAATAATCATGTTACTAGACTATTATCAATATGATCAATTGTATTATTCTCAGAGGGACTACTTGCCTTGAAACAGTTATATTTCATTCATTGTTCTTAGTGAAAAATTATATTACTTAGTGGACTTCTGAGTATATCACTATACATCCTATGACTAGAATGATTGCTTTGACCAATAGCAGATTAAGGATTTAATTTTGGGGGGTTGGGAGGTCTAAAGCCAGGAGTTTGGATTAGAGATTATATATAAAATTGGAAATGCATCCTATCCTATATACAGGGAATTCTTAATTCCTCATTGTTAAAAAATGTATAAATTTGTCACACAGCAAAAGATAACGGTCATCAGATTGCAAGGTTCTGTTTTGGACTGAACACTGAAATCCATTGAAAGTGGTTTAATATAATTAATCTGTGATTATGGTTTATTTGTAAGCACATTTAACAAAAATTGTCAGTGTGCATGTAAATGAAAATAGAAAGGCCATTGCAATTTTTATAATTTGTAATGACTTCCTTCCTTCAATTAATAGTTCTGAAAAAAAAAAAAAAAACATTAAAGCTTATGAATGGGATCGAAATGACATTTAGAAAAATAGCTTGAGCCCATTAATCTTGTAATAGGTATAAATTACCATCAAAAGTTAATGACAGATGCATGTAACAAATTGGTGATATATAATACAGTCATGAAGCTTTTCAGTGTTCCAATGTCCAATTATTGTTATCATCATTTTGACTTTTTATAATATATCGCCAAAATACAAAAATTTAACCAACAAAATCTGTTATAATGCTAATTAAAATTAATTTGAATAACAGCATTTATTAGTTTCAGTTAGTCAGTGTTAAATTTTACCATTAGGAACAATTGTTGCTGGTACTTAGTAAATATATCACGTGTAGAAATGTCATGTTTTCATGAAGAAAAAACTCATAATAAAAATATAAAAACTTTGGACCGTATTATAATTTTTTTTTTAGTTTGTACATAAATGAATATTAGCATATAACATTAATATAATACTTTTTTTTATTTTTTCTTAAATTAACATGTTTAAGAAAAAATAAAAAAACTTTAGGCCATATTATAATATAAATGTTGTTTATTATTATTTTTTTTATGGTTTGTACATAAATGCGTGTTAACAACTGTAGTATATACCTGCATTTTTGTTTTTTCTTAAACATGTCAAATCTTATAAATTAAATATTTTTTCTTATACTTATTTTTTTTTTTTGCTCCAAAGTTTGTATGATGTCTATATTTTTTATTTTTACTCCAAAGGTAAATTTTCGCTGAATTCAGTTCAGTTGTCGCGTAATAACTAAAAACTGTTTTGAAACGATTTATGCTCTACTACCTGAAAAATTGTATTTGAATAATCTAAATTGAAAACAAAATATGTTTCAGAAATTAAAAAAAAAAAAAAAACTATTACACCGTGGTTTATTATTTCCAAATAATTATACGTCCAAAAAAAATTATTTGGATTATTTTATTTTATTTAGAATAATTCCAAAATACTTTATATTTTTCCTCCATAAATGACTGAGATATGAAACCTCTAATCGGCCGCAATTTCTGATTAAAACGGCTGATGGTAATGCCGAGTTCCGAGGTTATCCTGGGGTGGCTTGTGACTCAGTTGCCAAATTAAAAAAAATCGCTCCAGTAGTCTCAAAGAAGACGAACGGATGTTTAATTTTTTTTTGGGACGCAGTGGCATCCTTAGGACGCCTTTGCAACCTTGAATTTGTTACGGCGCAGGTTCGAATTCGGCTTTGGGCGCTTTGAAATTTATTTCATGGCGGACCCATAGAATGAAACTTGACTTCCCCATTCTGATTAGAATAGATTGGTAACCTGCAGAAACAACCTGTCCTGTTTGCCTCTGTATGAGTTGTAAAGGAAGTTCGTTAAACACCAATAAACAAAAAAAAAAGTAAAAAAGGACAAATGTATTTTCAACTTAACAATAATCGCACTTCAGTAGACCTTCATTGGTTGCGATAATGTCTCCGAGCAAGGTCCGTTTTGCCTTGAAAGGAGTAGGAAAAGACCGAAAACGCAAATAATAAGAAATAAATAATAAAAAAAAAGACGGATTTCTTTCTATTTCATTTTTGGATTCTACGAATCATGAAACGTAAAACGTCAAATTTTGAGGTGTTTTTTTCTTATCGATTACAAAGGTACATTATTTAAAATAATAAATCAAAATTCAATCCTCTCTGGCCGGATTCGAACCGGCGCCGCTATTTACTTGAGAATACTGCGATGCTACATCAACATGCTTGGCCACTAAAGCCTCGCATATGGGTTATTCTTCAAAAATAAGGAGATTTTCAAATAATATTATTATTATTTCAGATAGCACTGTAATTTAAAAAAAAAAATTATTTATTTTAATTGCTTCTCAAACACTGGTGTCAAAATATCACATCGTAATTCTTTTTAGAACGGAAGATAAATAAAACTATTCCAATTTTCAAAAATGAGGGGGTGAGGGAATATTACAGAGAAATAATAACAAGAAAATAAAAACACATAGTTCTTAATTAAACTATGGCATTATTACTAAATTATTATTAAAAATAACTAATTTCTAATAATTATTTTATTAAAAATATTATTATTATTATTAAATTATTACAACGCTTATGAGATAAATTAGTTTTAGCCTATTAATAAAGGAACTGAATTAATGACATAGTGAATGAAGTACAATTTTTATAATAAATGAAAAGTGATGGAGTTAGGTTTATTCCTTATTCGTTGTTTACTGATTAGGCTTTAACTTTAGACCCATCGTATTTACACCACACCAAATCTCATAAAACCCAAAGAACTACAACAGAAATTCATCAAATATTTAACATACTTTCTTTATTCAATGAGCAGGTGAGGGAATGAGGATTGCCAAACATACTGAGCATTTTTCAATTTAACATCTCACAATCACAGCATTTTAAATTGGGGTTTCTCTGAATATCAGTTACAAGCGGTAGCCTGCCACATAGGGCCCGAAGTCTCTCAAGTTAAACATTTTGAAACTGAACGAAAAGATTTAAAAAACCTCCTTAAAATAATCTAACAAATATATAACAATCGAACAAAATATTAAATTGATGGGCTCTTAAGTTGAAACTTTTTTTGGGAAGGAGTTCCGGCATTTTTAAGGCGGAATAAGCGACACCGAGGGCCCCTACTTGTCTTGACCCGCCCCTGAATGTTTCAATACAATTTCAGAACCCATTCCAAATTAACCCCACGCACTTTCATAAATCAGGTTGGAAGTACTGATTACTTTTGTATTAAAAAAAACTGGAAGATTCCCAACCTCATTTAATAGTACACGTTATATCCTGGACATTCAAGCAAAACTCACCAAGCCAAAATTGAAAAAATTCACATTTCACGTTCACAGTTCCTTTCTTCACTCAAGAAACCATGTGTTTCCACCTGGCAAGCATCGCTTAGTCATTCAATGCTTAATTTGATGGAGAAATTAATTTAGTCTGTGAATATAGTTTTTTCACCAGGCAGAAATCATTTATCATAAAAATTTACAAACGAAATCAGTGCCTTTTGCTCGAACGCTCACGATATTTTTGTATTACACTTATTCTTTTATTTTTCATTTTGTTAACATTCCGACCCTCGCTTATGTTAAATTTTTGAAACTATTACAGTGTTTTAAATTTAGAAAAACATTTAATAAATGGTCTATACAGAAAAGTACTTTGAGAAAATTATTGACGAATCCTACATACGTAATAATGCCATTCAAATAAATATCTTAATTTTGGAAAAGATAATGTTTTGAAAACATGATTTAATGCTTGAATATTATAATGAGATTTTCTAACTGATAATGATATTTAACAGCTTAGTTGATCGAGAAATAAATCATTGTTACGACTAGATCCCGGATTTCGTGAAGTAAAAAAATTGTAAAACGTGCAATAAAAATGCCAAAATGTGCAACGAAAAATAAAATTATGCCATTTACCTCGTTTATTCTTAAAAATGTATTTAGTTTTCTTTCATAAATTACTATTTTTTTCTTCACGAGCACTTATTATTAGGGTATGTTTTGCTACTTTTCGCATAAGTGTTTTTTATTGCCAACTGATAATTTTTTTAATGACGTATAGCTGGTCAAGTGGGACAATCCCAAATTTCTGCCGATATTTCGATAACTCAATGCTTGTCGAAAAAATTGAACCGATCTAAGTGGTGGATTGTCTTTCAATTCTGATCACTTTTGCCATTTTGTATTTATATTTGAATAAGATATAATTAATTAGATGAAAACCATGAGCAGATAACTAAATAACTAGTTTGTATCACAACTGTTACAGCATGAATAATTTTTTTGCTCGACCAAATTCCGAGTTTGTTTTTAATTAGGTTGTACGGATCTTTATATTCACCTCCACTCGTAAAAATTTAACGGGGTGTTGTTTGTTATAATATACACTAATTAATTTTCAATAAATGTTTGAAAACATTTTTGTTCAAAAAACTGTGTGCATACGTAATTATTTTGCCAACTATAGACAGAGTGTAGCACTGTAGAACATAAAAGGAAGTGAATGGATTGTTAAGGATTAACTAGCTTTCCACGAATCAGATATAAAAAGAGCAAAGCAAATTTTAATTTTCAGTTTCAGCTCCACAATATTCCAGAAAATTGAATTATATTTAATGTGTAATAAACATAAAACGTGAAATTTACCCAAAATTGTTTAAAATGTGCAATTTCGTGCAAAATAAAACTTGCATATGTTAATCCGGATGCCTTAATTCATGTAAAAAACTTCAAGCAACCGAAAAAAAAGGACAATGCCGCTAGTTATAATCTTAGCTTATTTTCTTTATTTGCGAATATTGCTTAAATTGCAGTATATTACAAGCATTATCATTATCTGTGAATAGTTTTCTTTTACAAATGAGACACATTAGTATCTATATATTAAAATTTTATGTTGGTATAAAATTTAATTAAATGTTACCTGCCTAACCTACCTGCTATATTTGATTTTTTTTTTTTTTTTAAACCTGTATTAAAGTTAACAGAGCCAGCATGATGAATACTATCACAAATTATATATTAACTGTATACTATACTTCATTGTACTTCTATTTTTTGTATATGTAATAAAATGTATTGAATTCGAAAGGAGAGAAGGATTCCTTAGAATTGATTTGCCTAGAGGGCCCTACATAGCTTAATCCGGCCCTGGTTACAATCTATTCATTAGAAATAAATATACAACCACAAACATATAATTGTCCAACAATAATCTTTCGAACGGCAGCGGGTCCGAAAACTAATAAATTACCGCTTGATTTATACATTTAAATAAAGTTGTTTTCAACCTTATTCAGTTCTAAAGATGAACGAAACTAGGGAGACAAAGGGGACACCCTGGCGGCAGGATTTAGAAGGTGGCAAATTTCGAGCGAATTTTAATTTCAAGTCAAGTAAAAACTCTTTGTTTCTGCCTTTTGTTTGTTTTGATCATGATAAAATCAATAAAATTGTTGTAAGGACCTCTCGAAGGACCTCTATCCTCGCCAAAAGTAGTATTATTTGTAGAGCGTTACAATATAAATTTCCCCCTCCTCCTCCCCCTTACCCGACCCACCCTTCCTTAGGCGATTCCTAATATGCTTTTCGGGCCTAATAGCATCAACGGGTATGAACTCGGAGATTGTTAAAAACAGTGGCTTTTCGTAGCGAGTGTTATGAGATTTTGATATTTATTTCGAAATATATTACTTAAAATACTGTTATAAGACTGTTGACTTTTACTGGAAAAGGGAGGATGTGAAGACGGCAAAATTAAGCTTGCCCTCCTGGCAAAAATCCTAGTTCCGGCTCTGATTCTAAATAAAGGGAATTAGGTATAGGACCAACAAAAGAGAAAGAAATGAACTAACATCCTTCTCTAAAGAGCTTCCTAAGTATATAATTGACTTTTCCAAGTATTTAATACGTTTACAAGATTTATAAATAATTATTATTTCAAGAAAACAATTTATAATTATAAGTTAACTATATACTATTTTTTTATTTATTCGAAATTTATCATGTGTACAAAAATTATAAATGACAAATAAGATAACTTGAAACATATTTTATGCTTGTGGCTAAGTTAACGGCCTAAAAATATACGTAATGTTTCAAAATAATGCTTTAAGTCTTAAAATCTATATAACACTGATTGATCGCAGTTGATCGATTAAATTGTATCACGGTATTTTAGTATCACAGCCCTATAGTTTTAAACAATTAAAACCATCTATTGGCATCTAAAATTTTTTTTTTCTTATTTTATTGCACCTGCTATATTTTAGAAATGTGGAAATGTCTGTAAAAATATTATACAACAATTGCGATATAATTTCGACCATAATAAATTTATCAGTTATTAAAAATAATAAATAAAATTAAAAACAAAAAAATAGGTGGCAACAAAATTTTTAAAAAATGTTTAGGTGGCAATAGATGGTTTTAATTGTTTTCACATTAGTAGATGGTCTATGATACAGAAAAGCCATGATACAATTTCATCGATCAAATGCGATAAATCAGTGTTATATAGATTTGAAGATCTGAAGCACTATTTTTAAACATTACGTATATTTTTAGGCCATTAACTTAGACACAAGCCTAAATATGTTTCAAGTTATCATATTTGTCATTTATAATTTTTGAACGCATGATAAATTTCGAATAAATAAAAAAATATAAAAAGCCCCCCTCACCCAGTTATTTCCACTCCCACGCTTTACAATTTATCCTTCTCATTTTTCAAATCCTCTTTTCCTACCTACAAATCCCACATTAATTATCTATGCACCCTTCACAAACGCCTAGCCCATAATTTAGAACATCGCATTTTCCTTCTCAAATGTCGCTCTAATTCCATTTTTCCAAACTTCATAAACAATTCCCTAAACCAAATTACCATATCTAAATCACTTAATAATACATTAGCATCGCATTCCTTCAAGTTTAAAAAATCCCTACTTAATTTAAAAATTCGTGAAGTGATACAACACATAGATTTCCTTAACCAAAAAATTTCCTCTCTTACCCATTTTTTACGAACCAAAATAGGTGATGAACATATGAAAAACCTTTCCACATGTATTTCCACCATTTTTAATATAGCCCGATCCCAAAAGAAACGACAACTTACCAGCAAATTCAATAACCTCTACCAACAATCCCTTTCTCATAAAATTTATCCTAAAGGAGACGATAAATGGGTACTTAATATCTCATCCGAAAACATTCCCTCCAACGTCATTAACATTTTAAGTTTAGGCCCAAATTTTTCCCCCCCAAACTCCTCATTCAAAAAAATGATTCCAGAAATGCTTACTGATCTAGAATATATCCACAATGACCCCCTGTTCCACCGCTCTAATGATAGTAAGGAGTTGTCACGAGTTTCCATTACCAATATTCTTTCTAATTACCTCCTACACCCACCCTCAAATTCTTCCAATTTTTCTCCCCAATTTTTCAAAGACCTCTCTTTTACCCGATCCTTCCTAAAATCCCATGACAACATTATCATTACAAAAACAGACAAAGGCAACAAAACAGTTATAATGGACCTTTCTGAATATTATGATAAAATGACTTTACTCCTATCAGACCGAACCACATATATCCCCATAACCCGTGACCCTACTCCTTCACTAAAAACCCAATTCAATCAGCATCTCAAAAACCTTTTAAATTTAAAACTAATCACTTACCCTACCTACAGAAACCTTATATCCTATAATTCCATAGCTCCACGTTTTTATGGACTCCCCAAAATTCACAAACCTGGCATCCCCCTCCGTCCCATCACTTCCAATATTAATTCTCCCTCGGTCAAACTCAGCAAATTCTTACTCCCCTCCTTACAAATCCTTAGCCACAACAACCCTTATGACGTCCAAAATTCCTTTCACCTACGCGAACAATTATTATCCTTTACGATTCCTGACCACTACATACTTACCTCCTTCGACGTCGAAAGTTTATTCACCAACATTCCCATAGATAAAGCCCTCCGTATAATTGAAGACAACTGGACATCCATTGAACCCCATACTCCCCTTAACCGTTCCTCATACCTAGAATCCCTACAGCTTTGTTGTAAATCCGGTTACCTTACTTTCCATGGACAGTTCTTTAATCAAATTTCAGGACTTGCCATGGGAAATCCTCTTGCTCCTGACATTGCTAATATTGTCCTTAATGACCTACTTAATTCCGTAACTCCCCTATTCCCAAATGACATTATCTTCATTAAAAAATATGTAGACGACCTTCTCCTCATCCTCAATCCTGATAAAATTCCTGATATCCTATTAGCCTTCAACTCTTACCATCCCCGCCTACATTTTACCGTTGAACGAGAATTACAAAGTTCCCTTCCTTTCCTTGATCTCCTCATTATAAGAAACCCTGACAACTCTATATACACAGACTGGTATACCAAACCGACTTACTCTGGCAGACTTCTAAACTACTATTCCCAACATCCTTACCACCAAAAAATAAACGTCGCCAAAAACCTCATACATCGATGTCTTTCCCTTTCCGACTCCCACCTTCATGATACCAACATTAATCGTATCAAACAAATCCTCTTAACCAATAACTTTCCCCTCAATACCATCAACAAACTCATCCACAACTACAAAAACCCTCCCCTTCCCATCACCTCTACCACTACTTCTTCACCACCCACTACCACTCCCTTCTATAGATCTCTTCCATACATCCCCGCCCTTTCTGAAAACATACAGAAATCCTTACGTTCCTCAATTCCCAATCTGCGAATTGCTTTCAAATCCCACAACAAACTTTCCAACCTCTACACACGTGTAAAAGATCCCATTCCTCTTAAACACCGTTCCCATGTCGTATACCGCATCCCCTGTTCCTCTCCCAACTGTAACTCTACCTATATCGGCGAAACTAAAAACCTCCTTAAAGATCGCATCACCCAACATAAATATTCCATCTCTTCCCGTAACCAGACTGCCTCTAAACTCTCAGAACACGCTTTATCCTTAAACCATACTTTTGATTTTGACAGTACTTCAATCCTCGCCACAGTCCCTAACCATGACAAACGACTCCTCTCAGAAAGCATCTTCATCCAATTAGAATCCCTTCCCGTCAATCAAAAAACTGATATACAAAATCTTTCTCTAACCTACTCCCAAGTATTCAATTTATTAAAAAAAACATAACTTTTCATTACCTTTTTTTTTTTTTTTTTTTTTTTTTTTTTTTTTTTTTTTTTTTTTTTTTCCCTCTCCGTGACAACTCCTTATACAAAGTATTTATTTAAAAAATTTCCGTGGTAAATTAAACCCCTATTGTTATTATTTAACTTATACTTATTGTTTACTTAACTTTAATTTTATTATTATATTATTTTTTTAACTCGTCACGACGATTTTTTTAACCCGCAACGACTCCTTATACAAAGTATTTATTTATTTTTTATATTTTTTATTTATTTATTTTTTTTTCCTTAGTAAATTTAACCCGTAATATTATTTAACTTATACTTACATTTAACTTAACTTTAATTTTTTCAAATTTAATTTTTTAACATTAATTTTTTTTTTATATATATAGTTTTCTAAATATACTTATATCAATACGTTTTTACAGTTTTCAAATCAATTGTTATGTCTTTTGATCACACCGCATTTAAATTTAGTGTTAGTTTTATTTCAAATCAGTAAGTTGGTAACATTGTTTTAACGGTTTTCCTAATTCCCGGCAATCCATTATTAATATTCAGTTGGCGCTAGACCACACGCCTCGCTGGTATGTAATTATCACGTTTTCTTTATATTTCCTCCTCCTCATTCTTTTCTATCCTTCTTCTTTCTTCACCACATAGGATTTTTATCTATTTTTGTTTTTGGGGCTTACATTATTTTATATTTTACTCCTTCATCTCATAATTACAAAAATCAATTACAACAATGTCAACTTCTTTAACATCATAGTCATCTTTTGCATAACTTACAACTATCTCTGTATGCTTTTATATACTGTATGCATTTATGCTTTATGCTTTGCTATGCATGTATGCTTTACACATTACCAAACCTTCATATTATGTGTCTTTTTAATTAATAGATTTCATATATTTCACTATTCCCTGTGTAAATATCGCATTGTTTTTAATTTTTAATTTTTACATTGTTATTTCATTTATTTTATTTGATTTTATTTTTTCAATTGTCTTTTGTATTATGTAATTTAGTGTTATCCTTTTCTTTTTATTCTTTATACTTTTTATCTTACTTGTATTTTCTGTTTTTATCATTTATCATTTTTACTGTTACTGGTACTGCCTCTTTTCTATTTTTTCATTGTTGTTATTTTGTTTTCATTTTTAGCCCTGAAGATGGCCTAAAATTTAGGCCGAAACGTAGGCACAATTATATAAGACCACACTTATTAAGTCTATTTCTTTGACCGCACCCCCGATCAACTTCGCCCTTTAAAAATAAAAAAATAGTATATTGTTAGCTTAAATGTTTTTTTCTTGAAATAATAATTATTTATAAATCTTTTAAACGTAATAATTACCTGAAAAAGGCAATTATATATGTAGAAAGCTCTATAGAGAAGGATATTAATTCATTCCTTTCCCTTTTATCGGTCTTATACCTAATAAATTGTTTTATTTAATATAAAGTGATGAAATGATTAAGAAAAAAATTAATTTCAAAGGTCCAGAAACACCCTGCATATAATTGTTTCACTCTCAATAATAAAGGACGTTCCATGCTCATAAATGAAAAAAGAATTTTCTGTTTATCGTCTTTTAATCAAGATTTATAGAATTTTGGCCACTAAATCGACAATTTTTCCCACTGTTCGGCGCGGCATAGTGTGGCCGATTGAGAATCTAGCGGGGCAAAAATTCAAAAATGAATTTTGTGATTATGATGAGGAATGTATTTGTACAATTATGTAGGGTGTTAATGAGTGAGAAAATATGTGAATAATACAATGCCAATACAGCACTTGGCCTAACAACTAACTGATATCTTTTCAACTCTTTCATTGTTGGGGTTTTGCTAGATCGTTCAGCCTCTAAGCAGTGGGCAGTATAAGGAATTTGTAGTTATTTTTTTTACTATTTCACAATGAAAATACTAATACCGTCTTTTCCAGTAGTAGGCTGTTTTACCCATTCAAAATCGAAGTCAATCAACAGCGTTCATCTATACAAAAACCGGTCCACGTTTTAGTCTAACTTTTTACGTACACCAACGTGTGACTTAAAATTTTGATTCTTTGTGTCTAATAACATGTAAAATTAGTAAACATGTAAAACTTATTCGCCCGTTTAAAAGCAGCAATAAGCATTATGTTTCATGTGGAAAACTCGTGCTTTCGAAAAGTGAATTAATTCAGACATTGAGAGCAGGAGGGCATCGTTTTAACAATTCCCTTGAAGAAACAAATTATTTGATTGAGCGTATAAAACAAAAATTTAATCTGGAGACAATCTATACATTTTTTGAGAGAACAATTAGACTCTCCCAGAATAAAAATTCAAGACTCTCTCCACATGATTTTTTATTGTAAAAGTTTCAATCAGGGCTGCAATTAAATCAGAGATATAGATATTTGTACAGTAAAAAGTCAGAAGTAAATAATATAAGGATAAAATATAACTAATGATTATCTTTTAACAATACATGTATTCATATAATTATTTAAACGGAATTAACTATGGGAATAACTGATAACTATATAAAAAGAATGAGAAGATAGTTCAGAGGAAAATAGACGGAGACACTACTGTATAATGTAGAAACTTTATCCTGAAGATGGTGCAGAACCACGAAATGTTGGTGGTATTGTTCAGTTTTAAATAAAACCATAGTATGGAAGACTTGTAATATCTTCATCTTACTATTTGCAATTATTACTTCCAAATTTAAAAAAATATTATTTAAATGAATGTTATAACAATACCAGGCAGTAAAAAAGAAATTGATGATCTTGGTCCAAGTGATATGTAGTAACAGTTGTTTTGTGTTTTGGCTTTATAATTGTTAATGAAATAGTAAAGATATACTGATTTCAGACAGAAAAAGGTTTCAATATCATTTAATGGTCATTTTAAACAATTACAAATTAGTCTGGATGAGAGGAAAATATTTCACAATCAATATTATGGCTTCTACGCTTCATTCTCAATCAGCCACTCTATGCGCCGGTTCGAATCCAACCTGAATGGGTTGAAATTTGTTTCGTGGCGGAAACACGGAATGGATCCATGGACCAAGTATCCATTCGGGTTAGAATAGGTTGGTAACCTGGAGGAAAAAAAAAACCTCCTATTCGCCTTAATACAAGTAGAAAAGGACAATAGACACCGATATAAAAAATAAACAATAAAAAAGTAAAAAAAAAAAAAAGTAAAAATATAGCTTCTTAGATTATCAGTAGTGTTTAGATTTTTTTTTTGTATATACATCATTTAAAAACTCCTTAAAATATCACCTGTATTGCTTCGGGGTAAACAATCGTGGGCTGCTTTTGCCAATCTTTCTTATCATAAACTGTGTCACAGTTGTCCTTGGACAGTTGGATTTTGTCCGAGGAGCTGACCAGGAGGCTGCCTCCAAAGTTACAGGCGGAACTCCAAGAAGTCTTTGGAGGTAGGTAGCACATCCCCAGCGGCGCCAGTGCCAGCATGATCCCCAGTGAGCCG
The DNA here is from genome assembly GCA_948150685.1 of Rhaphigaster nebulosa. Lineage (NCBI taxonomy): Eukaryota > Metazoa > Arthropoda > Insecta > Hemiptera > Pentatomidae > Rhaphigaster > Rhaphigaster nebulosa. The sequence continues at coordinate 113,572,149 of OX411309.1, read as the reverse complement.
AAGAGAAGCAGCATCGCAAGCAGGAAATGACCTTTAGGATTCAAGTTCGCATACTTCGTCGACATCTGCAATCAGAGCAGGCTTATATATAATGGCTGTTAAGGAGGGGGAAGTCGACCTTCCGGTCGAGTAGTACAATGAGCATTAATTTAATATGATATCATGAATAATATAATAGTCCTCATAGGAGTATCGTTCTTTTCAAACAAATTACACCGAAAATGCTTTAAAATCCAACGGATAATTGTAAAAGCTCATCGCTTACAATAGATTCCATTGTTAGTTATACCAAAAATAATTTAAACAATCTTAACGATTTTTTCGTGATAGTTTATATTTCAGCGCTCTCACTCACAGCAGACTTTTATACCAGCGACTAGAGAGAAAGATAGACGCTGGGATTTACCGGTGTCCTCCTTTACACTTTGGTGGGGATACCTGTGTGCAACAAGTCGAGTATCGAGTTAAAACTTTTTAGGAAGCTTCCTAATACCAAATCCTGCAAAAATATTCAGAGCTTCAAATAAATCCTCTTGTTGATTAAATCATTGATAAATCAGTCTCGCTTTCTGAGGAGATTTTTGTTGGGCTATTGCAGATTTTTAATTCGCAAAACTATTTCTAAGAGATTTACAAAATAAAAAACAGGTTGATATTAATTAATCGGTCACATTATAATATTAAAAATGCTGTTTAAAAAAATGTTTGTACCCTTAATCTACAATAGATAAGTCCATACAGAGAACATTGCTGCATGCGACGTCGCATGCGATGTCGAACAGTTTATGGTCTATTCTTGTTGGACTCGACAATATGAAGCTCTCCAAAAAGTTATTGTTTGATTACTAAGTCAAATATTTGATTTTGGAAGTCTGTATGTTTTTTTATCGTATTGTAATTGTACAGTTTATGTGTTTGATTTACGATTGTATACCATTTTATTTTTTTCTAGTTTATTTTTTTGTAAATATGGTATGAATGTGTACTTATTTCTCAGGTATATCTCTTATCGTCTTTAAATGTGGTTTTTCATTAATACTTACATGGTCTTTTGCCATGATATCCTCCATGCCCCTCCATAATCTGCTACAACCAGTGGCGCACGCAGGAGGGATCGGGGGATATATCCTCCCCAAGTGTACGAAAAAATATGATTTTCATGCTCACCAACAAAAGGATATATTTTGTATATATGATTGAATATATATGTTGAATGATGATTGAATTTATATAAAGGATATATATTGTATTTTGAGTAATATTTTTGGTAATTTCAACTAAAGTTTTATATCCAATATTCATGCTTATCCTTAAAACTTAGGATTTGTCTGTAAGCCAAATTTGGCAATTACAGACATTTAAATGATTATTTGCCTTCTTCTTATTAAACACCTCCCGAAAAGTTTTTTATATCCCCCTCGAAATTTTTTTTTGAGTATTTTGCTCACGCCCATGACTGCAACGTTTCTTCTTAACGCTTTTGATAATTATACCGGTTTGATAAATGCATTAAAATAAAAATTAGTGTCCCCGAATATCCATTGGTACAACAATTGTTTCATGATACTCAATCACGCTATTGTATTATTTTATTAATTAATTTCGCGTACTCAAGAGCTCATGATCTTAAGTTTCGAGAGGTGGATCCTTTGCAGAATTGGTATGAATGACAGAGATCAAATTCAAAAATGGCAAGCAGGTATAATAATATAAATGTCGTCAGCTAAGACTGAAAGTTTTCGTTTTGCGCGGCATGTTTCTAGAATGAAAGACGATGAGATTGGCAAGAAACATACGGGAGAAAAGCTATACACCAAAAGGAGAATCGACAAGACTGCAGTTTGTCGATGGAGTCGTGGAGGATGTTTTGTCCATTTTTGGAGTAAGGAGCTAGAAAGTAGCAGCAATCCACCGTGATGATAGCGGTTGATGCTGCGGGAGGCCCTCACCACGAGACGTAGCACCGGAAGGACGGTAGGAATGAAATATATTTTGTTAGAGTTGTATTGTTTCTATATATTGTGTAGTTACCTCTTCTGCCATGATCAGCTAAATGGCCCTTACTCCAAATCATTTTTTTAAATACTCCTTTTTTCTATGTTTTTTTTATTGTACCCGAATTGTTTATTGTTTGTTGTACCGGAATTGCTGTAAAGCGGTCCTTACATGGTCAATATTACTGAGAGTATTATTGAAGTTATAAAAATTCTGACAGTATTATTGAGCGTGTTAGGTTGGTAATGATGGAATGAAGATATTGAGTCAATGATATTGAGTATGATCCTTCAGTACGTCACTTCAATACAATTTCGGGTAGGAGTGGGGATACTGACAGTATTACCGACGGTGTAAGGTAGTTTCCTCATTCCAAGCATCATTCTTCAGTTTAGAAGCCAGTGACTGGTGCGTATAGAATTTCGTTCTTTAATTTGTGTTATTTTATAATCACAGGATGTCCAGTGTAACAATTATTTTTAAAATTAATATTTTTGTCGGGTCCGATGAGAACAAATTGCGAAATTCAAACAAAAGAATATTTTAATTTAATTCATGATTAGCGGGTTCAGGCGTGTATTTTAATTTATTTTTGAGGAATCCGTTTGTTTAATTTCTGACTTGTTTAGTTTTCCAAGTTTCTGTCACTGTCAATAAATTTAACTGTCGGGAAGGCACAAAATTTCATTTTTTCAGAATTCCAGAAGTAACAAGTTGACGGAATAGACAGCAACATCCGGCGGCATGGCATAAAAGAAATTTGTTGACTTGTTTTTCTATTGTCGGGTCCTTTCATGTTTCTTTTTATTTTAAACTCGGGCAAAATAATTTGTAAATGTAAAAAAGTTCACTGGCATTGTTATTTTTAATTTTTTAATTTAAGGCTGTCCTTAAATATTTTCATCAGTATTTTTCATCAGTAAATATGGATCGTGTAAGGGCCGCTTAAAAACTAACCCTTTCTATGGCATTAGAAAGCCCTAATCCAATGATTATAATCTAATCATTGGTTTTATGGCTTTCTAATGTCATATAAAGGTTTAAATTTTAGTGAAATTCGGGTACAATACATTCTAAAACCGAGTAAACTGAAGAAACCACGCTAATGGCTCTGCACCGTCGCTTCTCTCTCACCAACATCCCTCTTCGCACCTTCTCGAACGCAGCTCATTCCAAACTACTCCAGAAGGATTTTTGTTTTTATTGTCGTCTTGTGATGGATCACTTTGTCCCATTTTAGTAATTAGTGCAAATAATCTTCCTTTCATTACGCTGTTTAATCTGTGGAATATACTGTTTCTATAATATTCCAGAATTTTTTAGATTTTGGATCTGTCTAACATCCTGTGGTTTTTATGTTGGTCAAATAGTCACATTGCTTTGCCGAAATACCGATAGACGGTTCTAGCTTACGGTTTCCAAATCCGTATTGATCTATTTATTTGTCCATTTGTCCATTTTGATTTGAGAATAAAATTATTATCTTTTCAAGTTTTATACTTAAAAGTAAAAAGATTTTAATTAGAACGTACAATTATAAGATAGTATGAAAAAAATTTAATTTGTTTTTAATATTATGTTATATTTTTATTTTTAAATATTTTATTAAATATTTTTATTATTTAAAAATTTATTACATGAAAATCTTAGCTATCATATTATTTTACATGTCAATTGACTAATTAATCCTAAAATTTAAAATAAATAAATCGGTTTTAAAGTTGAGCATACAATTAGATTTTTTTTTATTATCAATTTTTTTTGTCACGTCATTTTGCAATGTTTTGCTATGCTACAAATTGTCTACAGCCGCTCTTAGTTGTCTATGGTCCATCTTGAAAATTTTGGCTTTAGCTGTAATAATATTACTTTTTCATTAGATGTTTTGTTAATATTATTTTTACTTTAGTATCTATAGTATTCTATCTACATCTATTGACGTTGAGTTTGTGTTAAACTATTTAACATACACATGTTTTTCGTACATACCTTCCAATTAGCGAATTGCCCATCTAGGAAGTATCGTTCGTATAAAGTTGGAGAGGTGTGATCTTCATTCATCATGAAATTGTCTTAGAGACGATTTAGAAAAAAAATACAAGAGTTTAAAACGCTAAATGCTTTGGCTACCGGAGTTTATAATTAGACATTATCTTTAACCTAACCCAATCAAAGCATCGCCATGTGTTCGCCATACTATATTTCGTGTCATTTAAACAGCACCAACACCGAGCCAGAATCATTTCAATTATTATTATTTTATTTTTCTATTAAACTAATTATACTTAAGTCGGTCTTATTTATACTTATTTCGAATACCACTAGTTCAAAAATAGACTCTTTCCATTACGTCGATATCTCAATGGTGATGAGTCAGTCATTAAGAACCGGGGTGTTCAGTAAATTTATAAATATTAAGGTGCATCCGTTCGTGGAGCTCCGAGCGTGCGCTGCTTGTCCAATATTCGTTGGCATTGTTAATTTAAACGAACGTCCGGCGATCAATGGGAAACTCCCAAACATTCAGTAGTCATTTTGCAGAGCAGTTGTAAACATGTTTAATAATAGAATAAATCTAGAATTATATTTAAGGTAATATTTAACAACTATTGAACCTTCTGATTTAAATATTGGATGGGTTATGGATATGAATAAATAAAATTGTGATTATTGTATATAAGAGTGATTCTTGTATTGGAACGAATCATAATAAGTTATTGTTTTAATAAATTGAAATTCTGGGAATAGGACAGTGATAGTTTTTGTTTATATAGGATTCTAATTTGATGTACCTACATCAACATACAGATGCTTTCTGAGAGGAGTCGTTTGTCCTGGTTAGAGACTGTGGTGTGAATTTTATTTTATTGCCACTTTTCATGTTGATACTTAATTTATCAGATATAGATTTTATTTCTACCTTTATATTTTTGGTAAGAATCGATCCAAATGTTAAGCAATGATGGGCATGAATATAAAAAAAAAAAATGATTTATCAAAATTTTTGTATTCATGAAATAAAATCAATTACTTTTAATTATTAATTTATTATCTTATTAATGCGTTTTCTCCATTGACCGCATTAAATGTTAATTTTATTTATGATGTCAACCTAATTTGACTAATGTTTTTTGTATCTTATTAAAACTTGATGACGTTATTTATATTTTTTTTATATTTGGATATATTCTATATATATACTAGGTTGTTACAAAAGTCCTTGTGCATGAACATAACCTTTAATTCTCTTATAAGAAAGTTTTTGTTCCTACTATTTATGTCAATGTTCACTTTGACTAATCCTTTAATTCCTTTTGATTTGAGTTGGCTTTATGGGGTCATTTACATTTTTAAAACGCACTTGCAATGTTAGTAATCTTTTGAGACATTACTGCTTTGGCGCAAAGGAAACCGCCGAAGGAATTTGTGCCATAGGAGAGTCAATTATCCATCGAAATACCGCCGCACTTTGGTTCAGGCGTTTCAACAATGGGAATATGAACCTTGCAGATGAACCCAGATTAGGGCGCCCATCGGTCGTTGATGATGATGTTCTTCTTGAATGTGTTAACAGGACCCACATGCAATTACTCGTGATTTATCGATCGTAGTAGAGGCAATGCAATTCTAATTCTAATTCAACAGTGACTAGTCATCTTAAAAACCTGGGCGTACGGAATTTAAGACCAAGGTCCGACCCATATGACTTGACAGAGGCCAAAGCCTAGCAGCGAGTTGATATGTGCTAAATTTTGCTTAAAAATCCGAAAGATGACAGGTTCTAGAAAAAAATTATCACGTGACGAAAAGTGGATATTTTTAAAAAATCATAGCAAACATAAGCAGTGGGTACGGCCAGATGAAGCTGCACAACCGGGGATTCGCCAAGATCGGTTTGGGAAAAAAGTGATGCTTTGTGTTTGGTGGAACTTCGAAGGCGTTTTGCATTTTGACCTTTTTCCTGATGGTTGGGCAGTGGACTCAAATCTTTAAAGTGAACAGCTAAACAGGGTTTATGCAGTTTTGAGTGCAAAGTACCCCGCTTTGGCCATTTTGCAACACGACAATACCCCTGCACATCGTTCTCGTTTGACCAAGGAAAAATTATCGAAACTACAAGCAGTAAATATTTTGCCTCATCCTGCGAATAGCCCAGATATTGCACCATCAGATAATTTTTATTTTTAGATCAAAGGGTCATTTTTAAAGGTCGGATCTTTGATACTTATGGTGATTGCGTCCAGAGTTGACCTTGCTTTCCGGAAGCCAATCTGAGTCCGTGCTAGGCCCCCTACATCTTGTGTGGTCTCTTGTATCCTGCCAGCTATAATTTTCTCCAAAGCCTTGCCAGCTGTGTCCAACAGACATATCGGTCGATATGCTGAAGGGTTCAATGGGCTTCCATTGCCTTTTGGGATCAGTACAAGGCGCTGCCTTTTCCATGGCCGCGGAAAGAATCCTTCACTTAAACAAGAACAGAAGACTTATTGAAAAAGATTTGGCCTTGTCTCCATTGCCGCCGTAAGTGCCGCATTTGGGATGCCATCCAAACCTGGTGCTTTTCCTATCTGAAGGCTAGTGCAGACATCCTTGAGTTCTTCAACTGTCACGGATGGTACGACAAATGGCTGCCACAACCCTGAATGCATTAATTCTTCTTGTTCTGGGAAAAGAGTTGCCACTATCTTCTCAATAACAACCGGGCACGTAAGTGATCTCGAAGATCACTCTCACGTGAGTGCTCTTTAACTTCTTCATGACGGGCCGGTAAGGCCTTCCCCATGGATCCACGTCCACCTCTTCGCAGAGTTCCTTCCAGCATCGCCTCTTGCTCATTTTGATTGCTCGCCGCAGTTCACGCCTCATAGCTTTGAACTCTTTTTGGAGTATTTGGAACTGAGGGCTGCCTCTTGCTCGCTGATACCTTCTTCTCGATGCATGACACCGTCTACGACAGTCAGCGATCTGGTCGTTCCACCAGTATACTGGGTTTCGGCCCATGCATTGCATTGCTGGAGTTGCTCCCACCATAGCTGCGTCACACGCTGTGGTGACCAGATCCATTACATGGTGTGCCTTATCCTCTGCGAAGTCTGAGAGCTCACAAGATGCGTCCATCATAATTTTGAATGACTCCCTGTCAAAAGTCCTAGCTTTCCAGCGAACTGTACCTTTCTTGCCTCGCTGGCATTGATTTTCGGTTTCCCAGAGTGATCAGTGTAGCCTGGTAATCGCTGTGGGTGTATAGGTCGCAGACCTGCCAATTAGTTGTAGGACGAAGGCTGCCACTGACAAATGTCAAGTCAATGATGGAAGACCTGCCCCCTTCAGAAATGTTGGATTCGCCCCTGTATTTACCTGCACCAAGTCGTCCATCTGGGCAAGGCTTCTAATAGGACTTCTCCGCGTCGGTTTGTCGACTGGCTGCCCCACTCTGTCGCCCTGGCATTAAAGTCTTCGGCAATTACTATTGGCCTGCGGCCTCTGGCGTCTCGTACTATGCTATCTAATTGATCTTCGAATTCTTGGATAGTGGTGCTTTGTAGGGCATAGCAGCTGTACAGGTACAGATGTTGTATCTTACCCGAGACAAAACAAGTTTTAGAGGCCTGGTGAGTTTCCTCTATGCAGTTTTGTCCACATGCCCATATTATATTGCTGCCCTTCCTGTGACGCCGGATACCCAACAGTTGCCGTCCAAGTTTTTATACGGCTCACTCAAGATCGCGGCGTCAACTCGTAGATCTTTAACAGAATATCTTTTCTAAAAATAAAAGAACACCTAAAACCGAGAAACAATGTTCATGAAGAACACCGTTTTGAAAAATATGATTGGGTTAATTTCCGATTCTTTGGTGTCATAATGGATTAATTCTATATAATATGAGTTATATTGACTAGAACAAATGAATCGTTGAGTTGAGAAACCCCGTAAGTCACTTTTTAGCGTATATTTACAGATTTTCATTTTGTTGAACAGATGTTTTTTGGGAGCATAGCCCTCAAGTCTGACACATTTCAGCTGTTTTTGTAATGGTGGCTTGTTATCATTTAGTTGAGAAACGTCTAAATTGAGTGAAGTTAATTAAGTCAGATATGTGAAAGGGATGAAGAATCAGATGCTGGCCAATCTAGTCTGAATGCACTTTTATTAACAATTTTTTCATAAAATAACACTGTATTACATATTTATTGTTAATTATTGATCCGTTCAATTGACTGGTTTGAGAAACTCCATAAGTCAAGCAAATGTATATTTAAATTTAGACTTCATAATAACTCTTAATTTCTTAATTGGTAATATAATATGTTCAGACTCAATCGTATTTTAATCATCAGTAATTTTGGATTTCCTTGAACCAATTGGGGCTTTGGCTTGGACTGTTTTTTGTTGTTTTCCAAAAATTTGGTCTCAATGACTTATGGCGTTTCTTAGACCAACGATTCAAATTATATCTTAAGTAGTAAGTTCTGCTTTAAGAAACTTTTAGAATCCCTCAGTCTTTAGAATCACCTGGAGCAGGAGTTCCCAACTACAATCCACATGCTGGATGCCGTTCGGTATATTATTTACTTCCTTGTACGCAGAAAACGAAGTATTTTAGGTTTTCAGATTTCAACGGAAATATATATTTTGACCATTTCTGAATCCATTTTGATTAGATTCGTCGTGATGTCCATATGTATGTTCGTTCACAAGTTCCAATATGGTATAAATCAAAAACGGTTAGCGGAAGAAAGATCAAAATTTGTATTTGGGATTATTGTAACTCTTAAGTGCCACTTTATATCATTGTTATTATTATTTTTTTTTTTTTTATAATTTTCTCATAAAGGCTGTGACGAGTTTGATGAAACTACCCTCAATACTTCTCCTTAAAGTCCTTTAGCTTTTCAGATACATAGTACATCACCGAAACAATACTGGGAAAAAAGTTATGACGAAAAGAAAATTTAATTTGCGCTTGAATTAAAAAGTATGCATTTAAAGTAAATTATATATTAGATTAGATGGAAAGTAATTAAATTCTCTAAAAAAAAAAATAAATAAATCAAACTAATATTAGCAAACATACAGTTTTTAACTTTTTAACTTTTAAAATTTATTAAGAGTTACAATAATCCCAAATACAAATTTTGATCTTTCTTCCGCTAACCGTTTTTGATTTATGCCATATTGGAACTTGTGAACGAACATACATATGGATATCACGACAAATCTAATCAAAATGGATTCGGAAATGGTCAAAATATATATTTCCGTTGAAATCTGAAAACCTAAAATACTTCGTTTTCTGCGTACAAGGAAGTAAATAATATCCCGAACGACATCCTGCAGGTGGATTGTAGTTGAGAACTGCTGCTCCAGGTGATTCTAAAGACAGAGATTCTAAAAGTTTCTTAAAGCAGAACTTACTACTTAAGATATAATTTGAATCGTTGATCTAAGAAACGGCATAAGTCATTGAGACCAAATTTTTGGAAAACAACAAAAAACAGTCCAAGCCAAAGCCTCATTTGGTTCAAGGAAATCCAAAATTACTGATGATTAAAATACGATTGAGTCTGAACTTATTATATTACCAATTAAGAAATTAAGAGTTATTATGAAGTCTAAATTTAAATATACATTTACTTGACTTATGGAGTTTCTCAAACCAGTCAATTGAACGGATCAATAATTAACAATAAATATGTAATACAGTGTTATTTTATGAAAAAATTGTTAATAAAAGTGCATTCAGACTAGATTGGCCAGCATCTGATTCTTCACCCCTTTCACATATCTGACTTAATTAACTTCACTCACTTTAGACGTTTCTCAACTAAATGATAACTAGCCACCATTACAAAAACAGCAGAAATGTGTCAGACTTAAGGGCTATGCTCCCAAAACACATGTGTTCAACAAAATGAAAATCTGTAAATATACGCTAAAAAGTGACTTACGGGGTTTCTCAACTCAACGATTCATTTGTTCTAGTCAATATAACTCATATTATATAGAATTAATCCATTATGACACCAAAGAATCGGAAATTAACCCAATCATATTTTTCAAAACGGTGTTCTTCATGAACATTGTTTCTCGGTTTTAGGTGTTCTTTTATTTTTAGAAAAGATCTTCTTAAGTTCAAATAAATTCTTCACTGGTTAATCTGAAATCGACACACTTTCCAGTAGCATGCCTCTGCAAGCCAATATAAATACAAACTGTAATATTAATGCATGCAAAGAATATATTTTCTCCGTTATCGGTAAAATCCCTCTGATCATACTGGAACATAATATCCTTTGATATCTCACTTGGCCGACTTGATTATATTCCTCAACAGATTATCGCGCTTATGTAATTTTGCATAATTTCAAATTTTGAAATTGTAAAATATAATTTAAATAGTCATGATTTAAAAGTAAATATAACAATGTCATACTTTGTAATACACAATCCTCCCATAAACAAAATACTACTTCTTTTTTTTTTAAATTATCATGTGAACAGCTGCAACTTTTAATTCAATCTAAGGTATCAAAATATAAAAAAAAAAATACATACAGATCATACTTTAATATGAATGAAAGCTCTTCAAAATTAGCAGTAACACAAATTTAGTATTACCTCTCAAACAAGAATTACTTTTTTTTTAAATCATGTCAAAATTAAAGCCTGCAGTAACGAGACTGATAATTCCAAGACGCACATATGCAGAGTGTGGGGGCGGAACGAATAAGGTTAGATTTTTTTAATAATTTGTATTCATAAATTCATGAAAAATTAACAATCCAAATTTATTAATTTCAAAATGTATTCCACCTATGTTGCACGAAAATGTATATGGTAAATTATTTTTGTTTGACTGATTAGAACATTAAATTTTATCTAGTAAACTTCGTTTGCTACTGTTTAAAATTAATTATTTTAATCGAGAACGGTATATTAAACCAGTTTTTATAGTTTGGGCGATGATAGGACGGGTAAAAATTATTAATTAACAAAAGCAATCAATAAAACCTCATTCTAAAGTTTTATTTGTTTGTTTGCAGTATAGTCAAACTTCCGGACTGCTTTGCAATCCACTAGCATTGCGATAACGTTGTTTTTTATTTTGCTTATATCCCAGTTTTTATTACTTTTCCCACTCAGAATCAGTATATTATAACGTTTATTATGATTTGAATTTTCGCGATATCGTATCTTTAAGAAGCGATCACATTGATTGGTACCGATACTGGTCTTTCCATGATCCATCTGTGAAACAAGATAGGCTGTCTATGTGAGTGACTACTGAACTTTGTTACCAGTCGGATAAACTAGGATATGAGTAGCTCACTTTAGAGTCTAGAGTAAGGTTTCTATCAAGTTGAGGACAGCAATATTGAAGGATAGAAGTTCCTTTTCCACTACTTTGGCTATTACTGAGTGGTCTGTAGATTCACCCCACTGTCTGTTTTCTTTGATTCTTAGATAGGCCATAACCGCTTCAATCCTCAGACATAGATAAAGCGGTGTTAAGCATAGAAAGCCTTGGTAGGTGTGGTACGAAAGGCTCCCTTAATGCTCATGTATGCCATCCTTTGAATGCGGCTGAGCGTTCGAACATGGAAGCATAGTGTGGTGCACAGCCCTATTCAGGGCTGTGCACCACGCTATGCTCCCATATTGAATTCTAGGTCTTATAATTGCTGTGTATGTCCAGTGCATTACCCTAGGATTAAAACCCCAGGTGGTGCCCACAGTTTAACATGCCAAAAGGATGCTATACCTTTCCATTTGGTTTCAGTCAAATGGGAGCCCCAGTTTAATTTGGAGTCCAAAATAATACCGAGGTATTTAACTTGTTGACTTAGTTGGAGCCGTTTGTCAAAATATCTGATGTGGACAACACATGACTTCCTTGTACGATTATTAAATTATAAATCGGTGGCTCAAAAAGTGATCCTGAATTTAGTTACTAGTTTCTGAAGATTGCAGTGTCTCAAAAACGACACTCCGCGTCTCATTCCGTTATTATATGTCGTTTTCCTTCAGTAGGTAACAAGTTTTCAAGAAATTTCTTCATGTTCCATGACAACATTAAAACTGTCAATATCAATAGATAAAGCATTGGAAAGCGACAATTTCGACATTTTGAGTGGAAAAACCCACTTGACTAATATCTTATTCTCCTGCAGCAGACTTGTTAATCTCGCAAATGGAGAGGAAAACCAGTATTTTATACTCTATTTTAACACTTGAAACAAGTAATAAAAATATTTAATTGGATTGGAAAACAAATCGCGTTTGCAACCTTTATTACCGAAACATATGATTTTTAATTTAAATATAATTTTTGATGTAAGCTTATCATGACCTTCAAGTAAAGTACCCTTTTCGGCTCACCAATTTTAACCAAAATCTAGTAAATACATTCATATCGATATAAAAGTCCTATTTACCAAATTTGAGATGTTTTACATTATATTTTAATATAATTTTTGATGAAAGTTTAATATGACCTTCAAGTAAAGTACCGCTTCCGGTTTTCCAATTTAAACCAAAATCTAGTATGTTATTTAAATCGATATACAAGTTCTGAATACTAAATTTGAGAAGTTTTGCATAGTATTTTAATACAATTTTTAATGGAAATCAATTATGACCTTCAAGTAAAGTATCACTTCCGGTGATCAAGCAGTAACCAAAAAGGGAGGTTCACAACTAGATTTTACAATAATCCTAAATACAAAATTTCAACTTTCTACGGCAAACCGTTTTTGAGTTATGCGGAATACGAACGTACGTACAGACGCCACGACGAAACTAGTCAAAATGGATTCAGGGATGGTCAAAATGGATATTTCCGTCGAAATCTGAAGACCGAAAATTTTCGCGATTAAAATACTTCCTTTACTTCGTACAAGGAAGTAAAAAGGTTGAAGTCCTCAACTCAGTCTTAGTTGGATTTACCGAAAGTTTCATTTTATTACACCAAGTCTGAACAATATAGCATGCAACCTGCATGCACTCGAAGATGGTGGCAATAAACTTACCCGTTATGAGGATTACTCCATCTGCAAACGCCTGGACAGAGAATCCGGCCTCCTCTAGTCTTCTTAACAACTTGTCCATTACAAGGCACCAGAGCAGTGGGGAGATGCAGCTCCCTTGAGGGCAACCTGTGAAGGCCTGCGCCTCTAGTCTGGTGCCCTCCTCTGAGACGACTATTATTCTGTTCTTCAAAACAAATCCGACCCATCTGGCTATAGCAGGTGGGGCAGATATTTCTTTTAAGGCTCTACAAACTGCCTCAGGCCTGGTCCTGTCGAATGCCCCTTCAACATCGAAAAAGAGTCCTAAGGCGGATTTTCTATTTTTCCTACTAGGGAATGCAGGGCAGTTTCTGTTGATTTTCCCTGGAGGTAAGCATGCTGTTGAGGGTGAAGGGATTGGAATGTAGTGCCTTGCTTGTAAGGTGTACTGCTACCAGCTTCTCCAGGATCTTAAAAAGAAAGTCTTTGAACATACGTGGAAGGATGCTGTCTGTGCCTGGAGCCTTGTATGCCTTGAGCTCCCCGACAGACCACCTAGTGGCCCCTACACTGACTATGGACTGCGCAAAAGCCCAATCCTCCTCTTTATCACTAGGGTCGGTATCTGAAGGATTGGTTAAACTTGTAGTCCTGCACCCCAAAAAGTGGGTCTCCATTGAGTGGGACAAAGTGTCCAGAAGCTAGTGGTCCAAAGACCGTTGAGTTTCTTTAAAACTCCTAGTGACTGATGGGCATCATTCCCTAGCTGCTTAACAAGACGAGAGGCTTCAGACGTGCTTTCTATATTGCTACAAAATTCACGCCAGCCTTCCCGTTTATGTTTCCTCATTTCCTTTTTATATAATTTAGAGGCGACACAATACAAATCCAGCCAGCCTTCTGCCTTGATTTATATGCTTAATTGTAGGCCTTCCTTATAGCTTTTTGTAACTTAGACAACTCAGTGGTCCAAAACCATATCTTTTTCCTAGGTTTTGCCTTTAAAGGGTGGGCCTCCTCATATGTGTCTTGTACTATTCTCTCTAAGAGGATAGTTTCTTCGTCAGTCTGAACTTTGGTTTGAAGTCTGCCCATAGAATGGTATGTGCGTCTATCCAACCTTTCCCTAAATTGATTCCAGTCAGTGTTTCTGAGGTTTCCTTTCAGGGATAAGGGGGTTTGTTCAGGATTAATCTTAAATGAGATCAACTTGTGATCAGACAGAGTAATTTCCGAGGTGATCTTCCAATCTTTACAAAGACTCTTATTTTGACTTGAAGTGAGTGTAATGTCTAAAACTTCGCTCCTGACTCTGGTGACAAAAGTAGCCTCGCTATCTCTGTTTAGTATTTCTAAATTTGTAGAAGCTATATATTCTAGCAAGAATTTCCCTCGCTCATTCGTGCCTGAGCTTCCCCACTCAAGGTAATGAGCGTTCGTCTACTAATTGAGGTAAATCTATCTCTCTTGCAAAGCGGAAGAGACTATATATATCTAAGGTGGATCCAAATTATGGGGTATATATATTGAAACAATTATCATTTAAACTTTATTGTACTAACCTTGATTGTTGTAGCCAGGGCCACCACATCCGTCTTATTTAACTGGGATAGAGGTAGTAAATGTAAGTCTTTAGACACCCAGATGCACACTCTCGGTGTTTTACATGAGGGTGGAGGGTGCATGATCACATGATTCTTCCCCAGTACCCCCCAGCCCTTTAATCATTCCCCTAAAATAGTAAGTTTCTTGTATTAAGACGAGGGTGGATTTCATCCCCGAAAGAAAGAAGCATCGCCAATTCAGCCGTAGCCGATTTATTATGTTGTAAATTAATTTGTCTTACCTCGATCGCAGCGAACTCCATAGCCGTGGTATATGGAAGAGAAGGAAGTTGGAGAAGCTGGGTTTGGCGCTCGTTCTTCCCATTATCCTCCTGCGAGGGCTGAGGTCTAATTAGTGCTGAAGGCGCTCTCCAGAAGGTAAGCGACACAGGCTCATAGTTGTACGCCAACCGTGCGTCTCCAACAAGCCGATCGTGCTGCCCGGGACTCTGAAGATGCCCCGGATCGTCTTCCACTCTCAGGAACTGCCACTGGTTCGTTCCCGCCAGATCTGGATTCTGATATTCCAGGAGACTGACCAGTCTGTTGGGTTCGATCACCTCTGCCCCCAGCCTAATAGCAATTCTAGTGAACCAGGGAGCCTCCCTGGACCACTCACTGCAAACCTGTGGTCTGTAGGAGGTACCCAAATAAGAAGCCAGTCCCTCGTTTCTTCATTTTTGCAGATTAGGAGGAACCATCGCGTTTCCGCCTGATGTTCAGAGTTTATTAATTCAAGTGGTCTTCTTCTAATTGGCCCTCATTACGTTTTCTGCAATGAGAAGCCTACGGATGACCTGAGCTTCCTCAGAGAAAATGCATGCGCCCTCCTGGCTCCTCATTAGACTACCTGTAAGGCTCTTGTGGTGGAAGCAGCATTCCTGAAGGATCGGGGTCTCCCCGGATCCTCCTGGGCGCTTTGTTGAAAAGACTGTGTGGGCACAGCAACCTGCTCTGCTCCCCTACGGTTGTTACTTCACAACTGGGTGCGGTCTGTTTCATCCATGGTTTTAAAGGTAAAAGGGTGATCTGTATTGTTTATTGTGTGGTGTTAGTATAGGTGTGCAGCAGGCTTCACCACCTTCCCCACTTGGCTGGAACAGGTAAACTCTCGGGAGAGATGTCCAGGGGCCTCGGGAGAGCAACTCCGGTCCGTGCAGGAGGGTCCCATCCAGTCACCAGCTGGCACTACTACGTCCGCACTTTTACACTGGGCCAGAGTGGGTATTTCCCCAACCTGGAGAACCAGTGAATAATTGCGGTATTAATAACCGGGCGATGGGGCCGCCAACTCCCTACGCAAAACACATTTATCGTTACGGTACATTCTATTGAAAAATTTATGATATATTATATTATAGAGATACAAATTCTGCGTCTAATGAGTACCACAACATAATAATTTTGGTAACTGGTGTGATCGAAAACAAAGGACTCATGTATCTGTACTTTGTTTTTTACATTTTAAAAAAATTATCGTTTTTACCCTATTTTTTTACTACACCAGTTACCCAAATTATTAGGTTGTGGTATTTATTAAACGTAAAATTGAATGTTCTTTAATTTAATATACTATAACATTTTCGATAGAATGCACCCTTAAGGAATTATAGATGCAAAACCAAAAATAGTTCTTAACTTTCGAGTTTTGTACCCGCCCCCTTCTAACGTCGGCATGCAAAGTTTTTTTAGTATAAGGAGTGTCTGTTGTTTTATGTGTGCTTGAAATAAATATCTAATGCGAAACCAATGTCCATATATCCAACTTTTCGAATTTTGGCCCCGTATTCAGTATCTATTCCGAATAGGTATTCAAAAAATATTATATACAAACTTGCAGGAAATTTAATTGCGGATTTCGAGAGGTGTAGTTGACATAATTTGAAAATGTTTGTGCTTAGTCGACACAGAATTTGATGCTCTACACCTTTTATCCTATGAGTTTTTCTCATAGTGCTCTGCCTCTGTTTTTAACAAAATCTTCGTTTTTGACCGTGGCTTTCAGCCACACCAGTAAACCAAATTAGTATGTTGTGGTACCCATTATACGCAAAATTTGATGTTCTTTAATTTAAAATACCATAACGTTTTCGATAGAATGCACCGTTTAGGAAAATTTCGAGTTGTATTAGCCGCCATTTTATCTTCCAGCGACTATAAGTTGGCAGGCGTGCATTTTTCATGTCAGGTCTATGGACATGTTCATTTCATATGCCCAAATCTTGGTATGAAATAAATCACTTTTTTTGCCACCGGCTCCAGGACTATTAACTTACGCATAGAGTCCCCGATAGCAATGGGCTTGTCTTAACTCAAAGATTTTTCTGAAAAAATATGACTGAAAAATTTTAATAAGCACCCATAACTTTTTTGGAGTAGGAGTCGAATTTTTAACCGTTTAGGGCCACCACTTCTTGTCTTGATCCGCCCTGCTTCTTTTGAAATTGCCAGCCCATTTCCATACATATAGCCCCTCTCAACCTTTCATTAAACACTACTGATTCCTTCACCTCCTCAACTTACTTAGTTTGATAGAATATTTTTTGATGACTTTGATCCGCATGTATCAGAAACATGTGATTTCATGTTATTGTTAAGGGGAAATTTGTCGAAGGATAATAATTAGTTTTGATTTTTAAATAATCTGTTTCTTTTGATTCCGTGAAGCCCGAATGCCAGTTCCAAAGAGGTTATGTCTGTTGTGCAGGTAAGTATTAAAAGCGGAGTAGTTTTATGAGAAAAATCTAAAGACAATCCAGTCCATTACTGTTACCATTATAGATCTAAATATAGTTTTAAAATTTCATAAAATATTTGTTGTCTGCTAATGTTACCCATGCAAAATTAAACAGCAGTAATATGCATCATTGAAATTTAAAGTCGAATATCTTATAGACTCCCTATAAAAAAATTAGCATAAATATTTTATGTTTATTGATTAGCGAGTCAACATGATGGTTAAAGTAAACAAATTCACCACCATTTGACTATGAAAGTTATCTCGAGAAACAGGTACTTTATTAAAGAAAGAAATACTTAATTTTTGGTTCGCTCATCTCGCTTGTTGCTGAAAAGTTTGAAGAGCTTTTGGTCTTTTTGGTTTTCTTGAAATAGCTCCTAGAAACAACGGAAGCTGAAACAACTTAGAAACAACGGAACAATGGAAGCTGCAGTATCTTCAGCACAAGTTGGAAACTCTTTCCTCTTAACTTTTATTCTCTATTGAATTATCTCCATATTGTTTCTTCTATGATTTATTCTTTGGCTAGTACAACTCCATAATTTTTAAAAGATTAATTTTCGGTAATCAAATACTGGTCTATTCACCAAACATTTAATTTTTTTTAATCTTATTTTTTATTTTAGTGGTGTACCATTTATGATTAAGATTGTAGTAGGTGATTGATGCCATGTCGAAAATGGACGAATTTAATAAGCATAACTCTGTTTTCAGAAAGGTTTGGTGTTGGGTGCTTATGATGGCTGTAATCCAGGAGAACTTAAATTCACAAGAGCTGCTAGAGCATTTGATGAAAAAATGGGAGGGAAAATTTCTGCCCTTGTAAAAGGGTAAGTCGAGCAATTATCAAAAAAGGTGAATTATATCTGTGGTGTTTGGGTAAAGGGGTACAAGACATTTTTTGTTTGGATAGGTTTAAGTTATATTTTACTTTTTATAATGAACTTTACCTTTGAGAAAAAGGCTCTTAATCACTGAAACTTTGTTTACATGTTTTGTTACATGGAATGTAACTGTTCCATTGACTTACTTCCTTTTTCTCTAAAGTTCATTCTAAATAATAAATTTTAACTTAAGTCAATTGACGTAAAAAAATCACTACCCCTTTACCTAAACATCACAGATTTAGAATAGTGCAGGTTTGAATATTAATAAAAATATTATTTGTCAACATTAGCTGTTGAAAACGTTTTTAGGTTTTTCCCCGTATAAAACTCATTAAAACAAAAATCATAGTTGTTTTTGGAGTTGAAGTTTTGTAAGGATTATTCCTAAAAAAGTTTTCTTTTCTTTGGGAGTCCTTAATTTGCAGCATTTATGGAAGAAACAGTTAATAACAACAAGCATTTATGGGGTGTTGCTTAGAAGTTGGAGAAACCCATTTATACGCTCGTGTTGACCCTTCTGTTATCTCTAGTTCCAATTATAAATAACAATAAAGACAGTAAAATGTGAAGGATAGACAAGTGTTTTGGTAAATAATAGGCCAATGTATATCAGCTGTTACAATTTGTGAACCACTGAAAACTCAATGTATAGGGCATTTGTAATGTTGACAACAGCTATGGTTTGCAGGCAATAGTGGTGCCTATTACCTAAACACAGGTATAATATGTCAACTAATTGGTGAAAGAGTCCTACAAAAACAAACAAAAATATGAGAAAAAGCAGCAATAGGTTTGCTATTTCACCTAATATTGTTGAAAGTCTATTAACATCAAGAAATCAGCCTGTTAAAGTAAGGTTTCTTATTTTTTTTTTACAAACTACTAATGCTACTCTGTGCCGCTACAGGCCGGTGTGGTTCTTGGCCTCCTCAACGAGTCTTCGCCAAGTTAATCTGTCCTGTGCAGGCTCTCGCCAGTTACGAATGGCCAGCAGGTCCTGGGCGTCCCTGGCTACAGCATGTTCGTATAAATTGTGGCCTGCCTCTTCCTTTGGTCCCGTAGTCTCTCATCTAGCAGCTTCTTGGGGATCTCCTCTGAATGCCAGCAGTGTATATAATACACTGTGGCCAGCAAAACGTAGCCTGTCTAACTTTATGCACATCTTCCCCTCAATAGAGCCCACAAACCTCTGCATTTGTTCTTCCCCAATTGTTGCCGTCCTTCACGGGTCCAAATATGCAGCAAAGGATTTTCCTCTCAAAAATAACAAGAGCCTTTTCTTCTGAACTTGTGAGAGTCCAGGACTCCGGATCGTAGGTCAAGCCTGATAAGGGTCCTATATAACTGACACTTCATAGAGCAGGATAATGATAAGCTTTTAAGTTGTCTCTCGAGGCCAAATTAACACCTATTGTCATTGACGAGTCGTTGGCTGATTTCCATACTAATTTTGTTTCCAGAGGTTTTATCATTGACCCCAAATACCTGAACTGGTCAATGTGATGGAAGGTGAATGAACCCAGCACTAATCGGTTCCTCTCCTGTTATATTTACGTCCGGTCCCGTTCGCAAATACTTGTTTTTTTTCCTGGTTAACCGTCTCCCATTTCTTTTGCAGCTTCGGCCAACTTTTAAGAAACTCACTTTTGAGCGACTTGAAGGATCTTTTTTTAGCAATAAGGTCTAGATCATCAGCAAAGCCAAGTACTTGAACAGACTTATATAATATAGTGTCGGTTATCTGTATTCTCGAATCTTGCGTTACCTTTTCTAGGGCTAAGTCAAATAGCAGACAGGCGAGCCCATCATTCTGCCTAACATCTCTTCCGGAAACAAATTCTGGCGAAATGTCTGATTTCACCCTAACAGCAAACCTTGCACCATCCTAATTGGGCGAACAAGTTTCACCGGGATTCCCATTTCACAGAGGAACGCATACAACTTAGGTCTTTTAATACTATCAAAGGCACTGTGGAAGTCAATTAATAAGTGGGGGATCTTACGACAGTGCATCCTGTAATATGATTTTTTGATTTTTTAGAAATATCCGAATGCTGAATATTTGATGAACTATAGATCTTCCCATTCTAATAGACGCTTGATACCTGTCGATCTCTCTCTCAGCAAATGGGAGCAGATTTATGTATATAATTGTTAAAATATTTTATGGGCTCACTGGAGAAGTAACAAAACTGGCTGGGATTGGCCCTATGCTTGACCACCCCTTTATCATAATTTATAAAAGTTTAATTTAGAAATTGTCATGATGAAAGGTTTATTAAGTTATGTTTGCCACATTGGCATGTGATTTGTAAATAGAATCTGTGTAATAGAATGGATTGTGTAAATTTTTAATTTATGCATTTTTTTTCAGAGGTGCTGGTATCTCAAAAGGAACTGCTCAGGTCTTCACAAATTTAGGTTTGTAATTTATATTAATTTTTCAAGCATGCATCTAAGAGTTCATTTTAGATTGTAAATTTATATTTATTTTAAAGGAAAAAAAATTCAAGAGGTTCTATTATATGTACATATTTATAATATGTACATGTTTTTTACAAAGAATTTATATCACATTATTTATATACATCATATCATATTATTTATCATTTAGTTATATTCTATGACCTGTGATTGTACCTTTCATATATCTTTCCTAACTTTTTTTATCATTGGAATAATATTTGGATTAGTTCTTTTAGATTGCTTTGATACTATTCAATCAAAAGTTTTGTAAATCTGATAATAAAGCAACTTTTTTTTATACAGGTGATGAATTCTACTCTATTGCTGTGGCTGGATTAGGAGAAGAAGGGGCAGGCTTCAATACCTTAGAAATTCTCGACGAGTGTAAAGAAAATATTCGATGGGCTGCTGCCACTGGAGCTAGAGCTCTACAAGATTCAGTAACAATATCATTAAATATTCTACCTCTTCTGCCAACTTATGAAATGATTAATTTTAAATGTTTATAAATTAATATATTAGATTAATATTTATAAATTTTTAATACATTAATAAAAAAATTATAAAATACCAAAAAATTAATCTAGTTCGTTCATTTTGGCTTAGTGGCATAAAACTATTTTGGTCATCAATGCCATTTTAAGTAGTAATAATCAATAGTGCAATGTAGGTAATATGCGATGGCAAACTATTCAATAAAATCAATTTTCAATAATATATACTGGCTAAATAGGTATATAGCAGATAATTTAAAGAACTGATTCTACTGTCAATTTACAAAAAAAATAAATAAATAAATAAAATATTTTTTTTAAAAGTTTATAAGCATAACTTCCTGGTTTAATACAATAAATTATTATTAGTTTTTATTTTATTGTGATTGTTCAAAAAAACAACAACAAAAAAACTGATTTTTAATGTGAAGCAATCAGATTAACCAGCTGTTAACAATATCCACCCTGCTAATACATTTGCAACAAACTAGTATTATTTATTGTTATTATCGTGTAACTACTAGCTCAAAATAGTATATAACTAAGACAAATCTGAAAATTTATGAGGTGTAAGATTGTTCCTGATCACTCTAAACGATACCTAAGACCGGCACACCAATATAATCATAATAAATAGTTAATGTTATCAGGACATAAGAGTTACAATTTACAAGTCTGTGATCTGTTCTCCTACCTACTACAACCATAACCTATCATGTCTCTGATGACCACAACCTATACTGCAGACTTAGTGAATGAAGTGTTCTTGTTTTTGTAGGGCATTAACAATGTTCTCGTTGAGGAATTTACAAATGCCGAAGCTGCTGCCGAAGGTGCGAATTTGGCGGTTTGGCAATACCAAGATGTGAGGAGTCCATCCGATCATAATCCAGTTGGCAAGGTAGACCTGTACGACAGTGATGACAGGTATTAGTGTAATTTTTAGTTTTAATTTTAAAATTATATTTGAGTCCGCGGAGGCTGGCCAAGTATGTTGAGATACCTCAGCATTTTTGATTCGGAAGAGATTGCTTTTAGTTCATGTTTGACCCACTGAATAAATCTCAACCTAGAATACCTCAGGTTAGAATAGTTTGATAACCTGTAAGATAATCTTAGCCATCAAATTTTTATTTATCATCTTAATATTCTTTATTTAAAAAAAAAAATTGTCCATAATAAAAACATGAAAAACAGATATCAGCAAACAATAACTGCACAAACATAATTAAATACAATTGCAATAAAGATAGTAATAACTCCTATTTTTACCCGACTACGATGAAGCCACAAGGAAGGTAATGTATTTAGTTTGACAGTTAGAAGGTAATAAACGATTTTTTGAGTTTATGGCTCAACCGATTTTCAAGTTTAATGACTCAAATAAATTTGTTGTGATGCCGTAAATGTTTTTATCATTTTTAACTTGAAATACTAAAGAAATTTTGCGTTAAATCTGCCCATTTGAGAGTATCTAACAATTTTTTGAGAGAACGGCTCAACTGATTTTCAAGTTTAATGGTATATAGGTGCATGCATGTGTGTGTCACACACACGCCATAATCCATCATTAAACATTTCTGTTAATAAGCTGTTAACTAAATAGCCATTATCCAAGAGAGAGAAATTAATAAAGAAAAAACCAGTACCTCTTACAATTCATGAAAGATGTTGGGTTCAGCAATGCTTGGTAAGGACATACGGTTTCTTGACCAATGGCTGTGCAAGTAGGTGATTTGGCAGAGATCTTTGCAGCAACCAGTGCCTTGTTAATCTTCATTTCATGTCATTTTTTAATTTTTCTTCAAATGACTACTGATTTTAAAAATAACCCATATTTAATAATTACCAAATGTAACTCAACAGGCATTTTGAGGAAAATTGTAATGTAACGTCAAAGGTATTTTAGAAAAACGACTCTACTTCTATTTAAAGGGAATTTCAAGCACTTGAATGCCTTCTATATCATATAGAATATCACACAATTTGACAGATTTGTTTTTCAATTTATTTCTTTATTACTGCCTATTAATATTTTCTAGGCTGTCAAAATTTTTGTAGATATTTTTAATGTTAAAATAATGTATTTATATTCAAAATAGTTTGTAATATTTTTTTATCCTTTTTCCACTGAGTTCCAGCAAGGGATGAGCAAACATATATGTCATATTTGACATATATGGCATATTTTGTATTGTAGTTTGTCTTTTGAAATATCTACAACTCTGTGGTGTTTAGATTTGGATCTAATGGTTATTTTTTTGTGTCAATGGGTTTAAGTTATATTTTGTTCTTTTTAATGAACTTTAATAAATAAGATTAAAAAAATTATCACCCTTGGAGGTTTAATCAAGGAAATAACCTTGGTCAACTCTATTGTCAGAGATTTAGGAAGGTGTCTGGGCAGAGGATGGTATGGGAGGGCATGGCCGGCTGTGGACAATTCCTTGCATCCAGGGTTGTCGTTTCTAACTTTAGTTGTCTCATTTGAGTCTTGACATCGCAACAAACCAGCTCTCTTTTGTTTTATTGATCTGAGTGTTTTAAATAGTTTTAGATTCTGATGAGTTTTTCTCAGTTTTATTCATCTGAGTGTTTTAAATAGTTTTAGATTCTGATGAATTGAAAACTGATGAAGATGAATAAATGAAAGGAGGTTGCACATTTGATTGTGAATGTCTTCTCCATAAAAAAATAATAATAAATAAAACGTATATGTGGATGTTTTTTTTTTTTCTTGTCTATGTGGACAAAATCTTTCATAAGATGATGTAAGATAATAACAGTATGAGATTCCTAATCACTAAAAAAATACATCTCTATTCATCGTTACCACCCTACGGAATTGCTGTCACGCACTACAGAATGGCTATGCGCCTGCTTCTTCATCAGACATCTTATTGTGCCATTGCATGGCCTCTCCTCTCTCAGACAGAAAACAGACTTTTTAGATATTTTTTTACTTATTTGTCTACAGAATAACCTTGGAAAGAGAAGGAAGGGATGTGGCATATATGTTTGCTCACCCCTTGCTGGAACTCCGTAGAAAAAGGATAAAAAAAATATTACAAACTATTTTGAATATAAATACATTTATTTTAACATTAAAAACATCTACAAAAATTTTGACAGCCTAGAAAATATTAATAAGCAGTAATAGAGAAATAAATTTAAAAAGCAAGTCTGTCAAATTGAGCAATATTGTGACTATTTGACCGACTCCTGGGCTCTTACCCACAATATAGAAGGCATGCAAGTGCTTGAAATTCCCTTTAAATAGAAGTAGAGTCGTTTTTCTAAAGTACCTTTGGCATTACAGATTTGTCACATTTGTCCTTGGAGGGTTAAGATTCACATTCTATGTCAGTGGTATAAAAAAAAGTAAGAAG
This sequence comes from Rhaphigaster nebulosa, assembly GCA_948150685.1. Lineage (NCBI taxonomy): Eukaryota > Metazoa > Arthropoda > Insecta > Hemiptera > Pentatomidae > Rhaphigaster > Rhaphigaster nebulosa. The sequence goes on along the minus strand of OX411309.1, from coordinate 113,547,564 downwards.
TTAAAATACAATTTCTAAAAGTAAATTTCATTAAACGATTATCCTAACAGCTACTATTTTAATATATCAAAATATCTTTTCTAAATTTGTGTCAGAATTTAATTCAAGTCCAGATATCTGGCCGGCCACCTTACTGGTCCAATTCACTCTATACAACTATCCTCATAATGCCTGTTGAGTTACGTTTGATAATTTTCAAATATATATATTTTTTAAAAGCAGCAGTCATTCGAAGAAAAAGTAAAAAATTTAACGAGGCACTGGTTGCTGCCAGGACCTCTGCTAAATCACCTCCTTGCACAAGCATTGATCAAGAAACAGTATGTCCTTACCAAACACTGCTGAACACAACACCGTTCATAAGAGGTACAAGTTTTTTTTTCTTATTTTCTTTCTCTTGGGTATTGGCTGTTTAGTAAACAACTTATTAACAGAAGTGTTTAATGATGGCTTAAAATGAAAAATACTCCTAAATACATTAATGTTGCTATTGTAATTCAATCGCCTATTTTATTTTTAAAGAATAGTTGTTATAATTGTCAGGGATGGCTGGTCGAGAGGGATAATTAAATCAGACTGCCAAAACTTTGCCAGGCGTTTAGAAGAAACTCCGGGAAATTTAATGACGCCTACAATCTTTGCACAGGTTTGTTCATCTAATTATGCCATGAATCACTAATTATAAGCATACGTTATTTCTTCATGTTTATTTTAGTGGGTGATAGATGCATTATGTCCCTGTGGTATCCAAGTAGAAGTGCGTGATAGAGATTGGCTTGAAGCAAAGAAGATGTCAGCCTTGCTTACAATTGCCAAAGGGTCTTGTGAAGAGCCACTTATGCTCGAAATGGGTTATTGTGGAGGCAAGCCTGAAGATAAACCTATAGTTTTTGTAGGTAAGCAGTCAAGTATTCTCGATTCAATGATTCTCAAAATATTTTTTTCTTAATTTAATTTCTATTATTTAGTAGTAAAATAAAACAAGCCAATAGGTCACCAACAAACTTTTATTTTATTTCAAAATCTGTGCGATGTTTCCGCTATCTTGAGCCATTTTAAAGCTATGCGTTGTACTTTATTTTCCTTGTTTAAATGAAGTTCATCTATTGATAATTTTCCTATTGTCAGTATTTTTCATTCGGTTATTGAGTCTATTCCATCTTAAGAGATTTGCTATTTGAGAGTGACTGTCACTCTCAAATAGCAAATTGTAGATGTCTATGGTGACCATTCATACTTAATTCTTCATAATCTTAATTTCACTTTTCTAGACATGATTGCTACTTATGTTTTCAAGTATACAATTATATCATTCTACAATATACACTAAAGATTTGTTATATCTTATTATCAGGAAAAGGAGTTACTTTTGATTCTGGTGGTATTTGCTTAAAGCAATGTAAAGGAATGAGTGATAAACGTGGTGATGTGGCTGGAGCTGCTGTCTGCGTTGCTGTCATAAAGTGCGTGGCCCAGATGTGCTTGCCAGTCAATATTAGAGGTAAGAAGTTCCTTTAATGAGCAAGTATTGATGTAGTTTTGCCAAGCATAACAGCCTGATTAGTTTACTGTAAAATAACAATTACCTGATAACAAATTGTAAAATAATAAATTGTAAAATACCTGATAAAACATTGTAAAATAACAAAACCTGAAAATAACACTTACTAATTTTTAATCTTAAGTGTACTTTAATATTTATTAGTATATTGAATATATTATTTGATGAACAATGACAATTTTTTATTAGTCAAAGTACTTTTAATTTTAGATATGAAAGGTATAACAAAAGATAATTATTGAGGGATTTTTTTAACTGATTTATTGAGTAATATTACATGCTGTCTCAATAAAGAACAATAGTAACGATGATTAAACAGATCATTCACACCATATTTACAGAAATTTAATAACGCTACAAATTATTACACAATGGTTTATTATTTCCACTTAGTAATATTTCAAACATATCTATTCTGTCCACGTAAAAAAAATTAAGCAGTAGGCACCAAAGGAAAAGAAATTTGTAGCTTGTCCCAAGATGATCAACATGAGAGTGCCAAACAGGGAGTGTTAAGAAAAAATAGTGTCAATGCAAGTAGCCTGTGATGGTTAGGACAACAGATCAGTGTAATCAGAGGGTAAAATGATACAGAGGAAATATTTGATGTGCATTTCAGTAGGAAAAAAAAAAGGAAAGATTAAGGAAGCTAAAGGAAGTACAGAAATAATACAAGGAAGGATAAAGCAGAGAGATATGAGGAAGTCAGAAGCCCAATAGGTAAGTCAGGAGGCCTAGGGCCACGATGACCAGCCGCGCCGGAGAATCAGTCTACAAAGTTCATTGCGCTATATCTCAGCTAATACTGGTCTAATTTAAATGATTTGTTTTTCCTTTTGTAGGAAATTTCATCAGCTTTCTTTTAAATAAAATAACAATTTTATAAAATTAATAACAATTAAAAGCACCAACAATTTTGCGGACGGATTTTTCTTTGTATCTTGAAACGCAAAACCTTTGAGGGGGAGTTACAAAAAAATTTTCCTTGGTCGATTCCAAAGGTCTATTATTGAAAATAATAAACCAAAATAAAACAATACAATATAATAAATAAAGAAACAAAAAGAAAAGAAAAAATAAACTTAAATATAATAAAATAAACATAAGCATCTTAAACGCTATTACAATTTACAATCGGCCAGGGGGAACCCTGAGCCACGCCTGTCCCCCCACTTAAGGATGGAGAAGCGGGACCCCAGGATATTCCAGCGCTTCTCTCTCAATCGCATCACTGGCATTGAAGCCAGTGGAGACTGAGCTTGGGCGATATAGCCACAGACACACAGAGCTTGAGTTGAGAATCTGGCCATTACCAGAACTCCATCCAACATACATATTTACAGAAGATTTTGGGGCCACTGCCGCTTCAACCTTCGAGGAGGATTGCAGGTATGGGTGGTGCTAGATAGGGATTGTGCTAAATGATTAGGATGATGAGTTAGGCTCTGGTAAAATTTGAAGAATTTGTATGTAATAAGGTCTAAAACAAATGGGATATGAAGGTCATAATGTAGGGTATTGTTGGTTGCATAGTATGGAGCATTAACTATTGTTCGAAGGACTTTAGACTGAAAGGATTGGATGGGTTTGATGTTTGAAAGTTTAACTGTCCCCCACAGTTCGAGCCCATAAGTCCAGATAGGTTTCAGAATTGTCTTGTATATTAGTAGTTTGTTGTCAACTGAAAGCTGGGATTTTCTATTAAGCAGTCTGTATAATTGGCAAATTCGTTGGTTCAGCTCTTGTCTTTTAAGTCTAGTATGTGGGTTCGTTAGTCTTTTGTCTAAGAGGAAGCCTAGATACCGGGCTGTGTCTGAGAAAGGAAGTGGTATGGAATTAAAATGAACTGGCGGGCAGGATCTGCGTCAAAGGGTGAACATGATATGTTTACATTTAGATTCATTTACCTCATCACAATTGTCACACCTGTGTTCAATTAGGAAAGCTGCCTTTGCAAGTTTATGGATAGTACTTCAGGATCTGAGTTGGATGAAAGGATGGCGATGTCATCAGGAAATGTTGCCAGGAAGGTATCGGGTTGAATAGGAATATCAGCGGTAATTAAAATGTAGAGGACAGGTCCCAAGACGCTGCCTTGAGTAACACTGGCCTCAACTGGATAATGACTGGAAAATTTGGTAACACAGCAAACTCGGAAGGAGCGATTAGAAAGGTAGGATCGGAGGACTAGGTATAAAGACTGAGGTAAATGGATTTTAAGCTTGAAAAGCAATCCGGCATGCCATACCCAGTCAAAAGCTTGTGCTATGTCCAGAAATGCACCCGATCAATACTTTTTGCATTCTAGGGCAGAGAAAATATGGTCAAAAACTCAGAGTACTTGTTGAACAGTGGAATGTTGTGAACGAAATCTGAATTGATGGGAAGGTAGGTTTTGAGATTCTAATATGGGCAGGATTCGTTTGAGAAGGACCTCATTGAAAATTTTAGATAGGATTGGGAGTAGGCTAATTGGTCTATAAGATGCCATGCTGTTAGAAGGCTTACCTTGTTTTAGGAAAAGAATGGTACTGGAATGTTTCCATAAGAGAGTAAAGTGGGTAGTATGTAGGACGTAGTTGTAAATATATGTAAGGAACAGTTTTAAGGACAGCTTTAGGTGGAAATTTTCAAAGGATTTGAGGGATAAGAAGGTATCCAGGGGATTTACGGAGAGTAAGTTTTTTTAGGAGATATTTGACTTCAGAGGGATTTACAACTTTAGGAGGCAAGGAGAGTGGGATTGGTGATATAAGGAATTCTTCCACTTTTGTGGTGTGGGTGGGATGGGATTCTGGATGAGGAGTGAATGTGTTGGAAATGTGTTTAGTAAATTCCTCGGCTGTATCTCCGTCAGATGCTGTCCAGGAGCCATTACTTCGCTACATGTTCCAGAGGGAATTTTCACTAGCAGGAAGAGAGGATAAGTAGGAATTAAAGGATTGGGAACGAAAGGCTTTAATTGTTTGCAATAATAGTTGTAGGAGCGGCGATCAATTGGGTGTCTGGAACGTTGCCATAATGATCTGGCACAGCATTTGATATGGATTAGGTCTATGAGGGGTTGCAGTAATTTATTTTTGTTAGGAGTTCTTGGTGGAGGAGGGACTGGGAGAGGAAACAGTCCAAACAGCTTGCTGTACTGTGGTCGTGAAGGAATAAACAGCATCATCAAGGTCTTCTGGGATTTTCAGGGTTATTCTGAGGTCAACTTCATTGGTCAGGATATGGCAAAAGAGTTTCCAGTTAACTGGGCCTCTGATGAATGAAGGAGGGGAAGGTTTAGGAATGGGGGCTATTGATACTTTTTGGATTAATGGGCCATGATCAGAGGAAAGTTCATCAAGGCGAGTAATGGAATAGTTGAGGGAACCTAATCCGCTGTGGATGAATAAATTAAGGATATCAGTTGGGATATAAGTTTAGGATCAGTTGGCCAGTAAGTAGGAGAGTTGGGAGAAAGAAGCTTAAAACGCTGGGAACTGAGTGCAGACAGCAAAGTCCATCCACGGATATGGGTTTAATAGAAGTCATTTAAGGATTTCTTAAGGGATGTGTGAAGAGAGATATAAGATTGGTAAGGAGTGATATTAGAAGGGTAACAAGGGATTTAAATTCTGACAGGAAGGATGTCAACATACTGGTCAAATCTGTGGCATTTGATTGAGGAGGGATGTAAGGAATTTGATGTTCATAGGATTGTTGAGGATTGGGTAGATCAATAGGAACTGAGTGTTGAGGTTGGGGTTGAGAGATTGTTGAGGTATTTGTTGTTGTTGTGGCAGGGTCTCACATTTATTGTTCTGATTTCCTCCTCCGAGTAATTGAGCAAAGGACACCATTGAGTCAATGATTTTAGATGGTTCTCTTCTAGATCTAGAATTGTCTTCTTGGCATCTGGATTTCAGGAATTTATTCTTAAGATGTTTATATATCTGGCACCCTTTGTAGTTGGCTGGGTGTTCTTTCAAGAATAAAGCACATACTACGGGTGTTAGCTTTGATTTGATGCACTCTTCGGTCTTGTGTTGTTCACCACATTTCACACATTGTGGTAAATGGTGAAAGAACAATTTGGTGATATGCCTGGCAATTATGGTACTGAACGACATCCCTTTTGGTGTATGGTTTTTTTAACTTTAATCTTTGTATAATAAATTCTATTTACCTCGTAAATGTTTTCAACTCCAGGTGAAGGTTCTAAGTCTACTAAAAATAGGGGTAATGCTATTTTTTTTATTTGCCTCTGGTTGTTCTCTATTTTCTTTTAATACGTTCGTTATCTGATGTACTTTGAAACCCAAAGCCGTCAGTTCTTCCTCAATGGCTTCATCTGATGTCGAGGGGTGTAAGTTTCTGATCACGACCCTTATAGATCGCTCTTGTTGAAGTTGGTAAGTATGAAAATCTGCCTTTATTTCGGACAGATATTTTACTATTTTACGATAGGTATCAGCTGTGTCTTACCAGCATCTGTGACTTTATTTAGTTGGGTGCAGAGCAACTAATTTTTTTTTTTTATATTTTTAGTGAAAATAGGAGTAGGCCGAGGTTCTCTGGGTACAGGCGCTGAATCCATTGTAGTTTTTTTTCATTTTGAAGCACCTGGTAGGGGTTATGAGTGAAGAAAGGCGATTCATCAGACATTCCTTGTGAAGATAAACCAGGCTGAGGTTTTCAGTATCTATTGTGTCAGCTGGAGGTATCACTGGTGGCGTTACTTGTTTACTGCGATGTGGTTTTTGTTTTGCAGGCAAGGTACGAGGTGTTGAGCAACAGATCTGGATCTTTTTGTAGCCGCCTTTACCAGACACTACTAGGTGAAAGTAGTGCATTCTTTATTGAGAAGAAGAAAAAATGAGATAAATTAATAATAAAAAGCGAAAAGTAAAAGTAAAAAAATAAATAATAAATAAATAAAATAAAATCTGGTTGAGAGACCTACTTGCATTATTATGTAAGCAAATTAAAGCCATGGAAGGGATGGCATTGGGTACTGCCTATCAAGTCTTTTTAGTTATGTATATATATATATAGATAGATAGATAGATAAAAGAACTTTATTCTGGGACTAGGTCCCTTAAGAATAACATGAAGGAACCAATAAAACAGTAATATTATCTGGCCATAAGACAATAGAATATAGAACAAATAATTTTTACAATATCTTCTGTAAAATAAATAAGCAAATAAATAGGTTTTTTTATCGAAAAAATATAATTGATTTGAGCAAAACAAAAAAAAGAGAAAAAACAAGAAAAAAACAAAACAAAAAAAAACAACAGAGAAAATGAAAAATACAAAAATAATGAATGGATTAGCAAAGTTTGTACATTATCCAAATCTATTATCCACTTCTGATCCAGATGTTAATCCTAAACTGAAATTTCGCAATTAGAGAGCATCATTTTGGAGAGAAAGAAGGTGTTGAAAAAGGAGGGATTTGAATGAGGATAGAGAAGAAGCATGTCGGATATTAGAAGGAAAGGAATTCCAAAGGGTAGAGGAGCGGGCGAGGAAGGAGCGTTCGAATGTTTTGGTTCTGTGGGAGGGAGTATGGAGGTCAGAAAGGCGAGATCTTGTTTCCAGTGCGTGGACCGAGGATTTGAATTGTAGGAGGCTGTAGATGTAGGAAGAATGGTGGGTGGTGATGGTTTGGTATAGAAAAGATCCGAGGAAATATTGTCTACGGTTGCAGGGGAAGAGCCACTCCAACTCGCCGTATAGGTGGGACACATGGGCCCGTCTCGAGGTGCCGAAGACAAATCTTAAAAAGCAGTTCATGATCCGCTTCAATCTGTCCCCGAGCACATTCGAGAGGCCCCCGCATACCACACATCCGTAGTCAAAGTGGGGAAAGATAATAGAGGACACAAGGAGTTTGCGGGTAGGTTGTGGGAGAAGAAGACGAGAACGATGGAATAATTTAAGGGTACTTATTGACCGTCGGGAAATTTGGGCAATGTGGGGTTTCCAGGAAAGGGTTTGGTCGATAGTAATACCCAAGTTTTTGATTGAGGAGCTGAACGTGACGATATATATATATATATATATATATATATATATATATATATATATATATATATATATATATATATATATATACATATATTTTCGTCATGACCACGTTATTCCAACGGGTTTCTTTCTTTAACTTTTTTATATATATATATATATATATATATATATATATATATATATATATATATAAAATTTATTTATTTATTTTATTTTTATTTTTGTATCTGTTATTATGCCAGCTTATCTGCTGATTGTTGATAATTGTAATTAACAGGTATGGATTAATAAATAAAAATTAAAAAACTTTTTTAATTCTGGCATTCATAAAACCAGAAAATAAGTACGATTTTGAATGTTTTTTATTGTCCAATCATACTTCCTCTATCTGAGCTCATTGAGAAAATAAAAGAAGGGAGGACAAGAGATTTTTAAAAAGGGCTGCATATCAATATTCCCAAAGAAGACTTCTGAATATCAGATTTATTTATAAGTACAGAGAAGCTACAGAATGGGCATTCAAAGTATTAATTACTTTAATAAACTTTAGAGGATGCCGACTATGTCTCCTGAAATATGATGGATATGTTATCATCATAAACGATTCTTCATAATATCTCAGTATTAGCAAATCTATAGTCTTGGACAATCACCAAGGATGTGGAAAATTCAACTTGTGAGAGCAAGTTAAGAGTGAATGCCTCCATTGTAGACTTTATTTGCCAAGAAACATAGGAGATAAAGGATTTATTAACAAATAATGGGTATGCTACAGAACAGTATATATGCACAGGGGATACTCCCAAAATCTGAATACCATGGTGGTTGACACAATAAATAAAATCTAGCTATGCAGTAAAAAAATAATAAATAAAATACTTAACTTATTTATAATAAGCAGTATAGCATCAAAAACAAGCTTTGTAAAAAAATTACAACTGAAAAACACTATGTTTATCTGACAACATATAGAATCTGTATTAATTATCTAAATTAAAAAAAAAAAAATAGTTATATTAATAGGTATGAAAGAGTGTTTTTAAAAGCTAGATTATATAATTATCTCTAGAGTTATTTTTTTGCATATATTTGTTCAATAATTTTAATTTTTGCAGAAATAATAATCTAATGATGTAATTTGTTTTTAGTGCTAACTCCTCTAATGGAAAGTATGATTGGGGGATCAGCAATCAAAGCTGGTGATGTTGTTACTGCTTACAACGGAAAAACAGTTCAAATAGAAAATCCTGACAATGAAGGGCGTGTCATGTTGCTAGAACCATTGGCATATTCGTTGACACACCTCCCTTGTCTTTTGAGTACTATTGCTTCTCTCACCGGTAATTGATGTATTTTTTTTTTTTTTTTTTTTGTTATAGATAACATTTGCGCAACCTACCAATCAGTTTTACAAAATCAGAATTGGCCAAAATAATACTCGTCTCAATAACTTATGACATTTATATCTTCAATTAAAGTTTTCATTCATAATATTTTGGCTTTAAGGTGTTTCATTATTGATATTTTCAAGTCAGTTGATTGAGCAGTTATTAAAACTCAATCTAATAATAATGGGGAAAGGATGGATTCACTAACAATCAGTATAATATTATTGGATTAGGAGATCTTTAAATGGTAATACCTAATTTTATGACTTTCCTAAAGGCTCAGTTGAAACATGAAGTTGCTTGTTTAGTTTAAATTCAGGAGGTGCCATATGAAAGAAACTATCATCCTGCCCCCAACTGCATAGAATATACTTGATTAATCGAATGTTAGATCTTGGGGAATGGAGAGGGACAGAGGGAGGATTTTTTTTATTTACTAGATTGAACTAGTACTTTTTACTTCTGTAAGGAAGTATTGCAATCACAAAAATTTTTGGTTTTCAGATTTCAACGGAAATATCTGTTTTGACCATCCCTGAATCCATTTTGACTAGTTTCGTCATGACGTCAGTACTGTTTGTATCTCGCATTACTCAAAAACGGTTAGCCGTAGATAGTTAAAATTTTGTATTTCGTATTTTTGTAAAATCTAGTTGTGGACCTACCTGTTTGGTCACTGCATGATAACCGGAAGTGGTATTTTAATTGAAGATCATTACTGATTTCCATCAAAACTTATATTAAAATATAATGAAAAACTTCTCAAATTAGGTTTATAAGACTTACATATTAATGTAAATAACATAATAACTTTTGGTTAACATTGACAGACCGGAAGTGGTGCTTTACTTGAAAGTCATATTAGACTTTCATCAAAAATTATATTAAAATATAATGTAAAACATCTTAAATTTAGTAAATAGGACGTTTGTACCAATATGAATATATTTACTAGATTTTGGTTAAAATTGGTTAGCCGAAAACGGTTTTACTTTACTTGAAGGCCATAAACTTACATCAAAAATTATATTAAAACTATATAAAGAGATCATATGGTTCGGCAATAAAGGTTTTAAAAATGCGATTTTTTTCCACTCCAATTAAACATTTTTGTTGCTTGTTTTAAGTGTTAAAATTGAGTATAAAATACTGGTTATCCTCCCCATTTGTGAGATGAACTCTGCTGCAGGAGAATAAGATATAAGTTAAGTGGGTTCTTCCGCTTAAAATGTCGAAACCGTCGATTACAGTGACATTGACAGTTCTAATGTTGCCACAGAACACGAACAAATCTCTTGGAAACAAGTTACCTACTGAAAGAAAACGACATATATTAATGGAATGAGACCTTCAGAAACAAGAGTATGTGTGTCAATAGATGGATATCGCGAGGCCGAGTGTCGTTTTTGAGATACTGCAATCTTCGGAAACTAGTAACCAAATTAAGGATCACTTTTTGAGCAGCCGATTTATAGTTTAATAGGCGTACAAGGAAGTCATGTGTTGTCCACATCAGATATTTTTAATTTTAACTACCTCACTAATTTGAATGCTTAATTGTTATTAATTTATTCTCATAGAAAGATATTAAAAACGGATTTTCATCTCAGCATGATGATTGTATTCAGTGCAATTTCCTCGCGGCTATTTCGGAGTATCACGTAATTAATATTTCTACTCCCGCTATACATTATTTCCGTGTTACAAAAACATTTCGTGAGAATGTGATTTGATCAGAAGCAAAAGCATCCAAATGAGATTGGAATACTTTACCGGCGAAGAACGTAAAAAAAGAGAAAATTTCTTTAATTGAAGGTAATAATTGATTTCCATCAAAACTTTTATTAAAATACAATACAAAACTTCTCAAACTTAGTATTTATTACTTACATATTGATTTAAATAAAATACTAGATTTTGGTCTAAATGAAAAACAGGAAATGATACTTTACTTGAAGGTCATAATAAACTTTCAGCAAAGATTATATTAAAATATAATATAAAACATCTCAAATTTGGTAATTACGACTTTTCTATCAATATAAATAATATACCAGATTTTTTTTTAAATTGGTGAGCCGACAGGGGTACTTTACTTGAAGATTTTAATTTAATAAACTTGCATCAAAAATTATATTCAAAGTGATCTTTTTTTTTCACTCTAATTTAACATTTTTATTACTTATTTTAAGTGTAAAAAAAATGAGTGTAAAATACTCGTTTTTCTCCCCATTTGTGAGCTGAACAAGTCTGCAGCAGAGGAGAATAAGAAATAAGTTAAGTAAGTTCTTCCGCTTAAAATGTCGAAACCGTTGATTTCCAATGCTTTACTTAGTGCATTGGCAGTTCTAATGTTCTCATGGAACATGAAAAAATCTCTTAGGAACTTGTTACCTACTGAAAGAAAAGAACTTATGATAACAGAATGAGGCCTCCAGAAACAAGAGCTTGCGAGTGTGTCAATAGATGGATATCACGATGCCGAGTGTCGTTTTTGAAATTCTGCAGTCTTCGGAAACTAGTAACCAAATTTAGGATCAGTTTTTGAGCCACCGATTTATAGTTTAGTAGATGTACAAGGAAGTCATATGTTGTCCACATCAGATATTTTTTGACTCTTTGCTCAACCAAAAGAATAATGAGTAAAGAGAGTTAACTTTTTGAATCAGTTCCTAAGCGTATTAGGAACCTATCTTTAATTGAAAAAAATTCTAATACCATGGTTATAAAATTAGGGTAATTAATTAGAAATGCTCTCTCTAGGTCACAGGATTAATGAACAGCTCATTTGCAGTCCAGAAGGCATTTAGGTGCTGTTGTAGTTTTATTATTATTGATGTTCTTTGCCACTTCAATTTGCTGTCTAATGTTATCTGGTGTTTTAACTTCACTATAGAGATAAACCAAAAGCCCATGCTAGCAGCTAGGAAGGGAGAGGAGAGGGTGTTGATTACTTGTTAATGAAGACACAAAGAAAAGTAAAGGAACAGGTATATTGACCTTTCAGGGAGTAGCATCCCAACTTCAGAGAGGAAGGACCTGCAAATGAGTGCTCGTGAGGATTATCTCCCCCTTAATGACTGCCTATAGATCTCAGTCATTAACTGGACCTCGTCAAGGCAAGAAGTGTTTTTCCCCCTTCAGTTCTTCTACAGTGGTGTGTGGGTGAGCCCCGAGGGACACAAGTGCAATTCAGGACTCACGGGACAGGAACAAAAGGAAAAAATTAAAATTTCTTTTTGTGTATATAGTTATAAACTTGAAGTTGTGTTTATTTTTAATTTTGTTAATATTGAAAGTGGACAGGAGTGCAAATATTTATCTTTTGTTTTAGGTAGTGCACCTCCAAAATTTAAAAACTGGACGAGCTTGGACAATTGGGGGAAAAGTTTATATTTAAAACTTCCGTTTATGTAAATATTTACATCAAAAAGAGTTTTGAATACTATGGAGAGAAATATGCATGAAGGCGAATTGAAACTTTCAGAAATGAGTACCAGTGGTCCCAAAATAATGTTAGATGAAGGAAAGAACGAGGAGAAGAATAAAACTTACAACCATGCGTGCAGAAGCATGTCAGAGGTGATGGGGAAGAAAAAAAAGACCTGTATCTCGACAAAGACGTCAAAGGAGCGGCGGAAATAGCCGGGTCAAAGGTCAGTCCCATCCAAAATAGGCCTAATAGGAAAAGGCCGATAAAAGAGACCCCACTACCCCATAATGATGGAGAGGAGGCGAGACCATCTGAAAAGGTACCTAGATCACCAAAAGAATCAGAGAATACCTGAGAGCAAAAATAAAAATCAACAAGGACCAGCAGGCCTTCATAAACCAAAAGATTATGGAGGTCAGGGACATGGTAGTGGTCCTGAAAGAGCAAAATAAAGGAGTCCCGGAAATGATAAGACGGGCAGTAAAAAAGGACCTTGCAATGTGATGATATCCACGAGATTATCTCCCATAAAATCTCTCAAATAGTGGCTCCAATAGTCGTGGAAGCGATAGGAGAAAGCATCGGAGGCCCAATATGAGGGAAAAAAAAGAGTGTGTGGTCTCTCCAACCCTTAATAAAGTCGAGTAGATGATAGACCACATCCGGATGACAGAGAAGGGAGAGATCCTTTGTTACGTAGCAGCCAAGAGGGTAGAGGAAAGGCTCCGATTAAGACAGGGGAGGTGCAGGTAGAGGAGACGTCTGGTGTGGCACTACAGAAAACTAAAAGCAGGTTTGAAGGGGTCGAAGTCAAGGATGTCGAATCATAGTCTTCAGTTTAGAGGAGGAGGAAGGTGATGCCTCAGCAGATAAAGGCTATGTGACCCAATTGGCGGATTGGAGGGCCTGGACTGGTTGACAAGCAGTGGGTAAAGATGGTGCAGATGGAGGAAGGATCAGTCTTGGACCCCAGAGTGGCAGTGCTGAGGTGCGCCATCAAAGAAGTAGCTGATGTTACCCTCTGACGCCAAAAGGCGAGGAGTACCTCAGGTCCCATGGTGGACACAATCTCTGACTCAGTTAAAGAGAGAATACTACAGGGCTAGGCATATGTACCAGAAGTGCAGAGATGATGAGAGGAAACCTGCACTTCGAGAAGAGACGAAACATAGGTATAGGATATACCAAAATTGTCTGCGCCATTAAAAGATGAAATCCTAGGACGAGTTCATCGTACAGGAATCAGAAAAGAATCCTTGGGGCATACTATACAGGGTGGCACTGGGCAAGACTAAGAAACTGGAACTTATGTTGGTTATTAAAGTCGGAGCTGCAGGCGGCCACCCCAGAGGATAATACCAGGTTGTACATCGATTATACAAACCCCAGGGATGATCCGTCCCAGGATAACAAGGAGGACAGTAGGATAAGGCACACCACGTTATGCCCATCTGGTACAGAACTATGCCCTCTATGGGACCTTCGTCTGGTCGTGGAGAAGCAGAAGATCGACAGAACTCCGGGGCTTGACGGAATAGACACTCCAATCCTCAAGAATAGTGCTCCCTACATTGAGGATGAGCTTCTGGAGATCCTCAATGAGTGTCTGGATTGAGTGTGCTTCCTTAGCAAGTGGAGGATCACAGACTTCAGACTGCTCTACAAGGAAGGAGGAAAGGATAAAAAATCACCGAAGGCCTACCTGCCTATTTGCCTTCTCGCAGTTGTCAGTAAAGTCCTGGAGCACATGATCACTGCCAGCCTAAGACCAATCCTCAGTGCTGCGAGCCATCCAGGGCAGTTTGGCTTGACCTGTGGCAAGGGAACGACAGATGCGCTGCTGAGAGTGCGCGGGGACATGGAATGGAGGGTGGAGAAGTATGTCATGCTGATTTTGTTTGGTATATCATCTGCCTTCGACAGCATCTGGAGGCCTTGCGTACTCCAGCGGTTGCAAGAGTTCGACACCCCCAACAACTTATACTCCCTCGTAAGTAGCTATCTCTGTGACAGGATTGTCAAGATTAGGGATAGCTGTTACGAGATAGAGAGAAGAATCAAAAGAGGATGCCCACAGGGATCGGTCTTTGGCCCAGCCCTGTGGAAGCTGATATTCGACCAGTTGCTAGGGGAGATAGAAGGTAGAAAATTCCTTGTAGACGACCTGGCAGTCACCATGGCCGAGGAAAGCAGAGCCAGATTAAAGATACCGGGCGGAGAGGTGAGCCACTCACGTTGTGGAGTAGTGCGTGAGAAAGAAACTAAGTATGGCCACAGGCAAAACCTAGGCCACACTCCTAAGATGGACAGGGCTCACTCTATCTTCCCAGAGATACAAAGACAAAGAGTAAGGCTAGGCGAGGAGTTTATGTATTTTGGAGTTAGGATAAGAAGAGGATTTGGCACCGCCCCTCACCTAGCGTATTTAACATAAGAATAGGGTCATCAATGGACAAAGCAGGAGTGGAGGTACATTTTGAGGCCTCAGGTACCCTGCCACTATGACCATCTACAACAGAGTGGTCCTGGTTATACTGAAGTATGCATACCTGGTTTGGAGTAAAAACCTTACACAGCAGCATAAGAGGGGACTGGCCACCATATTGAGATTGGCTCTGCTGCGTCACAAAGCCGAAGCCGTATGCGACAGTGTCGCATGAGGCAGTGTAGGTGCTGGCCAGAGCGATGCCCTCATATACCCTCATTATAAATACCCTCAAGGAGGATGTGCTGAAATATGAAAGTACATATATATATATATATATATATATATATATATATATATATATATATATATATATATATTCAAATATGAAGGGCTCCGGCTAAGAATTGGTGAGACCCCCAATCAATGGAAGAGGATTATTCGGGAGGATACAATAGAAGAATGGAATGGACAGTGGATGACAAGCCAGAAGGGCTCTACCTTAAGTTCTTCCCCACCATCCATCCGAGACTGAAGGCGAAATGGGTCCTCCCTGACTACTAGGTTTTGCAGATATTAACAGGGTATGGAGGATTCCGAGGGAAACTACAAGAACACGAGGAGAATATTGACGACCAATGCCCCACCTGTGGAGTTCCTCAGACAGCAGAGCATGTTGTGGTATTCTGCATTGCAATGGAAGGATACCAGGCCAGGTTGTTGAGGAAAACCGGGTTCTTCGCCCTCCCCGAGTCGGACTTACCCCATCTAATGTAGGAGGATAATTACCATTCCTTCAGGGACTTCGTCTAAGGGTGGGTGGAAAGGGTTGTGGGTCCCTCGTATTTCACGTTGGGCAGAACCCGCCTACCCAACATCGGTGAGTCACCAGAAGAACAAATACGCCAGGACTGAGAACTGATGGCTGGACTAGACTGGAGGAAGTGGACCAGGAAGGCTTGACCGGAGGAGGCACCCGGACGGATGCGACGGACTGCGAGAGATGGACGGATGCTGTCCGATAGTAGATAAGGTGCAACCCCATCAGTAAGGTCTGCCCACTGTGCTGTACCACAGAACCTTGATTTAATTGTACCCATAATTAAAATTTCCAGAAATATTGTATAATAATAATTTATAAATAAAGTGTAGTTTATTGGTGGCAATGGCATGCGCACAACCCTACTGCTGCCCACTTTCACTAATCCTTTAATTCCGATGACTTGAATTGGCTTTATGGGATCATTTACATTTTTAAAACGCATATGTAATGTCAGAAGAAAAATCGTGATTCGCGGTCTTTTGAGGCATTACTGGGAAAAAGGTTTAAGTGCAAAGGCAGCCGCCGAAGAAATTTGTGCCATAGAAGGAGAGTCAATTATCCGTCGGAATACTGCCACACTTAGGTTCAGGTGTTCCACCAATGGGAATATGAACCTTGCAGATGAACCCAGATCTGGTCGCCCATCAGTCGTTGATGATGACATTCTTCTTGACAGTAAACCAGGACCCACATGAAACTACTCGTGGTTTATCGACCGTAGTAGGGACATCTAATTCCAAAGTGACTCGTCATCTTAAAAACCTGGGCGTACAGAATTTAAGACCAAGGTCCGACCCACATGACTTAGCAGAGGCCAAATCCTAGCAGCGAGTTGATATGTGCTAAATTTTGTTTCAAAATCCGAAAGATGACAGGTTCTAGAAAAAAATTATCCCAAGTGAGGAAAAGTGGATATTTTTAAAAAATCATAGCAAACATGAGCAGTGGGTACGGCCAGGTTAAGCTGCACAACCGGAGATTCGCCAAGATTGATTTGGGAAAAAAGTGATGCTTTGTGTTTGGTGGAACATCGAAGACGTTTTGCATTTGGAGCTTGTCGGCAGTGGACTCAAACCTTTACTGTGAACATCTAGACAGGGTTTATGTAGTTTTGAGTGCAAACTATCCCGCTTTGGTCAACACGACAATGTCCCTGCATATCGATCTCGTTTGACCAAGGAAAAATTATCGGAACTGCAAGGAGTGAACAATTTGCCTCATCCTGCATATAGCCCAGATATTGCACCATCAGATTATGGTTTGTTTAGATCTATGGCTCATTTTTTAAAAGGTCGGATCTTTGATAATTATGAGGACGTAAAAATTGGATGTGAAGAGTTCTTTACTTCAAAACCAAAGGAGTGGTACCGGCATCAAATCCAAATATTGGCAGAAAGGTGGGTAAAAGTAGTTGAAAACAATGTACTTTACTTTGAAGAGTAGTATTCAATAATGTTTAAAATATGCAATATAAAATAAAGCTATACTAATGCACAAGGACTTTTGTAACAACCTATTAAAAGCACACAATCCACGAACAGGGTACTGGCTAGCGGTCCAAAAAGTCTTAGCCTCTGAGTTGTTGAAATAACCATGATCCCTGAGGATGTCCAACATTCCTTAGCTTAATTACTTGGAGATAATACATGATTCAAAACTTTCTGCAAATGAGATACATAAAGTCCTATTGCAAAGTACATTTAAAAACTAATTAGTGCATCTTTTTAAAAGTCTCGTCTGACTTTTTGTTCAACAGAGTTAAAGAGTTTCCTTCTGAGGACTTTTTAACTTGTTAAATTTGTCATTCCATCAAGAAACAACCTGTTGAATTTCTCAATGCAAAGCATAATGTTGGTAGTGTAATATGCACTGAGACACTCAAAAATGTCATTAACTGCTAGTTACTCTAAGACATCACTGGACCTCTTTCTCGAGTTAATTGTAGTAAGGATCCCAGGCAGTGAACTTTATGCTTGCATATTGGCTCAACCTTATTGTTAACAAAAACATTGTACCTGATATACCGATCATCTGAGCCTGATTCCTCCACAGAAACTTGCTTTGCTCTAGTACTAGATCCAACACGATGAGTTGATAAGTTATGTATATGACCTCTTGTCCTATTTTATTCCCTAAAGTGGGTTTATTGCATTTATAATGAATATCCAGATCATTACTAATTAAAAATTCTTAACTAAAAGAGACTCACCTCTCAGGTTAGTGTTAATCCCTCCTTTTTAGTAGTATAGATAGAAATATATACAGAGAAACTCTATCTTATGATTTCCCTCTTTGCAGGCCAGTTTAGCCTGTGATATCAAGACTAGAGCAATCAAAGGATTTAGATTACTTTTGCTATTGGTACTAAATATATACACAACTATTTTCTTAGGAATGTTTCTTGAGTTAAAATAATATCAATATCATTACCTCTCAAATAATGCTATGGAACACTGTATGCCCCTAGGCACACTAGGAGGTAGGCCTTCCCTTTGAGTTTCTTAGCTACTGCCTCCCTCTTTCCTGGTCATTTTAGACAGCTAGAGTACTTTTAATATATTATATCTAAAATCAATTATTAATTTAACATTTATGTTAATGAAATTCAAAGAAAGTGAAAACAACTTATAAAATTGAATGTATGAAAAAAACAATTATTCGTCTAAAATGATTAATTTGGCCTTGTTTCTTCAACACTAAGCTGCTTTGCTCTGCATAGTTTCTTAGTTGTTGAGATCTCTGATAAGGTAGAGAAAGTTGGTCATTTAACCATTACAAAATCATGATTTTTTATTTAATACCATAGTGGTAATAGCAATGATGTGAACTTTTAATCCTTTAGTGCCAATGACGATGTATCCTTGTTTGTAACAATTGGGAAAATATCCAACAACAAATGATATATTATATCATATAGATAGATAGATAGAATAAGAACTTTATTCTGGGTCTAGGTTCCTTAAGAATGACAGAATAGAACAAATAAAACAGAAACAACATCTGGCCATAAGCTGTTTATACATGAGCATGGCTATATATGATGTATATAGTTATGTGACGGCTTAATATTCGCATTGTGAAAGATCTGTATCTCAAAAGAAATTAATATAAATAAAGCGCTACTTTTGGTTGCCATTAAAAGGGTTAACTAGTTGGGTGTTATTTCTGAGTTTTTATGGCCAATCATGCCATTTTTTTTTATTATAGTTTCACAGAAATTAATACACTATTTAAAACTTCAAATACATCACCTGAAAAAACGTGAATTTCGAGTTATGACGTTGCAGCAAATGATCGAATTGCTGTCTTTCAAAACCATGTATTATCCTTAGAATTCATTTTTATGTAATTAATATCTAATCCACAGGTACCACAACACGTGGATTAGGTACAGGTGCGTCTGCAGCCTTTTCAACTTCTAATGAAGTATTCATAGAGCTTGAAAGAGCTGGAAGTGAAACCGGAGACAGAGTATGGAGGTTTCCATTTTGGAAATACTATACAGAAAAAGTTACAGGTTAATAAAATGACAATTATTAAGTTGGATAAGGTAAAACAGCAGTCATAATTGTTTATATATTTTTTAGATTACCCAAGCTTTGATGTAAGTAACGTTGGAAAAGGATATGGTGAAACATGTAAAGGGGCAGCATTTTTGAGGGTAATGTATTATAAGAAATGTATCATACATATTAGAGATTTGATTATTTTCATGTGTACTAGATAGTATACCTGAAAGGCTACCTATTTGTTTTATTTGTTTACCTATTTTTTTCTACTGAGTTGCAAAATTGAAGGGGTCAATTTTTCCATGAATCCATCACAAAAAGTATACATATATAAAACATGGTCTGATTCCTTATAGGATTTTTCTCCCCTTCCCCTCCTTGCCCCAAAGAGCACTTAGTTAACTAAAAGTATGATTTTTTTTTTGTTTTTATTATTAAGAAAAATTAAAACCACATCTTTAGTTGCAAGTCAAACCCTTATAAACCTGAATTTATTTTCTGTACAATATTGATTAAATATGTACTATAAAATTATAAGAGCAAAGTTTGGCTTTAGAGGTGCTGTCTCTAGTGTTTCGAGTACACATTAAAACTAATTGTAGTAATTTTTCCATTTGTGGTGGTTTATATAGGATCAAAAAATAGGAAAACCAATCATTGAAAACCCTGAGAGAGATGATGTTGATTTGGCTATCATGGCTTTGAAACATTGTAAGGTCTCAGCGAGGGCAGAATAAAGACTCAAATTACAAGGATATAATATTCCAAGAAGTCTTATATAAAGTGCTATCCGATATAATCTTCAGAAGGCTTATTAGGTACACAGAAAAAATACTGAGTTATTTTCATTGTGGCTTTAGGTTTAGTAGAAATACAACAAATCTAATATAGGAGAAGTATATAAATATGGTATTGGTCTGCAAATCCTATTTATCAATTATAAGCAGCCATTTGAAAATATTAAGAGGTTTTCTTTGTTAAAAATTTTACAGAAGAATGGAATTCTTCTGAATGAATTAATTAACTGAATAAAATTGACTATGGACAAGAGCTTCTTCGAAAGTTATGATTGTTAATAAAGTAGAAAATGTTTTTGAAGTGCAATCTGGCGTAGATCTAAAGGATACCTTTATTTAAAGGTCTGTGACTATTTAATATAGTCCTGCATGATGTAATAAAAAATGGAACATCAATAAAACTTAGTAACTTTTTGCCTTACTTCTTATCGCCAGAAATAAAGCAATGCTAAACAAGCTTTCATGATCATAGTAGGAAATGGCTCTAAAGTTGGTCTTATTATTGATGGAGCAAAAACAAAGTGCTTGAAAATGTCAGCATCGGAAAATAGAAGATCCTTGGACTGCATCAAAATTCTTAACTTCTTCAAAACTGTGCCAAGCTTCATATATTTAGGTTCTTCTTTAATAACAGAAATGTTATCAGCCATCAGATTGATAATATACTTATGGCTAGAAACAGAGCCTACTTCGCCAATCTTATACTCTCCAAGTCTTTCATGGTGTCTAAAGAAACAAAATTGAAGCTTTATAAATCCCTCAAAAGAACAGTAGTCCCATATGGTGCTGAAATTTGGTGTTTGTAGCATGACCATTGCCGTAAATTAAAAGTATTTAAAAGAAAGATGGTGAGAAGAATTTATACAACTAGATGGTGAGTGAAGTATAAGAAGCAATGCAGGGATAGAAAATTGATTTACATTATTAGATTCAAAAAGGCAAGTAACCTTAGATGATAAGGATCATGTAGCTAGAACAGGAGGAGGTAGGCTACAGAGAAGAATGCTGGAGGTGAATTTCAGGAGCAAAAGAAATAAAGGAAGACTGAGAAGTTGGTGAGATAAGGAAAAGTTGGATGTTCACAACTGAATGAATGAGGTGCAGAGCAGAGGAAAATGGAGAGGTCACCTTGAACTGTAGAGAGAACCAGGCAGTAGGTAAATAAGATTCTTTAATTTAAACAATTTTCAACAATAATAACAAGTTAAAAAATATATGTTAATTAAGGATTGTTTTAAAGGATATTATTATTGAAATATATATATAATGTTTATTTGTTTCAACTTTATATTTAGTTTGTAACCTTTTTTTTCTTTTGTTGCATTTTACAAGATACCTACTTATCCGGTAGGCATTGTAATAAATGATGTACCTAAGCGCTTTCTACTTATTCTTGTAATGGATAAGTTAGTATCAGTGAGTCTGATGCTTTGTGATTATATCTCAATTATTATTATTATTTAATTTGAGGCTGTTTTCAACGTGATTTATTAATTTAACTCCTGAGTCTTTGATGAATTTATGGTTTTTTTCATTTAAATGAATTGCAAAGTTGGAATTCTCTGTCTTATTATTATATGCACGTATATGTTTCTTTAATCTCTGATTTAGCAATCTTCCATTTTTTACGTGTATTTAGCTGCACAATCATTACAATTTAGTTTGTATACTCCGATTTTTTGTAAAGGGTCTATTTTGTCTTTAGGAGAAGAGAAATATGAAGATAGGGTTTTTTCTATTTTGAATGCAGGGTTTAATCCTAGTTTTTCAATTCATTTCTGACTTTGGTGGATATAGGGCCGTAATATGGAATCAAAACATAATGTTTCTGGATGGGTCTATCTTCGGGGGTTGTTGAATAGATATCATTAATTGTCTTTTTTTGTATTTGTTTTTTTAAAATATGATTGATAGTGATTTTATTGTAACCCTTATTTTTTGCTATGGAATATATTATTTCAATTTCTTTATTATAGTTCTTTTCATTTAATGGTACGTTCAAAAGACGGTAAATCATATAATAAAAGGCTGAGAGTTTATGTGCTATCGGTCTCCTAGCTTCATTGTTTATAACGACATCCGTGTGGGTGGGTTTCCGGTAAATTCCAAATTCATGATGTTTGTTTTTTACTGAGATTTCTAAATCTAAAAAGTTTATGGTTTTTTTTTTCCAGTTCTACTGTGAATAAATCGAGGGGTGAATTCATAAATGTTTTATAATACTGATTTATATTACACCTAATTTAATATGTATAATAATACCAAACTATATTTTGAATTGTTTATTTTTGAATTTTTAGAACTGAAGATGAATGTATAACATTCGAAACTAGTTTTCAATAAAACAAAATTATAGAAGTGACAAATAATTTATCAATCCCTAATTAAATGAATATCAGTTTTTCTTTTTTATCTGCAAAGTGTTTTCTATCATTTAGGTTATATATTTTTATGGTAAATATATCCAAAACTGTTAAGAATTACAGTTGTATAAAAAAATTTTGTTATTGAAAATCAGGAGGAAAATTAGCCCCTAAAACTTTGCTACTCAGAACAAAACATGACTTCCCCATTTAATGGCTTAATTTATCAAATTAAAATAACTTTTTATTTTCAGGAATTTGTAGACCAAGGTCTAGACTTTCTCCACGTAGACATCCATGGAACTGGGTTAAAAGTGAGGGAATCTAGTTTTCCATATCTTAAAAAAGATTTGATGTCAGGAAGACCTACTCGAACACTAGCACAGTTTGTATACCAAATTGTGTGTCCCCACGATAAGGGAGATGACTGTTAGTAAATATCAAGAGGAAATAGAAATGTACTTTGTGCTGTGTAATGTCTGTGTATTTGCTCATAATAAATGTGTTCATTGTCCAACAGATTTTTCTCTATTTTTTCTTTTTTTCAATAAATATTGATTATTTTTAACCATGAGCAGGATTAAAATTGGCAGGAGAGACATAAAAAATAAAGAAAAACTATTATAAAAAACATGTTTAGAATAGTAGTTAAACAATTCAATGTTATTTTGCAACTTTCAAGGCACACTTCATCTTTGGAAGTATATCACGAAAACTGAATAAATAATAAATGAAATTCCAACAAATTACAGCACCTTACCTCTACCATTTTTTTATTCATTAATAAGCTTATTCCTTCAGAACACACAGCTATCTATGATTCCCTCACTACATTCAACTTGTATGGCATTGTACAACTCTGAAACTATTGTAGAGTTACAACAATTAAGTGTAATAACTAGGGCTCAGATCTGAGGATCTTCAGTTTTCAAGGTATAGATCATAAAAATTTATTTTTAGATCTATAAAAGATATTAAGCCATTTATTAAAAGTTGGAGCAAATTTATTTGCTCTTCACACTACAGTCCTGCAAGAACCTGGGCCTCTCTTATCACCCTCCTCCACTCTCTCCTATCCAGGGCAAGCATTGGTCATCTTCTGATTCCCAGTCTCTTCAGGATGTCCTCCACCTCAGGCAAGGTCTTCCTCTATCACACTGTTCACCATGTCGGTCGTCAACCAGGCGTTAGGGGATACATGCCACATGACCTAACCATCTAATCTGGCTCTCCCTCACAATTGAGACCAAATCAGATTTCACATTCATCCAGCGCAGCTCCTTATTGGTACGAATTCTGCTCATCAGGTATTCTGTTTGCACATCAGGCTATAGCCTAGATTGAAGCAAATACAATCATATAAAGTATGAACATGTAAACCAAAAAAATTGTTAAGCACGGCAAAACATGAACAAATACCGTAAAACACACAGAAAAACAAAATAAAATTGTAAAAATAAAGGTAGACTTTCGCTGGTACTGCCCGCGGTTGCGGTCAGCAAAGTTTTCACGTAGTTTATTACTACTTTGACTGAAAAGGTAGAGACATATTTTGCTGGCACTGCCCGGCAGTCTAGGTATGACGTCATACCTATACTGCTGCGTCTCTGACCATTCCAAAAGGAGTCATACTGCCTCAGACTTATCATTTGAAACAATGTTATTTAACAAAAAGAGATTTAGTTATTATTACGACGAATGTCTAGTAGTTTGTAAATCAGTTTCAGTTTCTTTATGACCACAAACATAAGGATTACAGAAATGTAATAGTAAAAAATAATGTGTCGAAAAACATATTATTTTATTTTTATATTCACATATTATTATTATTGTATTATTAACAATAAAGAAACTGTGAAAGGTGAACTTTGTTCATTGTCTAAAATGCCTAACAAATATCTAATTATACATAACATAACAATATATATATTGTGCATATATAGTTGCATATATGTAAATACTTGTAAATAAACGTAGTCATTTATCAATAATTTGTATGTATCTAAATAACATATAATTTTAAAGATTTTAAGGATACACTATATAGTTATAGCAATATGGTATGATTACAAATATAGGAGAGATTATAACGTTCTAGGTGATGCAAGAGTGGGCCGCTGCAGTGGGCAGTTTCAGCGAAATATAGAAGCAGTAACAGTTAGCGGCTGCGATTGGCAAACTCTGCCAGCCGCAACCGCGGGTAGTACCAGCGAAAGTCTATCTTAAGGAGGAATAACAAAAATTAGAATATAATCATATATTTTCTACGAAAGATATAATCACATATTTCTTTAGGTTTTCTGGATTTAAACCTCGCCCATCCTCATTCTCGCCACCCACAGGTGTGACATATAATGCCACCCTTTTATGTAGGTATATGCTTAAAAACTAAGTGGAGATAATTTTTATATTTATGTGCACTTAATTGAACTGGTTTTCATACTTACAGATTCGTTTGAATATAAAAATATAATTTCACTCAAATTTCGCATCTCCCTGAAAATTGCCTTCCAAGGCAAGTGCCTAGTGTGCCTATGCTTAAATCCGTCACTGTCTAGATACTATATTAAAACCAAATATTGGATCAAATAAGATTTTGAAAAATCACTACAAATAGGTAATTTCTACAAAAAGATTCTCTATGCCTTATCATTTACCCTATCCTCAGGAATAGCTCACTTCTTATCAATTCCTATATCAATGATCTTTCTAATTTAATCCCACCATTGTTCCCAACACCTATACGCCAATTTCCAAATAGTACCTCTCTGACCTCTAAACCCCTTCCCACAAAACCAAAACGTTCCCTTCTCGCCTACTCTTCTAACCTCTGGAATTCCGTTGTCTAATATCCGCCGTGCTTCTTCTCTATCCTCATTCAAATCCCTCTTTTCCAACACCTTCTTTATTTACAAATAGGTGCTGGTGATGAGAGCAAACTCCCCAAAGAGAGAGAGAGAGAGAGAGGTAACAGGTAGGATGGGAGCCGGTGATAAGACCCAAACTCCACAGGAAAAGGTTTTAGGAAAGAAGCTGGTGATGAGATCAACTTCCCAGAGGGATATATATATATATATATATATATATATATATATATATATATATATATATAAATATATTACAGGAGAGGTTTAATTATATTTTATTAGGCCAGCGAAATGCTCCTATATATATATATATATATATATATATATATATATATATATATATATATATATATATATATATATATATAAAGAGGGAGCGGGGTAGCTCAGTGGTCTCATCATGTGATGTTATATATATATATATACACCACTTACCATTGACTGCAGGGTAATCTTTACACTGAGAAGTTTAATAATTATATTTTTTCTGGCTAGATCAGAGCATCTTTCAGTCCAATTTTTATTGTTATAATAGTAATACATATCATAGTTTATATACAAAACATTAAACATACATTAATCGTTTGTAAAATAAGTAATTTTTAACAAATAAGGTTAGAATGGGTATTTGAGAAGGCTGATTAGTTCATCTAGCCGGACCTAGGTGGCGCTGGGGTCAGTCTCCAACCTTTTAACAGTGATGTCCTCTACAGTTGTGACAGTACTCCCTTAGCCTTACAGCTATTTAGCATGTTTTATTAATTTTTGTAATTTCTTTTAAATTACAGTATACAAATAAAAGTAAGTGTCTTTTTAAAAGATATTACATATTATTTGATACTGGAATAAAAGAGAACCTTTTAAATGGCATTATATAGTATTTAATAATAAAAAAGAAAGGGTTCTTTTTTACTTTCCCGTACCTGTATAAGAAGTATATAGTAAGAGGAAGTATTGCGATCGTGAAAATTTTCGAATTCGAGTTTTCGACGGAAATACACGTTTTAAGGTTCCCTGAGTCCAAATGACCAAATCTCGCAAAATGGTCTGTGTGTATGTGAACAGTCTAGTACAAAAATGAAAAGTTGTACGATACTGAAATTACCTATTTAAGGTTGGCACATGCATGTGATGTTACAGCAACATTTTCCTCAAAATCGACTAACCAGAAGTGTCACTTTATATAATCAATTTTACGCTTTTTTACAATTTTCTCGAAAACGTCTCCAACGATTTTAATGAAACTTGCTAAATGTCTTCTCCTTAAAGGCCTTTAACTTTTCGTTTATGTAGTATATCAACGAGGAAATGCAGCAAAAAAAGTTATGATGAAAAGAATATTTTATTTGCGCTTAACTTAAGAAGCAATCAATTTATAGTAAATTGTGTTATAATTGTATGAAAGGTTATTAAATTATCTAAAAAACAAAAAAAGAATCATCAAAATCAGACCAGTATTAGCAAAGATACAGTGTATTTTATGAGGAGCACAAGACCCTAGATGGATAACTGAGCGCATCTGAAAGGAGACGGTTGCGACCGAACTTTCTCCCACCAAACTGTTATAAACAATATACTCTGTAATAAGGTAATTTAAGAATACAAAAGCGGAAATTAACTTAATAATTTCTACTTTCATATTATTTAATGGAAAGAAAATATTTCCATGAAAACTAAACCAAAACTTTTAAAATATATTTGCAACTTGACGAAGTTAAAATATATAGGTAGTGTACAGAATTGTTGTACTAAAATTGTTTAAAAAACTGTTTTATTGTACTGAAGTGGGAGAAGATGTGAAGAAGTGAATGCTGCTGAGTTTATTTCAAGCATTGTTGATGTGAACTTTTTAAAATTATATTAAAAAGATAATTATTATAGGACCGTAAGGGAAAGTTGTGTGATTGTGCACCGCACCAGATTTTTTAAGATATTATAGAGCATATTAAAAAGTAGATATTATTTGCAAGTCCCAAGTTTTCGCTGCAAGTCAACCGCACGTTACATATCAAAATTAAAAAGAAATAGAAATAGATCATCATTGGCCATGAGAAGCATTTGGGCTTATTCATATTGGACACCGTGTATAATATTACGTAATGTGACAGGAACAAAATTGCTGAAAAATGGACAATGAAATAATTTTGAAAGTAAATTATAGATCTGAGAGAAAGTTGGAATTTATTTTAAAGAGAGGAAGTGATTAAAAAATATAAAAATTCTAAATATTTTTACTCTAGTATAAATATAGAAATAATCCACCTTATAATACCAAATATAATGATTTATTAAATGGTTAAAAATGTATAATTTTTTTTTATAACTTAGATAAAATGTGATGTAATTCCATGTCTTTGTGCATATTTCCACAACCCAATTTAGTAGTTGTATTGTATATATTACACAGCAATAAAATATGTTACATATTTCATTTTTGTTTTTTTATGTTAACTTTAACACGATGGTAAGCATTTCCTAAAACTCCTCTCAAATTCCAAATATTGGAAAAACTTTCTGGCTGAGTGTTATAGGAAGAATCCACTGCTTTAGCCCATATTTCAACCTGAAAATTAAGTTTACATATTTTAGTAAATTAAAACAATAAGACTAAAAAATTGTTCTTTAAAATTACACTTAGTGTCTCACAAATGAAATTTTAATAAAACTGGGACATGTTTGTAAATAAATGTGATGATGCAATTTAAAAAGTTTGATCATATATAAAAAATAATATATTGTAAAAATTAGTTTCATGTCCCAAACAAATCAAAAGAAAAACCCTCACCTTGACAGACACTTTTTTATAATTGTTATTTCCTTAATGGCGTAGGGAGGTGGCGACCCCATTGCCCAGTCCTAAGACTTCAATTAGCCTCTGGTCTACCAAATTGATGGAACAACTACTCTGACATACAACCAGTATACTATACATAGCACACTACAAACATTTCACATTTACAGACAAAGGTCAGACACAGTGTACACCCTAGGGTCACATCCCGTAGGTAGCAGGCCTGAACGGGGAGTATGTCAGGATACTCCGAGGAAGCAATCACTCCACCTGACTCCGGAGAAAAGTTTGAGCTCATTAAACAAATTATTATGAAACTGGTACAAAGATATGCTGGACTGATTTCAAGGAATAAGCATAATGCCTGCTTAATGGATTTTCAACTGGGAACATGAAATGTTTCTCTCTGTACTGACCGGGAGCATTGTAATAGCTCCTCATTCAACTGGACCATTACAAACTGGACATCACTTCTATCCAGAATGTAGATGGACGGGAAACGGGATGTTATCCAAAAAGTGACATGTGATATACTACAGTTGTAACCAGCAGAACCATACATTTGGGACCGGATTTATCATTAGTAAAAGAATCTCTCAACTGATAACTTATTTCAAACCCATTAATCCTAGAATATATTATTTGCGAGTAAAAGGCAAATTCTATAATTCAAGAATAGTTAATGAGCATGCTCCCACAGAACCATCACCAGAAGATGCATAGATGATTGTGGTAGGTGACTGCAATGCACAAATCGGAAAGGGGCCTGAATTTCATCATGCAATTGGAATGCATAGCATACACCCAGAAACGAATGATAATGGACAGACTCATTAACTTTGTAGCATCTAGAAGATTAGTGATTGGAACTACTCTGTTTCCATATAAAAGAATTCACCTCACTACTTGGCTCTCAAACGACAGTGTGGCCATTAACCAGATAGACCACATCCTCATAAGTGCTAGGTCCGCAACGAGTCTACTGCATGTGAGAGTGTAAAAATATGTAAGATTCATGACATAAAGTGGAACTTCTAGTATGTTGATTTTGGAAAAGTTGCTGTAATATCCCAGATATACTCGTATACCTACCTTAAATATATAATTTCAGTTTCTTACAAGTTTTTGTTTTTAAGCTAAACTTTTCAGTTACAGAGACCTTAAAATCTGTATTTCCGTGGAAAACTCGGATTTAAAATTTTTCAAGATCACAATACTTCTCCTTACTACATATTTCATACATATGTAAGTGAAAGCAAAATGTTTGGAGAAAAAAAATGCTCAAGTTGTATTAAAAATTGTAAATTTTAGAATTGTCACAGCAAATATTTATAAAAATACTTACCTTTGAGTGGAATTTGAAACTTTAAATATAGTTGTTAAAAAGAAAATAGATTACAAAATTAAAATGAACGAAATTTGGAGTTGGTAATAATTGAGGAGCACATACTGTAATATACACCTTTTTTCAGATTATAGGTACTTGTAAATAATTGTTTTTTAGATATCTTAAATTAGATTTAATATTTGGAAATAGGGATTCTCAGGAAAATAATACAACATTTATTTATCCTGACTGCAATCATCATAAATTATAATGAAAAGTGTGTTGATCATCATAAATGGAACCAAAATAGACGGTTTTATTTTAAAACATGGCGGCTCTATGTTTGACTTCAACAGAACCTCTGCCATAATGATCGAGTGGGTGAAGATGATCAATTTGTCAATACTTCGACAATAAACCTGATCTAAGAAAATCAAAAAGAAGTAGAAGAGATTTTCATCAAATGAGGACTTCACAAAATCATAAATGGTCCATTTTTATTAGATAATCAAAATGGCAGTTCGCCATTTTGAAACCTAGAGAGGTGTAACGGACAACAAAGGAGAGCATCATTGTTGTTAAGACCAGGGACCGGCGTAGACATCTGAAGAGCTCCCATAATCTTTCATCCACATCATTTGGTAACACATTTTAATTATATCCCGTAAACCACCGTCATCATTCTACAAGAAGAAAGTGTATAATTTAAGATATATTGACGCTTCACGTTATTCGTATGTTTGTAATAGTAATAGTTCTGTGTGTCTGTGTCTGATTGTCTAGCAACCCCCCTGAGAAATAGAGTCAAAGTTAAATAAAACAAATGAATATATTAAAAAAGGAAAAATAAGTTTAATTTATTTATTTCCCCAAAAACGGATCGTTACAATACATAGCGCAGACCACAATTATTTTTTTTATTGAGGAGCACATGACGAAAACATCAGTCTTGTTTAATGTCTTATAGTCTTAGAAAATTTGATACAAAGAGGGTAAGCTTAGACAGAGGCTAGAAACAAAAAACTTCAATCAAATTAAGCCAACAGCAAGAGACAGAGGTGGCCTAGTAATATTTTTATTAAATCAGGACCTTCTAGCATGGAAGTGGCAAGAGGAAGATGAGTTTATTTGATTTAATATGTTTCAATTCTATAAATTAAGTAATAATTTCATGTTCAAAAAACATAGTTTGGGGAAAAACTAACAATAGCATTTAAATTGTTTAAAGGTATAATTTAAAACTTAATTATGGACTAATACAGTTTTAGAATAAGATATAAGAATGACAATCTTGGAAACTACTGATAGGAAACTATATTCAGTTCTGATTGATGAATGGAAGGGTTTTAGAAGGTAACTAAAAGCATTCAATTTAAAATGTTTAGGCTGGAATACAGAGACGGAATGAAAATGAAATAAAAGACAATAGTTCATAAAATCACATTTAAGGGAGGGACTAAACTGATTAATTTTAACCTTACCTTGCAGGAGAAATTTTTAATGATTTACTTTTTATTTAATTTGAGAAATGAAGAGGACAGAAGTTCAGAATCATGAATAAAATATGAAGATGGATTCATTCAAGGATAATGCAATAGAAACAAGTATCTAAATAAATACATATAATAAAAAAAAAAAGGTGAAATAAACTTTTCATACAAAAAAAGCATTATTTACAAGTGAAAAGAATTCTTACTGAATCAGAATCAGGAGGCACCGGAATGTCAGCCTTCCAAAGAGTCCAAGACCAATGCCTTGAGTGCTCTCCTTCATCTTGGTCACTGAATTCGGCTAGGCTCCATGTTTTTCCTCCATCAACAGTCAAATCCACTCTAACAACTTTTCGGCCACCTCCGGACCATGCATAGCCTACAATTATCAAAAACATAATGATTTTACAAATAAATTAATAACTAACCTAAATATCATAAAAGAAAGTTTTTTTTTAATGGTGATCCTATATTTTCTGTAATTTTTAATTTTATTTTATAACTTCTGTAACTGCTAAAATCAAACAGTTTATTTTCATCTCCTCAGCAATTTACTGCCATTTTCAACTTTTATCAACAACTCAACTATCTATTAACAAAACACTTCTTACATTTAAAAATTTTTATTTTTGAGCTATTGAAATTAAGATAAATAAACCTTGTCATGAAATCCAACAAAGTCTTTATCAATATTTAAAAGCTTTATACTTTAATTTTCTTACTTAATTTATTCTGCTATTAATTGATTTGATAATATTAATAATAATTTACTTCTTTCTAATGTCATGAGGATGGTACTTATCTAAATGACTTTAACACTATCCATGTTGTGGTTACAGCTGCTGGATTCATAAATTTAAAAAGGAAAATAATTACCAAAAACCTATCTTCTAAAGAAAAGAGGCTAAATTTTATGCTAGACAGAAATGCATTGAACTCTGGGAAAGCTAAAAGCATAAATAGTTTAATGGGCTTTTCGAAAATCTATTAAAGCTAGAAAATTTGTTATGTAAAATTCTAAACAGTTCGTGACAAGAATGAAAAGGTCCATTATTTTTTAACTATAGGTGCTTGAAGAGCCACTGTATGCATCTAGTTCAGGACTTAAACATGAATTTATCTCCATTCACTCAAATTTTGAAGAAAAATAATAGGAATCAGTATTCAAGGCACGAAGAGTGGGTTATTGACTTGTTATCAACATATTATGAACAGAATGGGGAGAAGGTTGGGATTTATTCCATGTTCCTGCCACTAAATATTAAAATTAGACCCTCTCAGGCTGGAATCAAACCCATATCACCAAAAGCTCTAGTACCAGAGTGCCCATATAAACTCATAAGTAAGCTGATATGATAAATATGGTATATGAAAATAGAAATCTAAATAAACCAAACCAAGACCTTTCACAGAAAGTTTTCCATTGTCATTGAGACTGATGCTCTGTCCAGGTAATGGATTGCAAATAGCTGATATAACAGGAAGCTCTTGAATAGCTGGAGCTTTGCTGAAGTCTACAGTGTCCCAGTCAACACTAGGACAGAAACCTTTATAGTCATTTTGCTGCCAATGTGATGAACTCTCCTCTTCAGAAATAATTATTTTACCTATACAAGAAATTACAAAATAGAACATCAACAGTAAATAATGATGGCTCTTAAACTCTTCACAATTCTAACTAATCTTTAAGATAGCAAAACAATATTAAACTTAATATTAACTTAAGCAGACATAATTATAAAACCTATGGAGACATAATTATTAATTATATATTAACTAATGGTGTATATGGACTAAATTTCTATATTAATATATTTTAATTGAATTGCAAAAACAATTATTGATCAACTATCACTGACTTAACCATTTAACATTTCTAGCTCCAACAACTCCAGGTACTACAACCCTCAATGGAAAACCATGATCCCTTGACAACGGTTGGCCATTCATTTCGTAGGCCAGAAGAACATCACCTCTTTTGTCAATTGCTTTACATAGAGGGATTGACGAACCATAATAAGAACCACTGGGGTCATAATCCAAACCTTCAAACTAAAATAAAGGTTTCGAATCGATATTATTCAATTAATTAAAAAATTAATTCAATAAAATTTTAACAACAGGGAATGGATACCTGAACATGTTTTCCTTCACAGTTTCCAGTAACTCCAAGACCAGTCAATAAATCACTGAGTCTAACACCTGACCAGACAGCATTACCAATAACAGCAGGTCCCCACTCTAGCCCCTTCACAGTTTTTATCTTCAACAAAATCACATTTTATAAATAACTATGATATAATTTATTACGAAAAAGAATGCTGTATTTCTAAATACAAGAAAAATAAACGCCAATTTCAAAAACTGATAATCATTCGAGGAATATTAGGATGTTTAATTTTTTATTAATAAAGGATACACATTTGTAGTTTACAATAATCTTTAAGATCACAGAAACAGCTATTCAATTACCTAGAGGCCGAGTAGTCTCTGCTCCTATGTACATCCCATTCAGAAAAAAAATCTTAAAAATCTAATCTTTGTCCTTATATTTATTTTTAAATTCCTAGTCTCTAACCAACAATCTAATAAGATGGTTTCGAAAATGAATCTTAAAGCTATTATTATTACATAAATTAAAGATAAAAGTGATTTTTAAGAAGAATACAGGAAGTAAAACTTTTTAAAATGTTAAAGCCTCACCAAGTTGAGTAAGCTGTTATCTAAGGCTAATAACAATTTTTACATTTATTCCTAGATCCTCAGAGAAGTTTAGTAAAAACAAGACTTATTTTTAAGATACCACTATAAATATAAATCCATGTTACTGCATGTTTAGAATATTGAAAAAATATATAATAACAATAAATAATAATAAAAATCACCTTGGACATTTCACTTCTTCTGTTGCCCGCACACTGTATTGAAGCTATAATGGAATGTTTTGGAAGATGTTTTAAATCTTCCATGGTAAATGTGCTATCCTTTATACCTACACCATTGATCTCAAGTATATAACTTTCCAAGTCAACGTCTGGTACAGGAAGATGATTACGCACATAAAAGATTTCTCTAGAAACAGTTACATCATTTATAATTTTTTAAATTCTAATAAATACAAAATAATAAAAATAAAATTATATTTTTAAATTTAAATTCAGGAAGAGTATACTTTTTTACATAAATAAAACTATGAAAAATGTGTACTATATACTGTGGGGTAATAAAGCTGTCCACAAGTAGATCTGGAGGTGGTTCAGCATTGTATGGCTTAGAAGAACAAGGTCGTAATGCGGGATGTCGAATAGGATCATTGTGATAGGGATCCAAAACATTTTCCATACTTTTTTCAACTTCCGTACTATCAAGATTTCCTAAAAAATATATGGATCAAAAAATGTATATGAAACTGTTATACAATAATAAACACAAATGCAGCAAACAAATTTAAGGACTCCTTGACACATCATATAGTTGGTACTCTCCTACTTGAATAAGCTATAATTGTGAGCATTATCACAGAAGTGAAACAGTGATTTTTATTGAGTTGTTGGTAAATTGTCATTACTTAGTTCAAGTTTGCTAATAGCAATACATTGTTTAAGGAAACAGCTATAATTGCTCATCCTGATCAGAATCAGTCTGCATGAACTCTCTGAAAGCTCAAGTTCAAATATGATGTAAAAGGAGATGGTGAAGTACTTCCTCCTTGTGGATAAATTAAGTTAAAGAGCTCTCTCTAGTCACTGCTTACAGCATCTCTGCTCTCCCTATACCTATCGTGCTTAGGAAATCATACCCATCCCTCTGTATTATGCCCATGATAGGGATAAGTATAGTATTTCTATTACACTTTGGACCAAGTTCTGTCAGAGGGAATGTAGCACATGACACAAAGCCTTGTCATAGAGTTTCTCAGTCTTATAGTTTCTCTGGTCCTGTCAAGTCAAGTGCTCAGTTGCGTGTCTCTATCTTATTGTTCTATTTCAATAGTTATTTACATACATTCCGGTTGAAAATTCATGTAGTTATTGAATATTCTCATTATATAGCACAGTAGTGAATTATTAATGCTCTGTTTAAATGATAATTATTAGAAATAGGGATAAAATATTAAGAAAATTAAATAGGATTATTTCGTCAGTTGAAGCAGTGGGGGACAGTTTGTTTGGCAAGCTTAATCCTCTCAGTCGCTGTATGAATACACAGGTTTATATTATTATTATTTTCTTTTGCCCTTTAAAGTTTTAGTATTACCTATTTACTAAAATGGTTTATTGCAAAATTTGTAATAAATCAGCTGGCCGAGATGAAAAAGCGAGATTAGCCTGCGTCATCTGTCAAAATTGTTTCCATACAAAATGTGTTAAAGCTGAATCTACGGACTTCGACAGCTCGAAAAACTGGACATGTACGGATTGCGAAGTTTGCGACTATCTGCCAAAGAAAGCAGTTCAATGATTGACCTATTGAGGACTCTCACGGAGGAAATCAAGGAAATGAAGACAAAGCTTCAGCCGATAGATGAGCTGAAAGAAATTGGTAAATTGTCATTACAAATAAGAAATTATACAAACACTTCAGAAGCAGTTGGAGCTTTCCTACGAAAATATGGAAAGATTAAAAAAAAGAGAAACACTCTTAGAGGAGCAAAAATGCCACGTGGAAAAATTATCGCTTGAAAACAATTTCTTAAAATCGAAAATTTCAGACCTAGAGGGCCGTCTAAACCACGCTAAGCAAAATCAGCGTAGTAATACAACAGAAATAACAGGTATCCCAGAGAAGTTGGGAGAGATGGTGTTAGGCACAATTTAGTGTCGGTGTAGGCCTAGGTGTTAAGTTGAGCCCGGACGATTTGAACCACATCGTACCACTTAGGCCTAAACAAGAAGGAATCCTTGGCCCTATAATCACACGGTTTGTGAGACAGACCATGAGAGACGAGCTCGTGCGACAGAGAAAAACAAAAAGGGATTTCTCTACACGTCACCTGAGCTGGACAGATAATGAGTCGCATCGCGACTACGTCAATGAAGAGATGGCCTCCACAAACAAGCATCTTTACTGGCAGGCAAGACAGAAAAAGGCAATCCAATGGCTATCCGGCGATGATTATCGGTAAGCCTAGCGATTTGGATGTCTTCAACTGAGCCTGGTAGGCATGTCACCTCAATGATACAAATATTTTATTTTTATATATTGAAATTATTCTATTTTTTTATATTGTAGACATTTTATTAATTTACATTGAAGATATTTTATTTTTTAAATTAAAGATGCTTTATTTTTTTATATGGAGGATATTTTACTTTTTCATTTTGAAGATATTTTATTTATTTTTATTTACTATATGTATTGTTACTTTATTTTACTTTATTTATTGTTACTCACAGATGAGATGCTATTTTTTGTTTACTTATAGTCTTTTTCTATTTACTTTTTCTTCGTTTTAATCAATGTTACTCATATTTTTTCTTTTCATATAATTTAACTTTTGTTAAAAATTTATTTTTATATTCATTTCATATTAGAATTCCATCAGTACGTTTGTTTCAATTCTTAATGTATATTCACATTCGATCATATCTTAAAATTGAATACTGTATAAAAAGTTGTTATATCCTATTCCTCGACCTTGATCCATTATCCTGCTATTCCACTTCTCCATACCCTCAGTTTTGACTAATATCCTAAACTACTGTCACGTTAATGCACAATCCCTGATTGCCCACTATGATGAATTTCAACAATATTTCCTTGATAATTTTTATCACATAATAGCTGTATCAGAAACCTTATATCCCTTCCTCCCACGTATCTCTTCATAATTATTCTTTCCTACGACATGATAGACCTGATTGCATAGGAGGTGGTTTCGGGCTGTAAATCCCAAAGGTCAAAATCCTACTTCTATCCCTTTCTTCTTCCTTTCCTCGCCTAGAATACATGTTTGTTGAAATATCAAACATCTCTTCTCCTCTGTTATATGCCATTATCTACCGACCTCCTCTTATCC
Organism: Rhaphigaster nebulosa; assembly: GCA_948150685.1. Classification (NCBI taxonomy): domain Eukaryota; kingdom Metazoa; phylum Arthropoda; class Insecta; order Hemiptera; family Pentatomidae; genus Rhaphigaster; species Rhaphigaster nebulosa. The sequence goes on along the minus strand of OX411309.1, from coordinate 113,510,753 downwards.
CATTCTACAGCTCCTTCGAATCCTCCCTTGTCCAACTGGTTTCTACCTATTCCAATATCATTATCTCTGTGGATTTTAACATTAATATGCTATCTGAATCCAGTGATAAATCCTTTCTTACGGATCTAATGTTTTCCCTCAATCTTTACCTTGTTCCCTATTCTCCTACCCATCACACATAATTTTCTGATACCTGGTTAGACCATCACATTTCTGATTCTCCCATGAAAATCCTCTCTTCTTCCCAGCACCCTGTTTCTTTTCTTTCATCACACGACCTTATTCAGATTTCATACGACTTACCCATCAAATCCTTTACTTCAAAAGTTGTTTCATATCGTACCTTGGACCTCCTTTTCTATGAATCCCATAACCTGACCTGGATACTTCCCACTGGGACATCATGTTTTCCTATAATTCTGTAGATCCCATGGTTTCTACCCTTACCTCAAACCTACAATCCGTATTAGGCATTCATGCTTCCCTTCAAACCCGAATCTTACGCTGTCCCACTACCCCTTGGCTAACCTACGAAATAAAGGAAATGATAAGAAGAAGAGAAGCAGGAAGACGCAAATTTCATTTTTTAGCTGATTTTGCTTCCTTCAAACAGCTTCGCAATCCGCAGTCCGACGTGCCAAATCCCTCTACATCCATTCTGCCCTTTCCAATGCTCCTGATTCCAAATCCAGATGAAAAATCCTTCGAAAACTATCCATACGAGAATCCAATAACCTGAGTTCTTTCCCAGTTACCCCAAATGATCTCAATGACCATTTCTTATCCTCTACATCTATTCCTTCACCTACTGCTGATATTGAACATCATAGCTTCAACCCAGAAAACTTCTTTTTCTCCCACGTATCGTATGACGAATTACTTTCCACTATCCTAAAATCCCACACCAATGATTATGGTCCTGATTCCCAATCCTTATGCCCCTTCTCTATCATATTTACAACTTTTCTCTACAAAATTCCATATTCCCCTCTTCTTGAAAAACTGCCCTAGTCCGGCCATTAAATAAAATTACAAATCCCACCTAAAACCATGATTTCAGTAATAAATTTAAGATTGGACTATTGGAGATATTTATTTGGTCATTTAAGCGAAAATCTGGATTGGATTTGAAGGATTTTATTATTTCAAGTGCTTTATATATATATATTTAATTTGAGGATATTTTCAATGTGATGCATTAATTTAACTCCTGAGTCTTTGATGAATTTATGGTTTTTTTCATTTAAATGAATTGCAAAGTTGGAATTCTCTGTCTTATTATAATATGCACGTAAATGTTCCTTTAATCTCTGATTTAGCGATCTTCCATTTTTTCCCGTGTATTTGGCTGCACAATCAGTATAATTTAGTTCGTATACTCCGATTTTGGAAAGGGTCTGTTTTGTATTTAGGAGAAGAGAAATATGAAGACAGGTTTTTTTCTATTTTGAATGCAGGGTTTAATCCTATTTTTTTCAATTCATTTCCGACTTTGGTGGATATAGAGCCGTAATATGGAATCAAAACATAATGTTTCGGGATGGGCCTATCTTCGGGGGTTGTTAAATAGATATCATTATTTGTCTTTTTTTATATTTGTTTTTTTAAAATATAATTGATAGTGGTTTTATTGTATCGGTTATTTTTTGCTATGGAATATATTATTGCAATTTCTTTATTATAGTTCTTTTCATTTTTCATTTAATGGTACGTTCAAAAGACAGTAAATCATGCTATTAAAGGCTGCAAGTTTATGTGCTATCGGTCTCCTAGATTCATTGTTTATAACGACATCCGTGTGGGTAGATTTCCGGTAAATTCCAAATTAATGATGTTTGTTTTTTACTGAGACTTCTAAATCTAAAAAGTTTATGGGTTTTTTTTTTTCAGTTCTACTGTGAATTTCGTTAATTTCCTTTAAAAAATTATTCATTTGTCTTGTCGTACCCGACCATAAGCATATAATGTCATCTACATACCGATACCAATATATGATATGTTGAGCTAGTTGAGAATTGTTTGGGTCAAGAATTATTTTTTTTTACTGATTTATATTAAATCTAATTTAATATGTATAATAATACCAAACTATACTTTGAATTGCTTATTTTTGAATTTTTTTTTTGTGTGTTTTTAGAACTGAAGATGAATGTATAACATTCGAAACTAGTTTTCAATAAAAAAAAATTATAGAAGTGGAATATAATTTATCAATCCCTAATTAGATTGATCTATCATCGTGCGGATGTCAAGTAATTATAAAACAGTTAAATATTTTATTTTTTACTAACTGGCAGAATATAGCAGTCTGAAGCCAGGTTAACACTTCAACATTACCCTGGATAGCAAGTTGAAATGGCACAGGCAAATTAATAAGACAACTACCAAAAGACCTGTAAATCATTCGCTTGTATAGTATTCTGGGATAAACTATCTGAATAAAACTAAATTAAAACATTGGATTATGATTACAGATGGCATGAACACCAATCCTATTCCTAAAATGCAATTCTTGCTAAACATCAGACCTCTGTACCTGGAGGTTGAAGTCAAGCTCTGAGCATGACATCAACTTGCAAAATTAGATACCAGAACCAAATTTTAGGGGTATGAGAAATAGTTTCACAGGATAGATGAAGATGAGGCCCCGCTTATATACTCTGATCTTCAGATTAGGAAATTTGGAGACATAAATTATTGCATTACTGCAGGTACGCCTGAATCATAGAGGCCCAGTAATGGTATAAATGCAACGTGTTCCTGGCAGAATGACTTCCCATTCTGAGCCCAGTTCTTTATTGCTGAGGGATTGAATGGTGGATTAACCACTGTATATATTGACAGCCAAACAGAAATAGGAGCACTAAAAAGGTATGCAACTCAATCAAAAAAAGTAAAGGACTGCAATGACCTCTTCAGAATAAAGTTTGAGTTAAGTGGATGCCCGGGCACTCAGGTATAACCAGTAAGACTGACCAAAAAGTAGAGTCATTGCATTATACAATGAAAAAGCTCCACTCTAGCCTGTTAATAAATTTCAATTATTCTCTCAGAAAATTTCATAGATTAAAACTTCCACAACTTTCGTTCAAAGGTCCTTTAATTGTTTAGCTGTGCATATTAAATAAAAGGAATTTACCAATTCTATACTGTTCCAACATAGAAAATACAAGTGGATCTTTGTGGACTCCATAGATCATCCAGAAAGGTTCAACTGAACCACCAGCAGCCATCATAATTTTATCGCCTCCTGGGTGTTTATCCACAAATTCTGAAATATCGTAAACTCCTTCCTTATAAATGACCCAAATACCAACATCTTTTGAACTATGCCTGGAGACTTCACTGATATTATAAGTTGGTAGGGTAGGAATTGCTCTACCCGCTGTTTCAACTTCAGCAGCATAAACATTTCTCTTGAGATCTACAGAAAATCCATAAGGCTAGGTAAACAAAAATATTTCATCTACAATAAAATTTATAAAACTTATTAATATTATTTCAAGATAGAATTTTTATAATAATTTTTAGCATAAATACTAGTATTATTGTTATAAACTATAATGTAAAGTATTATTGCTACAAATTAAAAGGTGAATATAAGAGGGGAATGAATAATAAATATTGATAAGAAATGAAGGGTGCTTGGCTGTTGATTTATGATTATTTTCACTAGGGATCAGTCATGGACAGACAACATAAAAATAAAAACTGATTGATTATTTTTGAAGTCAGCTATGGTGATTCAACTTGAAAACAAAAATGTATTGATGAGTTTTTGTGTCAGTCAACATCAAGATAAATAAAACAAAAACTTATTGTTATTTTATGTTGGCTAACCGTTACTAATACCCACCATAAAACAATCAATTTAAATAAATTTTGATGGATGGAGGAACGATTCATAGTAATGCTTTAGAAATTATACTGCTAAACCCCATTTTAGAAATTAACTATTATCTTATTTAATTAAAATAATACATAGATATTAAACTTCTTTAAACGGGTCATTAAAATGCAATGAGAATTTTCTTTTTTCAATATAAGAATACTATTATATGAAGAGGCAGTAGTTGAGGTTTCGAATCACCTATAATAGATTTTTTATGTCAGTTTTCCATCCAGAAGATTTATTTCAGAATTTTTATGGAAGCATAATTTGTTTATACACACAACCCAGACTACATCCCTGGGACCAACACAAGCTTGTGACCATCACCAAATTGATCTGCCAAAGTTTATTTTGATTGGATATCCCTGCCAAAACCATTACTTACATTACAGTTGAAAAAAAAAATTATGGGGATATTAAAAAATTCACAAACAAAAATTTCATTTTAACAAAATAAGTTAAACGAAAAATCCTGAAAGCAGATATATAACTAAAAAAAAACTTTCACAAGATAATTTTTTTGTTTTCAAATTTGTTTATCAAACTTTCATTATAGGACAGAATACTTTTTTCTTTTCATAAATTAGCAATTAAACCATCATGATGTCAATATTATTTGTTCAGCAAAATGTAAGCCTTATTAAAATACCTAATTAATTATTTACTGTTCAATAAGGCAGTCTTGTTTCAACAAAAATAATGTCAGAGTTTCTTGTTGTAATACTTATTAGGAATAATTCAAAAATTCATTGGTTAATTCAACTTCCAATAATAGATTGACTGAAGTAAATCACATAACACATAAATAAAATCCTGTGTCGTTTTAGGTTCTTATCCCCATAATCAGACTTAACCAGAAACGTCTCAGAATTTTGCGTAATGTGATTTAATTCCATAAAACTATTAATGGAAGTTGAATTCACCAACGAATGTTTGATTTGTCAGAGTTTATTTTGAAAAAAATTAAACTGTAGTTAAATTGTTTTTTGTGATATGTATTTTAAGTAGCAATGCTTAACTTATAAAAATTATTGTAGAATTCAAAGTAGGAAAGAATTCTTGAAACATTTGTAACAGTTTGAGAATTAGTTACTATAATTAGAGTCTCGTTTGGGTATAAATTCTAAAATAATGTAGATTTTCTTAAGTGATATATGCTTCCACTATTACAATTATTTTTCGCCTGCTAACTACATAACGCAACATCTCAGGAATACCCATCCCATCTCCAAACTAAAATTACTGCCTTTATTGCTGCTTATTCCATTTGTCAATTTGTGAATCATATTTTTAAGATCATTTTTTTTTTCATAATGTTAGGCACATTTTGGCCCTATTTATCCTCAAGGATAAAATATATTAGATAAATGGGACCAAAATGTATATAGCAATGTGATATAAAAAATAGTTTTAAAATATGACTCAAGAAATGACAGGAGCATATAGCAAACAAAAAAAATAAGTTTAGCCTGTAAATGGGATGAGTAACCTTGAAATATTTTGTTATGTAGTGAGCAGATGAAGAACAAAATATAATATTTATTATAGAGAAAGCCTATATTGCTTTAAAAACCTATATCACAGAAGATAAAATCGTAATAAATTAATTATGGAGGTCTAATCCTAAAATAAATAATCTGGAACCTCTTTTGGTACCTATTGTAATATAAATGAAGGATTATATCATTTTACAAGGTACGAAAATATAGGTTTTTAAATATTCAAGAAGATATTGAATTTCGAAAATGGGAGACAGTAATAATGAACACATGCAAACGATCAACAATCTATAGAAAACAATGAAGGTTTTTTTTTTTTTATCATCAATTTCAAATCAATAAATTTACCTTCATATTTGTACAAAAAAAAACCTAAACAAAGTCCTGACAGGCCAGCTGCATACTTCAAATAATTCCTCTCTTTGTGATTATCATTAATTGTAGGATTAAGTATTCTCTTTAGATTACCAGTCTCATTGCCAGATAAAGTTCTCAAGCATGTATATTCAGTACTAAATTTTGTCCTCAATATTGCTTTAATAGAACTGACAATGGTAAAAAAAATTATAAAAATAATTAATATTGTATAATAGTGTTAAATAAAACATTAAACTAAGCTAATACTGGATACTAATTATGAAAAACTGATGCAAATAAGTTACTAATAGCTTCATTCGATAATTACAAAAAAATAAATAATAAACCTGTTAAGTGATAAAGGCATTACAAGCTTAAACACAACTTTGTCCTGGCAAGAAGGAAATTAATGTATGATCAACAGGTTATGACAACATTATATTTCAAGTTATGAGTTTTACTTGAAGCTTGTGATAATTTTTTATTAAGTCATTCCATTAGCAGATAAGAACTAATCTCCTAAGCCCTCGTAGTATTACTTCAACTTCAAGATCGCCTGTCGATATTTCTATAATGTTTTAGCAATCGATGTTTTAGTACGACTTTTCCAACATCATTGATTGATATACTATAACTATAGCTATAAATTTAGTTTATTAGAAATGGAAATAAGGAAAACAAATTATTATTATTATTTATATTAAAGCATAAAGTTTACTAACATTCATCCGCCTGTCTATAACTTCAGGCAGTGGGAAGGAGATATACATTAGTCCATTCTTCCCCTCAACTCCCTCCACTCATGTTTCCCCTTTAGATTTTTAAATTTTAAATGTTAAGAATTATAATGAAAAAATACTTTTTAAAAAGTCCACATTAGAAGTAAGGAAAATAAGGGGTTTTATTTCGTGGTGGCCCCACGTAATGAATCTCTACCTTCCCTCTCTGGTTAGAATAGGCTGGTAATCTGTAGGATAACCTGTCCTGTGTACCACAAAATGATAGGAAAGGATGTTAAACCCCAATAAAAAAAATGTGTGTTTTCACACGACATTAAAATCGGATCCGACACCGATTGAATTTGCGCATAATTCCTGCGCTCTTTTCACATGGTCCGATAATGAAAAGAGTCGGAACCTACATTTCCTGCAGTCTGACATCCCTTCGATAAATTGGATAACGGTCCAACAGATAAGAAACGAAGAAGAAAATAAAAGATAATTATCTAATCTGGAGAGAAGTAGGTTGGAGGGCGCAGTCAAAAAATATAACATATAGTGAATGTCTTTAATTAAAAATTAGGTACAAATTTACAATCGGATCCTATTACCAGTTTCTGCACCCGAAGGTCACCTCACTAGCACTCTCTAGTGTCATTTGTGCTAAGTAACTGGTTTGTATTGAATTGCAAGATTCGTATTCATTGGAATTATTAAAATCATTACCGCTATAATTACATATTATTTCAAATTATTAGTGCTGTCGACTTCCGCTCACTTCGCTCCCTCCAGAGATAAACAACACTCCAATGGATCCTTTTCAGTTGAGGTCAGGTCCTTATCGTAATTTCAATGATTACTGCTTTAATTAAATCGCAACTGTCGACTTCCGCTTGCTACTCTCCCTCAAGAGATATACAACCTCCAAAAGATCCTTTTCAGTTGAGGTCGAGCCCTTACTGTAATTTAAATTATTACCGCTTTAAATTATTACTACAACTTCCCCAGATCATCGAAAGTCGACAACACTAATTATTTTAAGTAATATCAAATTAAAGCAGTAATAATTCCATTTAATCGATTGTTAGTTAGCACAAATAGCGCTGACTAGAATGCTAGTGCGAAGACTTTCGGGTAAGTTCGGATGTAGACACTGATAATGAGGCCCGATCGCAAAGTTGTACCACCTTGTCGCTCCGTTCTGTTTCTACCCTCAGGGTATTTTCACACGGTACAACAAGGATGATTCCCGTCAAGCTAAGCTTAATTACCTTGCTTTCCAAATCTAATAGATTTACTTTTTTATTATTATGCAGAATATTATGCAATATACTCGTCGGGTGCACTATAAAGTTTACAAACTTGACAAAATTGAGATAATGGGATAAATTTTTAAAATCGAATGCCAGCGAGAAATCCAGTTCTCTGCCAAATAGAATATAACGTTTAACTGATTTTTTTTTTCTGAAGACATGTGACATGAGCCCACAAAAGTAATAAACCTGCTGTGAAAGTAATAATTTTTATGTAGCAATTAGGCTTTACAAAAACATAGTGTAGCTCAAAAAACTAAGGGGGAAATTTGAGCCTTCTTGATGGCTTCAGTTTGAACAATGGTTTTTCTAGCACAGGCTTATTTGCAGAATAACTTAAGCGTATGGATCAGCGTTGAGGACTACTAAAACACAATAGGTGTTCTAACTGATATTCTACTCCTCCTAAGATAGAACCTTATAAGAAAACTTTTTTTTTTATGACAAAAAGATCATGTCGAAATGCTGTAATTGTCCTTTTTCTTTATTTATTATAATTTTTTTTTTTGTAGCCCAACATTGCTTTGATATTCACGCATCCTTATCAATTAATGGATTCCTTACGTCCACAAGTATTACTTACAATAAATAACAAGCATTAATTTTTATGTTGTTCTTAATTATTTGAAGTGTTATGCTTGAATTTATTATAAGCTTTATACTAGGTTCTTGAGGCTAGGGTGAGAGAGTTTATAGTGCCAACCTATAATTCTGATAAGAAAACCAATAACGATTCGCATTCAGGTATTGTTGGCATGAAGTAAGTTTCAATAATGTTTTTGCTCAAGTTTTTTTTTTTTTTTTTTTATAGATAATTGAGAATAAATAAAGTGCAGGTTACACAAGTAATGAACCGACATTCATTCTTTTGGATGACATAATGTGAATAATGAACATCATAAGACCCCAATCCTATATGGATGCTGGAATATCCTGAGTAGATGGAACAAGGAGGTAATCGTATTCTGCTTAAAGACGACCTCCTTGTTCCAGTAAACATAACCTGGTTATTTATTTACTACTTTGCCGGGGAAGTTATGTTTGATTACTTTTTCAATAGTCAACGAATTGTTCTTGTAATTTTTTTTTTAAAGGGAACATTTTAAGTTATTTATACAAGCATGTCTGACGATGAAGATCTTTTGTACATAAAAAGACAAAAAACTATACACTATGGCGGTCTTGATGAACTGGAGAAAGAAAAACTTGCTGCTGCAAGTGCTGTGCCCCAAGCTGCTGAAACTACTGAAGAAAATGTTGAAGAAGAACCAGAAAAAATTGTCCCTAAACCAGAAGTTGGAAATATGCATATATCAGATGGTAATTATTATTATTGTGTGTTGATGAAAAACTTAAGAATTTTTTGAGTGTTGATTTTACATTTGTTAATTGTTTTCCTGTTTGTTCTTCCATTTAGAATATATGGACATTGAAGATGAGATATCTAAAGATAAACAAGCACTTCTTGATGAATTTGAGCGTAGAAAGAAGGCTAGACATGTAAATGTGTCAACTGATGATAATGAAGTCAGACAAAACTTGAGACAGTTGGGTGAACCTATATGCTTATTTGGGGAAGGTCCAGCAGAACGAAGAAGTAGGCTTCGAGATCTACTTGCAAGGTATTTCTTTCTATTTGATTAATAACTTATTATAAGAGTGTAGAATCACCCAAATTATTATAATTTTTATCAGTTTTAAATCTTGTTCTTATTATTTATGAAGTCTTGATTTTGGTTGGAATAAAGAAACATCTGTAGGGTTTTCTTTTCTAACAACTGAAAACCCAAAGCTTCATCTAATTATCTAAAAATCCCTTGCCTTATCTTTTTCAAAAGTCATCCCAGAATTAATAATAGCCTTTTCATAATGAAAGCTTTTAGACAAATCTGTTTAAAAATCCAGTTAGCAGTGTGGTTTCTTACAATTCTCACTCTTAATTTGGTTAAACTCATGCCTACAATCAGCATATATATGCTCTATAGTCATAGCATACTTCAGCACTGCTAATAGTATATTTCTTTTATATCAGATGGTATTGACATTGTAATAAGTATACCTTATGAATATAGGCTTTATTTAGCTAAAATAGAACATTATATTTAAAATGTAATCATACAATAAAGGTAATCTACATATGATAATTAAAACTTCTCACATACGTTATTGGCATTAATAGTATATCAAATATTAAATTGTGTATATTCTTCCGGCCTTCATTTAAATGTAGTCCTTTAAATTTACTGAGGGTTTATGTGTATGCTCATTTGTAAGCTGTGCTTTTAGAGATGTCTCTTCAAAGGAAGGTAGTTCTGCAATCGCTGTTTCTTTTGATATTTAGATCATGCTTGTCTGAGATTCTGATATGAGAGTAATCAGGGATCGCTTCAAGGAGGTCCACTTCTTCTACAAGAGGATCAAACTTTTTTCTTCTTTGAAACCACCTAAAAATACCAGTCCTGCCATTAAATTAGCCATTCAGGTAGGGATGTGCCACTAGCAGATCGTCTTGGATGTTGAAACAAATGGTTGTGGGGTGTCTTGTTAGTAGCAGTACATAAAAGGGGTCGTAAGCTATGCAATATATCATATAGAACCAGTTCCTACTGTTTGGCTTCGAGACCATTTGATCTCAATGCCATGTTAACAGTTTCCCAAATAATTTTGTTATATTGTTCACACTGGTCGTTGCCACAAGGATTATAAGGCGTTAGACTAGTCGCTACTCCCCTTTTTGCAAAAAAAGTTTTTAGCTCTTCTGACATAAATGATGTGCCTTGATCACTATGGATGTCTGCTGGAAGTGCAAATAGTGAAAACAGGTTTGCTGAGTGTCGACTGATAATTACAGCAGAAATGTCTAAACACGGAAAAGCGAAAAGAAACCTACTGATTTCATCAATTATAGTCAGGACGTAGCGATTTTTGCTGGATGATGGGAGAGGTCCTTTGAAGTCCAGATTCAACCTTTCCCATGGAGATATTGCTTTGACCAAATGTCCTTGTTTTGTATGAAAGCGTAGTTTTACTTCTGCGTACACTTTGCTAGGAGAATTCAACATCCTGATTTCCTCAATAGAGAGGGGTAAATGTTTTGACTCACCCAATGGTACGTCCTTGTATACTGTGATGGCACATTCGTGCTAATTATGTAGAGAAATGATGTTAGTGTTAGCAGAAACACTTGATAGTGTGTCAGCTGGGATATTTAGTGTGTCAGCGTGGCCTGTAAATTATATCAGATTTACAGGGAGCTAGATCAATTCTCCAACTCATTTCTCATTTTTGATCTTGGTTGTGCGATGATTATCGAACATGAAATGCAACACTCTTCTGGTCAGTGATAAGTTTAAAATGTCTTGAAATAACGAATTGTCACCATTTTCTCAATGCTTTAACGATCGCTTGCTTTTTTTCTATTTTGGAGATGGGGAGAGTATGCAGGAGAAGAATGCGATGGGACATCCCAGTTGAGAGAGGTTGGCCAAGATTGCGAATTCTGAAGCATCGGTCTCTACTATGAAGGGGGCCGATTCATCCACAGCCGAAACCACAGTTTTTTTGTGATTTGCTGTTTTAGCAACTCGAAGCTTCCGGGCTTAGTGGAATTGAGCAGGATTGAACTAATGGCCTTATTTTATCCTGGTATCTCTGAATCCAGTTGGAATAATGATAGAAGAATCTTAGTACCCGCTGAAGGAAGACAGTATCAGTTGGGATTGGAAATCAATGAGATATTTTATCTGTTCAGGATTCGGTTTAGTAGATTTGTTAGAAATATTGTAGCTTAAAACATTGATTGTTGAGGCTCATATTTTACATTTGTCTTCATTAAGAACGAAATTGTATTTCTTTGAGGCTTTGAGGAAAATTTTCAAATTTTGGTCGCCTTGTTCATCGTTGGTTACACATACTGTTACATCGTCCGAGTAAGCAAATGTTCCTCTTAGATTTTCTATGCAGATGTCACCGATTATGCTTTGAAAGGCAGTAACTCAGTTGGTACGGCCAAATGGGATCCTAGTAAATTGGTAGAGTTGCCGATTTTCCTTAAACGCTGTGAAGGGTCTTTCTTCAACAATGAAAGGTACCTGATGATAAGGCTGCATAAGTCAATAGTGCTGAAAACAGAATACTGAGAAACCTTTTGAATGGTGGTGTTGATCTGTGGAAGTGGGAAGCATCTAGAAGCGTAAAGCAGTTGATAGTTCGAGAATAGTCAATCACCATTATCTTTTTATGGTTTGCACTAGATGATATTAAAGCTTAAACTCTCCAGAGTGAAAGGCTCGGTTTGATGGTCCCTTCATTTAGCATTCTATTGGTTTCACTATTTATGAAATTGAGGTCATTTTGGGAGTATGAATGTTGTCTGTTTTGATAGTGATCGCCATCTATTTCAAGATTTATTAAGCAGGTACCAACAATAGGAGAAACAAGAGATACAGAGGTAATTGAGACTTGTCCACTTTGAGGCAAAATTGATATTTTGAATATTTATAATATTGAATATTTTCTTTAACCAGGTTAAGAAAACTTAGAGACCTTCCTGTATCTATGAGTGCTTGACATACTTTACCATTCAATTTAACTGATTTCACAGGCCTCCTTACACAGGATAGTGAAGACGCCGATATAGAGGAGGCTAAGAAGTTAGTGAAAGCAGAAGTTATTCATCAAATTTCGACTTAAATCCCTTTTAAAATGGCCGATTTTTCCATAACTCTTATAGGTAGCTTCTTTTGTGGGACAGATCACTCTTTGATGAAAAGAATCCCCACAAAAATAACATCTCCTATAGATATGTTAGGTCAGGTATAGATTCAATAAATGTCGAATGTTGGGTTCAGTCTCAAAGGACGGTGGTTCAGAATTATTAGCGCTCGTTTCGGCAGAAAGAAAATCGTATGTTTTTTAATGTCTCTGCTATTTCCAGCAAAAGAGCTTGTTTGTAAGCATCTGCTAGAGAAAGAGTATTATTCTCTGAAAGACATTTCTGAATGGTCGTAGAAAGCAGACCACTAATGAATGGATCTCGGACACAATCCTTACTATTCTGTTCAGCAGTAACAGAATAACAAATTCAGTGCTTGTAGATAAGTATCAATAGACTAATTTGAACATTGTTTACGAGTTGCTTGACTGTGTCTGATGTATTGTATATTCCCAGGTTTTATGTAAAGATTTTTTAGAATTTTTTCGTCTGCCTCTAATGTTGTGCATTGATTGAAATATAGGTACACTGTAGGAAAAACCAAATTAGTCAATAGTTGCAGTTTCTCAGCACTGTCCAGAGAATTATTATAGCTGATAAAATTAGAAAAAGTAGCATACCAGTGTGCCCAATCTTGAGTGGTGTTTTGGGATGTTGGATCAACATCTAGTCTTTTCGGCTCAGAAATGTATACATTATTTTTGCTAAATAAATTATAATAAGTATACATTTTTTATATAGGTTTATTTAGCAAAAATAGAACATATGCAAAATGCAATAATATAATAAAGGTAATATACCTACGGTAATTAAAACTTCACATAAACGTGATTATCATTAATAGTACAAATGGTATATCACAGAAACCTAAAATGCAACAATTAATTTAATAATATTTATTAGGATGCGTTGTATTAAAAATGAACTGGATACAACAGAAATAACTGAATGGTGGGAAATAGGCAGGGTTTTAGAGTAATGCCTCAGTAGAGAAGAATAGGCATCTCAGTAAAGCACCATAAATATACTAGTACTGGAATGGTGGGAGAACTAGGGATAAATATAAAATCGGCCTTGTATTATAAAATTAAAATTGCATCTGAAATTCATATTGAGGAATGAGCTTGAGATTTGGGTCTCTGGACCACCCAACGTATCCTGGAGAATTACTTTATGCTATTTTATATAATAAATTTACTTAATTAATATCATATTTTCAATTATATTAATGAAATTTTCTATAGACTTGGTGAAGATGCCATTCAAAAGAAACAAGAAGAGGAAGAAGAAAAATTGAAACAGGAAAGAGATCAGGAGACATGGTATCATGAAGGATCTGAAACACTGAGAGCAGCAAGACTATGGATAGCTAGTATGTAAAATTCCTTAATACACAGAAACTAATTTTTTATGCTGATTTTCATTTGTTTTTAAATTATTCAATACTTGTGTATTAAGTGGTTGAAATTATCATCTATTAGTTTTGGTTATAACCTACATTGTAATCATTGTTATTAGTTTTGTGTTTTGTTTGTTAATATAATTTGTGTATTAATAAGTTTTGTGTTTTGTGATATTTTTCTTCTGGTTTTTATGAAAAATTATATAAATTTGGGAATTACCTTCTATGAAAGAAAATACAGTAAAGTATTTTTAAAGTTTTGGGATTATTCCAATGAAGGAAGTCTGTGTGAATAGGCCTGATATTTCCATTACATAAATTACTAAAATTAAATTATGATAAGGCCCCAACCTCAACTGAAAGCTTCAAAGCTTAGGAATTATTCCATTATTTTTTTTTTTCATTAAATGAATTTCAGAAATATAATGTAATTTAAATTTAATTTGTTAACACCACCATATATATTCCCATTAATACAAAGAAATAGGCACACGTTATGGTTTCAGTTTATAACTGATGGTACGGTCAACCGCTCAATGCATAAGGACTAATTATTATTTCAAATAGCATTCTTTAAGATTATAAATAATTGTGTTAGAGGGTATCTTGACTCTCTAATATCTAGGTTTAAAGATTTGATACAATTTTCTTATTGCGCAATGATACTAGTGACTAGTGTATAGAATTTAAATTTTCTATGTCTCCAAGATAAGATTTTAAAACTTGTCTTTATACAGCATTCCCAAATCTGCTTTAAACGTTTTTGAAATCATGTGAAATCTTTTACCGACTATGATAAATTACCTTCCCAAACTAAATTCATCTTTTTTCTTATAAAAATCTTTTCCTAAGCTAATAGAACTTTTTCCAACTCCAAAGTAATTTGTTATACTTGGATTTTAACTATTTCCATTTCATTTGTAACTATTAGAATTAATTAAAAAATTTACTATACAGTTTAATTGATGAAGTGGCTGCACCTGAATGAAATATTTCAGTAATGTCTCCCCAAAATTCACAAACCTGGCACTCCCCCTCCGTCCCATCACTTCCAATATTAATTCTCCCTCAGTTAAACTCAGCAAATTCTTATTCCCCTCCTTACAAATCCTTAGCCACAACAACCCTTACGACGTCCACAATTCCTTTCACCTACGCGAACAATTATTATCGTTTACTATTCCTGACCATTACATACTTACTTCCTTCGACGTAGAAAGTTTATCCACCAACATTCCCATAGATAAAGCCCTCCGTATAGTTGAAGACAACTAGATATCCATTGAACCCCATAGCTTCCTTAACTTTTCCTCATACCTTGAATCCCTACAGCTTTGTTGTAAATCTCTTATTTCACTTGTTTAATCTAACACCGTGTGATATAAACTATCAAAAGAATAATTTGTTTTTCTTTTTAGAACATGTTAATATAAATAAAAAAATATCTTTTCCTATAATAATATAAGTATATGAACTATAATGAAAAAGATACATTTAATTGATGACAGAAATTATTATTAGTGGTTTTGATGGGGTGATATTTTATTTGCAGAAAGTCACACTGAATTTTAAAATATTTAAACTGACTTGCTGATCAACTGATTTGTAGTTGATCTGAGGAGGGATATATTTTTTGTCCTAATGAATTTATACTTTTATTTTATTTTTTAGAATATTCTTTACCAAGAGCGAAAGAAAGGCTGAAACAAGCAAGAGAAGAATTGAATATACCTGAAGCTACTGCCACTGCCAAAAGACAAGAGCTTCAAAAGCACCTAACATCCTTGTCTATATTTTGCAGTCAAATAGGTGACACAAGGCCTATTTCTTATTGCAGCTTTAGTCCTGATTCTCAGAAACTTGCAACATCTTCTTGGTACATACTTAATCTTATTCCTTTAGGTTTAGCAAGAAAATATTGAAACAATTATAAATCCTTATTGTAATAGAACCCATTATATCAGACATTGCTTTTGTATTTTGTAAAGATATGAATCATGCATCACAAGCTTGATGTTTGACCAACCATCTTGAGTAAATGAAAAAAAATCTTAATAATATTGTGAAAAATTTGATACTCCATTCATTTGATACATACTTCCTTAGTTCCCATTATTTCATTATTTTTTTTTTATTGTAGGAGTGGGCTTTGTAAATTATGGAGTGTGCCTGACTGTAATGAAATTAGGACACTACGAGGACATTCTTGCAATGTATGTGCCATCGAATGGCATCCCAAAGCAGGCATTGAGGGTTCAGTTTGTGCCCTTGCATCTTGTGCTGTTGATGGTTCTGTTAAACTTTGGAGCATGGGAAGGTGAAAATTAATTTTATATCAGGTATTCTTCATCTTTTATTACATCTTTTTCACTTTATCAGTAACGAATATTTTACAGTGATGAGCCTGTTGCTGATGTTGAAGGTCATTCACCACACAGAGTTTCAAGATTGGGATTCCATCCTTCAGGTCGTTTGCTTGCAACATGCTGTTATGACAGCTCTTGGAGGCTTTGGGATTTAGAGTCCGCTCAAGAAATTCTGCACCAGGAGGGCCATTCATGCCCTGTCTATTGTATATCTTTTCAAGTCGATGGCTCTATTGCTGCAACTGGGTAATCATAATTATATTTTTGGCATCAAATTTTTTATTTTTTAAAATATTATTAATTGTTATTGCATATTAATATAAGGCCTCATAGTTACTAATTTTAGTAATATTTATTTAACTTACAGTTTCAGTTTTTCTATTATTATGGTTTGCTTTAAAGAAATTATGTTGCAATGTGGTGAATCATTTATAAAAAAGAACTCATTTTTATTATTTCTTTTTTTAACATGCTAACTACGGCATCGGTCCCTGGGGAGCATTATATATAAATATATATACACACACATATATTGATATAGTTCAATTTTATATTGCATGCAGCAAAATTTTTTTTCAAGATTTTTTTCAATTTTACTCCTGTGCGGTCGGTGTATCTTTATTAATAGTGATCCAATGATGTACATCAAGTGCAGTACCTGTTCACGAGGACCGATAACGCATGGTAAAATAATCCACTTTGTTCACTGCTGCTGTCAATGTGTTAATGTGAATTTTATTCTTGAATTTTGAGAATTTAGTGAATTCATTTATTGTTATTTAATTTTTCAGTTAACTCTGTCTTCACTTATTTTTTTCTTATGCTAACTCTTACCTCATTTATTTCTTTAATGTTAAATAATATTATTAGTTAATTATTTATTTTTTTTGGTAATGCATGCTTTAATTTAATCATGATTTTAAACTTACAGAGGTCTTGATGCATTTGGCCGTGTTTGGGATTTAAGAACTGGGAGGTGTATCATGTTTATGGAAGGGCATCTGAAAAGTGTTTATGGCATTGATTTTTCTCCAGACGGGTTAGTGTGAACATTTGTTTTGTTTTTTAATTTAAGTTTCAAAATTTGATTGTATTATAATTTTTTTTTAAATATTTACTTTTTTATTATTGCTTGCAGTTATCATATCGCTACAGCAAGTGAAGACAATTCTTGTATAGTTTGGGACCTAAGAATGCGAAATCGTGTTTATACAATTCCAGCCCATAGCAATCTTTTATCTCATGTGAAATATCAACCTGGAGCTGGAAATTTCATTATTACAGCATCATATGATAATACGGCTAAGGTTAATTTTAATTTAATTGTTTATTTATGATTTGTACGTTGTGAATTGTATTTATAGATCCTTTTTGCCATCTCTTTGCACCATATTAAGTGCAGAGGGCACTCGGCTCTCCGACTTGTGGTTTGTTTGGCTGGGCTGAGTGTTCACATGCACACAATTAATACAAGTAAGGTCATTTGTCTATCGATACCACTATACACCATTAGCCTGTCTTATCTACCTCCAATTCTCTATCCTCAGAAATGAATAAATGAAGTTGTAAACCTTTTTACCTCCTTACTCTCCTCTCTCTCTCTCTCCCTCAAAAATGAGAGATAAGTAGCAAGAATTAATAAATGTTAACATTAAATGTTATGAACCATTGGTATGAAGTTGTCATAACGATAGATACCTACTTATGTTGTTTTCCTGATTGGTTGCCATTTATTATTACTGCTCCGTTCCTATGGGCCATTGCGTAACGTTATAAAACCTAACCTAAAGTCTTTCTCAATTAACAGTCTATCTAATGTAAAAATATTTTTTCAAATTGGACTAGTAATTCCTGAAAGTAGCTCATTCAAACAAATTCTTCAGCTTTATATATTAGTATATATCAGAATTTATTATTTTCTACTTTAAGTTGAATCCACAGTGATTAATTCATTTTCATATAAATTAGTTGTTTATCATCTATGGGTATTATTGAAATTTGCCAATATTATTCTTTCTTTTTTTTCCAGGTATGGTCTAACAAGACATGGCAGCCCCTGAAAACTCTGTCTGGTCATGATGGCAAAGTTATGTGCCTTGACATTTCACCTGATTCCAAGTATATAGCAACTGCATCTTATGATAGAACATTTAAACTATGGACTCCTGAAGAAGCAGTTTAATACTTGTTCATATAACTAATATATATATATATTTGTAAAATTTATAATAAATTTTATGCTTTATATATTGAAGTGTAACTATTCATTTTAACCATTATGATTCATTCCTAATAAAATAGTATCTTAATATTCCCTTTTATTCTTAGTACGTAAAAGATCTGGCTTTTAATAAATTTTCTTTGCATCCCTGCCCAAGGGCTCCTAAATTCCTAGTTACATCCCTGCTAGTTCCTCTGATCCACTACCATCAGTCAGGTTTTTCCCTCAAGCTGGGGTCAGGCACCCACATAATAGATGTTGGTTTGCTGAGGGAAATAACTAGGTATTAAGGGGCCCCAGGGCAGGGACGCAGATTGGGCTCTGGGTAAATAATAAAACAATTTTTTCTGGAGCCTCTCCAGGCATACTTCATAATTCACAATAAAACAGCAAGATTTTCGATAAATGCATCCTATTCACTGTTCAATGCAGGTATAATAATAAATTGAAATAATAAGCATTTGAAATGAAAAGTATCAGAAGAACAACCAGTAATAAGGTCATGAAATTTATAAGGATAATAAAAGAAACAGAAATCTAAGAGTTATTTTATATTAATAACATAAATTCAATGCAAACATGTGTTGTCTGTGATTGATTGATTACATGAACTTGCAGGATAGTCTATTAAACTTCCGACTGCAATACTGTAGACCATACTAGACTACTGAAATAACTTTTTCCAAGATTTATTTTCTGTGAAAAAATATCAATGAACTTTAAAAAGTTAACTTCTTTAGCTCCTCCATTTTCAATTGAAAGCAATGCCAAGCCCGTTAGTGGATCCTGTCTCATTACTGATCTCATATAACTTTTATTTATTTTTAATTTAGAAAAGGAGCGCCCCTTTTGCTTTCTGAAAATTCAGTATGAAAACAAATGAGCAAAACATCATGATTACGAACCACACATACACATACAGCGAATGAAATATTGCGAATTCATTTTTTAACTCCTGTTTTGGGGGCTACCTTACTTCATTGACTCAGACTAATTACGCTTCTGGGTGTGCTCCAGCCACATTCTTCTGAAATAGGCACTAAGTTTGTTGTTAGTTTCATATATTGCAGGAAAGATGGGATATTCCAAAAATACGATCCTGCTCTAGTGGGATGAAAATCGAGCTTTATCACGTCGGTCACTATGAAATAAAAATCAACCTATTTAAAACTAGATTTGAACCTGAGCACATAGGAGTATTTGAGCCTTAAAACTGGACAAAAGTCCGAATTAGGAAGTTTGTAAAAAATTCCATTAAAGTCTTCAAGCTTGATAGGTGGCTCATCAAACAGTAATTGAATAAATTTCCCCCACTCTTGCCACTTCTTTTAAAGTCAATTGGAATTCTGACATTGTCAGAGTTTCAAGTCTTATAGTTATCAGTGTGGATTGTGAATTTGTGAAAAACAATGAACTTTGTTAAAGCTATGGACCAGGAAGGAGAAGCTTTCAAGTACTTGAGAGTGGAATTCCCGAGATTAAGTGATTCTAAGGTCAAGGAAGGAACCAAAGTTGGACCTCAAATTCGTGAAACTTTTAAAGATACTAACTTTGATCGAATACTGAAGGAAAAGAAATAGAACATCAAAAGGGGTAGTTTATCAAGCTTGAAGAATGAAGGAGACTTAATGCAGTTTTACACAAACTTCCTGATTCGGACTTTATTTCGGTTTTAAGATTTAAATACTCCTATTGGCAGCTGTATGCAAGTAAAAAAAAGCTTAAAATAATTCTGTTCGGTTTTAAGACTCAAATATTGTTATGTGCAGCGCCACATCTAATTCAAGATTGCTAGAATGCTACCCAAACAATCAGAAGACCAGACGAGCCCCAGAACATGATGGAGTCGAATCTTGAAGAATAGTGCCCACTACGTCTATGAGGAGTAGGAACTTGGAAAGGGACTCTTTCCGAGACAGTCGAAGATCGCCGACTAGTGACTTTTATACAAACGGAGAAACAAGGAGAAAGAGGAGCTTGAGGCGTACCGACCTATATGCCTCCCTCCTGTTGTCAGTAAGATCCCGGAACACCTAATCATTACAAGCTTACGGCCAGTCCTCCATGCGGCGAACCACCCACGACAATTCGGGTCGACAAGAGGAAAGGGGACAGCAGATACAATGGTGCGAGTACGGAAGGACGTTGAGAAAAGGGAAGGAGAAGGATGAGTTGATGATATCATTTGACATATCCTCTATTTTCAACAGTGTATGGTGACCTTTCGTACTCCAGTGGCTGCAGGAGTTTGATGCTCCCAGCAACTTGCTTTCCCTCGTGAGTAACTATCTGCATGAGACGGTGCATGTAGTGGTCGGAGAGATTCTCTCGGACTTCATCCTGCGAGAAGACATCATCAAATTCGATGTGAATATATAGAAAGTTGGTGGGTCCCACACATTTCACTCTTGGTTGGAGCCGCCCGCCCAAAGAAGAGGAAGCTGAGCAGAATCTGCCTGAGATGGATTCGCAGGAAGAAGCTGAAGTCTGGTGGCAGAAAGGAAGCCCAGAGCGGCTATGGCATCCAAAGCCAGCCCTGACCACATGAATCAAGAAAGGAGAGTTACAAAGGGATATCCCCATCAGTAAAAGGTGTGCAGTCGCGCACCGAGATGCACCATAGAATACCCAATTATTGTTTCCAAAATTAATATCCTCAAATTATTTACAATAAGAACAATATATAAAGCTGAGTTTTATCGGCAGCAGTGATATACGTATCCCATGCGTAATACTCGGTTTTAACTCAGATCTCTAAGTACCAATATCCCAGTATTGAGTTTGGTTATTTCAAAAGTTATTACCATCAATATTATAAATAAATTATTAATTGATAATATAGATTAATAATTTAATTAATAGCATTAACGATTGAATTTAATAATATTAATAATTTATTAATACCACACTAAGGATCGTGCTCCCTTGATTACCGGGCCCTCCAAAAGTTTTCGGACCTCATGGCCGACCCTGGTAGGACCTCATGGGCGACCCTGGTAACACCCAACTACTGCCCAAACCCCGTATAACATGGCCTGGTAGAGGGAATAAAAAAGAAAAAAGTGCCCAAACTCTTCCTCCTATCCACCACTTATAGGCGTAATGTGCTTCTAACTTTCGGGGAAGAACACGAATTTAATTCAATGAAGGCTCCTCCGCGCACTGATACAACCCGGTCCTAAAAATATGAAGTATTATGATATTTTTGAAAACGCGAGAAAAAAACACTTTCTTAAAGTGGTCTACACTATTCATATTTTAACTGAGCTTCTATGAGGCACATGCCCCCTTCCCCCGAAGCTACATCTATGCCACAACGCATAATTTTGTAGATTAAATGATTAAATTATTTTATTTATTTGTGGGCCGGCTCAAATTCGATTTCTTTTTATAATTCAGTTTACAATTCTATCTGGTTTAGTAAGTTGTCAAGATACTCACCAAGCTGTGTGTGCTACAGGTTTCTCCTTATCAGATAGCACTGTTAACATTTATTGTATGTATTTATTTATGTTCATAATGTTTCTTATATTAAAAAGAAAACATATAAAATAGTATTGGCTTAGTACTGGTGTAAATAGGAAAGTATTTGTTTCGTGACCGATGGTTACACAATGATCTACGCTAAAACTCCAGATACATTCCTCTCTATAAAGACTATTGCATAAATCTATGTGAATGTTATTTTATAAATAATATATCTAGGCGTAGAAAATATTATATAGATTATCTCTTACATCGCTGGTTGGGATGGGTTTATTTAAAGTAGATCTTAGGATGGACCCTCCCCCAAAACGAAATCCTGGCTACGCTACAATCCATATTTATTACTTCATGATGCCATTTACTTTTGAATGACTCGAAAAATATGTAGCTATTTTATTAAATATTGATTTGTAGTGGTGAAACATTAATAAAAATATTGAGACAAAAGAGTTTTTGTATTCATTACTTTATTTTAAAAAAAATTCAGCATCATTGTTTAACTAAAACTATTATATAGAAAAACAAGACACTAAACGTTTTATCAACTATTTTAATTATAAACATTGAATATTATAAAAAACATTCCATCACAAATATCTATGTAAAAAATATTTTTGTGCATCAACCGTCTACAGGGTTATTTGTGTGCAACACTGACAGTCTCTAGAGTCTAGACTGTGCTGTTTGTTTTGTTGGATTGTTGTGAGCGTTTGTTATGTTTTTGGTTAAGTGATCGAAAAGTGTGTTTCATTTAGATTTGTTTTATTAATTGCTGAAATGGCTTCGGCAGAACAATTGGGTTTAAATAAAACGTGGGAGCTATCCTTATATGAGCTCCATAGGACCCAACAAGAAGCTATTACAGACAATACCGAAATAGCTGTATGTCCTCGAAGTTTGCACAGTGAGCTAATGTGCCCAATATGTTTGGATATGCTTAAGAAAACTATGACTACCAAGGAATGTTTACATAGGTTCTGCTCGGATTGTATTATCACTGCATTGAGGTCAGGTAACAAAGAGTGTCCTACCTGTAGAAAAAAGCTAGTTTCTAAACGGTCATTACGTCCTGATCCTAATTTTGACCTTCTTATATCTAAAATATATCCAAGTCGTGATGAATATGAAGCTCATCAAGTAAGGGTTCTTGAAACACTTAACAAAAACCATAGTAGAGCTGCTTTGATGTACTCTATTAATGAAGGTATTAAAGTTCAAACACAAAATAGATTACAGAGATCAAAGAAATCAAATAACGATGCTGAACAAACACAGGGTAATTCTCAGGATGTCAACAGTAATGATTCTAAACCACCAACTACTAGTCAGCCTAATGCCTCTAGCGCAGGAACAACTAAATCTGATTCACAAACATCTTTCAACCTTCAAGCATCAGCCATGTCCAATGAAGATTCCAATGGACCCAAAATGCCTAAGAGACCAAAACACGAGGTAACATCATCTGAAAATGATTCTGGTGATTCAAGTATGGATGCATCAGCTGGGCATGAATCTGCCACAGAAGGAGAAGGTCCATCAGATATGATGACTCTTGATGAAATTGAACTTGTTTTTATGCCTCATCCAACTGAAATGACTAGTGAAAATAGCCTCATGAAGGCCCTGAAGGATAATGCTATTCGTTATATCAAAACTACAGCCAATGCGACAGTTGATCACTTGAGTAAATATTTAGCTACTAGGCTCGCTCTTGACTTGGGATCTGAACTTCCTGAAAGGTCTTTAAATTTCTGTATCTATGTATCACCTAATCAAGGACAGTTTGTACTCCTTAATGGCTCTCAAACATTACGTTATGTTAATGAGAAGTATTGGAAAATCAATAAGCCTCTTGAAATGTATTATTCTTGCAAGAAAACATAGCTAACAAAGAAACAGAGGAAGTGACGTTCCAAATAAGTATGATATATAGTTATTGGAAATACTGAACTTTTTATGGACTTGTTTTTATTTATAGCTATTAAACACATCAGTAAGCGTGACCATAAATTGGATATAATGAAGAAAGTATTTTAAAATGAATGTTCTCTTTAATAAATAACTGCTCAATAGCATTATTATTCCATAATTAAGTAATTCTGGAATGTGATTGTATATAGGTAATTGTTGATATTTATTCAACTGTTTATTGTTTTAAAAATATATTTATTTTTGTCACAGGACTCAATGTTTCGATAGTATTGGAACCATTTGAAGGAATCATTATTGCTATACTTTGTCATTTATTTCATTGTATATATATGTATAAATTTGATTAATAAATTGTAAATAGAATTTACTTGTATACAAATAATTGCTATTGCCCTGTGATAATAATCATTGTATAGTCAATTAGTGATAAAGTTATTTTGCCTAACAAAGTGATTTATATTAAATACAGTAAATGTTTAGTCAATGGAATCATTAAATTACAAAATTGAAGCTGTGAATGAATAGCAGAAGTAGAAAGAATTCTTAATATTTCTCCCAATGATCATGAGTTGCCCCAAGTAATAAATACTTTTTGAGTCAAACTTATAACTTTGTAGAACAGAAAGTTAAAATTATTGTAAACCAAAACATATGTTTTTCAGGGACCAGTTAAGATGAGTATAACACACAATTTATAGGTATTTGTTTATTTCACTGATATTTTGGATACAAACACTTGTAAGAACACTATTAATTGTGTGTTTTATTCAGCTTGACCTTGTTTTTCTTCGACAAACAACCTGAATCACTATAGTTTGGACATTATGAATTTTCCCTTTCCTCCCCCATGATTTACTTAATTTCTAGCAATTGAAATATTTTTCTTGGTCACATTTATCTTGTCCCCTCTTCCAGTACCTCTTGGTCTGCTAATATCCCACTTAACTTCTTGAGCTATTGTACTTTCCACCAATCATAATAATCAATTATGAGCTTAATTACATTTCCATTCATGTTAGGTTTAAATAAAAAACCTTGAGATAAATGTTAATATTTATTTATATATATCTATTATACCTTCTGCACTTCATCAAACAATTTGCAAGTATTTTTTCTTATATTTTTTAGCATAAGATATTATGTATAATTCAGTGTTCTAATTTCTCAAAAGTACAAGATCAAAGAGTAAGCCTTCTGGAGGAGAGTGGAAATGCTTTGGTTATTCTACTAGAATCCCTAAAACATATTAATTATTATAACATGATTTAATTTAAAAAAAGAAGTGCCACATTAATGACGCTCTTAGGTAGAGGCGAAAACAATAAAAAAAATTATACACACTTTTTGTTGAATGATTTTTTTTTTTACTTTTCTATATTACCCCTTGTTTACAAACACCTGTGATTTGTGGATTTAAGCTGTTAACCCTTTTTTTAGCAACCTTAATGTGTCATTCTTTTTTTCCTAATTTCATATAAGAATCGTTTATTGACATTGCGCCCTATTTTGAAAAAGTATTATTTTTTAAAATTACTAGTATATTTGTATTAAAATTATTTCTTCAATGTTTGAATAAAAGACCTTGTTACAGGAGGGGAGAGAATCTGATAAAAAAAAAAAAAAAAACTCAATAAACTAAAATTTAATTAAATGAAAGTGATTCAGGCTATTATCAATAGATTTCGGGAAAGCTGAATTAGTCCTGCAGTTTAGAAGCAATAGAGAGCACAGAATCCGGTAAGCTACATTAGAGCGGTGTGGAAAGACATCTTTTCATCAGATTCTCAATTTCATCGAACTAACATTCAACATATTAAAGGAATTTTACTTTTCAATTGCTTCCCATCCAATGTCATTCATAAAATTTAGAATCTTATAAAAACCAAATCTCTTCCATATATCTCTGTGATAATATTAAAAAATTCCTACAATCTACTATTCTTACCTTACGTCTTGGCCTTTAGTTCCATAATAAACTTGCTTACCTTTTAACCAACTTAAAAGATCCTATCCCTCTCAAATACCACTCTAATTGTTTACCGGATTCCGTGCTCTACGCCCAATTGTAATTCTTATATAGGTGAAACCAAAAACCATCTCTAAGCTCAAAGCATTGTCCAACACAAAACATCCATCATCTTCCACAACCAGTAACAATAACAATTCTAATTATTAATAGTTTTAATAAGATTGCAAAAGGTAAACTTGTTATTAAATTATGTAATAACATTTAAATTACTCATTTTACTCTTTTCTTTTTTTTTATCTCTCTTTTTCTCCAGCTTTCAATTTTTTACCTATGTAATTACATTTTAATCTGGTACCAAGAATACTTTCTATCCTGTGCATTTTTAACCATCTTCTTTACAATTTGATTTTGTCACTTTATGTTTATTATATCACAATTTTGTATCCTTATTTATTTTTATTCTTGTTTTTAAAAAGGTTATTGTTTAAAAAAAATTCCTCCTTGTTATTATACCTATAATTACACCTTAAAGATAACCAATTTTGTGAGGGCATTGTAGAAAATTTTCTCTCTATTACATATCTACTCCTTTTTATATACATACATTTTGTTCATTAAACTGTTACAGATGGCATTTTACCTCAATATCTTTGTTCATGAATTCTGATCAAATTTTATTTTAATTTATTATTTAGATCTGTCTTTTTCTTCTATTTTCAATACTTCTTTTATTTATTTTTAGGATTAACCCTTATTATTTTGATAACTCCCACCCATTCCTTCTCTATATAACTATTATGACTATCTTAATTAATACCCCTACACCACTCCTTTGTTTACTTTAAAAGCATTTTTAAAATTAAATACTGAAAACTTTCTATTTAGTTTTTGTTCATAACATCCCCTATAGATGGCACTTATAATGACAAATCCTCCCCACTGCCTTCTCTATATAACTATTAATGGCATTCTAATTACTACTCCTACACTGCCTCCTTAATTACTTTGCTTTTTGTTAAGTCACTCCTCTAACCCTCTTGGAGCTTCAAGGTACTTAATTTTGTCTGTTTATTTATTTGTATTCCCTTTTTTACTTATTTAACAGAGTTATTAATTTTTAGTTATTGTTATTTCTCTTTTAATTTACCTATTTTTATTATTATATAGCCAGTTCTATTAAAAATCAGCTTAATATATTAATATTCACTAATTTATGTTTAGTTGTCCTCTTGCTCCTGACATTGCTAACAAGTTTATTCACCCAACATTTCCATATATAAAACCCTCCCTATAATTGAAGACAACTGGACATCCATTGAACCCCATACCCTCCTTAACTGTTCCTCATAACTAGATTCCCTACAGCTTTGTTTTAAATCCAGTTACCTTACTTTCCATGGACAGTTCTTTAATCAAATTTCAGGTCTTGCCATGGGAAATCCTCTTGCTGCTGACATTGCTAACATTGTCCTTAATGACCTACTTAATTCCTTAACTCCCCTATTCCCAAATGACATTATCTTTATTAAAAAATATGTAGACGACCTCCTCATCATTAATCATGATAAAATTCCTGATATTCTATCAGCCTTCAACTCTTACCCCGCCTACATTTTACCGTTGAACGTGAATTGCAAAATTCCCTTCCTTTCCTTGACCTTCTCATTATAAGAAACCTTAACAACACTATATACACAGACTGGTATACCAAACCGACTTACTCTGGCAGACTTTTAAACTACTATTTCCAACATCCTTACCACCGAAAAATTTACGTAGCCAAAAATCTCATACATCGATGTCTTTCCCTTTCCGATTCCCACCTTCACGAAACCAACATTAATCGTATCAAACAAATCCTCTTAACCAATAACTTACCCCTCAATACCATCAACAAACTCATCCACAACTACAAAAACCCTCTCCTTCCCATCACCTGTACCACTACTTCTTCACCACCCCCTGCCATTCCCTTTTATAGATCTCTTCCATACATCACCACCCTTTCTGAAAACATACAAAAATCCTTACGCTCCTCAATTCCCAACCTGCGAATTGCACAGCAAACTTTCCAACCTCTACACACGTGTAAAAGATCCCATGTCGTATACCGCATCCCCTGTTCCACTCCCAACTGTTACTCTACCTATATCGGCGAAACTAAAAACCTCCTTAAAGATCGCATCACCCAACATAAATATTCCATCTCTTCCCGTAACCATACTGCCTCTAAACTTTCAGAACACGCTTTATCCTTAAACCACACTTTTGATTTTGACAATACTTCAATCCTCGCCACAGTCCCTAACCATGACAAACGACTCCTCTCAGAAAGCATCTTCATCCAATTAGAATTCCTTCCCGTCAATCAAAAAACTGATATACAAAACCTTTCTCTAACCTACTCCCAAATATTCAATTTATTAAAAAAAACATAACTTTTCATTCCCCTCAATTTTTTTTTTCCGTGATAACTCCTTATACAAATTATTTTTACTTAGTAAATTTAACCCGTCACCTATATTTATTTCCATTGTCATTTAGCCCATCAGTTGGAGAGAATGCTTTTTGAATGAGATATTAATTTCTAATTTAATTTTTTTTAACATTAATTTTTATATATTAATTAATTTATTTTTTTGGCCTTAAATCAATACGTTTTACCAGTTTTTTAATAAATTTTTATGACTTTTTATCACAGAGTATTTAAATTTAGGGTTAGTTTCTGTCAAATCAGTGAGTTGGTGACATCGTTTAACGGGTTTATTCTAATTCCCGGTAATCTATAATTACGATTCAGTTGGCGCTCAAATACACGCCTCTCTGGTATGTAATTATTACGTTTTCTTTACATTTCCTCTTCCTCCTTGTTTCTATCCTTCTTCTTTCTTCACCACATAGGATTTTGACCTATTTTTGTTTTTGGGGCTTACATAAGTTCATATTTTACTCCTTCATCTCATAATTATTTTAATTACAACAATGTAAACTTCTTTAACACCGTCATCTTTTGCATAACTTGTCACATCATAACTATCTGTATATACTTTACATATTACCAAACCTTCATACTATGTGTCTTTTTAATTAATAGGTTCCATACATTTTACTATTCCCTTTATAAAAAACGCATTATTTTAATTTCAATTAATTTTTACATTCTTATTTTATTTTATTTTTTATATTAGTCACTTGTATTATGTAATTAAGTGTTATCTTTTTCTTTTTATACTTCATACTTTTTTATCTTATTTGTAATTTCTGTTTTTATCTGTCGTTTTTCAATGTTGTTATTTTGTTTTTTCTTTTAGCCCTGAAGATGACCTCAGTTTTAGGCCGAAACGTTGGCACAAAATATATAAGTTTACTTATTAAAGTGTTACTTTTTGACCGCACCTCCCGACCAACGAAAACTCTCTCCAAGAACCAATTTTAAGTTTTCTCCAAAATTTTCCTGCGAGGGCTCTTGCTTAAAGATTAATTTAGACATTCCGCCTCATAATTTCGACTCGCGTTGCCTTCAAGGCGAAGCGTAAAAAAAAAATCTAGAAAATCGAAATTGTAGATAATTTACTCTTCTTCAATTTGGTATAAAATAAATATTAGAACTTGTTGGAATAATGCATGATTACCATGAGCTAAAAAACAACACAAAAACAAAATATTTGATTGATTTTTCTTACATTTCCGGAAAAAATTCGAGGTAAGAATGTTAAAATTCGCAATCAGTACCCTACAAAAATTTTCTCGAGATCCCTTTCTGGTCTCAACTGGGGTCTCGGTGATTTTCAATTTTTATTCTTCTGCCAAACCAAACCCAACGTTTGAGATACTCATTTTACGAAGAATTAATGTTCTTCAATTTATAATACAATACAATTTTCTCTACGGTGCGCCGTTTAAATGTTTTAGGCCCAAAACTGAAAAAATACAAAAATTTGGAGGTTTCCTCCGCTCTCCTCTCTCTCCAATTTTGGCTCACCACTTATAAGGGGAAAAACTAAGGTTACTATTTTCTGATATCTAATGGACAGATTAAAATCATTTCCAGCTTTCCAACACTTACTTCCAACCAGAGTCCTAGATTAATTGATCTATTATTAAAGAGCGGAAGTATTATTTAATACTCTTAAATGGTTGTATTATTCATTAATATTTATTTTGAATAAATTTTGCCCAACCCTGGTCCAGGAAGAGAAATAGAGTAATGATTTAAAATTAAATTAAGATTTTTTCCGTGATTAGTAATGATATCTAGAACTGAACACGTATAAACAAATTTAATTAGAAACCGATTGGAAATCCAGTAATAAGTAAGGAAAGAAGTAAGTAAGGAAATTATTATGAGCAAACAAACAAATTATGTTCATTTGCAGAGAATGAATAAAATTTTAATAACAAGGATGGAGAGATAGAAGAATACGAGTATATCATAAATTTTACGAGAAATAAAGTCAGACATAGGTCAGTTAAAGACTAGCAATAGTGAGCTGACAGAGATAAATAGAAAAGTTGTGTCCATGAAATATTTTATTTTATTTATTTCCTAATTAGCTATCATGAATAAAGTTACAGTATGACATGAAATTCTTTCTTTGCAGAAAATGGAAATAGATATTATTTATCAAATCAAAATAATTTAGCCTAGCAGTTCAAAATCCTGGCTTTGCAAAATAAGTTTTCTCTTGACAGAATAATTTTCAGGATGGAAGCAATGGATTAATAGATGCTTCTTTAGTTTACTGAACCCTACAAAATGATGTTACCGAACCAAACAAGGGATAAATCACATTGTTAAGCACATTGATGACCACACTATATCTCAATGAAACTTGGAACACGAATCAGCCAGTGCCTTTCATGGGCTGTTGCACCACTGATTTATTTTTTAATAATAAAATGAATAGGCCACCCCTTCCTTAAGATAATCACGATATGTAAAAATTAAAATAAGTACTTGGCTATGGTTTGTAATGTAGGAATGGGAGCTAAATCACACATACAGTGTTTCTCACAGGTCTAAAAGAAACTTGCTATACATAAGTTTAATCAAAATAATTATAAAGTGCTGATCACCCTCTACCCCAAATGAAAGATAAGCTTATCATTTATACTCGTGGGTGCATGCCATTGATTAATGCCACACTGTTTAATGAGAATATTTTGAGTGAAAGTTTTAATAATTTCTTCCAAATAAATCTATTTTACATTAAAATGTTTTTATCAGTACCTCACAGATATAGGGCACTACCTCACATTTCTTTAACATTACAATAGAGCAGTGTTACAGATGTTTCCCTCGGAATAAAAGTGGACTTAGTGTTCTTTTAGAAGCATATAATTCCCCTTGCAATAGGTATAGAACATAGTTATCTATATTTCTGGGTAAAGCAAAAATAGTTAAATACAAATGTGTAAAAATGCAAAATTGGTAATAAATGGATGGTGTCATATACCTCCGAGGCAGATATATATTCTGGAGAAAAATGTCTCTTAATTTGACTCCATAATTCTTTTTCAGGAATCTAAAATAATGTGCTGCCTGCACATTAAAAGAGACTATCCATCCCAGATCACCATATCAAAAACTTTTCCAGACAGGAATCCAGCCAGTACCTTTTTTTAGCTTCAATACTAACAGAGTGCTGTTCGTAATTTTTTAAAACCTTAATAGACCAGAATGGTTACTTTTTGATTCCGGTGATTACTATATTTTAAAAAGATTAAGTGCCTCCATACTTCTTAGACAAAAACTACAACACCATAAAGACACCTTATGAATTTTTTTATATTCTTATTTTCCATTAAAAGAAAAAAAGGGAGGGAGTAGCAGTGAAACACCATAGTCTGGTATTCTTTATTGTTAGTAGACCTTTCAACCCTCAATATAGTTCTTCATTAGGACAAAACATAAACTAAAGAAGAGAATAACAAGACTTACATTTATGTCAAGGAAATACATTTTTTCCATTTATCATCATTTGGGAGTAAAGAAGAAATCTATAACAATTGAATTCATTGTATAGTAAATTGTTAAGTAAAAACCTCGTTACTTATTTTTCTATTGTTAAGCAAAATATATATTTCAGAGGACCAGTTTAAAGTATTAAACTGGTCAGTTTAAGGAAATTGGTGATTTCACATTTAAATTTCTCCATTTGTTTCTGATAGCCATTATGTATAAAGCATGTAGAACCCTACTACATTCTTCACTATTGATACAGAAATATTTTTTATGGAAATAATATTTTTTTTTGAGAAAATAACTTTAAATTCATAAAAATTTATTGCAGTCATTGCTAAATACAATCCTTTATGAAACTTTTTTTAAAATTATTCTTAATGCTTAAGGTTTAAATAGATATATAAAAATTTGGTAGAAATAAATGACACAAATTCTATCTTTATATTTATATATGTACATTAAATGACAAACTTACTGGTTTTGTTCCATCAAAATTAGTGAGTAAACAACTGTTTTGTTCGTTACAACTTAAAATATGTTTTTATTTTATACAATTATTCAAAACGAATCATCTGCTCAATATTCTGAAAATCTAAAGTAAATCACAGTATACAATAAGGCACAATGATTTTAATATATATATAAAAAAAAGGAATTATACTATTTCACTTAAAATTAAAAATCTAGCCCATGGTCTATTCATTTCATTACATTCTGTATTAACAAATGACTTAGAAGTAGCATATAACTTATTTGTACACTTCCAATAATACATTGATCTATATGAAATATAAGTGTCGCATGGACATTTTTTGACTTAATACTAATAATTTTAAATATAAATATCAAAAAATTACATACATTGTACTATCACTTATTCACATGTATTATATCTTAAATAATAAATTATACTTATTTCTCTATGTATAAAACAAATACATAAGTATATGTATCGGCATTTGCCAATTAAAATAGTGGCAGTGAACCCACTGATCATCTGGGTAAAACAATTTTTTAAAGGAACAATAAGGGTAACATTTAACATGTTATATAACAACTAAAAATGGCTTCAGGCCTTCCTGAATACTGTCCTATACACGATTCTTTTAACTTTGTATATAGTTATACATCAAATAAAATTTTAATAGACGGTTCTGGTTATACCAGAAACAACAGATATATATGGTCTCACCATTGATATTTATAATACAATTAAATTAAAATTTTATGTTGCTGACAATGTTACAAAAATATATAAAATTTATGGTCAATGTATTATCAGTACCTGAAAAGTTGAAAAATACTTTTAAACAGAAGGTAATAACCTAAAGTGAGTTAAGCGTTCTGGTATAAACCTCTTTGTTCTCGCCCAAGGGCCACCGGATCCGTCAATAGGTAGCTGCCCAGCTTCAGTACATGACTTACAGCAGAACTTGGCATAAAATTTATGATTACAGTATTTGGCCTTAATGATGAGTTTACAATTCGCCAGGAACGGTGAGTCAGTACAGTTTGGATGAATCAATTCTAAAAAAAAAAGTATACATGAATTTTTAAAAAACTAACAAAAATATAAATATTAAGTATTAAACCTGTAACACAAATACCCATGAAGAGTCTTGAGCATAGTACTGGATTAAGGAGTATTGTTTCTTGACCAACAGTTACAAAAGGAGGCGATGTGATAGTTTACGAATATTTTTTCAGACCTCAGATAGCAAACAATAAAATGCAAAATATTTTATTTCTATTACATTTTTATCTCCTCAAATTTACACTGCCTCAATATCTTCCTTTTTATTTTTTTTTTTATTTATGTTTTAATCAAGGAAAAAATTTTCAAAGCGCTTCGCATTTCTAGAATGAAAGAGGCACTATTCAAAATTTCTAACGTCAGAAATAGCTGGGTCTCTGTCATCATCCTCAAATGTTAGGCCAAACAAATAGGCAGAATCTACCAGTCGGTAGTGTCCCTTTTATTCTGAATTTGCAAATAGTTATACTATTTTTATACCTTAAAAGATCATGGACATTTCAGCATAAGTATAAATCAGTGTTTACCCTTTACTTAAAAATAAATTCTTGCTTTTCCATTGAATCTAAAAATATGTCTTCAATGAAAAAAACATATTTATATTTCTTTATTTAGGAAATTAGATCTATTGAAAGGTAATGCACTTATTTTAAACGCAAAAAACATTTAAAAGCACGAACAAAAATAAATTGTTTGTTTTTATTTCAAACCACTTAACTGTTTCTTGTTGTACTACTGTAAAATGCAATAAGACAAAAAAAAGATATTGTGGAACAGGGGGCAGCAAACATCAACATAGCAGACATACACGTGCATGTACTCCTGACTAAGAACCATAGTCATAAAAAAAATTAAAGAATCACATTTAGGTTAATAAATAAATCATTCTTGTCAAAACGATGATGAATGTTATATTAAAAACTACCTTTTAAATGTCGTAACCAATTATTAATTGTACAAATAATAATTCCATTATTACCTTTAACATTTATTAGAACTGAAGTTTCAGCAGTAGTATATCCATTATCAGCGATGCACTTATATTCCCCTGAATCTTCTTTCTGAACCTTATTTAAGTATAATGTGTCACCTGCAAAATTTAACAATATCCTAAGAAATTATTGCATTAATTAAATAAGAAATTAAAATATTTATTTAATACAAAGAAACTTAATATCTGCAGGTTTGAATTACACTATCATGAAGAAACATTGATTGTTGCAAAATATAACAAATAATTAAGGGTCTTGTACATTGTCCTTTCACTTCTCATTTAGAACTGTCATGATAGTTCAAAACTATCAGTTTCTCGAAGTGGAGTGAAGACAGAATACCCATTAACCACTCACTCAATGCCGTTCTCTTCTAACTATTGCATTCAATTCACTCTTCTATCTAAAGATCATGACTTTGACGCATATATTACAGAAAGATTTAGGCCCACCGCATATCGATTGAACACAGCATTTGCATAGCCCAAGTTAAATAGAAATATCTATGCTCAATGCTGTACCAAGACACAGAAAAATGAACCGAGGCATACTCAAGAGTATGCCCATGCCAAAGTTCATGAAGAATGCTTTAATTAAAAAAAAAACTATATAAATTTAGAAAAATTATCATTCTGTAATTTAAGTATTATAGAAATTAAAAGTTATGTGATCACATTTACGCATAAACATGTAACAAAAGAAAGTCAACTAATTTCTCAAATTCTAACATATTTTAAATACTACAGTGGAACCTCTTATAACAAGTGACCCAGAAAGGAGAAGCACCCTCTTCATGTCACTCACTTGTTTCCGTGCACAGGACCTTTTTTCTCCTAAGCAATAATCACCTATGTTTA
Organism: Rhaphigaster nebulosa; assembly: GCA_948150685.1. Lineage (NCBI taxonomy): Eukaryota > Metazoa > Arthropoda > Insecta > Hemiptera > Pentatomidae > Rhaphigaster > Rhaphigaster nebulosa. The sequence continues at coordinate 113,475,535 of OX411309.1, read as the reverse complement.
TCGTTCGTGTTAGTATTTTAGAGCTGTTTGTGATTACATCGTATTTTATATTAATTTATGTATATGGAAAAAAATGTTTTTATGTGTGTTTTACATTAAGAGTAATATTCTGGAACGAGTTAAGCTAACAACCTTAATTCATTCCAGAATGTTATGCGAGGTTCCACTGTATTACGTCATAATAGCTTCTGAGATAAGCTAAAATGTATGGGGTAGTTTTCTGGGAAATTACTTTTGTAAATAGTAAACAGAAATTTTCTTCAAACTTTTATTTTTTTCCAGACTTGTATTGTTGGTTTGTAATTTTCCCCAAAATCAAGTTATTTAAAAAAATATATTTTATAAGGCATCAAGAATAATTGGGTGTAACTGAATTCGTAATAATTAATTTGAAATTTAAATTTGTTATAAATAACAAATTCTGTAATTATTAATTATGGTAAAAATTAAATTCAGAATGAACTGAGAGATGAATTAATTTTATAAAAAACCAACTTCTTCAAAGTGTAAATAGTAAATCAAGAAGAAACATTCCCTTAATACAAAACAAAACTAATTCATCAAGAAGGAGATAGTATCCAGAAAAAAACAAAATACTGGCAACTATTTATTAAATGCTGACATTTTAGGTTTTCATCAGGCCATCTCAACTTTAGACAAGTAAGAAGGGACTGAGTCTCTTCCTTCGTCCTTAAGAGATTGCGTCTCTTCCTACTTGTCTAAAGTTGAAGTGCCTTGATGAAGACCTAAAGTGGGCCGAAACTTCGGCATTGAATAAATAGTTATCACTATTTTTTGTTATTCTTGATCGCCACCCAGACCTTCTCCTTCTTGATTTTCCATAAGGGTTTAACATCAATACACAAAACTAATTCATATTTTCACAATCTTGAGAAAACAGATAACTTCAAATTCAATTAAGCATAAGTGCTATTTCCGAGCACATTTCTTTCTTTCTTTCTTTCCCTCTCCCCCGAGAACTCCATAATTATATAATAAAACAGGCTTAAAAGATTCCATAATTAAAATTATTATAAAAATTACAGTACATTATACATTATTACAGTAAATGAATTATTATTATAGTACATATCATAAAAAAGTGTGGTAAGAAATGATACCTGAAACTGAAATTCTATCATTTGATTCAACTGGGTTGGAATCTTTGTACCAAGTTACCCTTGGTCTTGGATCTCCACTCACATCACATTTCAGATTGAAGTTTGATCCAGCATTAACATCTTGCGCTCCACTGCTAATATTTGCTCTAACAGGGACTGGAATTATAAGTTGAAATGTTAATAAATATAGTTTTTCATTTTTAGAAGAGACAATTATAAAGTAAAGATTTTTAGTTAATGAAAACTAAATTGAAAACATAAATTGATACAGTTTAAATCCTTTAATTTAAATGTTTGTGCTGCTCTTTATGAATTTAAAAATCGTAAAAATTCTTCAAAATATTGGTTATTATTCAATTATTTGGATCGGATAGTAACACTGCATATAGATATAAAATTAGATTAGAAAAAAAAATCAGTACATGTAAAATTATCTGAATTTGTTCATTTTGTCTGGTTTATTATTCTTAACCCTTTCAGAGCTGAGGCTGCAACTGTTGCAACCAGCAATGCTGTGTGCTGTGGCATAGTTGCAATCACCACTTTTTTTGATAAAATTTTAACCCACCATCACCTGCATTGTACTTTTATCTTGAAATTCAGGGAATGGTTCAGTAACCTTTTATTCTTTGAATTAAAAAGGTGGCTTACGGAATTCGAAAAATAATTACCTCCTTTAGGTCTGCACGAATCCCATACTTTGTTTTTTATATACCATGCTTATAAAAACAGATACATTTATGAAATTACATTACATTTTTCTTTTAACTATCTGTGATGAATTCCCGTAGTTGATTTGAGAAAATTTGCAACATATGGTTTATGGCAATTTTTTTTTCTCACAAAAATTATTGTTGGCCTTACTGCTGTAAAATTTTATTTTAGATTTCATTAATTTATTTTCCTTACAATGTTTACAGCAGTTAAAACAAGACAAATAGAAAAAATCACCAATAAATTAGGTTGTGTCCGTAAGTACCTCACCTGGTATTTAGCTTATTTTCTTCACCTGGTGTTGGGAGGGTTAACTTTAAAAAAAAATTAAATTAATTTATGTTCTTAGTTTTGCTCATTTCCTTGTTAATTTTATAAATAGTTTTATAGTATTAATAATAAACAATTATTGTTCCTTTGTATACTTTATTATATTAATTGTTCTCTTTTATAATTTATACTTTTTATTGTTAGTTTTTAGTTGTTATATGTATATATATTCCTTGTTCCATAAAAAAATACAATGAACATAACATTTTGTTTATATCAAATAAAGTAACTTGTTTTTGAGTCGCATTACATAAAGGTTACTTATCAGGTGATGACTAATTGATTTATTGCATTGTAAAGCACAATGCAAATGATTAAATAATTTTAAAAATATTTAGGTTTTAGGACAATTTTTTGTTGATCACGACATTTGCAGCCTCAGCCATAGACGAGGATTCGGTCACGGAAGATCCTCTGTGGCCATGGCCTCAACTGTTGCAATAGAAAAAATAAATAAAAATAAGAATGTTTCAATTATTTTTCTAATGTTTTAGAAAGTAATTGGAATACAAAAATGTCATTTAGTATAACAAAACTGAAACTTTTGCTGGAGGCCACAGAGGACAGATTTATGAAATAGATTCTAGTACTGAAGGAGTTAAAGTTAAAAATGAGTGATAAATAAAAATCATCAAGAATGAATTTAAATAAAAATGGCCTCTAGGGCTTATGCAGTTGAATGAATCTAAATCAAAACATAAGTAAGTGATTTAAAGGAAAACACATTAGAAATAGCAGATGATATAAATGAAATAAATTTTTATGCCAACCTGTAACTAATGGAATACATGCAGTAATATAAATAACATAATTATGTCCTGCACACCATAATGTCCTGCCTCATAAACTAAAGTTCATGCCAAATCGTCGCAGAAAAACCAAGTTCCTTGTAAAGAAAGTAAAAATAAAATCTCCACATTTAAGTACAATACTTAAGAGGTAATTTTATGTTTCTCACATATAGGCCAAGCAGTGCAAGTTATAATGCGAGTAGCAGTGGACAGTGCAGAATAGCTAATGCCATTATGCGAAAATATTGCGTGAGCTGTGAGAAGAACAGCAGCTGGCGCTTGAGACACTTCACCATATGCCACTGGCAATAAAAATGTCTCGTACAAATAGCCGAGTGAAAGCAGGCCAGTTGCTGCATTCACTCGGCAGTTTACATAGACCATGTGAGCTCACATAGCAGTAAAAGTCTATTTGCAAGGAAAGCTAATCGCGCTGTGTAAATACGTTCTTAGAAAACACATTAGTTTGAGATGCTTACTACGGCACCAGATATTGTGAGACACCATAATTGTTTATAGAAAAAAATTTGAACATAAAATTGACAACCAACAGTTTTTTATTTTTTTTATGCTAAAAAAAATAAAATATAAGTAAATAAATAATTGAATAAAATATATTTTATAAATAAAAATATAAAGGTATTTTTTATTTAATGATATATTCATAATCGCTCATATATTAATAAGTTATTAATATATTTAGTCTTCCAAATATATATTCTTTTTTTTTTTTTTATTAATGCTTTGAGGCTAAAAATATCTCATCATCAAGCTAAAATATAACAAATATTAAAATTTAGAAAAACTTTTTAAAATCAGGTATTTGTAAAATTAACATTTGATGAAATATTAGTCCATTATTTTAATACTGAATTCTAATTTTATTTTTTAAAAAGATAATATTTTCAAAAAATAAATAAATACCTAGAACAAGGATGAAAGTAGCTATAAGTAACATTGCAACAATCACTGACATACAAATTTTAAAAACAACAGTTTAGTGAGGAAAAGTCAGCAGTACAATTCTATACCAGCAATGTCAGCATTTCATAGTTTTTTGCAAACCTTAGGTCCCATTTATATAACAATTACCCTAAATCAGCCAATGACCATTAATTATGTTGAATTATAATACAGAAGTAAATCTTAGAGATACTATGTTCTGTAAAAAGTAGTCCTGGAAGGTAATGTATACCCATGAATAAAATGGCAATTAAAAGTTGTAATTTCTTTGATTCATAATTTGAATATATTAATACGCTAATGTAAGTTCTTTCAACATTATAACACAGTTGGATCCCTATGAGAAAAACACGTTAAATTGAACGAAATTTCTTTGGAAAAAGACATAATAAGCAACTTTGTCCAAAAATAAGTAATATAACTCTGTCCTAACTGTTATTAACATACAGAATACACATCCATATTATTGGTACATTTACTTTTTAAACATAGATATACAATTTTTGTACGTAAAAAATCTGAATTTAAATACATTATTTGTACTATAAATAAGTTTAGTCCATGTATATTGTTTTTTCACCAGGCAGAAATCATTAACATACAAAATTCACTTACTGACTTTTGCTCGAATGCCAATGATATATCAATAATGACAAATAGCAATAATTTTCTCAAGAAACCTGTAATTTAAAAAAAAAGTTTCACAAGGAAAGTATCACTCTTACATATTGCACAGTGAAATTTAAATTTTTATATATATATATATATATATATATATATATATATATATATATATATATATATATATATATATATATATATGATGAAAATCATGAATACATAAATATTTCTTTATCACTGGGGTTCTGAAAAATTTTAAGTCACCAAAATACTTATTATTTTATTTTTATTCTATATACTAAGCTTTTATTTATTTATTCTCTCCTTTCCTCAGTCTTAATGAAATTGACTAATTTTATTAAATTTAACTAAAGTTTAGCTCAAAGATTTTTCTTCTTAATTATTTGTTATAGTTATTTTGATGTATTTTAATTGAATTTAAATACCATTTTTGATCATATTGTTTAATATGATTTAAAAAAAATAAAAATATTTTGTGTGAATTTCAGAATGTCTTACTTTTTTTTTTTTAATGCTAGATTTTTTCCCTTATTCTCCATTTATTTCACATACAATATAAACAATAATGATGTACATTATACAATAATTACTTTCATTACCCGATGGTATTCCAAGGTTATTAATATTAAAGTGTTCGCTGTGTGCAGAGGTTTCACATTCTGGCTTTGGCTCCCACTTATTTGCAGAGAATGGGGAGGAACCATTCTGCTAGTTAAGGAATAAAATTAGATAGGTTTCTATTCAACTAATTTGATGTGCCTTCGGCCTCGGTATTCTGGCACTGAAGGTAGCTGGATCTCCTTATAAATGGTTGCAGTTCTCGCTCATTGGAGGGAGGTCCCTCTGGCAATGCACCGAAGAACGGAGTTCTGGAAGCTCTGCAGTCTCTTTAACGTGGTCTCATACATGCACCGGAGCAGCGGTGTACCGTAGAGCATAGTCAGATGGCCTTCTAGATCTGCATCTTCAGCCGCAGTGAGAGCTGCAGCGACGTGAGCAAGTAGTAGAGCCTATGTGACTTCAATAATGTAAACATTTCAAAAATAGTTGGTTTTAACACTGATTCAGGTTTCGATAGATCCTGCCTAGTTATTAAATCGGAACGGAATTGAACATGTAAATTTATACATATATTGTAACGTTCTAAAAATAATACTAGCTTTGGTGAGGATAGAAATTGGCCAATATACGAATTGGAACTATACAATAAATTTTGTCCTGATTATTTCATTAATATAATAACCTTGGAATAAACTAATGAAAGGAATTATTATATATATTGTATATTGTACATCATTATTGTTCATATTGTATGTGAAATAAACTTGATATACTATTAATTGATATGACGAAAGCCTAAAATAGAAAGCTTTTTAAATAATTGACTTTCTTTAATAATTAACAGGGAATAACAAATCTATGGGAGAAGAAAAGGATAATAAAAATAAAATAAAAATACATATTATTTATAATTTTGTGGTGTTTAGGTAAAGAGATATGAGTCTTTTTTTGTGGAAATTGATTTATGATAAGTTTTGTCCTTTCTAATGAACTTTATCTTTGAGAAAAAATATATAAGTTAATGAAACAGTTTCACATGGAATGTGGATACTGTTTCACTAACTTATACCGTTTTTCTCAAAGATAAATTTCATTAGAAAGAACTAAATAAACATAAACCCATTGTCGCAAAAAAAAAAATTACTTATACCCCTATATCCAAACACTACATAATTATTGATTATACCCAGTAATTATAGTATAAATGTGATAATATTTTTATTTAAAACCAAATTTCATTATTGACTGATACAGAATGGTGTTTGTTGTAGTAACTCTTTGAATCTGAGCAGGAATGCTGAATAAATTAAGAATTCTACTCGATTTTTTTTTGTACTGTTTGATACATTTATAGTTATTTCAAAAGAAGATAAAAATATAAGCAGAAAACATCAGCTGTTTATGTGGAAAGCATGTCCCATCCCCATAATGCTGGTTACAAAAATTAGCACCTTCCAGAAATTATGTGCAATATCTAAAAAAAAAACTAACCTAGAACATACATTCAAAACTTAAAAGACAAGAGTTTACTGGATGTTCCTATATGTTTTTTTTCCACCTGCTACACTACAGATCTCTGCTCAACAAATGAAACACAGAAATAATTAACAATTCATTTTTTTCTTTTGGTATAATATTTTTCATGATCAGTTTATCTTGATTAGAGTTTGCTTTTAATGTGTGTTGTTTAAGGTGGGCATGGTTTGGTTAATTATGGCATCAAGGAGTAATTAATATAAATTTGTTGTCCTGTCACTAATGGCTGTAACAGGTATTAATTATACCCGCTTTGTATTTTATTCTTTTTTAAGCCACAGGAAACAATGTATTTTGTATCAAACTATAAAAAATTTCTCTACATCTCATTATTATTCCATCCATCATAAAAAAAAAGATAAAATTTATTGAGGTAGTCAGTTGAAAAAGGACAATTTAAAAATACAAATAGAGCTGAAAATAATAACATGGTGAAAGAATTTATGATTTTAGTAAGAATTGGTTTGGTTAAAAAAAAAATATTGTTATTACATGCAAAATTACTAACATGCACATTCAAATAATCCCAAAATGATTAAACTAAAAGCTTGGGTTAAATTACCTGCTGTGGTAGATATTGGTGGTTGTGTTGGTGGGGGAGGTGGAGGTGGAGGTGGGCGATATGGAGTTCTAGCATCTACTGCAGGAGTCCTCGGTGCGGGCAGTACGTACTGATTATATGTGACGTCGTTAGGGTCCAAAGACGTCACTGGGCCTATTACTTTCAGAGCAACAGACCAAGAGGCAGCTTTGCCCTCTCCATTGTAGACTTGGCAAGTGTAGATACCAAGGTTTGACAGTGCAACACGCCTAATTACCAATGTGTTGTCTCGTTTCTGTTCAAATATTTCAGAGATCAAAGGCAGCATCTGCGAACCATGCCACCAGTTGACTGATGGTCTTGGCCACCCAATAGCGTAACAGGTGAGGGTTGCAGGATTGCCAAGGCTCACCACCATATCAGTATTTTCTTCACCCACTACAGCTGCATCCCGCCTCACACCATCTTCATCCAGTTAGTAAGCATTAATTATAAAAGCAAAAGTTATAGATCTGATCACAGTTATTTCTCTTTCTTATTCTTGGAAATACATCTGGGCTCAGAAGTATCAATTAGAATCAATGCAAATTATATAAATAATAGTTGACGTTTCCATATATATATATATATATAACCAAACTATTTTTATTCTCTTTCAACAGTATATAAGCAAACAAATCTATGAAACAACATTGCTAAGAAAGTGAATAGACCTAATAAAAAGTTAGTAAGCTAGTAGGAAGAAAAGGTGTTTGGATATCATCAAAACGTAACCCTAATAGAAAAAATAGACAGAACCCTGGAATTATACCATTGCATCTATGTCTCATAGTCTGTTGCAAAAAAACAATGTTCTAACTTAAAAATAATTGACTCTGTAAAAATGGCGGGAATTAATCTTTAATCACTATTACCATTGTCCTTTATTGAGACAGAATGTTATATTACTCAATAAGAAACAGATTAAAAAAAAAAAATAATAATTTAGAAATATAAAAATATTTGAAATAATTAAATTTCTATCAATTTTATTTATATGATTGTACATTGAGTATATATATTGTTTTGAGTGGAATTAAATATGACAGCTGAGAAATTTAAAATTACATCCAATACTGGATAAGCTAAATTTGGAATATAAATTTTATATTTTGAGAAAAATTATTTATTGTCTGAGAAAACATATTTTTCTGTTTTTGAACTTATAGAAAATTAATTTTGACTTCTTCCAAAAATAGATTTAAGGAAATTGAGCCGATAAGAAGCAGATTTATCTTCAATAAAGGCCAAGTATACTAAAAACTAAGTCTGGCCAAAAACTCAAAAATATGTTCACTCACAATCAATAATACAACAAATTATTGTAACTGTGACCAGATCTTAAGTGTTATTAATATTAAAAATAATTAATATCCTTCACCAACAGAACCAGATGCAAAACCTGTTTCCACTGTTAATAAATATTATAACTATCAGATTTAAAATTTAATAAAAAAACACAATTTTTACGATTAATTTAATGATATTATAGCAAAACTATTAGTCAATTTAATGAAATTGAAAATTTTCAATACACCCTCATCAGTAGTTGGTGATATCTGTATATATTGTTTAGGATTCACAAAATTGTTTTTATTATTTTTTTAAATTATAATGCAGATGCCTACTTTGAAAAATCGTAGATTAACTTTTGATGTCCATTACATCAACTCACAAAAAAAAAAAAAAATTATATATATATATATATATATATATATATATATATAAAGCTATAGTTTCAGGATAAAATATAATTTTTTAAAAAATTGATTGGTACAGGTCATCAGTAGGGTATTATCTGTCTAAAAGCAGTTCACTACCTCCAGGAACAAATAAATAACAAAAATAATAAAAACATATGTTCTACTTTCAGTAATATTCAACATGCCATCACCAACTTCTGATATGGTTTCAGCGTTAATTAATTTATTAGAAATTTTCTGTAAGGTACTACACATGCTATTATTTTATTAAGATAGGCTAGACCCAATGCCATACCATGTACTGTCAGCTTATAGTCCCTTGTTGCATCAGGCTCGATGCCGTTAGAAGCCATACATCTATAAGTCCCAGCATCTGATTTCTCCAGCCCGAAGACTTGCAATGTACCATTTTCATGAAGTCTGTATCTTCCACCTCCAGTGGCATTGACTTGTAACTATCAAAATAAGTTAATATTTCCGACAAAAAAAATATTATATAAATTGAGACATTAATTAATAATAGGCATTGTGAAAGTATAAATCAGGAAAATAAATTCCAACAGCTTGCCAGTACTGTAAACCTACTACTAGCCCTCATCATGTATCCTTAAATAATGTACTAATGATCGCTCTAAAATATATCCACTACCTAGGATTTCGATCTCGACAAGTAATTCACATCATATCAAAGCGTTATACAAATTATTACTAACAATTATTGCTTTTCTAAAATTTCAATTTAACAGAAAAACTCATCACCCTTCTATAGTCATCAAACTCATCATCATTTAGACATGTGGTGATAAGCTATAGGGTTTAACCAAAACATTAAATTTTTCTTATGTTTGATGCCTACAATCCAAAAGCCACCTAGTCATGCTATATGATCTTAATAGCCAATGTGTTGCTGATTTCATCCATGCTAACCAATCACTTCTTACTAATCCTCTGGGAGATAATATAAAAATAAAAAAAAAGCATCATAAATGATTAAAAAAAAAAAGCTCCGTAATCTTCTTATGCTAGAACAGAATTTTGCCAATGACTAATAACTTCAAAAGTCATTTTCAAGTCATACTTCACTTATTCAGTAAAATAATTGTTAATATGAATATGACAGTGAATTTTAATAAGAACTTTTAAAAAAGATATATTTATTTAGATTTACAAGTAAATGTTCTGCCTGATTAATAAGGGATGATAGAAACTTGTGAAGAAACTAGCTATGTAACTTGAGATGTGGAATTTAAAGAGTTTTGACACAATAAATGGGCCATTATTCTATAGAAACACAGATACATATGTATTATTGCTTTGTATGATGTGAAGTGTGCAAGGATATGTAAGGATTCCAGGTTTATGAACAGCGTAGAGCAGGGGTACCCAAACCAAGGAACGCATGGAGTGTCAGAATTGACACATGACCAGTTATTAGGTTTTTAATTTTATTTTTATTCTTAATCTTGTTATTTAAAAAAAAATCATATTCTCTTTCTGGGATTAAAGTTTTATCATACAAATAATAGATTAACTAATTTCATTATGTTTCAAAAGAGAAAAAATATTTTTAATAACAAGCTACTATATAGAAATAATTATTGTGAAGGTATACGGGAGGGGGAGGGGTGCAGTTGTGGCACGCCTCAATATGGGAAAGCTCTTGATTGTGGCACGCGTTATACAAAGGTTAGGTATCCCTGGTGTAGAGAAGAATATTGAGAATAATAATTTGTGGAAAGAGAAATTTAAATTAAAGAAAAGTAGGAAATAATGTCAAATTATCTATTAATCATAAATATCATGATACAATTAGATAAAATAAAAATTAATATTAAAAATACCTTGACTCCATCTCTGTGCCAACTGACAATGGGAGTAGGCCGCCCTCTTGTTATACAGCTGAAAGTGGCGTAATAGCCTTCTTGAGAGATTTCATCAGTCGGGCTCTCCTCATAAATCACTGGTGCTTCCCCTATGGTAGGAAAGTATTTATTTTTGTTTTTAATACTTGCTGTTAGAGTTAAATAATAATAAACAATAATATTATATAGAAGTATGTCTATTACAAATGAAGAATCCAAGAAAAAAACAGTATAACTAAATTTTTTTTTTATTTTGGTGCAATATTATTATTAATATTGCAATATCAGGAGAAAACAATCTAGATCCTACTTTTTAAACTATAAGAACAGCTGGTTAGGAGAAAAACAACTTAATTTAATAATTAATTTCGTTCTCCAGAAAAATTTTGAAGAAAGGATCTCTACTGTTTTTCTCCTGTATCCTTTAAATTAATCAAAATTATTTTCAAATCCAAGCTAGTAAACAATATTTTATTAGACACACAAATAATTTTGATTAATTTTTTTCTGTTAAAATTAAAATCTGAAAATAAGGTAGCAAAGATATTAATATTATAAAATATATTGCTGCAAAGAAAGCGATATAATGTAATAAGCCTTATATTCCAAAATCGCTAATACTAGCAAGGTTATTTTCCTCTAAACATATACAGTAAATTCTTTCTTATCCACCATTCTATTGTACTGCTTAACATAGTGCTCACAGAGATAAAGGTAAAAAAATCATTAAGTCAATCGATAGGCTGTAAAGATTAACTTTTGCTTCTGTATAAATGAATACATCAGAAACAAAGGAAGATATATCGCTATGTGAAATAACAAGCTTATTCCTCGAACAGCTGATTTTTGAAGGTAATCAAACACTGAAATTTCTCTACTGTGAAAATAGGAAATTTCTTTTTAGCAACTTTTTCACGACAAATAACTAAACAATATCAAATTTATAACTTATATTATAATTATTTATAACTTGTTTTCTCAGATGTAAAGGAATGTGGTGTTGACATAGAGAAAGAAAATTAACTGATCTGTCTATCTCCAATTAGTCCAAAAAGGTATTAAAATCTAACCTGGAGATTCAGGGAACTGTGGCTCACGGGTGACGGGTTCTTCAGAGCGAGGTGGTGAACATTGAGTACCACAGCCATTGTAACAGCATTTATGATCATTGGGGCATTCAGAATCTTTTCTACATTCTTGATTACAATTTTCACTTGTTGCAAACACTGGACAATCTCCTGGTTTTATATCTGAAATTCCACCATAAATTCATTTGAAAAAAAAAAAAAAAAACTAAATATAAGGAATAAATCATTCTAAACACATAAGAAAATAACAAATTGTTGAGAATTACCATGTACTAAAATATATATTTTATGAGAAAACTATGGTGGAAGTATTGTCCCAAAGACTTTCTTAAAAATAACTTTAAACTTATTTTAAAAATCAGTTTTCTTAAAAAATAAAATTTTAAGTAATAATATAAAAATAAATACATTCAAATGGAAATTACTGTATTCTTACTCAAATGAATACATATTTTTAGTGAACACCATCACTTCAACCAAAAAAAGTGTGACATCAAGTGAGGTCTTCTAATACGTTTTAAATAATTATAATTGTAATTTAAATTCTAATTTATTAGAAAAAAAATTTATAATTAAATTGAATTAAATAGAAAGGTTATTTCACTATTTAAAAATTAAATAGAAATAATTCTCTCACTACCTCCTTTATATTTAAAGAAAGTTGAAATATTGTGCAATAATAATATATAGTAATTATTTTTAATTTCTGATTTATTAAAAATTTTGCACTTATTTGAATAGTACAATTAAAAATAAATCTTATATATATGAGTTGTAAAACATGCTTACCTGGCCTACATACGGCTCTGTATTCAGTGTAACCAGTTTGAGGATTCTGTATCAGCTCAACGTTGCAGGAATGGCCTGGTGGGCAGTCAGGCGGTGAAGAGAGGCATGGCTCGTGACAACGGCAAGCAGAGCATCCAGCAGAGTCAACCCACCGTTCTTGTCCATAGCGGCAACCACTAAGTAATTCACATTTCCTTTCTATCTCGGCGCAGCCTTTCTGATGTTCATCTACCTCTATTTCATTGCCTAAAAAAATTTTTTTTAGTAAATTTAAAAGGGTGATTATATTACATGTTCTAAAAAATTTAATATATTTCTTAAACAATCCTAGAATTCTTCAAACTAATTTTATATAGTTATCTGTATTATAGTAGAGGCCAAAACAGCTATGAATATTTACTAATAAGGTCAGTAGAACCTAAGAAAGAAAATTTGATTTGAGGTTAAGTTTCTTAATAAAAAAAAATCTGACTTTAAACTTTTCCATAGCTTTAAGTTACTATAAAATAAAAATAAATAAATACAAGATTGTTTATATATACTTATCTTACCAGAAGGTTCCTTTACACTGGGTTTGCAGAAGTCATTGCATTCTTGGTGCGAAAGAAAGTTATTAAGATTACCAGCACACCCTGAGTAATAAAATGGAAAACAACTGTTCCTTCTAGCTTCATAATACCATCGTCTATGAGAACCACTGCAAGTACCGGCTTCCATTGGCAGATTGCAAATAGCTAAAATATGAAAATTCATTGTCAATTATTACAAATAATTTAATTCACAAGAGCAAAAGCTCAAAATGAGACATAAATAATGATTTAGGATTATAAATAATGTTAAATTTCAAGTGAATAATTATGCTATATTACAACTAATCATTGATTGATTTATCATTGATTGATTTGTATTTTACATTTCTAATGGCTTTACTGCTGGCATATTAATAAGGGATAGTGCTTAGCATCTCTAAATATCGCTAGTACTGAAAACTAAGGATTGATTCAGACTAAGCAAGAGCATAAATCAAATAATCTACCACAAGTAAAGCACAAACTATTGAAACTCAATGGTATATGATCTAGGTTCTTAAATTGTGAGAAACGATTTTGACATTAAGTTTACATCCACCAACTTTTTGTTTTTATTCAAATAATTCATTTAATAAAAATTAGAACTTGACGTGCATGGTCAAGGCTCTTTGTATTTATTGTTGATTAAATATTTATTAACATAAGCAAACAATAATTAATACAAATTTAAATGCCTGTAGTTGGGATGGGGTCTGCAAAAAAAAAGTTCAAAAGGGGATCTTCGGGCTAAATTATTTTAAGAATCCTTGGTATACACAGCTTGGCTGTCACCTCTTTTTTTGGGCAGAGAGATAGCAGAGACATAGCTTTGACTTCCAGAGTGTCTGAGTATTTATTCTGAAAACATTAGGTCAGAAAAGTGTCGATAAACTTTGAAAAAAAAATGGAGTACCAAGAACTAAAATAACAAAATTAAGAGACTCCAGAGCAGTGGTCTGTAAGAGTCTCCATGTGATCTGCTAGAGGGTCCGAGAGCATCATTCTGTATCTTATTTACCTGAGGTTTGAGTGCTAGTTAAAAAGTTTCAACACATAAATTCTCTTTAAAACTGTCTCAAAATGAAATTTTAAGCATTCTAATTCCCAAGCCAAGGGTGATGGTGGTTCACACACGGTTCGATTTCTGGTTTACTGGTCTACAGACTTCAATGGATTGGAAAGCACTGGTCAAAAGGAATTACGACAAATGACTGATCATGAGCCCGTGGTGGCCGAGAGAGTTAAGGAACCTCGAGACTGCAACGGCACGAGTTCGAATCCGGCCTGAACGGGTTGAAATTTATTTCTTAGTGGTCCCACGTAATGAATCTCGACCTTCCCAATCTGGTTAGAATAGGACGTTAAACACCAATAAAATCAACTGACAAAGCCTTATTAACAATATTGCAGCAACTGATTAGCTTGACATTGTTTGAGATATTGAACGATGGCAGGAGCGTAAATAACAGATAGCCAGGTGGGCCTCAAATTGGCCTTTGGAATAACAATATACAATATTAAATTATCTTATATGTAGTAATACAATAAATAATATTGTATTATTATTAGGATATAAATAGAAGAATCAACACAATAAGCCTATAGTCTCTAAAATGATGGAAAAAACTAAGCTGTTGATATTTTGCATCATCAAGACAGAAGTTAAAGAAAGACAAGATAAGATCATAAATAAAGACAAAATGCGATAGTCCCATTTTCTTTTCTTTCTCCTCCATCCTGATGATGCCTGAATTGGAGAAATATCGACAGATTAGTTGTTTTAGAGACTAGGCTTCATGTGGGGCATCTTCCATTTATATCCTAGGAAATATTTTATGCCTCTTTTTTTTGTTTTTGCTCTTCTATATTAATTGTATTATTATTTATAACACAGCCACATCTTCAAATTTTAAGTAAGAAGCTTAGGAGGTCTCAAAACTTGGCTGCCACAGGTCTCCAAAATAATACTTATGCCACTGAACCATGGATTTGTACTTATAATTTCACAAATTTTAGTAGGTGCTCAACTATCACAACGAGTAACATAATATCACTAATATAACTATTTAAACTAATATTACAGATCATGAAGATCTTTTATCAATGATGAAATCATAAAGACATTTATTGGATACACAGATAATAAGCTGGGTAGGCTATAGACCACTTATTCTTACCATACTGCAAACCTCGTTTTTTAAGTGTAAAGACATACCATCCATAAATCTAACCACTGGGGACCAATGCCCTTCACACTGATATTACATTAAAATAATCAGGTTTCAGAATGGCAACCAATTGGCTTTTTTTTCTTATTACATGCTGAAGTAATACCCATTTTCTTAAAGTTTGAAATGCAGTATAAGTACATAATTTTTATCTACATGTCTTTATAATAACTATAACAAAAGATCTATGTATCAATGAAATAAACAAAGTTGAACTTGCCTTGGTTGACAGCTGGAGCAACTTCATCAACAGGTATAGAAGGCTCATGCTTCTCTATACATACTCTCTGGCATTCTACCATGGAACTGAATCTATTAGGAGTTCCTCCACATCCATTGTATACAAACTCTTCACAACTTTGACTTGGGATGTTAAAGAAGTATTTCTGTTCATACTTATCGCAATGACCAACTTCTTTTTCAACAGAGCAGGGATCTATGTGAAATATAAAAAACTAATAAATATATAATGATGCATTAAATAAGATATGAAATAAGAACGATTAACTAAAAGACATGAAATGACCTTGATTAACAAGATTAAATAAGAGAGTGGTCAAGGATTGTTCTAAAAGCCAACATGATATTCTAGTTGATGTACATTTTAGATTCATCTGTCAATTTTTTTCTTAAATATATGTATATTAATATATAATTAACAGTTACATATGTATAAAATATAAAAATGTCCTGTTTAAATTAAGATTGAGATTGAATATAGGAGAGCAACTCATCAATCCACCTCTCACTACACTTTTTGTACCCATCTCCTCCACACTACAGTGTTCCAAGCAATCCGCGAGTATTATTTCTTTTTTTTTTCACTTTATTTCACCAATGAATAACTATTTCTAGTGAAAAAATAATTTGCTTTAAGCCTCAAAATGGTAAGTGGTAAAAAAAAAATATCGAAGAGAAAGTTACCTACTAAAAACTTATCATGTTAATGGTTTGTATTATTTTCAAATCAACATTTTTTTTTTCAAAATTTCTATCTGCTTATATTGTTATGGAAAAATCTGGGATATTACCAGATTCTCAAAAGTTCGCTGTATATACTTTTTTAAGATTTTATTGTGATATTTTGGTTTATTATTTTATATAATGGATTTGTAATCGACCAAGAAAAATAAAAAAAATTAACCACTCCCAAAATTAAAGTCCGTCAGTCCGTGGCTTTTCTATGATTAAAATGTAATCGAAACATCACATAAAAATGAATATATGTTAACATTTTACATATTTTTAATTTAACCTATAAAACTAAAAAAAAGTAATTTTTTCTTAAACTGATAATATAACACAAGTCTCTGGATGCTGGAGCAGAGAATCCTCAAATCGGAATTAGGACACACAGAACTGTGGATTAGGTCCAAAGGAGGCTACCCACAGCGAGGCGTACTATCCCCATTAGTGACAACCAGCAACATAGCAGGGTTTTATGCATGATATAAGGATGATACCGTTATCTTGATTGGAGGTAAACACCAGAGTGTACTTTCTGACCTCCTCAAATCAGTAACGGACATCTTGGTGAAGTGGTCCAGAACCAATGGTCTTAGCATCAACTCACACAAGGTTAATGTCTGCATTTTTCAAAGAAAAAGAACTTGGCCATAAGAATGCTAACCTTGGCAAACCCAGCTGGATCTAAGTAAGGTGGTAAAATACCTAGGTGTTACATTTGATCACAGACTTAGCTGGCACCAACAAATAAAGCACTCAAGTGCCTCAGGGCCTGTAAAAGTGCAGTGGGCAAGACTTGGGGTCTCACACCCTGTTGGATGGATAAAAATAAGCCACTAAATGAAATATCAATTCCACTAAGCATTTACACTACAGAATTTCAATTTGAAGTACTTGCTATTAGCCATGGTGCCTTCAGGCTGCTAGAAGAGGGGCCTAGGGGCAAAAAAATCACATTTTATACTGACAGCCAGGCAGCTATTGGGGCACTAAGCAACTATAGAACAAATTCAAGGGCGGTAAAGGACTACAACTTAGCCCTGAGCAACCTTGCAAAACATATCAGCGTAAGCGTTGAGTGGGTAACAGGTCATTCTGGAATACCAGGCAATGAAGAAGCTCACAAATTTACCAGATTAAGTTCAGATTGTACTACCATTACACCGGAACCTGTCAATGGCATAAGTCTGAGTCTCGCCAAAAGGAAAATTAAGACAAAATATGACATCAGAGCCAGGCAACACTGGCTAATGAAAAAACAGCACCATTCAAAGCTGTTCTTGATGGTCCTGTACCAGCAGAAGTGAGCAGCTACTGAAAATGGACAGGGTCTCACTCAAATAATTACAGCGGTCTTTACTGGACACTGTAAATTAAATAGTCACATGCTCAAACTCAAGTTGACGGGATCACCCCTATGTAGATTCTGTCACAATGAGGATGAAACAGCTTATCACATTATCTGCTTGTGCAACAGAATCTCAAGATTGAGATTCCTGTAGTTCAGTCTGGACCATCTTACAGACCCAAAGCAGTGTTATCTATTGAGATTTCTGGAGCAATCAAAGATCATGTTCTTATTGTAAATGAGCGGCATTAGACCTAGACCTGATTAGATTGCGGTGCAATTATGCCAAACACACAAAAAAAACATAAGTCCCAAAATTCATACAAGTTTTTTCTTACATGTAGTTACATAAAGCTACATGTAGTTTTATTTCATAGCAGCGATAAAATTCCAGAAGTTAATAATTTTTTACAGTTTGATCAACTTATAATTTGATTCAAAACTCAACAAATGTTATTCAATGTTAAATCACCTTTTAACAATATGTGTCAGTAATAAATAAACGTGCATATACCTTGCCCTTTAAATTGACCACACTGCCTTTCACACTGTTCTTCTGACATGAATCTGTTTGCGTTGCCTTCACAGCCTCCATAATGAAATAGTCTACAGGTTGCTGAATTCGGGTCATAAGACCAAGCTGGGATCTAAAATATTAAATTAGACAAAACATTTATAATAATATATTTATTTATAGATTTTAATCTTTCATCTATATTATAAGGTGTTAGGGCAAGAATTTATACAAGTGGTTCCCAAACCTAGAAGTCTGTGAACCACTAAGAGAAATTGAGCCACTAAGAGAAAAATTGAGAAAGAGTGGACGACAGCCAATCCCTGACTTGGTGATTAGGATGCTTAAAAGTGCATTCTGAGGAATTTTTATAGAGCATTCATCTGATAAAACTTTTCAACATTCAAACTTAATAAAACATTCCAAAAATAACTCCTAAAAAAAAATTCAGGAGGTGCTGTCGCATCCTCCCGTGGGCCACTTGAAGCTCTTATAGCCCACCGGTTGGAAACCACTAATTTATGCAAATCGTATGCAATAAAACATGCATAACACTACAAGTGAAGGATGTGTGACTGTTGACGGTAGATTCCAATAATAATTTGTTGGGGTAGTTGTTTTAATTTTTTTACTCACATTTTTGTTTCTTTATACTCAATAATAGAAACATAAGTTTGGTTTGGTATTTTACTTTTATTTAAAGTGACTGATACCCAATAAATAAATCAATACAGTGAAACTTCCCTGTAACGGACACCTAAGGGGACTGATATTTTGTCCGTTAGAGAGAAGTGTCCATTAAAGGGAAGTTTTGAAGGAAAAACAGATTTTTAAGCAAACAAGTACATTATCATTTCGCATGTTTAATGATATTATTATGCAACAAAAATATACATACATATAATCAAAAAAATTACATTCCTACTTACTTTATTCATTTTAAATAATAACAGAAAAAATAGTATGTATTTACATTAAAAAAACAAAACATGAAAACCAAGAAAACATTATTAAACAAAGTAATATTGACATTTATACATTTCCAATAGCTTAAGTAGTTCGGGTTCTTCATTTTGGCCCAGGCCACTTTCAACAGCGTTGGAAGGCTTTGAAAATCCTGATTTGACAAAACAATTCTTGATTGTGTCTTCTCGGATTTTGTGTATTGAAGTGGAAATCAGAGGTCCGGAAATGGGAATTTTTGCCGCACGAGCTCCGCCAAAACCATTCGTACGTGGCATTGTCAATGTTTGTAAATTGTATTTGGAAATGATTATTGTGAATGGATATTACTGTGTTGGGATCATTTTTCGAACAATTCATTTTTCTTTTTCAAAATTTCACTCACATAGGTTTTTCCAATGTTGAATTGTGAAGAAAGTACTCGAACATTACTCCTATCCCGCGCACTGACATTAATTAATTCTACTTTGTCCTTTAGCGATAAATGTACACGAGAGGACTTCATGATTGACTGGAAATCTCCTCATTGTTAACACACGAATCTAATTTTTTTGGTGAACAATTGGGATTGTTATAGGCGACGTTCAGAGAAAAACGTAAGACAAAAATTAGGCTTCAATGGTATTAGACGTTCTTAGAAATTGAGCCATGTTTTGGCTCTACTGTCCGTTACAGAGAGATAAAATACAGAAATATTGAGCTTAATACCTGTCCGCATCCGTAACAGAGAGAGTCCGCTAGACGGAAGTTAAAAATACACTAAAATCATTAATAACGTCTCGGGGAATGAAAAAATGTCCGTAACAGGGAGATGTCCGTTAGAGAGAAGTGTCTGTTAGAAGTTTCACTGTATTTGAAAATAAGATGACTGTAATATATAATAAGATTACTATAATATATAAATCATAAGAATTATGTCAATAATTTTATAATTTAAGACAATTCAAAAGTAAAAATCTTTAATCTTTCAAAAAGTTTATTACAAAACCTATCAATATCTTTCAAAATTTACCATTAATTCATATAATTGGATAAAAGCATTAACAAATAACTAATGTGTCAGTTTTTGCAGTACGAGTAATTAGTAAAATAAATTTCACATACTGACTGAAATCATAGTTCACTAATTGAGTTTAATTCACATTTTCTGAGTAACTGATTTTTGGGAAGTTAAATATGACAACTAAACATTATTTTAAGACATTATAAAGTCTCTTCTGTAAATTATTGAACATGAAGGTAACATGAATGTAAAGCATGAAGGTTAAAATATATTCCATATCAGTTTTATCTGATCTCCCAACTACAGCCATAATAAAACGTCTCTAGATGAGGCATCTTATTTTGTTTGCTAACCTATAAACATTTGTTGATGTTAATGTATTTTTTCTGATTGCTAAAAGGCTTTCTCCCATATCCTACAACTTGGTCCCGGAAACATCAGGTAAAACTAGGCTACTTTTATTCTATTTTAGCATCATTTTCATAACTTCATTCCTGACATTTTGAACCACTCTATTAACAAAGTTATACAGTAATTTCATTGAAAAAAGTATTAAAATTATTTTGTTAATTATATTCTTTATAATTTAAACAAAAATAAGACCAACATCATAAAAGGACGAATAATAGTATGAATATAAAACTTTGTTATAATACTCCGGCTTATAACGATTCCCTGGCTATAACGCTCTTTTTCCTCAGTCCTGGTCCCAGTTGGTGGTTTTTCTGTGAAACTTTATTCCTTATAAGGACCTAATTTTTCGGTTATGATGTTCTGAATGATTTATTATTTAAA
This sequence comes from Rhaphigaster nebulosa, assembly GCA_948150685.1. NCBI lineage: Eukaryota > Metazoa > Arthropoda > Insecta > Hemiptera > Pentatomidae > Rhaphigaster > Rhaphigaster nebulosa. The sequence goes on along the minus strand of OX411309.1, from coordinate 113,454,469 downwards.
TTTTTTTACATTTAGAACGTTTAGTTTTGTAAATATGATTGAAGTTTTGAATACAGTACTGGAAGGAAACAGTAAAGTGGTAAGATACAACAGCCTAATTGATTCCACGAACGTAGTTTCTATGAATGTTTAGGTTTTGTTTGGAAGAGGTGTTTCCATGAATTGAAAATTTGTTAGTTTCACGAATTTGAATCCGATTTTTGCATCGGTTGCTTCGATTTCACATTCAAGAAAACATGTCACAAAAATCTTTTTCTATTAAAGAAAAAAAGATTTAATTAAAGAGTTCGACAAATCTAATTTAAATCAAAAACATTTTGCTGCCTCTAAACACATTAAATGAAGATGAGGAAGAAAATGGAACGGAATCAGTAAAAACAACTGAGAATTTATACATATTTTTCGTGCTCTTCTCAAGTGTAAGAAGAAACTTTTAAACAAATAAATAAATCAGAAAATGCTGTCTGAAAAAAAAAACGATGATTACTTTGAATCAGGAACATCCAAAATGTAGATTTAAATACTTTTATTTATTTGTAGTTTAAATTTATTAAAACATTTTTTTTAGTTGTTTTTTTATGATTTCCCGGCTACAGAGCTCTTTTTCTCTAAGCCGTAGGAGAGCGTTATAACAAAGTTTTACTGTACTTAGTATATTTCTGAAAACTTTGCATTAAAAAGGGAGAACTTAAATCTTTTTAAATTATAAGTATTATTCCAACATTTTATTAAAAATTGAAGAGTATATATTTAAAAAATATTCTAATGTAGAGGAAAAATATTAACCTGTTTGAGGCAAGGACCTGGATCGACAGGAAAGTAACATATATTTTCATAAGGATGCTGAGTAACAGGGGCAACGTCCGTTGCCTTGACACATCGATTCCTGCATTCTTCTTCTGAGTCAAATCTATTACCATTACCTTGGCAACCTCCATAGTCGAATGCTTGGCAAGACTGAGTGGCTTGATCATAATGCCACTGCCTGACTGTACTGTCACATGGACCAACGACTCGTGGCAATGTACAAACATCTATAATAAATGATAAAATAAATTTTATTAAAAATATATTTTTGGCATCAAATCTATATAAAGTTGACTCTCTCTGATTGAATGATCCAGTTTATTATATAATGACCCAGAAATAAATCAATATGGTACATAGCTTTCCCTTGATAACTGTTATCTACAAAAATGACAAATGATTAAAATTTTCAAAATAGAATTGAAAAAATGATTTATGCTATTACCTACCACATCTTTAAAGAGAGATATGAAAAAAATAAATAAAATAAAGTAGATTTTTTCAAAAATTTACAAAACCAATTTTTTCTAACTCTTTCTACTCAAAATATGGGTAAGAGGGAATTTTCTGTCAAATTAAAAAAATAAAATAAACTATCATATCTTTATATACCTTGAACATTTCCACAAGAAAATTCACAATCCTGCCGGGATGTAAATTTATTGCCATTTCCACCACAACCGGTATATCTAAACTGTTTGCATATACCATCTCGTCTGTCATAAAACCATCGAATTTCAGAGTCCGAGCAGCTACCTGAATCACTTCCCAGAAAGCACATGTCTGAAAATAATATGACAGCCTGAGTATGAAGAGCATTTTGGAAAGACTATTAAGCTTATAAGTAAAACAATCATTCATTCACTGATAGTTTGCCAATTTTTATACCTCTAGTGAATATCAGCGGGCTTTCTTGTGGAAGAGCCTTTATGTCACAACGCCTCTGACAATCCACCATTGAAACGAAGTTGTTGTTATTGCCTCCACATCCACCAAAGTAAAATTGCCTACATTGCTTTATTAATGAATCATAGAAATATCTTTCAGTATAATTTTGGTTGCATAATTCTCCTTCCATCGGAGGCAATACACAAGTATCAAGTTCTGTAAATACAATGATAGGATTAAAAGAAATATTAGAATTATAGAAAAATTGTAATAATGAAATTTAAAAAAAAAATATGGAAGTCAATTAAAGGAAATCCAGAAGGGATTCAAAGATTTAGAGGTTGCATTGACAGTCCTTTTGTTTTCACCTCTCTTGTTCAAGGGAAAATAATAAAAAAGAAAAAACATGCATGTTTTATTGTTTTTTCAAATGCTTTCGATATAAGTCAGAAGTGGATAAGATGTTACTCTGGCTAAGATTAGAGCTGGTCTTATTACCCCATTAACATATTATACCATTACCCCAGCTAATTCATATTTTGCAGGCAAGATTAAGAAAATGAATAAATAAATGATTTATGTTTGAATCAGTTTGAAAACTTAAATACTTTGATTTGAATCAGTTAAAAATTCAAGTCACTTACAAAATTAAATTATCATTTTAAGGAAATAAAGTGTCAGCATTTTAAAACTTTTGTAGTTATTCTATTTTAATAAAAAAACAAACAAATGAATTAGAAAATAAGTTAATTCAGAAGGTGGCTTATTCTATGTTAAATACATGCAAATGTAACATCCATTGGCTTAATGGATATAATTCACAATGCTCAGATAATTATAAAATTCATAATGATATAATTATTAATTTGTTCAGTCTCACATTCAACATGCATAAGTTAAATTTAATAAAATTAAACTTGTAACAGAATACTATATTGTGACATAGCAATTTATTTCTCAAAGACAAAATTTACTTTCTCAAAAAAAAAAACTTACCAATTCTTGGAGGACATGCTTGTTCACATTCATCTCTGTAATCAAAGTTATTCTCATTACCACCACAACCAGAATAATGGAAAGGCAAGCACTTGTTTTCAGCAAAGTCGAAGTACCACTTGGGCTGTTTCTCGAAGCAATTGCCCTTCTCTCGAGGTAGTGAGCATTCCTCTGTGTTAGCATTTGTTAGATGGGTTAGTAGAATATTAAAAGCATTTTCAAATCAAACAAGACAATACTACATATAATCACTACATTAAATTGAGGAGTTTAGTTGATCTAATATTAGCTACTTATTAATTATACTTTTAGATTTTCAGGTATAATATGCCTAATATAATAACAGAACTGACCATGCAGAAAAAATATTACCTGAAAATTATCCATTCAAAATAAATGTGAATATCATGCCACCGACACCATAATATCATAACCATTATAAAACAGCAACATGATTTAAAAATTAAACCCCCTTAAAAAGAGAGTAACCTAATCTGTTAATGTATGATGGAATCTAGTATCACCTTGTGTTAAAATTAGGCCCACTGCATAAATTATAACAAATTATGTAGCAAGCACAAAATCTCAAAAATATTCTCTATGAAAAAAAAAATATATAATGGATGCTCTAAGATTTTGTGTAAAGATAAAAGATTTAAAACTCTTCTAAAGAAAATTATTAACATTGCTATATGAAAATATTATTTTATCTTTTTTTTTTTTTAATTTATATATCAGTTACCAGAGATACATGCATTAAAACACTGTTATTGTTATTGGGAGATAACATTTTTTATTTAATAATAAAAAGATAGTTAAAATGGCCTCTCAAAGACTACTTTTATTTCTTTCTGATTTAAATACTTTTTGTACCCCCATAACTCTTATTGATTGCTATGTAGCCATAAAGTTTTATAATAGGAGAACAAGAATGACTTTGAAATTAGATCATTTTATATATATATATATATATATATATATATATATATATATATATATATATATATCTTTTATCTTTATGGTACCCCAAAATGTGTTAATTCAGTGAGAGAAAAAAATTAATTGACCGATTACCATAGTTCCCATACCTTAGGTACATGAACAAGTATTAATTATATTATTCCCTTATTTTATAAATATATTGCTATTGATGAAATTAAAAAAGCACTGGTCAGTTGACCTATAGCTGGCCTACAAGAATATGGTACACCGAGAGTGAACATATGCGAAACTAACGATCTCCTTCTAGTATCTTTTAACGTAGGTTAACCAAAATGCACCTAATGTAAATTTTTTCAAAAATAAATTTATGAATTCTCATTTACAGCAAAATGAAAACAAAAATGCCATTTACAGTTCAACTGTTTATGAGGTCAATTGATAGTGAGGAGGAGGGAGAGTTTCTTCCCCTCTTACTGACTGTTCTCATTTCCCCACTGCCATATTTTTGTGGGCAAACTATAACATTATTTTGGTCAGTAAAATAAGAGGCAACTATAGGTTATCTGACACCTGCAGAATTAGTGAGAGAATATCAAACTATAATTACATCAACAATAAGATATCTACTTGATAAACAACAAGCTTAACTTAAAATCTTATTAATAATTTTAATTTGAACATAATAATAATTAGTAGGTACTTACCTCATCCTTCAAAATAATAATGTAAATAAAATCTACCAATATAGAAATTAATAAGCACTATAAAAGTAATTACATATAGAGTGTACCAACTACTTTAATGATATAGAAAGCTATAACCTTACACCACAACCACAACTAACTATGAAAGCAGTAAATTCTAACCAAATGGCTACAAAAGCGGGGGACTGCCCTCAGCAAATCTACAATTGAGACTTATTTTTTACCTCTTCTATAGCCCTGGGTCATAGGGGGAATATCGTTTTCGCCGGAGAAGCAAAACGATTCACATTCATCTCTCGTATTGAAACGATTTTCATTTCCTTTACAACCACCGTAGAAAAACTGTTTGCATTTCTGTGATTTATAATCAAAGTACCATTTACGCTTATATTTTTGGCAGGGACCAGTATCTTTTTTAAGGTTGCAGATCTCAGAAGCTACAAATTCATTTTATTAGGATCATATGAACTAAATAAAGTAGATGACAGATGAGATAAAGAAATTTTAATAAAAAATTATATCAAAATAATCAAGAATGATATGATTGGTGTATGAATATTTTATTATATCTCAAAAAAAGTAAAGATTGAAAATGAACTGCAATCTTTAAATAAATCATAAGGAAAGAAAATGAAATTTCTGTTCAGTAAAAAACTATTTCATGAAATAAATAAATTTTGCATATTTTAAAAAAGCTTGAAAGGGAATCAAAATCTTTAAGTGACAATAACTAAAATCAATTCAAAATATAAGAATATAAATGCTTAAAAATAAACAAAACATTGTTACAAATTAATGTTATTGCAGCAATGCTAAATGCTGAGAAGGTTTGAAACTGATATTAATGAGTTAAAAAGTGCTTAAAGGGTTAAATATGCACTTTGCAGTCAAAATTGAAGCGTGCTCTACTCCTTTCCAAGATATGTGTATTTCATATTTATCTAACAAGAATACATAAAAAATAAAAAAAATATAATAAAACAATCATAAACAAAATCAATATTTATTCAGCTGATAAAATTTAGTAAGGATAGATATAATGCTTTCTTATTAAAGCACATAGTGCCCTAGAATTACTAATTAGATTAGTGTGGCAGCAATAGGTATTCAAAGTTAAATACAGTTGAGCTTAGTCAATTGAATAGTTGATAGACATCTGAAGTCTTCCAAGAACACAGATCATAAATTATGGTTTCAGGCCTATTGGTCTCTGTCCTTAACCCATGAATAGAAGAAAGAATTTCTATGAAGGTGGGAAGGAATTGTTGAATTGTTACAAATAAGACCAGTTCTGAAGTTATTGGTACCCTCGTGCTCAAAATATCATGACCATTGAAGAACTAAGCCCATAAGCTTCAGGGTCAAGAAAACCAAAGATTCAATGATCTACCTCCAGTAATTTTAACAGAATCGATTGATGAGACTAGGTGATCACAGAATATGAAAAAGAAATTATTTACTAACCAAAACTTAAGGATGTATAACAAGATTTGTTTTAAATGTTATTAAAGTAACTATTTCCTATTTGGATATAATTACTTCAGAGCATATAATATTATCAAGATTATTATTACAGACAGACAAGTTTTCAAACTTTGTTTATGCTAGTAAAACATATGAAATAAATCAAAATCAAAATGTATAACTAGTAAAAAGAAAAAAGTGCCTTACATAAACAACTTTTTATTTTTAATGATTTAAAATACATTAAGGCATTTATCCAAATTAACTATTGTAAGAAGAATAACTATTGTATCAAGATTACTGACAGGCTTACCTTTCATTTTTCCAGGTTGCAAACATTTTATCTTACAAGCTGATTCAGAAAGGAAGTTGTTTTTGGTCCCTTGGCAGCCTCCATAATTAAATGTAGAACATGTTTGAGTTTCTTTGTTGAAATACCAACGAGTGAAGTTGCCTGCACAAGGTCCGGGCTCCAATTTCTGATCACAAGCGTCTGTTCATAAGAAGAATTCGTAAGAAGAAAGTACCAGTTAAAATAATGTGACTCTGATTATAGCCAGTATTAAATATCAAATAATACATCAAAATTATATTTACCAAGATATTCCTGAGTTCCACATAGTCCATCACACTCTTCTCTTGTTTCAAATCTATTAGTGTTTCCAAGGCAGCCGCTGTAAATGAACTGAGAACAAGTTTTTCTTTCCCTGTCGTAGTACCATCGAGGATAGTAGCTTTTACAAGGGCCTTCGATTTTGGGAAGATAACACCTTTCTGTAATAAGCATTATTCAAGTATGAAATGATAAAATAATCAATTGCAATTGAAAAGCCTCTCCACAGAAAATTCTGTGTGCCAATATTTAAATTGGATTTATTCAGTTTAGAAAGCCAGCACTTAAGCCATTAGGCTAACTTGCTCTAAAGTTTCAATGATTCTACATTTTTATTTTGTTAATGAAAAAAAATCTCGTGACAGATATTTTTAGAATTAGTTAAAGTGCATAGAATATGAATTAAAACCCATTGGAAATTTTCATCGCAAAATTCTCAAAAGAATAAAACTTTATGGAATATTTTAATATTTTGTAGAAATCTAAATAAATAAAATAATTAATTACCTCTTCCTTTTGCTTCAACACATGTCGCTTTACATTCTTCATTACTGGAAAATCTATTGCCATTGCCACCACAATTACCATACCAAAATCTAGAGCATCCACCGTATTCCATGTCAAAGTACCACTTGATAGTGAGATTACGGCATTCTCCTAACGCCTTCGGTAGTGAGCAGAATTCTAATTCAAAACAAAACACGTAAATTTACAATATTACAAAATTTTAAACAAAACAGAATTCTCTGATGACAAATACCTCCTTTATGAACTGGTTTAACATCACATCCTCCAAAGTCATCATCTTCTGCAGCTTTAATTCCATCCAGGCAGCAACCATATTTAGAGGCTGCGCAGGTACAATTTTGAGAAGCATCTGGAGCTGGTGTTCGTCCATCAGAACAACAACCGAATTCTGTATGCTCGCAGCCACAACCTTTAGAACATTTAAATTAATTTTCAAGTAAGTCTAAAACAATATTGAGCAAAAAATATAGACCCTACACTTGTATAACTTGAAGCTATGAAGTTTATTTTCCAACTTCTGAATGAATTAAAACAAATCAAAATGATGGTTTTCTCAAGAACTTTAAATATCTTGTTCATAGTTTGAGATTTTCACAATTCATACGTTTCAGCCATGAATTATTATATTTACCGTATTTAGCATTTCTTTTCTTAACCAGAACAAAATGACCCATCTAATTAATAGAGTTAATAAGAGTAATGACTGTTTTATCAAATTCAAGATTTCAAAGGACTGTAAATATTTTAATCCTCTTTAATGTTTACCAATAATTAATAATCCCTTTGGAACATTCTCTAAGCTTGTTTATTACCATTGACTATTTCAAAAAAAGCCGTAGATTAGTTATTTCTTTTAAAGAAGAAATATGATAGTGTCCTATGAAATACTCATAATTTTAAGGCATTACTGGAAAAAAAAATTCACAGCCTCTGAAGCAGCTCGTGAAATCATTAAATATGAAGGGAAAGGTGTCCTTGACCAGCACACTGCACAGCGCTGGTTTGAAAGATTTAGCAGTGGAGATATGACCTCAGAAAGGAAGAAGAGGTCCAGGCGACCATTAATGGACATTAATCAGGTTCTGCAGCAAGCTGTTGAATTAAATCCGTCCACAAGTATTCACAAAGTTGTCAAGGAGTGCGATGTGTTGAAAGATACTGTTAGTCGCCATCTATGCGACATGGGGAAGGTGAAAAAGTGCAGTAGATTGGTCCCGTACAAACTTACTCTCCAGTAATCAACTAAGAGGCTAGAAACTTTTGAAAACCTATTGAAAAACACTTCTGATATGAGATTTTACCAAAAGATTGTCATCTGTGATAAAAAGTGGGTTTACTGGTGAAATCCTAAAACACTTCTGATATGAGATTTTACCGAAAGATTGTCATCTGCGATAAAAAGTATGTTTACTGGTGAAATCCTAAAACACTTCTGATATGAGATTTTACCGAAACATTGTCATCTGTGATAAAAAGTATGTTTACTGGTGAAATCCTAAAACACTTCTGATATGAGATTTTACCGAAACATTGTCATCTGTGATAAAAAGTACGTTTACTGGTGAAATCCTAAAACACTTCTGATATGAGATTTTACCGAAACATTGTCATCTGTGATAAAAAGTACATTTACTGGTGAAATCCTAAAACACTTCTGATATGAGATTTTACCGAAACATTGTCATCTGTGATAAAAAGTACGTTTACTGGTGAAATCCTAAAACACTTCTGATATGAGATTTTACCGAAACATTGTCATCTGTGATAAAAAGTACGTTTACTGGTGAAATCCTAAAACACTTCTGATAGGAGATTTTACCGAAACATTGTCATCTGTGATAAAAAGTACGTTTACTGGTGAAATCCTAAAACACTTCTGATATGAGATTTTACCGAAAGATTGTCATCTGCGATAAAAAGTGAGTTTACTGGTGAAATCCTAATACCCGTGAGCAATGGCTAGGTCACAGTCAAATGGCTTTTCCGGTTGCTACAAGGGGGCAGTTTCAAAAAAAAAATCCATGCTTTGCATTTTTTGTAATTTCTAAGGAGTTATTCATCACGAATTTGTTCCTGATGGATGCTCCATAAACTCTGAACTCTACAGCGAACAACTGGAAAGAATGTACGCGAAATTGTCAGAGAATTACTCAGCTTTGATTAACCGAAAAGGAGTTCTATTCCAGCAAGATAATGCTCATCCACACTTCCCATAAAACCTAAGAAAAGTTTGAAGAACATTATGGGATCAAGCTCCTACTCCTGCCTCACCCATCAGATAGTCCAGACTTTGCACCATCGGATAACTACTTGTTTCAATCCATGTCCCATTTTCTTCGAGGGAAAAAATTTGATAATTTTGCAGAAGTTGAAATTGCGGTCCAAGAGTTCTTTGACAGCCATCCCAGGGTGTGGTATCAGCGTGGGATCGAGCAATTGTCTAGCAGATAGCTAATGATGGAATAAAACAATGGACTATAATTTGAGTATTATTTGTATTTTATATTAAAGAAATAATAATACAAATATTTGATAGAAAAATGCTAATTTTTTTTTTATACACCCTGTTAATTTATATTTGTATAATATATTACTTCAAATCTAACTGGGCATGATTTAAAATTTAATGCATATTTTCAAGCAACCTCTAGATTTTTTCTAATATACTACGAATAAGTCTTATTTTTGTAAAAATGTAGTTTTACCAAAAGATATTGACACAGAGCTAACTATAAGTATACAATGAAACGACACATAAATTATAACTTATTAAAAATATAAATAATGGGTGTAAATAATTTGTCCTTGCATTGAACTATGATTTGTCAAGTACAGAATTATAAATAAATTCAGAATTATTTAAAATGAAAATCTTGGAGAAATATTTTTTTTCCCTAAAATTTCAAAATCATCTAATAACCCTTTAATAAAATCAATCCACAAATGCTAAAAAAAGTAAACATATGTCAGGATTAAGATCATTAGAATTTCATATTTGAGTCTAAATATTACAGAAAGTATCAATGATAGTACCTTGATGGCGAGGACCCCTAGCAGTAGTGATACCATCAGGGCAACAACCAAACTGGTATGTGTGGCAAGGGCAGCCCTGGTAATCAGGCCCAGCAGCTGGCGTGTAATTATTAGGGCAGCAGCCATGAGGTGTGTACTGGCAGCCACAACCTTCGTTTGAAGGTCCACGAGCAGCCGTCTTATTATCAGGACAGCAACCATACGGAGAATATTCACAACCACACCCTACAAAGCAATGTTTTATCATGAATGAAATATTAAATATTTCTATTAATTAATAGTTTTGAATTATAGATTATACCTTGGAAGTTTGGTCCCCTAGCAGGAACAATATTGTCAGGGCAGCATCCATAAGGTAATAGAAGACAGCAGCCTTCTTTGTTCGGTCCATGAGCCATGGTGATATTATCATCACAGCATCCATATGGTCCAGCAGCACATGCTGGGGGAGGCGTTGGACAACCTTCATCATTTGGTCCAGTTGCTGTAGTGTTACCTAAAACAAGAATTAACAATATACATAAGGAAATCACATCAAGGATTAAACAATTAACACCAAAACGGAACCATTTTCTATTCAGAAAGAGTAAGTTGGTTGGTTGTTTTGATGTTTTTAAGCGCAAAACATCGAGGTCATTAGTGCCCGATTCATATAATAATACTGCTGCAGAAAATGAGGAAAAAAAAAAATTTACTTTTACTAGAAAATATTTTGTCGCCACTACTACTACTGTTTCCTAAGGCTATAGAAATGTTTGGTGCTATTTCAATTTCATTTAATTTATGCCTGTAGAGCGGACATTCATGGAAGATGTGGACTATTGTCAGAATGTTGTTACAGCGATGGCATTTTGGTGGTGTCTTAAGTGAGCAGGTGAAGGTGAGTCAGTCACAATAGAAGAAAATAATAACTGTAGAGCGAGATACAGAAAAATGAATTTTCACAATCAGTTGTTTAATCTTTCTCAATCATTTAGATCATTGTAGACAGTAAACTATGCTTGTTAGATTCGGCATTAGATTTTTAACTGAAAAAATTCTTGTTTTTTAATTTAGAAAAATTAAATTGGCATTTTAGAAAAATGTTATTTAAAAGTATTATTAAATATATTACGTTATTTTGATTAATTATTAACTATAGTTGATAAAATAAAATATTGTTTAAATCTGTTATAAATAATTTTATCCTCTAACTTAATAGCACCTATTTCATTAAAAAAAGACTAGTAAAGTTGGAAAAGTACAAATGGAAAGGTTCGTGTTTAGAGGTTACAAGTTACATATTGAGATAATTATAATTTTATTTGGTTCAATAAAGTTGCCTTAAGGTCAATTAAAAACTCATTAGCTTTTTGTATTTATTTTTTAGATGTTCCAGGGATTCTTTGCCAGCCTCTTCATCATCTAAACAATATCCCAAAATGTTGGGTGAGTCAATCATTGACCATGTCTCGTTAAAATAGTTGTTAAATGACTCACCCAACATTTTGGGATATTGTTTAGGTGCTGAAGAGGGGGACAAAGCATCCTTGAAACATCTAAAAAATAAATACAAAAAACTATTGAGTCTAAGTAAGGTAAATTGATCTAAGGTAAATTTATTGAAGATAACCATATAATATGGAAGGCCAAACATTGAAAATAATTAATCCTTTTTTTTTAATTTACTGTTTTTCATAAAACTATTTTAAATGCTGTAGTGTTTGAACATTATAACAATGTTTTAAGAATATGTGACAATTATTTAATACCTTATACTTTACTTTATAGCTTTATAGGCATACCGTTTTACAATAAAGTCCAAAGTACAACTACAAGTGAACCTATGACTTACTACGCATTTGATACACTGTGAAATGTTGAGACACTGCAACATTTAAAATAATTATATTAAAAAACAGTAAATAAAAATAAAAATTGAATACAATTATTATTATCTCATCATCATAATCCTATCCTTTTCTATCGCTGTGCAGTGTAAGGATGCCCTCTATATAGCCTGGACTCTATCATGTGTCTCTTTCTCAAACCAGCTCTCTCCTCCTGCTCCAGTCCAGCCCTCACTTCCTGAATGCCTCTCGCATACCTTCTTCCCAGGTTATCCGAGGTCTTCCTCTAGGTCTTGTTCATTATTTGTATATAATAGGTATAATAATACAATTATTATTATCTATCGACGATAAGTAACCTGCAACCTCTAAAAACTCGTTTCAACTTATACTTTTCCCTCTGTATTAGTACTTTTGTGCATTATAATGAAATAGGGCCCTATTGAGTGTAAATTTATAATTATATCCAGGGATATAATCTATTTGAATAATTCCTTACCATCAGGACAGCAACCGAATTGTGATTTGCTGCATATGCAACCCAAAAAGTCAGCACCTAAAGCTGGAGTCATATCATCTTGGCAACACCCATAAGTCGAATTTTCACACATTATTTCAGTAACATTTTCTGAAAATTCTGTAGTACTTATAACTGAAAATAAATCAAATCAGTATAATCAGAATAATTATTGACAAACTCCTGCAGAATATTATAGAGAATTAAATACATCTACTCTAAACCACCTATTACCTTCATCATCACATCCCATACCATCAGGGCCTAATGCAGATGTAATTCCGTCAGGACAACAGCCAAAAGATGTTTCATTACAGCTTGGACAGCCTTGGTTATCGGGACCAGTTGCTGACAAAATACCATCAGGGCAACAACCAAATCTAGCAGAAATACATCAAAGAATAAACATGGACTAAAACTTATTTATAAACTATGCATAAAAAACCATTTTTTATTTTAATAAAACAATGTAATTATTTCTTCTATTAAATTTGCAACCATATTTGTGTGCTTTCAGTGGTTTGGATGACTATTACTCTGTAATCACTGAACTCTTGAAGAATAATCAAAGATTTGTTACACTAACAATTTCACTATCATAAATTCATTATTTTATTATTATAAAATATTATTTCATCAACTGAAGAGAAATAGGTTTCTTTGCAAACAAAAAAAAAATCATTCCAATGTGAGGTTGTATTGCCTATCACAAAGGAGAAATAGACTAAAATCTAGAAAATTTAGGTATGAGACTTAGATAAATTTAATATGTACTATAATTGGAAACAAAGCGATTTAGATTTAGCAAACATATTTAGATTTTTTTATGAATTATAAAATGAGTTTAAGTCTGCAAGTACAAAAAAAGTTTTTCTGCATTGAAGTCTCCAAAGAGAGAAAAAAAACTAATTTAACTCTTGATAAGAAAAATATGTCTTCATGATCTTTGAGTTAATGAGCTGCAAATCCATGGTTTTGTTCAAAAATAATTTGTTTGGATTTTTCCAATAATAATAAATATAAACAGATGAGTTAAGATATATATATATATATATATATATACAAAGAGCCTTCTTACTCGCTGGAGCTGCAATCCAGAGCAATTGTAGTCTCTTCAAATGGGCAACCGTAGAATTCGTTACCCAATGCAGGTGTGATTCCATCTTGACAGCAACCGAACAGAGATTGTTCACAGTAAGTTGGCGGGCAGTCTTTCCCTTTGGGCCCCTTAGCTGGAGATACACCATCAGGACAGCAACCAAATTCAGTATCCTTACATGTCTCAATTCTTGGACAATCTAAAATTAAACAAATTAGAATAATATTTTTAAAAATTGCGACTTTGTATTTAATATTTTCTATTACCTTGACCAAATGGACCCTTTGCAGGAGTTTTATTGTCTGCACAACAGCCAAATTCAGAAGTGAAACACTTACTACGTCTTGGCCGTCTTTTACATTTCTTCAATCTTTGTTCTTTCTTTAAAGCTTTCTCAATTGAGCTTGGAGTTGTCACATTAAATACAGCTGAAATATCCACAACAAATACAGGAATAAATATATACTTAGCACAATATAAACTAAGAAATAGAAATCAGAGAATTCATAAATTAAGAAGGATGTAGTATTACAATTGTTATCAACTTTTTTGAGACCTTAATTAAAATTTTAAAATTTACTAAAGAGAAAAGTTTTTGACCTTTGGATATCCACAATTTTCATTAGTGCATCATTTTAATACATATAATTATTTTTATACATAAATATGATGTTTAAACAGTGATTGCTCCCAAATTTTAATTTTTTGAATGGTTCAATTATAAATTTTTTGCTTCATAGCATTTATATATAAAGAGAATTATAGTTATTAAAAATAGTAGAATAAAGAGTATAGCAGAAATCATAAGGCCTTTTTTTTTTTCCGCTTCAATAAAATTATTATATCTCATTTTAAAAATGTAGTAGAAATTTTTTTTTGTAGAGCAGATTATATATATGTATAATATAAGAAATTAATTATTTACCTTTGACATAGGAAGTAGTTTCTACTTCAGTACTTTCTTCAGGTTTGTCTGAGCTTGGGCCTGCAGTGGATAATGGTTTAATTGATGATTCAGAAGAAACTTCAACTTCAGGAGTAGTAGGTCCAGAAATTTCGAACTCTGTGGATATATCACCCAAACTACTGGCTCCTGATGAAGTAACTGAGGGCTGGCTGGTAGATAACAAGATTTCAGAAGTTGAACTTTCTATTAACTCTTGACCGGAAGTACTAGCATCAGAAGTTGAAACCAGTAGTTGGCTTGTTTCAAAAGGTGATGAACTTGTCTCTTCTGGCACTGAACTTGTTTCAACAGCTAAGGAACTCATTCCAGCAGCTACTGAACTTGTCTCAATAGATACAGAACTTGATTCAGCTGCTACTGAACTGGTGGTTACTGATTCAGAACTTGTTTCTGTAACATCTTCTGACACAGTTGAACTAATAGAAGACCAAGAAGCTTCAGATGACCCAATAACATTTGAAGTTATTACAATTCCTTCTGTTGATGTACCATATTCTCCTGATGCAGGATTAGAGCCACCTGAGGTTTCTGTAATTGACAAATCTGTCGAAGTTACTACAATGGTTTCAGAAGAAGAATCACTTGAAGAAACAATGGTAGCATCTTCTGAAGATAAAGTATTCAATGTCGATGGGGAGCCAGAGGATTCCAAATCAAGTGTAGTGCTTTCAGGGGAAGAACTATCTGAGCTTGTTTGTGTAAGATCTGTGGTATCAGTTGAAGTTCGTTCTGATGGGACTGAGCTTCCTTCACTTGCTGATTGATCACTGAGAGGCATTTCAGAAGATAGTCCTTCACTGGATGACACAGGAATTCCAGTGGTGGACACCATATTCTCACTGGAAACAGACTGAGTAGAATCAGTAACATCTGTTGCTAATTCTGAATTAGTTCCACTCTTGCTCACAGAACTCAAAGTTGAAGACACTTCACCTGCCATTGAAACAGAAGAACCAGCTTTTTCAGATGAAGCAACAGTTGATGAATCAGTGACATCAGATATTCCATTGGTGCTTGTAAGCTCAAGAGGTACATCACTTACAAGAGAGGTACCAGATACTCCTGGACTTTGAGAAACTGGAATATCAGTTATGACAGAAATATCAGACACATCAATAGAGCTTGCAGCAACTGATGAATCACTTGTTACAAGAGAAGAGCCAGACAGTTCAGGAGCACTTGTTGTCAAAGATGGTGCACTAGTTAGAAGGGATGAAGCTGAAATTTCACTAGTGCCCACAGAACTATCTAACTCAGTAGAAAGTGGGACTGAAGATACTGGAACTTGGCTAGATCTGAGGATGCTTTCTGTAGCCGGTTTGCCAGAACTAATAGTAATCAAATCCTCTGAGAAACCTCCAGAACCTTCGTCTTCATCAGTCATATCAGTTATCTCTTTTATTTCTTTATCAGTTAGGGTTATAAGACCCTAAAATAAGAACAATAAAAATTAAGTTAATACTTGCAATATTTTTAAAGTTAAAAATGATTTCAAGTTGATATTTTAAAAACAAAAAAATTGTTTACATCTTCAGTACTCGAGTCCAATTTGGTGTCAACTTTAATGTAACTTCCTTCAGTTATAATTTCATAATCATAATCTTCACCTTCACATTCATCATAATCCTCGCTAATTACTTGGGTTGGTTCTACTGGAATAATTTCATCTAAAAAAATGGGAAAGAAATTAATTCTAATCTTTAACAAAAATAAAATATCTGATGTGGACAACACATGACTTCCTTGTACACCCATTAAACTATAAATCGGTGGCTCAAAAAGTGATCCTGAATTTGGTCACTAGTTTTCGAAGATTGCAGTATCTCAAAAACGATACTCGGCATCGCTACATCCATCTATTGACACATACACACACACACACACACACAAATGGGGAGGAAAACCAGTATTTTACACTCAATTTTAACACTTAAAACAAGTAATAAAAATGTTTAATTGGATTGGAAACCAAATTGCGTTTGTAACCTTTATTACTGAAACATATGATTTATGTATTTAATTTAAATATAAGTTTTGATGAAGCTTATTATGACCTTCAAGTAAATACCCTTTTCAGCTCACCAATTTTAACCAAAATATAGTAAATACATTCATATCGATATTAAAGTCCTATTTACAAAATTTGAAATGTTTTACATTATATTTCAATATAATTTTTGATGAAAGTCTAATATGATCTTCAAATAAAGTACCGCTTCCAGTTTTCCAATTTAGACCAAAATCTAGTATGTTATTTAAATCAATATATAAGTTATAAATACTAAATTTGAGAAATTTTGCATAATATTTTAATATAATTTTTGATGAAAATCTGTAATGACCTTCAAGTGAAGTATCACTTCCGGTAATCATACTTGGCCAAAAAGGAAGGTTCACAACTAGATTATACAGTAATCATAGATACAAAATTTTAACTTTCTACGGCTAACCGTTTTTGAATTATGCGAGATATGTACGAACATACGTACAGATGTCACAACAAAACTAGTCAAAATGGATTCAGGGATAGACAAAATGGATATTTCCGTTGAAAACTGAAAACCAAAAATTTTCGCGATTACAATACTTCCTTTACTGCGTACAAGGAAGTAAAAAGATAAATTATGTAAATCTATTACCTTCTCCACAAGGATGCATATTGCAGTCTGCAGTGGCAGTTTCAATATTATCGACTGAACATTCCTTAATACTGACAGTCTGGTTATCTTTTACGCATAATATCTTTCTGGTCATCCTTCCACCACCACAAGGTTTGCTACACTAATATTAAAAAACAAAACTGCATCACACACAGGCTAATTATTCATATTATATAATGATAAAATATGTATATTAGAACTTACACTGGAGAAAGGGCCGTAAAACCATTCACCTTTACATTCACCTTCAACTTTACATTCCTGCTTTTCTTCATATTTTTTCGCTGCATCACATTTTGAATTATCAACTTTCTTGAAAATATCACCATCAAATGTAGCGCAGAATACTGATCTTGTTTGGACACCTGTTCCACATTTTGCTGAGCACTACAAAAAGAAACAGTAGAGATCACTTTTATGCCCAAAAATAATTAAAAATAAATTAATTATTTTATTAATAATTAATATATAAAAATTAATATATGGAATATTTATTGTACATAATATTAAATAATTAAAATGTTGACTTACAGCACTCCATTGAGATGCATACCACTGACTAGCACATTGTACATATGTACAATTCTGAACTAGTTTGGGCTTGCGATATTCATGGCACATAGAATCAGGATATGGTTTACCATCTTTGCTACCACAATAAGCAGTTCTAGTTTCAAATGCAAGACCACATTTATCACTACACTAGATAAAACAACAATAATTTTAATGTATATCAATACCAGTATATCAATTTTTTTTGTTGAAATATTAAAGATAAATTATGAGATATTTACCCCTGACCATTTACTAGTGATCCAATCGACACCGTCACAAGGTCTTAAATTACAGGGCTTCTCAGATTCAGGCTTTAGCCCACCGCACTGAGAATAATCCAAGATTTCTATCCTTTCATCAATTTTACTGTAACAGTGGACATCTCTCCTTTGTTTGCCATCGCCGCACAAATGGTCACACTACACATCCATTTGAAATACTTTGAAAATCATAGTAAGTCCAATTAAAATCTATATAAAACAAATACCATCGCAAGCAAATATTAAAAATAAACTAACTGGTTTCCATGGTCCAACATGCCAGGCAGGACAAGGTGTAGTTTCTTCACATGCCTGTGTTGTCGAGGGCTTAGGTCCAGCTTCTGTACAAATTGTATCATCGACTAGAGTGTTTTGCCCAGAGCCGTCATCTTGAGTACAGTAAACCTGGTGTCATTGAATATGAATATATTTAACATTCTAGATAGCTTAATCATTTTACACAAAATTAATAGTCAATCAAATTTTTAAATATTAAAACAAAAATTATCCATATTACCAACGCTGCATGATAAAGATAAAAAAAGATTATAGTATTTTTTTTTATACTAAAACACATTTTTCGCTATTAGTTTTAATCTAATTATCACAAAATGAATATTTTATATCTAATTTATTCAGACTAATAATTGAATACCTGTCTGGTTTTTGTTCCATTTGCACTACAGGTAACTGAGCAGGATGACCATTCAGATGTAGTCCATTTGGGGGGGCATGAAGTGAGGGAGCATCTTTGAATGTAAGCAGGCACAGTGGTAGGATCGCAAAGCTCATTTGAAGCTTTACTTGCATCATGGCGAAGTGCACACCACACTTCTCGCACTTGATAACCTATTAATTGAAAAGCATAGTATGTTTCATTTAAAGTTATGTTGAAGATAAGTTCATTTATATTCAGTGGAAATAACTCAATACTAAGGCATTATCTTTATTCAAATTTCATAATTTGAGCCAATGAGAAGAATAAACCAACAAATTGAATACTAAATCACTTACCACTGCCACAAGTTGTATTGCATGCAGTCCATTCACCAAATTGCCACCTGTACCCCTGACGTGATACTTCATGAACTGTACCTTTCGGAATGCTGTATGTATATTCAATACCAGGATTACGTTCTTGACATAAAAGCTAAAAAATAGTTTATATATAATATATATATAAAAAAGAGCATTTGGTTCATTCATTACTTGATAAATAGTTCTAATTCAAAAACTTTCTTGAACAAAAAACAACCATAACACTTTTCACTATAATTTTATCTACTTACTACAACATAAATAACTTCATTGGTTGGGCCTAAAGCGGTGATTGATTCGGGTGTGGAAATGCCAAATGGTTTTTTGCGGCTGTATGTGAATGTGGTACCAGCAAATTTCAAACTTCTTGGGAAGTCGATTCGCCAATCTCCATTTAAGTAATAATGACCCGTTTTGTTCCTAATGGCTTAAAATTAAAACATATGATGTAATAAAAAACTTGAAAAAAAAGCACAAATTTATTCAAGAATTGTTACCTAGGTAATTGTTTGATGGTCTCTTTTCCACAACTCTAATATTAGTAGCTCCAGCAGGAACGAGAAATAGATCATTATATCCTAAAATTGACAAAATGGTAGTGAAAGTTTCGTAGATATTAAGCATTTAATAGATAACAAATCAAAATATAATCATCAAGACATTAGATAATCACTTAGGGATATCCACACTTGCATGCTTTCTTCCTCATCTTTAACATAGTATGTAGGGAGAAGAACATAAGGTCTGTACAATTAAATGCCTATTACCAGTAGATTAAACCAATTTAATTTGTATACAAAAACACAAGTGCTTTATCCCCCCAAGATTTCCTTGCAATCTATGAATTTTGATTTTCAAAATAATCCAAAGCATTAGCCTCACAGTCTCTAGAGGATACTTTACATTTTATTGATGATTACAGAAATGGACCAGATTACAGAATGTCAATCTTGTCTAATATACAAATAAAATCATTATATTTGATTGTTTAAAAGTATTCAAAGAGAAATATCTGTTAAATTCAGGGAAGGTGATATTAAAATAAAAAGGCTGCGATCATACTTTCAAAAGAACCTAATCTCCAGACTTTTGCAAGTCATGTAAAAAGTGAAGATGAAGCGCATAAGTATGAAGGGACATACCTTTACTCTCAGCCCAAAATTTACTTTCTCTTATGACAGAATAAATCTTTCACACCCTAACAATCAGTAGCAGATGATTGTAACAATTAATTAGCAGTAGAGTTCAATATGATCACCTGTAATAAATCCAGTGTCTTCTACGACACCAGTGGTTGTGGTACATGAACTTCCATCACCACCGCAAACACGGCAAATATCTTCTTTAGTTGTTGATCCTAACAATCTGTCGCATCCCACAGGCTGCAAAAAAATAAATACAAAATTAGAACATCAATCTGTCATTCAAACATGAGACAATGGTTAGTAATATATCAACGAAATTCCATTAGAAAGGAAACAATATTTTGTACTGTTTCTTACCCTACACACACCATCGACACACACATCCAAGCTGTCTTCTGAACAAAGAGTACCATCCTCAACTTTATCTTTATGTCTGTAGTAGAACCTCTCTCCTCTGGGCATACAATTCAATTGGCATTTGTTTTCTGCTTTGGTATAAGGAATCCAACTGAAATAGTACATTATTTATTAATAAATGGTTATTAATTTTCAATTATAAAATAACAAAGTCTCCAAAAAGTTCTATCAGAAAAAGTTTGAAATAGTAGCAGTTAGAAAGAACTAAGGATTTGGTCATTGGGGGTGCCAAAAAACAAAGAAATGTTCCATTTTCTTTATAAAAAATCATAACGGAATTCGGAGGTTCGAAATCGGATATATAAATTAAATAACGAAGAAAAAAGAGTTATTAATCACTATATTTTCTCTACCTTGGATAGCTGAGGAATTAAAATGAAACCTTTGTTTAAAAAAAAAAACTTACTTAATTATAATAATAAATATATAAATTACAGGACTTTTATCTTATTTATTTCTACATGCAACAATTTTTTTTTTTTTTTTACTTAAATAAATAGTTTTGGCCAATAAAAATAATAAAAGTCAACTTTTTAAAGTAATTTTCTAAATTTTTCGAGAGAAAATCAGAGGTGGCAAAGTTGACTCTTTTTTTTTTTTTAAAACAACTACAACTTGAAGATCAAATGATAGCTAAGATTTGACTTCAAAATTATTATTTAACAGTATTATAAAATCTTTAATACTATAAAATTAAATATAGTTTAAATATTGTTATTTAATTTATTATAAAATAAAATTTAATGCACCGTAATCTACCTCTTTTAATATTATTCACTATTTTTTAGCTAACTCAGCAGGAGTTTTATGAAGTTTAACAGAATTTTCATGATAAGAACGAGGGACATAACCTAGTTCCTCTTATCGAAAATCTTGGCAAGATCTGTATCAAGAAACCATATGGGCAAGAAATTATCGTATTGAACACAAAAATCAAAATTCTGTCACTTTCTACGTGATTTCAATCTTTTTTATTGGTTTTCAAATGATTTCAAAATTAATAAGTCATTTAATAATCCAAGAGCAACAGATTAAAAAAAAATTGGGCTCGCTGCTAAAGTTAAGTATGAACTGAATTGATTATTCTCAAATAAACTTTCAAAATCTGGAAACAATAAAATAAAAATTCAAGTTTACGGATAATAGCCTTGGATCCTACATAAGTGTAATACCAGTGTCAAAGAGTGTAAAATCTGACTTGGTTTGCGTGATTTAAGATTTTTTTATTTTCATAGTCCCTTACGAATATTTAACAACTGTTTATATATATTTATATCTTCTTTTTTGATAATTTTACTTTTCCATAACAGGACTACATACTAAGGAATTTACGAATTTCGAGGTACATACTTACAAAAAATAGAAAACTCTTTTATGTCACGAGAGTAACGCAATAGAACATGTTTTCTTGATTTTTGACAAGTTTTTTTTTTTTTGGTATATTAGCTGCCATTGTACGATGGACCACCAGTAATCTAAATTTTTTATTTAATGAACATTTTCGAAATCCACTGAGGACAAAATGTAACACGGGCGAAGTTTCCACAAGAAATGTTTTTACAAAATTTTTATTTTTAAATATTAAATATATCAAAATATGCTTTGATATGAACTGAATGCTGATTGAGGAGTTGGAAGAAAATAAATAACGAGCTTCTAAAAACCTCAGGCCAGCCAAAGTGACAGTTTATTTAAGAATGACTTATATTTTTAAATATAATAATTTGGAAAATGTTTTGTAATTTACGATCTAAAACCATTAGATTAATTAAATTAAACTATTTTACGTATTAAATATCATAAATAATCATTTTACTAATGAATAACAAACCAAAAGGACATTTCGGGGTCTGTTTGGGACTTTTTATAATACAAGACAACTCCAGTAATAGAGGTAACCTTCCACTATTAGAGGAAGTAATTTTATACGAGATATTCTCAAGAGATTGAGAAAAAAATTTTGGTCTACAAACTAGCTCATTACAAATTCTCTCTCACTTCCTTTTAAGATAGAGGGGTGTGATATCTGACACACGCATTTCTTTTAAGATAATGAGAAAAATTAAAGATGTTTCAATCCGACATTTTGATGACTAAGGGGCTGAAATCGAGTTTATTGTCATGATCACAGTGGAGTAGTCAGAGGGGGAGTCCAGAGGTTCCGGATCCTCTCCCCTCCCCGAAATTACAAAATACTGTTATTTATTGTTATCTGTAAACAAAAATTGTATAAACCTATTTGAATTTTATTTTATAAATAATATAAAACATAATAGCCATAGAAAATATTACATTGAGGGTGGGTCCCCTTACATCCACGGTTGGGGTGGGTTTCTCACTTGAAACTGCCTGATCATATTACTTTACAACACCCCTTAAGTATTTATTTGACAATGATATGATTAAATAGTTCTAATAATGCTTTTGGAAAAAAATGAATACAGACAATAAAGGCAAGAGGCCTTTCTTGGATGTTTCTTGAGTTTTGCCAAAAAACCATTAGGTAATCTTAAAAATACTTTTTTGATTAAGTTAGAAAGGACATTCAGCTTGTTCTTAATACAGAGCGTCCAGCGATAAGGCATGAAAAAATTGAAGCTTGCGAAGGATTTGAAATGAAATTGAATTCAAGGCTGCGAACTGTAGAATTCAAGGCGCTTTTCGTCAATTTATTTGATTAAATTTAAAACAAAATCGAAAGCATAAAATGCTATATTTGGTAGGCTTCTAAAAAAAATGAACAAAGTCGGACTTGAGAATGAATTTGAATAATTATAAAGGTTGTATCTCTGTTTAATAATAAACAATTTTTTACCTAACTTCTTACACTGAGGGCTCAATGCATCGCGAAAAATAAAAAACTATAGAAAATACACTACAGAAACAATAATTTCAAGTGTAAATAAATTAAATTTACTTATTGAAATAAATTTCACCATTTAATAAACATCCGCCAGTAGGTCAGTATAGCTCTCGCTTTTTATAGGCTACATAAGGAAGACAAATTTAATGTTTTAATTGTTTACCTTGGCATATTTCGGAAAATTACACACACGAAAAAAATATAGTTAAAAATGTACATGTGCGATCAAATATCCCATTAAGAAGTGTGCAGAATACTTTATAACATGTGTATAAAGTTCAAAACGCAATATTTCTTGATGATTTTTTTTTTTTTTTTTTTGGTTTTGTAGGAAATGTAATTACCTTTTGAAAGATTTTGTAGTCATCATTCAATTTTTTCTACTTTTTCTCGGAGATATGGTAAGATTACAAGTGCTTTAAGGAAAAATCTTAGAAATCTTTCATCAAAATCGCTAAAGCCGTTTTGGCGCTACAGTCTCGATTCCTATATCTAAGAAAACTTCAACAATAACAGCAAACCTAAATGCGCATTCACGGTAATAAATCCGACATAAAATTGGGAATTAGAGTCTTTAAAAAACTACTTCCCCAATTTTGGGCGAAAACGGATGAGCAGTTTTCTAAATATAGATGTGTCAAGGAATATTTCTTCCGCGTGCATAAGCGGAAATAGTGGACGGAATTCGATAAGATTGATATGTGACATTAGAACTTATATCTAGAGGTACCAACCCGCACAATACTTAAAAACTTTATCTAACGTGGATTAACGGTAGTAGGTGTTTATACCCTTCACATGGATTTGGCTGCAGAAAGACAGACACGAGACCAAATTTGTTCCTTGATTTCTAAAACGTAAAATGCGAATACATACATAAATTATCTTCAATTCCCGTATGAACACAATGCTTTACTGGCAAGAGGTGAACCGGCGAACATATTAAAAGAAGACGAGCGTAAATCGGTTGAAATCGAAACTCTGAGCTGGTTGGAGTTAATACGTTATCTTACCGTTCCAGCTAACATAGTACCGTTTCAACATAACATCTATAGCTCATTTAGCGTCAATTGAAACAAATCGTGTAAGGTGAGACAGAAAATATATCGAGTATGTGATTGAGACAGGCGGACTGATGGGCAAAGTTAGTAAAAAGGGGCTTTTTCTAGCTTTCTTGGAATTAGAAATAGTAAGGGGGAAAAAGACATCAGCCCTATTCTCAATATTTTATATACTTGCTACCAAGTACTAATTGGAAAATAGAATTATTAGACTAAAAACTAAAAATTTCTGATGACAATAAATAATTCCCGATTTTTATCTACGAGAAAAAATTCAAGCAGAATACCCGACTTCAAGGAATTCAAGACCTATATTACACTCTGTAAAATTACAAAAATTCTGCAGAAAAATTAATAATCAAGTTTTTTTTAAAATAATCTAATAAGTCATATTTGCAAAAAAAAAAAAAGTGCCGAAGTTATAAATAATGAGAATTATACAAATAAATAAAATAGCACGAGGGCAGAAGAAAATCTAATATAGTCATTCAGATTGGGCGTTAATTGCTGCAATTATTATTGCCATATGCAATAATTTATGGCTATTAACATTTATTAAAGTATAATTAGGGTGGAAAATATAACGTTAATTGGCAAGAGCAGACGCGTCATCGCCCCCACCATATATCAACACGGCCAACAGTTCTGGGATGAGATCAACTTGACTCATGATAGGTCATTCTTTTTATGATCTCGAGATGCAAATTTATGAGGAAGTGGGCTTTTTTATGCTAGTCGATAAAACTGTAAATTGTAATGAATCACAATCCAAATTAAAACAACAAAAAAACTAAAAACCTATCTTTAGAAAGTGCGCATACTACATATTTTTTATCGGCAGGAGGTTTAGTCGATCAATATGAAAGATATAGGGAGTGCGCAAACCAAACGATTTTTAATCAGCCGATCATAGAATAACCCCTAGTTGCACGGTTCAAATGGGGCAAGGACATGGACTAAGAACTTCTGTCCATCATTCATTAAGGCAACGACAAACAGTACAAAAATTCCGAAAGATCAGGATGCCAATGCAAAAATAATCTATTTATTCCAAAATATTTTCACTGTTTTGTTAGAAACTAATAAATATAAATTAATTATAATATTTAAATACTTCGTACATTAAAAATAACTTTAGCTGGTGTCGGTAGAAATAGGTTCATTATAGCTAGAACTTTTCTGGTGTTGAGGAACAGTAGCTTTTTTTTTTTAGTCGTTTTTTCCCCGAAAAAAATAGATTATTGCAGTGGGTCGAAGGTCGGCGGCGAGCGGCGGAACTGCGATTTCTATCCATTTCTTAACCCCAAGAGCATGATTATGGAAAATTTGGAGATGTCTGATATATATTTATATATATATTTTTTTCCCGCTACATTTGAGCACCTCCAGCGGCCCTCTTTTGGTCAAATGAGTTGAAATTCGGTATGTAGGGCTTTCTTCAAGGCAGAACGATACCATTAAACAATGGATAAATTACAGTCAAAATTTCGGTATGTTTATCTGAAATTTCGGAGTTTTTTAAGTTTTGCGCATCGCTACAGCTCCACCATATTAGTTTATAGGGCTGAAAATTTGTATGTGAATTGAGTTAGTGTCGGAAAGTATCCTTTGGGAGTCTCAATCCTCAATATCTCAAGGAGTCCCAACCCTCTGGGTTTTCAGATTTTTTAAAACATTTGCGCACCTTTAAAACCCCTCCATGTTGAGTTTAGTTTCCACGATTATGGAAAATTTGGAGATGTCTGATATATATTTATATATATTTTTTTTTCGATAAATAGTCATTTCATATGTAAATTTCGGAATGTTAGGAGACTGTCTTTTGTGGGTCTCAATTTTTTTCTTACTCCTCCGTGTTTATATTTTTTTAACGGGAAAATACGACCTTAGTGACGGAGTTCTACTGCTCACGGATTTTTTTTCAAATATGGAGCCCCATTTGAAATTGAAATTGACAATCAAATAAGAATCCAGTTATGAGACAAAAAAAATTTATAAGTTCGAATATATAAAAAAATACAGTAATATAGAAACTACTATCGTAAAATGTACCTAGCTTGATCGAAACGGAGTCTTCAATGACCATAATCAATGACTGGACGTATTTTTTTTCCAACTTATCTTTTTTTGGTCCAGGCGTGAGGTTATGCATACCAAAGGGGCTTATAGGGCAGTGGAGCGATCCTAAAAACTAAGACAAAAACCTCAGCCTTTCAGCGGCCACTGATTCTTCCAACTCGTTCTTGGAGGAAAAAAAGCCAGATTTGGGAAGTTTTTTTTCGGAAGTCTTTAATCCACAAATGCCTACTAAAGAAGCTACTTATAAACATAATGTATTTAAATATTTCAGACCTCTGATCCAATAAACATTTTAAAAAAATAGAAACTACCCCGAGTTTCTTATTAATTAAACATTAGGGTACTATTTATATTCGTAATAAAAAATGATGGAGTTTATCTCTTACGAAAAAAACCGTTTTACATTGTGCATTTTTGGTATCTAAAATGCACTTAACTATACCTCTCTAATTTCTAGTAGTATTTCCAGTAAAATCTCATATTTTGTTTTTCAATAAAAAATTGCTGAGACTTGTTCAAATAAAAAAATAAGTATGATAATTGAAAGAAATGTTAAGCAGAAATTAAGAAAAATACTACTCTTGAGCGATTCAACTTAAAAGTGTTTGATAATTGCCCTTTCTTTTTTGCTTAGTTAAAACAGAAAAACAAAGTCTAAACGTTTTCGTAAATAAAATATTACCTATAATATACGATCTTAAGAAAAATTAGTCAATTGGACACTTCAGATGGCTACCAACTCGGAATCACGTAACCTATCAGCGATTGAAATGGGCGAATAAATTTATTGGACTAGAATAATCAATCCTCAAATTGTTTTTTTTTCTTCTAATTTTCCAGATGCTTTATCTATGTTGAGAGCATAAAAAAAAAAAAAAAAAAAAAAAATTGAAAAGTCACACACATAAAAGGTCTCTATGGCATCAAACTCCAGTATAAATTTCAACTGAGAGATTAAATATTAACAAATGTTAATTATAATAAAAATGCTTTATTTACACATCCCGGAGAAGTGGCCATAACTGAAGAATAGTTAAAATATTTAAACCTTTCAAACCAGAATAACTATTTTAATAAGAATAAACAATATTTAATGAATTATGTATGATTAATGCGATTGTAATATTATGCAATACGAAATTAATGTACTGAAGTGAAATACAAAAACTTGAAAAAACGTAATGGAGTTTGATGCCACAGAGATCTTATATGTGTCGAATTTTCAACTATATGTATGACCCTTCTTCCTCCCTCCTCTAAAAGAGATATTGCAGCTGGAAAATTAGGAAAAAGTCAATTTTAAGAGCGCGTAATTTTGAAAGGATGAGTTATTCATCAGAGATACAGCATATAAACTAAGTTTACTCATACGTTTTTAAGAAAAAATAAAATAAAAAACCTGAATCTGAGATTGTTCCTTCTATAAGAAATTAGGTGAAAAATACAATTCTATAATTTTATAAACCATATGAAGGTAGGTGCCTCTGGCCTTATAGCAGCAGAAAAACGACAATATAAACATAACAAATAAATTTAAAAAAAAATTATTTTTAAAATTTAAAAACTTAAATAAATATGTAATTGTTAATAAATTAATAACTATAAGTCTGTACACCGGAGATTAAGAGTTATATAAAAAGTTTTACTTTTTCACTGAAGCAGTTTGAATGTTTAATAGACGTCGGCTGTTATAGGAATGTAGGAATCATATATGACCGTCATTTCATTACAAATTTTTATTTTGTAATTATAGAACCCAGTGGCATAATTAACTTAGTTTTGCTATAAATTGAGTTCAAAAAGGGCACAGGCATAAATTTATATGGAAAAAAAAAAAAAAAAAAAACCAACTCATAATATTGTTCTTCGAATTCCACGCTGTTGTAGGCTGCACACTGCTCAGTTCTGTAGTCGGTGGTACCTTCCGGGCAGTCCTGTAATCATGAATAAATATATAATAAACCAATAAAATAATATTTTTAATTTTAATTTTAAGTTTACCGTTTTGTTAGCTGGTGTTAGAGAACTACTGAAAACTATACATCTAAAATTTGACCCGATAACAATATTTTCCTTTCACTAGTAGCGCGCTTATGTTCTGCAGTTCCTCCGACCTGCAGTAGTAGGAAAATAAAAACATAGCTACAATGTTCAATGCGCTGTATCTTTGCTAATAATGGTCCGATTTCAATGATTTTTTAAAGTCTTGTAGAGAATTAAATTATCTTTCAAATGAATATTCGTATAATCAGCGAAAAATGTATACTTTTCGATTTATGCGCAAAGGAAATACTGAAGTGGTTTTTCGGCTTTTGTGCAGCCGAAATGTCGATATCGGTAAATTTTATTATTGCAAAACCATCTAGGAACCATGAAGGTGATATATTTAAAATTTGCTAAAGATTGGTTCAGTGGCGGTTAGACCTTATAAACGAAAAACGGGCGGTCCTTTTATATAATAGTATCATATAGGCAAGTGAAAATACAAATTATTATCATCAGCAACAAATTTTATTTAATTTCAAATACTTTTACTAACACAATATACTAGTTTTCAATGAACTTCCTATATTAAAATGAATTAGGAGGAGGTTCCAAAAGTTTAATGGCCAGAGTTTTATTGTTAATTCATCTATTTTATTTTTATTTTTAAGTGAAGACAAGATTAAGACAAGTAAGGGGTTACAAGTTTTTAAATATATATTGCTTTTCCGAATCCTTTGGCAGTTCTAACAAACAATCAAACGCACTAATGACCTGAACGTCCATCTGATCGGATGACAGCCATTGGGCCCTATGCTCATCTCATGCATGATGACACACTTGCACGATACACACTACGCCGTGTTAATTACGTCGGAGGGACAGCCTATCAGATACAACTGTCGAGGATGACTGGAGATCAAGATAGCACTGATTCCGTTTCAACAGTTCCAAATCAAAGCTGTCATAGGCCTGTAATTAGTTAAACAATTGAATGAGGACCAGTCACGAATATGGAACAAGATGGTCGGAATGATGTAAAGGAGACTGTTGAATGAATTCTTATAACTTGATGATATAGTGTTGTTAGTTTCCAATATGCACGTTATATCAGTTAGACCTTTTACAAGAGGTAAATTATTTCACTTCCCGATTAGGCCAGTCCAAAATAGACTAATATCAACAAAAATCACACGTTTTTTTGTGTATTCTTTCGGTAGTCCTTCCAAGTAGAACTATCAACCAGAAGCCTAAAAGTATGCATTGCAAATAGAGTTCTCTAGAATATCTTCACAGAATTTGTAGATATTCGATTACTTCATAGTTTGTAATGCGAAATGGTATAATTAACGCGCCTGGGAGAGCCTAGAGAATTAAAAAGTGCAGATTACAGTTTACTACATTTTTTTATACCTACTATCATATCATCTTTTTTTATAGAAAAAAAAACAAAAATTATAGTTATGTATCAAAGAATTATATCACAGTAATACGCACGTCAGAGGAGGAAAAGGATAGTAAGTCCAATTATGCTGATTTTATTATATTACCACCTTTCCGTTATTCTAGCTATATTTTCCGAATGCATACAAGCTAAAAGGGTAATTCATTTAGTAGTACAAAAGTGGCCAATCTTTATATTTGAAGTGTTGCATATTTTAAGATTGATCACTATCCAGAACAATACACTGCGATACGAAACTTCTTATTGATGTGTGGTAAAACATTGAAAATCTTACTTAGGATAGTTTACCTCTGTCGTACCTAATTAATGGAAAATGTAGAGCAGCTAGGGCCATGCTAATCTCATCCTCATCTATTACCTGCCCTACCAAACCACATGGTTCATTCCGATGATTAGATTTATGGTTCTCATAAAGGACAAGCTTCTTCACTTACACAATGTAAAAGGAACTATCCTAGGATCCCTGCCATGTCGTATTCCTCATACATAATTCATGTTCGAGAGGACTGCCCTACAAATCTAGAGCAGCGGCAGTCCATAAAAGTCCTCCGACAGGTACCCCTCGTCCTACCGCTTGCCTAAGATTATATCATCTTTTTCATAAATATTCAGAGCACTTTTCACAATGATGTCTGTTCTGCCACTTGTTCGTCAAAGATTTTTTTTCCAAGCGATTCTCGTTTAGGATATGCAATCTAGTTGTATTGTAGTCATTTGCCAACAAAGGAGCGGAGGATTAAAGATTCTTGGAACAGCATTTGCATGAAACATTTAGAGCAAAACATCTTTTGTTTTTAAAATCAAATCCTATACCCCGATGGAAAATGGAGAACGACTTGCCAATGAGAGTCATCCTCTGATATGGCAAAGGACAACCAAAATTTTCTGGTTAGGCATATGCTAGAATCAAAGCGTGCATATACAGAAACGGCAATAATCATTGGCAGGCAGATGTGCACGAACTAGTGAAATAAGGGAAGGGTATGCGACACAAACTTCACACGAAAAAAAATTCAAATTATAAAAAATATTAAATCCATCTCGCGTTGCTTGTTACTCCTCAAATGCGTTGAGGAACTTTTTTTTTCAATATATGAAGTATGGCCAAGATATCATTATCATGAATGTGAAACAGATTATAGTTGATAACAATGAAATTGCTTAAGAAAACACGCATTATAACTATAATCAGTCGGCATGCTGGCTTGTTTCAGATGTTTATGAATCCTTTTAAATAACATAGGCTGTGGATACAAAAAATTAGTTTAATTTTCAAAACCTCTCCTCCTCAAACAGTCCCAGTTTTTATTATCTTCGAATATGATTTTTTTTATTTACTAACTTGATCCATTTTTTTTCTGGATGTATATTGTATTATAAAAAAATCATTCCAAAAATAAATTTCAATAAAGAAAAAACACATATAGCATTCAATGATTTAAAAAACAAAAATCAAACTCATTTGTCAATAATACATTAAAAAGGGATTACATACGAACAAAAGTGAAATTGAAAAAGAAATTGTAAGGAAAAGAAGGTTATCACTGACGTGATCGGAACGGAAAGGAAGCTTATCGAGTTGAAACCAGTTGTCAGATATGGAATGATTGCAAGTGAGTGCACAAATAAGTCTCTTTCTTATCATATATGGCATTCGGGTCAGTTGGGTAATGAATGTCTCATTGGATGCAGTAATTTGTGTTGGGGTTTCTCTGGGTCCACATAACGACGTGAATAGTTTAATTATTTTGTGTAAGAACTAAACTGAGACGTAAACATTTATTTGTATTTATTGTACTTAACATTTCATTAAACTGGAAAAATTTTAACAAGCATTAGAAATGATGAGACATATTTCAAGAATATGTACTTTAGGATTATAATACTTACTTTATATTATGATTTTACTAAATCTCGTTAATATATATAAAAAAAAGTGAATTTTTGTAAATAAACAGTGACATTTTAACAAAGTTTCAACCAAGTCATGTTGTTCATTTATTTAGAAAAATAAATAGACACAAAAAAACCTGTCAATTTGTTAAGCAAGTAATAAACTAAAAATAAATAAACAATCAATCAATACTTGTTAATGATGTATGGCTTCTATGCGAATGGTTATGTAAGGTGTCAGATTGATATTTAGACTGAACAGAACCACGCTCAATCGCTAGGTTGAACGATCAGGTACCCACTTTAGGGAGGCTGGTTGTTATCCAGGAGAGTTTACTAACTTAAGAGTCAATTTATGGCTGATATAACAGAAAATAAATGTTATGGTACAGTAGAAATTGCCAAGAACCCAGTACTTTACTCTCAGAGTAGGAATGGGCAAAAAGTACTCTGAGTAACGAGTTCCGAGCATTTTACTCGAATATTCTCTCGTGCCGGGATTAGATAAGACTAGGGAAAGAAGGGGTAGTGAAGACTGTCCATTTTTATCACAGAACTACCTTTGGTAAATAATGAATAATAATAAAACAAAAACATAATAACCTATTAAATAAAAGTTTTTTTTATATAATAATAAAACTATTATTCAGATCTTTTGAAACAACTGTAGCAATAGACGGTTCCTTTTTCAGGGAGAAATAACATTCCAATATATAAGGCAGGCAACATCCCCAATAAACAAATTAAAAAACAATTGTTGTATAACGGAGTGTGTTTATAATTCTTTTTTTTATTCTGCCTACCTTTACGTTAAAGAGGGCCTTAATTCCAGGATTACAACATATTGAGAAGATACTGTGGTCAGTATTTTACTCCACCGGGTTGATTTAATTCCAGTCGGTTTTCACACTGCAACAGTTTCACCAACAATGTTTTGGTTTATTATTTTTAACTATGAACCTTCGTAATCGACCAAGGAAAAAAAAATTACTCCCTACTCAAAATATGAGGCTTTACGTTTCAAGATGAACACATAAAATCCAAAAATCGAATAAAAAAAAAAAAAATCCGTTCGTCCGCGGCTTTTCTCCCAGACTGCAGGGTTGATTTTTTTTAGATTTGGCTCCAAAATCAATGATAACCCCAGAAAACTCCTCGGAACTCGACATTACCATCTGCCATTTCGTTTCAAAATGGGGACCGATTAAAGATTTCATATCTCCATATCACGGCCATTTATGAAGCTAGAGGAAAAGTATAAAGTGGTTTCGAATCATTATACGAAAACCTTTAAAAAATAATTATTTTTTTTTTTGGAAATAATAAACCGTTGTGTAATAATCTGCAGTGTATTTAAAACTGAATTCGTTCAGCATAAGAAGCCAGCAATCTACAAACAAGGCCAAATCTAAAACAGGTTGGTTAACGTCCAGAGCCTTAGGTTGAACTAAGTTAACTGAGGTTAATCTGTTATAAATTTAATCTCTTAAGTCTTTAATAAAAACTAATACCGCAATTATTTAAGATACACATGTAATAAATTTTGAATAATAAAATATATTAAAACGAGTAGAACATTAATGTAGTGAACAGAGCTCTGAACTTCACTAATTGCCCTGTTTATCACTTTAATTTGACATAAGAAAACATTGAAGGGGAGGAAGTAGCTTGAGGTAAATCGACCTAGCAATAAGAAGTAAACTATTTTAATGATGATCAATCCGCCACATTCACTGAATAAATCTTCATTCTTGTCTACCGCCCTCGTCCTCTTCGCTTTATTTTCCAATCCTTTTTTTTCTTTTTTGGTTAATTTTTTTCCTCATTCAAATAATCGCAACCTTAGCAAAATTTCTTGACATTTACATCCCACAGATATAACTACTTCTGATGCCATTTTTTATTATGAAAAATATTTTTAGACAAAAATAGTTAACTTTTAATTTATATAACAATACCTTTCCGACGACCAGCAGAATAATACAACGTATTTATCAGGGTTATTATAAGCTAAGATTTCAACTGCTAAACATTTTTGACAATGCTATGGGCATCGAAATCACACTGTAATATTTATCCTCAAAGAAAAATTATAATGATTACTCTAAAAAAATAAATAGAAAAAATCATAATCTGAACTAAACTCATTCTTTAGGAATGAATATCAAGAAAACTTAATTTCAAAAAATGTTGATTTTAATAACATGATCTAGATCGGTACTTACTACCCCAAAATATTCATAATTAAAATAAACGTTCAGAATTATCAAATAATTTTACGATAATTAGGTATGAACGAGGAAAACAAAAATTCCGCTATAGATATTTCTATCAAGGATACAAGGGCTAACGGGTTGACTATACTAGAACCCGGATTTCGTGGAGTAAAAAAAAAATTGTAAAACTTGCAATAAAAATGATATGTGCAACGAAAGATAAAATTCTGCCATTTACGTCGTTTATGCTTTAAAAAAAATCTACATGTTTTGTTTTCCTTCATAAGTTACTATTTTTTCTTAATAAATTAGGTAGGTTGAAGCATTGTTATGTAAATTGTGAAAACCTCACGAACTCTTGTTAGATTATTTTTGCTACTTTTCGCACGATCATACGTGATTCAGGCACTCGTGGCAACGCATTTTCAGTCTATGTGTTTTTTATTGCCAACTGATAATTTTTTTAATAACGTATCACATGGTCAAGTGAGACAATCGCAAAAAAAAGTTGAACCATTCATCTTTGCCAGTAGAACTTAATTCTTTGGGTTTACGATCCATTTTGGTCCTTCAATTCTGATATTTTTCTCCATTTTAGGTTTTTATTTGAATAAGATATGATTAATTAGATGAAAACCATGAGCAGATAACTAACTAATTAGTTAACAACACAACTGTTGCAGCATAAATAATTTTTTGTTCGACCAATTTCCGAAATTTGTTTTTAATTAGATTGTACGGATTTTTAATTCCCTTCATTCGTAAAAATTTATATGGGATGTGGTTTGTTATCATATCCACTAATTAATTTATTTTCAACAAATCATGGAACATATTTTTGACCGAAAAACTGTGTGTATGCATAATTATTATCCCAAGTACAGACAAAGTGTAGCACTGTAGAACATAAAAGGAAGTGAATGGATTGGTAAGGATTAACGCATGTATTATTTCGTAAATCTGTCTTATGCAATTTTGGTTCAATTTTCATATTTTCAAGCAATTAACAATTTTTTTTTTTTAATTACAGCTAAATGTGCAATTTAAAGTAGTAAAAACATAAAAGTGTGCAGTTTACCCAAAATTGTTTAAAATGTGCAATTTCGTGCGAAATAAAACTTACATAAGTTAATCCGAATGCCTTAATTCGTGTAAATAACTCGTCCCCGATCGATTTCAAGCAACCAAAAAGAAAGTGCAATTACACGAGAATCCGGGCTCTAGTTGGGTCATTCTCACAGAACAGGCCAATCAATATGGATCCAATTGTGACTGCCACTTCGCATTAATGCATTCGGAGTTGAAAAAAAACTTCACATTAGCAAACTTTATTTATTAAACTCAATTAAATTTTAGATGAAAAATAATTATGCAAGAATAAGAAAAAAAATTGATAGTGAATTCGTCATTCCCTCACTGCGTCCAAACTCGAACTTTCCAACTTTGACCCTCTTTAAGGATAATTTATAATGTGATTAAAACTGGAATGTCGATATCTTCCAAGGTAAGGATAAACATCTCTATATATAAAAAGAGATCGCATATAATTTTGGAATCAATAATTTTTAAAGCAGGAGCCCCAAAAAAGTGTGCCCATGTTTTTTTCATCATTCCCTACCTTTGCTGGTTTTTCTTATTTTTCGCAGCATAACATGTTATACTCAGGATTCGGGCGAGAATCCTTTTCTCCCCAGCAAATAGTGTTGAAGGAGGTTGATTATAAAGAAGCCGCCGAGAGTTTTCAGCCACATGTTGGTTCCCGAAGAGGGGATAAGTCTGGAAGAATCACTGCGTGTTTTTATTGACAGTCATTCCCTCACTATCAATATGATGGTAAATAATCAGCTAATATTTTTTTAAATCCATTTCATGATATGAAAATAGGCATTTCTGTGAGAATGGCCCATATGTTTTAAATAAACTATTCTCACAGTTTTAGAGGTTACCTCTCACAGTTTGAAAGGCTCAGTTCTATATTTCGTTTCATTAAAACAAATTATCTCGTTTAGCAGTTATTAATAAGAGATATTGTGAGTTCAATACCTGTATATTGCAGGAAAAGTATTTTCTTTTTGCTCCGGTACAGTAGGCCTCATTCTCACTGAAAAATAAAAGTTTATATAATACTCACATATTAATAAATAAATAAATATATAATAATCTATTCTGTATGAATGATTTATTTATTTATTATTCATAGAACGGTTTAAAATTTTAGCCTAAGATTGAAAAAC
The DNA here is from genome assembly GCA_948150685.1 of Rhaphigaster nebulosa. Classification (NCBI taxonomy): domain Eukaryota; kingdom Metazoa; phylum Arthropoda; class Insecta; order Hemiptera; family Pentatomidae; genus Rhaphigaster; species Rhaphigaster nebulosa. Next base: position 113,418,213 of record OX411309.1, on the reverse strand, counting down.
AATTAATCAACTTATTACTACCATTAAGGCTCAAACAAACATAAGTAACACATTACTGAAATCTCGTGCTGACATTCAACCTTGATACGAAACCCTTAACTTTCAGGAACCCTTAAAGGATTTTCTCTTCTTTTAAGAAAACATTATCATAAATATACCTAAGTCGTGAAAGATTTAAAAGTTAACCCTCTTTAAATCTGACCCAGAGATACGATTTAAACAGAGAGTTGAGGTAAAGAATTTATGACATAACTTAAACAAAAAATATGGTGCAGTGGGTGGATCATTCAACATTTTCTTACCACAGCATATTGTTGAGAACAGTAGCCAGGTTGAGAAAAGGCGAGGTTCGGTCCCATCTGTTTACTTTCGTATACACTCGGCATTTCTCGTGTTCAGAATCTAAGTTCGGGCTGTAAGCTGTTGTAGTTCAATACGCTGCATCTTTATTAAAATTGGTCCGATTTAGATATATTTTTTTACATTTTGTTTTTGGAGAATTTTCTTACCTCTAATATGATAATTTATCATAAAATGCATAGTTATTGAGATATGCACAAATATAATTTTCTTTTCGTCATAACTTTTTTCCCAGCATTTTTTCGGTGATGTACTATATATGAAAAGTTGAACTACTTTAAGGAAAATATTTTAGACAAGTTCCATCCAAATCTTTAAAGCGATTTCCGATACAATAGTAAACAAGTGTGAAATCGATAATACGGAGTGGCACTAAGACAATTTTAGCGAAAAAAGTTGATATAACTTTCGAGACATGTACCTACCAGCCTTAAATACCTAATTTCAGTTTCTTAAAACTTTTCGTTTTCTAGCTAGGATGTTCACACAGACCTGCGAGACTTGGTTTATTGGACTCAGGGTACCTTAAAACTTGTATTTCCGTTGAGAACACGGATAATCGATTCCAGTGTATTTTTTAGCGCTGAATCCACAAATCACATTCATTTTTCTACATCAGAATTTTTCGCAATCTGGAAATAAATATATAACAAATTAGGAAGAAAATCCTTTTTCTGTTCCTGAGTATGAGATGCCAGCTGTTAGAAGGTACTTCTATCTAAGCCTCGAACCAAGCAAATCTGAATTTTTCAGATGTAAGCCTTAAACCAAATCGTTTAGTTCAGACTGTGAAAAAAAAGTTATAACAGTGCATAGATTGAGCCAAAAAAATGAATAAATTATAAGAGAAAAGCGTTTTGAGTTTATTTTGAATTCTCATATATTCACAATTCGTTTACTCTTTATGCATTTTGAAATTTCCTTTCGCGAAAAGTCCTGAAGAGGTGGAAGAAAATGAAGATCATTTTCGGATTCAGCGCTAAAGAATGCAAAAGAATCAGTTATCAAAAATTAAAAAACACAACCAGCGCAGGCTGATGTCATTCTTCCTCTGCAATAACTAATCGAGGAACTAAAATTAACAATAAATTTAATACCGTAGTAAATTTACAATATACGTTATTTAAAAAAAAACCTTTGCTCTATATATTATAATACATAAAGATTTGAATCGCTCCATGCTAAAAGGAACTTACTATTCTTTTTATAAGGATGACCATGAGCTGCAACTAAAATTTTTAACAATGTGCATAACATTGAAAATGTTTAGCATAAATCAATTCATTTATAGATACAAACCCTCCTGAAAGATCTATACGGCAGAGGCTTAAGAGATGATATAATCTTACAGTATTTGTATTTGTATTAGTATCCAACCACTATAAGGCTCAGGCACGCAGAACGCGATGTTCCGCGACAATCCGCGATCGCTCCAGATCTTTCTAGCAGTATATAAATGGATCGCTACCGGTCTCGATCAAGACTGTCTCGCTGCGATGACTGCGTGACATGTATAGTGCAGTAAGTAGTAATACATAAGATAGCCAGCTCGCAGCGGGCTTAGATCGCAAATTTCCGCGACAGATCGCACTCTGTCTGCCTGAAATGAGGCACTCCATACAAGAAGGGCGAATCCGCAAATTTTTTTTTTCTTTTCTTGAAGGCTGATGCAACATACCACATTATATATATATATATATATATATATATATATATATATATATATATACACACACACATAAATACCAAGAATACCGTATACGTATACCAGCCTTTAAATTAAAATAGAAATTATGGTGAAATGGCGGATTCACCCTTCTGCCATGGAACGCCTCAAATCTTCATATTAGGTTTATGCATACTCAGGAAACATTTGTCCAGCCAAATTTAATCCGTGAATGAATAAAGAAATACATTATTTGTATAAGTTCTTACGAATCTAATAAATAATAAATATAATTTATAACTAATGATGAAGTCTTGAAGGGAATGAAAGTGAAGCTGACCGATGAGGAGGCAATAGCCGACCTTCTTATCAGGCGGGTTGAGACTAACCAGGCGCGAAGCATTCTGTCTTATATCTCATCCTGTTTTTTTCTTACGTCTGCCCCTTTTGCCGAATAATGAGGGTGCTTTTCTTTCGAACCGGTATGCAATTACTTCTAAAAACTTATTTAAATAATATGAATAGGATCATCGAGTAGCTTTGAAATTAATAAAAATAGAAAAAATTAATAAGAATAGAAAAAAACAAAACAACTAATAGCGTCTTCTTAACATTGTTGTAATCTCACTTAAATTCAGCTGAAATGTTTCTATAATCCTATTTCTATAAGTTATAAAATATAATCAAGCAGTTTTTAGTTTATATTTATCGTAGCCTTGTGAATAGAATCCGGCTTATAGCAATTAGTGTATAATTAAATTTCTTATAGACAGAAAATTAGAGAGTTGTATCAGCGTAGGAACCTTGGTTTGCAAGGTTTTTAGTTTCAAATAAATTTTAATAACCTTTCGAAAAATGAATTTTAACACAGTGCTGACCATATCCCCAAAAAAATCCATTAGGATTCACAGCAAGAATTCTAGAAGTACCTAGTTCCTGGACCTTTTATGGAATGTCAAGGAAGTAATTCATTTAATTCTATTTTCGTTAAAACCAGGAAAAAAAAATTAAGCTATCCGTTTTTTTCTGTATTAAATTATTGCTTAATATGAATTCCGAATTATATTTTGCTTCCTAAATCAACAAAACAAATAATAAATAGTAACTATATATTATTATATTATAGTAGTAAATTTTTACATTTCACTTCATTTATTCGTTTTGAGGTTTAAAGAGTACAAAAAAGTAATTAAAAATATATATATATATATATATATATATATATATATATATATATATATATATATATTGAAACACTTAAAGTGTAAGCCTACCAACACCATTTTCTGAGACTTTATGTGTATGTAGCTTCGATAGTTCGTCCACAATTAGATGGTAGCCCGAGGGCGAACTCAGTTGAAATTAACGTTGTTTTTTCCTTACCCCCAATTATAATTAAAAAATATTTAGATAAAATGTTTTGGTTTTTTGATACTCTGAAATGCGAGCGCTGTTGAATCTATATTTTTGACGTTTTTACAATTAGATAAATGCTGCGAAATTCTAGTTTTTAATTTCTTGGCTTTTCGACTATGTATATTTTTTTCAAAATTTTTACCATCTATTTTGTAAAAGATGTTTTTCTTGTCCAAAAAGTCTATTCTGTTCTTTAAGTTATCGATATAAATATTGACCTATTTTATTTCCAGAAGGAAAACAACACCACAAAGAAAGAAAGAGAAAAAAAAAATAATTGTAAGGAAATTGTTACAGGTCTCACCTTTAGATTAATTCCGTCGAGAAAATTATTGAATCTTCAAGATGGAAATATACATGTAGTGAAGAAGCACTCTAAGAAGGAAGAAGAGAAGAAAGATGAAGTTGAAGGAATTTCCGGAAGGCGAATAAGTTCCGAAACAGACGAAATGCTTTAAAATTTGTACAAGATGACACTGGCAAATTAAAGAATGACAAATGTGAATACTAATGAAGAACACAGCTAACATCTAAACCGTTAGAGAATTAGGAAATTAAGACGAGGAAGAAATTTGATCGGAAGAAAATGGCGTCATTCGTTTATGTTAGCGTATTAAAATATCCGTTTAACATTATCTGTTAATTTGGGTAAGTATATCATTTTATTAAATGTTTTGTTATGTTGCTCAACTCATTCTATTGTTGATTTGTATATTGGCTCAATTGTTAGTCAGGTAATTAGGCAGCATAGTTAACTGAAATTTTATGAATATAGTTCATGCATGCAGTACATGATCTATTTGTATTGAAAAAGTTCCGAATATGGGGAATGCTTTCTTAAAACGTAAACTTTGGAAGATTTAGAAGAGTATAAAAGTACGAAACTGGTAGTTGTTTTTTGCTCATTATTTAGTAACAATACAGACTTCCTAAAAAATTTTCAAAAAGAAAAATTTATTTTTTCTGGAATGAAGGTGAACAGTAAAATTTTAGATTTCATTTCATTTTTTGTATGAATCATGTTACACATTTTTTTCTGAGCCCTTAGATTAAAATTTTGACAGCGTCAGATAACAAGAGGGAAAATCATAAATTAGTGTCATATACCATATACCATTAACGCTTCTGCCAATTTTTTTAAATTTACAGAAATTCCCTCCCTCCCAAACTATTCATTATTTGCCACCAAAATGTTTCGCCGTACAAGGGCTAGATACAAATAATTAATAATTAAACTGAGTTACAACATAAAAAGTTCACAAGTAGTTGAGGAGGCATAGAAGTACTTTACACGAATCAATGTTGTATTAGTTTATTAATTTTTTTACTTCATTTCTATAGATTTGGTCACATAATCATGATAATTATTTTGATTTAATTAATTAACTTTCGTATGGTGATATCCCAGTAATATGTAATCACGAATATCAATAATTGAATTAATTGTTATTAATGCAAGTGGTAAGACGTCACAATAATAGGCGTTCAAAATTTTAAAAATGAGAATTATAAAATATTAAGAAATTGTAATAAAATTTCTAAAAGCCTTACAATTCATGGCAGTATAAAGAAACACTTAAGACAACGAGCAACAAGGAGAAAAAAACCCCACCAGTTAATTGTATGAGTCAACGGTTATTGTAGAACATATCGCACTCATTACATATAAATAGAAAGCTTCCAGTCTAATTACTGAATATGATTATCCGACTCATACATGTCTCATCTGTCTTTTTTATTAACAATTAAACTAACCAACAATCAACAATTTATAACGTCACCGTTTGATATTAATCTTGATCCACTAAAATTTTCCTGGTCATACTCCCATGGCATCTTTAAATCAGAACTGTTGTATATATTTCATGTAATTGGGATAGATTTCTTTTGCAGAGATTTTTGGGCAGAATACATTGGTGCATTGTGCTAATTGAATATAATTACTCAGTGATATTAAAACATATAATCTGTACATTATAATATAATAATATAGTCACATATCATTTAATAAATACGTAATGATGATTGAATTAATAGGCATGTTAATAAATAATAAAGATAGTAATTTAAACGTTTTAAAGTTCCTCGAGTAATTGCAGTTATTTCGTATTTATAAGCACACCTCGTGACCTTAGCTACCGAATTACTTTACGATGTAATTCGAGAAATGTATAGTGATTAATTCAGAGCCGAGAAGAAAGCATGGAGTTCTAGAAAAAAAAAATTACAAATCCCGAAAATAAGGGCAGTCAAAGTACGGTACATTGTGTAAAGGTCAAATGGGTAGAACAAAACAAGGACTTTATCCTTTTGTTTTTTTGTTAAAAAGATTATTTATGGTTTTCAGTTTATCCCCCCTATCAACTGTGTATTTCCTCGTGAGTGAGGGGATGATTCATATCACCTGTACTTTAATTACCTTCCCCAACCTCCATTGTCATAATTTATACATTTATTGTAACATTCTAAAAATAATATTAGCTTTGGAGAGGATAGATGTCCTTCAAAGGTCCTTATTTCCAAAATAGTCAGTTTTAACATTGATATAGGCTTTGATAGATCCTGGATTGCCATTAAATCGTTTACACGAGCAGTTTTAACATTAAAAGAGATCAAAAACACTAGGAGTGCCTTCACTATTCCTTAATGTTGTCAACATTTACTCAACAGTCAGCTGCAGTATCAAGCCATTAGCAGAAATTTTGTGTAATGATGGTTGACCGTAAGGCAATCAAGATGGTCCGGATAAAAAAAAAAAAAAAAAAAAAAATAGAGTAAATTAGCAAAGATTTCCATTTCAAGGATTTTATTGTTTGGAGGCTCCGCTTTTAAGTGAGCGAAATTCCAAATTATGTAGCGGAATATAGAATTAATTTTTTGTGCAACTGCTCTAGATGGAAAGTTTTGAAGAAGATAGATAAATTTTCTCTTTTATGTTTTTAGGGGCGTAATTACGAATTTCAACTTTGTTATAAAAGTAAGTACCGTAGGCTCGACTATTCAAATAGATCTCGATATTTTTTCACCAACCGTCTTGTGAAAATTGACAGCTGATATACATATTTCTACAATTTTGTATGATTTTCTTTCTTCAATATAAACAAAACATCGTTGTTCCTGTCGTGGTCAGTGATGATGCCCTGGTCCTTACAATTAAGTAATGGGCATCTGTATCAAACAGAACTTTAAATTTCTTAGCCAATTCCCGGTGAACAATTATTATTTCTCATGTTGTTTTCCAGAAGAAATTTAACAACTATATGTAATGTGGAGAGGTTCTATTATTGTAGTATTTTTTATTTTGCTATGTTACTATTATTGTGATCATAATTACCATAATTAATATTCCTTTTGTAAATTGATGCAACCATCTATCAACTAAACCACAACAAATAAAAACGAGGCAAGACACCTTATCAAGGCAGAATTCCTAATGATGAGACCAGTTTGAATGCTACGAATCCAACCGAACACGTGTCGAAGAGGCCATTATAATCTTGTTGAAAACTCAACCGAAGATATATTACAAAAATACGGACGCTTCTCTGAGTGATGACGTGTTTCCGAAGATGTAAAATTGATTGGGTACAGCTGACTATATCCTTAACCGAGAAATCCGGAATGACAGGCCACGTACCTCAGCTCCGATCTTCTCACGCTCTCCACTCTAGCAATTAGAGGCCTATAAATACATAAGCGGTTTAGTTTATAGATAGGAAAAAAAAAATAACTGTTATCCTAGCCTAGAAAATTGAAGGTTCTATGAAAATTTCGAAATAATATCCGCGTCAAAAAAACGTTACAATCTTTACATCTTCATCTGTTAATAATTACCAGGCCTAAAGGGGTATCCGAACTGCCAAAACGTCGGATAGAGATGTTACCTGGTGCATATAATATTAGATATAGTTGGGCGATTTCGGTCTATGATTGGAGCCCGATGGAAGAGTTGCTTGGAACGAGTGAATGGGCCACCTCCTCAGATCTCGATCGTCTCGGTCTAAATATAGCCCTTTGTCTAATCCCATGTGGTCTAGTTCGGCGCTAAGCAGGTTCACCTCAACTTGTTTGTATTAGGCGCTAATAAATTATTGTCATCGTTACGGAGTCATTGTTGGAATGTTTCAAGATAAATCTTGTGCAGGGGTTTCGAGACTGTAAGGCTATATTGAAAAACTGAGGCATTTTTTTCAATTGCAAAACCCTGCGAGTAGATCATAGATACAAGCATGTGCCATAGTTTGGTTCAAACACAGATTTAATAATTTTAAATTCTTAAAACAGAATTTTACATTAGCTTGAAACAGAGAAATAAATAAAAGCTTTTCTAATTGTAGTGGCGTCCTCTTTCCAACACTCCGACTTTCCTTAGTCGAATATTAAATTCTTTATAAAAAAAATACAGACTAAAGCATGGAACGAAAATTGGCTCCGAGTTGATAAAACAAACAAGCTAAAAACTATTAGAGGCAGAGCAAAGTGATATCGAGAACAGGGTAAGAGTAAGAAGTTATGATAAAAAGGTTACGAATTAAAGTTAATTGCTGGAAGGAAAACAGCAACCAAAACGTACTTATTATACGACAGCAACTCACAATCAAACAATATACGTGGAAAGTAAACCATCGCAGGAAGAAACAAGGGAGTCGATGAAAAGTTTATAAATCAATGTTATTAATTAGTGAATGGTGTCTCTAACGTAGTGGTTCATGGCATCAAAAAATCGTCCCTCAAAGTGCAAAAGGTCGTATGCCATTTTTGAAGACAATTAGGAAACTGATTTTCTTGCTAGATCGATTAATAAATCAAATCATACGGAAATAATAAGTTTTCTCCTCAAAACTAACATAAGTCTTTTGAACTTTGAGGGACGACATGTAAACAAATTAATACTATAACCAAAAAAATTAATTTAGAAATAAACAACTTAATATAGTCAGTTGATTTTAATTTATATATGATAAAAATTAACAAATAAATTAAAGACAAACTGAAATTAATTACACACATCTACTAGTTATATGGTTGATGGGGAACATCAACGTATCATCAACTATGTATACCAAATAAAGAAATGTTAGTAGGAATACCTCTTCGGTCCGATACGTTGCTTCTAAAGCAGACAACCATTAATTAATTCTGCATCATCTTTTTTTAAGTTCTTTTTCTGAGTGAAAAGTAATTTTTTAAACGAACAATTAGTTTTTTTTCGTAATGTTTCTGCATTTTATAAAAATATAAAGTAACAATAAAAAAAAAACTAGTGTGCGCCTCAAAAAGTTGCCAGCGAACCGCCAATTAAAAACTCTTGAGCTAGGCCATTTCCTAGCATTGTGAAATGTGAGCTGAGGCGAAGGAAGATAAATTAAAAAAATTCATAGGTAGAGATCGAAAATGACAAATCGATATCAAATATAAATATATAAAAATAAATAAATAAAATAAAGGAAGTGTAGGCTACCTGCATTGCCGCTCTTGATAAGTGACACCACCACCACAGGTCCTCGAGCAGGGTGCTGGGTCCGACCACTGCCCCCAGGGTCCAGAGCCTTCGCCTTCTCCGTCGGTCAGGATGTATGGCACATCGTTCTGACGCCGCTCTCTACTCCGTTCGTGTCTGTGCGCCTGCGCATTAAAAACATAAATATATATAAATATTTATTAAAAAATTATTTCGATACTTTAGTATTAAGAAAGAATTTTCGTCTGTAGATCAGTCAATGTGAAGTAAAAAACAAAATAATTTCTTTTTGTTTTTAAAATTCAAAATCTTTCAAAACCTACGTTTCGGCCCAACTATATGGACCATCTTCAGGTTAGAGTCCGAAACAAAGGTAGAGGGAAATTCCATATGGTTGACCATTCATTGTATGAGATGCGATGCTAATGATTGAATTTATTTAATTTTTTTTTTTTTTATAATTCCCTATAGATTTTATGATTTAATTGATTTATTTTATAAATTAATGTAATTCTTTAATTGGACTCATTTTTTTTTTATAGTTATAATTACAAATAGATGTTGTTTGGATGGATAACAAAGAAATCACTAAAACATCATCGTTAAGTTGGCGGGTAAACAGGGGTAACGCCCAAGGGTTCGACCGAAACGTAGATGGGAGGATTGTGTTAGGCCCGATGTCGAAGATTTGGGTTTTGGAGGAATTAAGTAAAGGGACGTGTGAAATGATGTTATCGTCATCGAACCTTCGGACTCTCTAAGCCTTAGTATCTTTTTATTACCAATAGACACAACCACACAGCCGTACAACATAACCAACCAATGTGACCGGACAATCCGAGAGCGAAGCTAGTCCCCATTATCTTGTGCATTAGCTCCGCCAGATGATGCTATTGATGAGGAGGACTTCAATCTTCAATCTACCCTATGTCCTATCGCTCCCATACTGCATCAAAGGTTTGGTCATTAGGGAAATAAAGGGTTTAAGTTTATTTTTCCTTATAACGGCGGACAAAGGGATAGGTTCGCGAGGATCCCATTAATAATGGCCAATTATTTCTTTATGGAGCCGCCGACAAAGTAAAAAGGCTGGTCAGTATGAATAGGTTGTATTAAGTGATTGCTATAAGATGAAGAACACTGAAAAGATGAAAAGCTGTCAGGTTTCAACTTTCTTACAGAACTGTTTTATAAAAACTTGGAAATTCATACATGCTACTTAGAAGGTCCGGGGTCAATGAATTGAAGTTTGTGCTTTTTAATATGCACGCGTGGGACAGAATAAAGAGCGATTTTGAATAGTCATTCACCAATCCTAGTGAAAATCTGATTTAATCATATTTTTTAACTATGTCACTATAAAAAAAAATACATATTTAATTCTTCTAAAAATGCTTAACAAATTATTTGCAAAAAATTTTGTTTGAAATTTTAATTTTTATGAGTCGTGAACAACTTTTTCTCAACCAGTTTATGATTTTGATGTTTCTGTTGTATTAAAAATTAGCGTAAGATTTTTTATTGAATTCAGTTCAGATTAATCAAGATCTAAAAATTCTACCATAATTCCTTTAGCTTAGGTAGTTGAAGTAAAAATAAATAAATGAAATAATGTTTTAGGAATCTTATGCTAACCACTTTAAACTATAAATAAAACTAACTATGAAAGAAAAAAATATAAAGAAATAATTTAGTCATTACGTCGTCTGATCAGCCTATACACATTTTTCATGTCCACTAATTATTCTTGACATTTCGCAGAGTGAAGTTGACTTAAAAGTAAATTGTACTATATAAGAAATAAGTCATCAGAGTGTGGTTCGAAACAACGGTAATTCTGTAGAATGTGATAATTTTAGGACCCGACAAGGAGAATGTATAACTAATGGAAAAAAATATATTTGATGCGTAAGCAGTGGATCTTCTCTGGACATGAGAAAACATTCTGCTCCAGAAAAGAGGATGGCTGATCCTTCAACGGGTTGAAAAAAAAACTCTGGTGGTTGAGCGTGATCTTAAGGCGATGATGACCTTCTAGCATAAGAAAGAGTTGAACCAAAGACCTACACATGGTAAAATTCTCCTCCTAGATACGTCCTAAAAATCTGCCCCACGGTGCACTTTGCTGGATTCTCAATACCATTGTCAGAATGGAATCCCAGACAGTTATAAATCAAAGGAAGAGTACTGGCGCGAGGCTATCACTGGTTTGTGGGTTTATTATAAGATTTGAATTTTATGGCCTGTAAACCCTGTGAGTACTTTGCGGGCCGACTGTTGATGGTTCATCTATTACAATGTCTCAGCCGGTATGATGGATACAAAGATAATTGAATTGAGAATTTATTTTAATTAACTTCGCGGCGCAACCTCCCAAGAAGGGGCAATATCTACCATCTATAAGCATTATTTTTAATAACCATAATAGCCACTCCCTCAACTTCGGTGTGGTGAATTGGTTTCTCAATTTTGGCAATAAGTCTGCATCTGTTGTCCTGAAAATCCTGATAAATTATAGTAAATACCCAAATCGAACCCGTGTTTAGGGAATGCGATAGGAGAACTGGAAAATTGGCACACATAAACTGAAATCAATAATACAGTTATATAATAAATTTCACTTAATTTTCGCTTAGATCGTATACATTTACGTATCTTTAATTCAGGCGAAACAAACAGGCTGAAGAAAACATCAGTTTATTAATAGACACAACAAGAGTTGACCCTCTGGTGTTTTATTATCAACATTTCCGCCGGAATGTACACCCAAATAAACAAACCGAGTCTTTGTTTCTTTTAATTACCCTTTAATAGAGATCAGTAGCTCCCATATCACTTGTTGGTATTGCTTTTTAGTATTGGAAGCCCGCAGATTGGATCACATTATTTTATACTGGCTTTTGAGAATATTCCTTTTATGACAAGAAAATACAAAAATAAATCCTAAAGCGCACAACTGATCGAGTTAAGGTTACTTTATTAGAACACCCTAATAAAGGATTATGCGCACGCCTATGGTTGGTCTTTCCAATTCAAGGTGCGTTCCTCTTTCCAATCTACAGATACAAGATTCCAAACACCCGATTTAAATGACCTTTCTTCAGAAATGATTTCAGTAAAAGATTCTTCATTATTCGATATATCTCATTTGGTATTTCTTTTCAGTTTCTACTTAAATAGCAATCAATTATATCAACCTAAAAAATATTCACTTATGTAAACAATTATTTATTGCTAATGAAAAATAAATTTATTTTTGCTTTCTACTCAAATGACAAGTACCTGTTTGCAAATATAGCAAGAAAAATGTACATCTAACCAGTGCAATTATGTTATCCTTAGGGGACTTATAGTAATAGGTATGTCCCACATTAGAGGTATTTTTCATTTCGTTTCATGGTACTTCATTACTTTTATAACTGGAAATGAAAGATCAATTTATAAAAATAACAATAATTTTACACAAAAGAAAATCTTGCAATCATCTCCTAGGATTGCTGTTCTACTCAACACTTTTCTTTAAAGCGCTTTGCTTAATTGCAAGACAACGGGATTATTAGCAATGAAAAAAAGTAGCACAAAGAACAGCAATGACTGCCCTGAGGCAATTGCAAAGGCTCTGAAGAGCTCAGAGGGCAGTTGTCTCTTCTTTTTTTTCTACCGTCAATTGAGGTATCAATGGCTCTTTGTTGGTGTCGGTTGCGGTAGGGACCCTTTTTGCATATAGAAAGCTAATCGTCTGCAGCACATTATACTGCTCCCTCTCTTTTCTAACTCACTCTGCCCTCATTTTGCCATTCAACTATTTTTGTATATAATTATACAACTTTATACTGAAAGAAATTTAGATCCCAATTTTTATCCTTGCGGTACCATATTGTCTAGCTGATTGATGAAGACCTAATATTTCACTCTCAAATATCGAGTAACTAATCCTAGTGCTGACAGACCTAGCGGCCCCCGAGGCAGAACTCGACAGCCATGGGGATCATCGAAGGTGTGAGCTGGCTTCGGAGGCGATGAACCTGGGTTACGAAACATCACTGATTGACAGAGCATGGCCCAACCTCTAATTAATAGCCGGAAGACAATGCAGGGATAGCGTGAGCCTGTGACCCCTCGAGTAGTCACACGTGGGCCATCAGAACGAGAAGATTGGGCGAACGGAATGGTCTGAGAAGTTAAAAACCGATTAAGAAGCAATTCACACCTCATACAACTAAATATGAACAGCGATATCGCGAAATACCGTTTCATTTAAAATTAATAATCGTATAACAAATAGCGTTCTTACTCAGCTTCCACTAGCTTGTAGTACGGGTGAATGGAAGAGAAAGAAAAAAAGCTGGTCTAGCCTGCTTTGCCCTTCACATGTGGGTGGAGGAACGGGATATAAGGCTCCCAGGCATATACGTGTAAAGATTGTAAGTATGGATGTTTTTTGAATTTATCGTTATTATTTTTCCAAAAATTTATTATTAAATTATTTTTATTTATTTTTAAAGATATATCGTAAATTTTTATTTTTGGAATATATTCTTTTGATAAGAATTTGTGGATATAGCTCTATTATTACCTTTAAATGTGGCAGATTGAAATATTTGACAATAAAATAAAGTAGATAAAAATATTAATAATAATAATATTCCAATCTTTGTAACGAAACTTACGAACTTTTTCGAAGCAGGCAATACCATCCTCAGGCTTAGACAAATTGATCATCGAAAAGTTTCAGTAGGTTTTCGCATTCATATTTATTGATAAATCCACCACAAACCAGAAAAACATTGAAATATTTATTGACACTCCGCCGGAAAATGTCATTGACCCATTCCAAATTTTGGAACAATAATTTGATGGAGGTCAATCATGAGAGATTATAATAAAAAAAAACAATAACATTATTTGTTACTAATAAAGAAACGCACTTTGTTTATTATACTGTAATTTAACAAAGCTGATCCTCGAGAAATTATTGTTTGGAATCACCATCACAATAAAGCATCACTCCACAAAAACTTGTGAAAAATTGAGAATATTTATACCATTATAAATGCTCAAAGAATATGACCTAGAGGATAGAAAAAATAATGTATAGTGCACATTGCGTAAATGTCACTTGTGATCAGATAATATTAATAAAATGTATCAATATAAAAACAAATACACAAATATTTTTGTTACATTAGTGATGCAATTTAAATATGAAATCACTAGTTCGTATTTAAATCAGTAAAGAAAATAACTAAACCCTGTCTAATAACAATTGAGTGGTAGCACTAACGACCACATTGCAAATAAGTCGCTTGTAAATTACACATTCAAGGAAGGGAATTTCTCTCTCTAAAAAAAAAAAAAAAAAAAAAAAAAAAAAACTTCCATTGAAGAGATAGTTAAGCGGGAGGTTACAACTTCCTGACAGGATGCAGAGTGCTGTCCATAGCCTGCTTGATTGCTATTCTCTCCTTAGGCGCATTTTCTGAGCCGAAGATGTGTTGCCTCACACTGCCTAGGATATTAGTATGGCTGATTGGAATATCACAGCAGGGAGAAGGGGAGAAAGATCGGTATGCATGTACAGCACTAACAACAGGGACATCACTATTTTCTCTCTTTGATCAGTAGTAGCTAGGATATGAAAAACAAAATCAAAATGCCTATCCTGTGGAGATATTATTATATGCGTTAACGTTACTGCCTTGTAGGATTGACTATTGTGGTGCTTTATATGCGATGTTATATCAACAGAAATTAGCATAATTAGCAACCAATATTTAAATAAAATTAATAGTTTTAGTGCACGATATTTAACTTCTCTTGAAAATATATAGGCAATGGGTAGCTCAGTGGGTAAGGTACTCGACTACTAACCCCAGGAGACGGGGGTTCGAGTCCAGCTGTGGCAGATAATTTATTTATTCTGTGATATCAACCTTGTCGGGAGACCCTCCTTCAGTCCATCCGGCCTCTACAAAGTAGGTAGACAATGGGGTCTGAGCCTTGGGTTGGGGAAAAACCTGTTGGTTTAACGTGAATGCTGACCACATCACTTCCTGTTGGTCAAGAAATGGTACTTTCTTAACATGGACAGGATCTTCATAGGTATTGGTGGTACAGGTTTGTTTTATATACACTCTGCATTTTTATTATACATATTTAAATAAAAAGACTTCAGAAATCGAACGAAATAAGATAATGGTTTTCGAGCAAAAACAGAATATCCACTTTAACTTTTAACGAAAGCGTCAAAGTTTTAAAATTGTATTTCTTCTGCTTCTTCTTATTATTTACTAACCATTCCTTTTCAATTTAAATACTTGTTTCACAACAATGTACTAATTTTTTAATGAATATAGTTTACTAATTTTAACTAACAATAGGTTTCAAAATTCTTTTTTTACTGAGTTATGTTGTTTATATATTTATATACTAAATAATAAAGATTTTAAAATAATCTAGTAGCTTTTCCCACTCGATAATGGAGTTAGTGTGCAACGGTTGATCCCAGTTTCTTCACCATAGTCTGTTCAGTGTTTTGAATAGTTGGTTATGCGGCATGGTATATCTCAAGCGCCAGTCAGAGCCAATATTTCTTTAAAGAAGTTATCTATTTATAGAACAATCTTTTCGGACTCAAAATCTTTTCAACTAAACTTTTAAAGTTTAGTTCAAAAGTTTTACTTAAATAATGGATGCATAACATACAGTCCGCGATTAAAGCCATGCCGAATAGACTATAGTTCCTAGTTTCACAGTCGCTCGATTAAGTAACTATTTGATTCAAATGGTGGCCCTCCGATTGATTAAAAACTTTCACCACAAAAAATTTTCAACTACCATTGTATGAGCATCTTCCTATAGGTCTTTCAATGCGTGGGAGGAGAGCCCAATCTTTCGGCATGTATTTTGAAACACAAATTGAAAAACTAAAAGTATCGGATTCATAAAGTAAAAATAAATTTACAAGTAAGCAAAGTAAAAAAATATATTTGTACCCATTAACATATAGTCGGTGCAATGCCAAAGTGGCGTATCGACAAATTTTGCTATTTTTGAATTTCGTTGCATTTTAACGTGGTTTTCTACCCCCTTAGCAATGACTACAAAAGATTTAACTGAATATGTGACGTGACTAATTAAAATATAACGAATTCAATTTAGAAATTAGCTATCTCCCTTCCACAGAACCAATACATTCGAACGTTCCTTTCTTGCCCGCTCCACTGCCCTCTGGAATTCTCTCCCTTCTAATATCCGCCATTCTTCTTCTCTCTCCTCTTTCAAATTTCAACCTTTTCAACATCTCCTCACATCCCAAAAAGACGCTGTCTAATAATGAAATTTTAACTCAAGATTAATATCTTGATTAGTAGAAAATATATTTTTCAATTATGATACAAAGTTTTAACTCCGTGAATCATTTCATTATTTTTATATCCTTATTTTTATATAGTTATTAGTCAGAAGAATGTTCTTTGTTTTTTTTTACTTGTATATTAATTGAGATTATTGTAAATATCAACTGACTTTTTTTAATGTAGTCTTTAGCCAGACATTTTTTCTGTTTTCTTTTTTACTTGCATATACTTGTTATTATTAAGGGACCTAGTCCCAGAATAAAGTTTATTTTTCTATTCTATCTTACCTCGACAACTATAATTGTGACGCAGAACAGGGCAGTACAGTTTCAGTGAATGGAGTTATACAAGGGTATAGCGCGAATTGGAAGGCAGCACAGCGTCTCGCGTGACCTATGTGGTACCAAAGTCATAGAAACTGTACTGCCATGTTCAGTCTCTCAATTTGCGCACTGCTTAAACACACTTGTAAACTAAGCGGTATTGGGAAAAATAAGCAGTAAGACCACAAAAATATATTTAAAATATCACCCACATCATTACATATAGTTATTACAAAGTTATGATACATCCCGAAATAAGCAGATGTGATGAGTCCAAACAATATCTAATCAATGGCGCCTAAACTATAAATGACCCAAGCTTGTCGAGCCAATTACGGGTACAATGACTCCTCGCCAATTAAAATGCGATTGAAATTTCGTCGATGGGCCCACCACAAGGTTTAGTCGTCAAAACCGGTATCGGAATTCTGCGGTGTGCCGCAAATAGTGAATATCGAGGAGGCATTGGTATTTCCTTCATCTCTGTCCATTTTTTAGGATCGCGTTGCGGCATTCGAAATTCGCCATTTGGGTATCAATATCAAGCCCGTCTAATTAGTCGTAATTGGCTGATGCAGCATTCTTAAGATTATGCTAATAATAGATATTACAACTTAAACATAATTAAAGATTAGATTCATGTTTTTATTTTATTTTTTCTTATAAAAATGTTAAAAACTTACGGAAAAGACAAGAACATTTCAGACAAAAAAAAAAATTATGTATTTTAATATAGAATAAATACATTATAATTCAGAATCAAAATAATAAACTCGTTTTCTCAAAAACAGAGGTTACATACCACAAACCGTGGGATTTTAAAGCCGTAAAACGTTTATTTTGGGGCGAAAGAAAATCATATTATTATTGAAATTTAAACAAAGTATTAGTTAATAGTACGATATGAGCAGTGACGTCATCAACTCACATTCAAAATTGTTTAACTTTACTATACTATACTTCCGCCTTAAGTCCAAATACAAAAAATATTTTAGCAATCTCTAATGGCACATTTTCTCTGTTAAATGATATCAATTATTACTTTCTAGCATTTATATAAGCGGAGCTATGATCGTTTAAAAGGCACAAAAAACGTCTGAAACTTTTCTGTTCTACACTTTTTAGTGGAACACAAATTATCTCCTTCTGTTTCTAACACCCGGGAAGGAGAAACTCAATTCTCGTTAAAATTCAAAGAAAACGATTTTAGGTTGGATAGTATTCATCTTTGGTGATAGTGAAAAAAGGAGTATTGAACCGAAAAATAGTACTTAAGTGAATGTCTGTATAAAATTAACGAATAGCCAATTAAAAATTAAAATACAGTTCAAATTATAATATAGTAAAAAACGCTCAAATTTAAAGTATCAGCAAGGATTTTTTGAATATGCAGATATTCGAATTATGCCTCTGAAAATTGATTTTTTTTTATACTTCTTAGATTTTTCACGATATCTTAGATCTAGGTTGGCAAATTTAGCGGAATAGTAAAAAGCTAATAAATACTAAACTGGCGGAATGGCAGGCAGTCAAGGCTAGAATAAAACGTAGGCGTGAAGATATCAAATCAAATTTTACTGAGTTTCGATTGAGTTCATTCAATTAAATAATACAGTTTAAAAATGTCGAAATTTGATTTAAACAACTCAAAATTTTCATTATCTTGGAAAATTTCCTTCAGTGTGAGTTTCAATGAAATTTTAGTCGAAGAAAGGTAAACTCTGGGTACTCCAGGCGGGCGCGCTCTACTTTTCTAACATTACAGCTACTGCGCTTTGGGGGCAGACAAACTTTGTAAAAGATCAAAATTACACTACAAAATTGTATACAACATCTACATACTATGTTTTCTAGACTAAACGAATTAAAATAATTGTTCGTTTAATTTATGCGATTAATATTTTTATTTACTCCTACTTATTCTAGTAAGCTTGCGTATGTCGTGGTTAATTCTAGGAAACCTAAAACGAAATAAAAGTCAATCCTCACGAGCCGGCATCTGATTATTCCCGGAGCGCAATATCAACACGTTCAGCAATCAATGCCTCTCCAAAGAATAAAATTGTTTTTTTTTTTTTTTTTATTTAATCGCATAAACGCTAAGAAGTTAAAATACTCATGGAAGAGCTTCCTCCAAACGACGGCCCCCCATGATGCAATAATGTTCACAAACGGTCACGGTTTTCAATCCTAGGCGCCTTCGGAGATCTCTCACCCAGGCTAAACTGATGATTAAAAAGAGATTTTGAATTTATTAGCGGGCAGCGGCGGCGCTAGGATGAATTAGCCCGGCAGATGCCTCCTTAATTACAGGCAATGCTGCCTAAATAGTGGCCCTCGTGATAACCTAATTGATCAGCTCCAATGGCCCCATCTCATAGGCCCAAGTATCCCACTAAAATTAAATCAATCGATGCTGATGCTATTTCTGATCCGTTAAAAATAGAGCCTTGCATCTTGATATAATAGGACAGTTTTGAAAATTTAAATCGGCTTCGGAATCCGAAGTGATTACTATTATTTATGATTTAATAGTTGATTTGGAAAAAGCGATACTATCGAAGCTTCTTAACTTAAAGCGTTTAAATTTTCTTCCCAACTATTATCACTGTTAGGCCTCACTTTTTGGAATGATTACATTTACGGAATAATTTTCCTTGTTGGTTTAAGAGGCTTTTTAGATATTTTATCGCCTCAACCATACTGTTTATCTTGGACCAACACAAGCCATTTTAATACAAATAGCTCTGTGGTGTCTTTGTTTATTCTATCTGCTTTTTGATCCCCACGTGATCACTAGGAAACTTACTTTTGCTCTTATAGTTATGAACTGATGAATGGACTTTTGATTTTTTTACATCCTCTTACCTGTATATGAAATTCACACTTAGAGAAAGTATTGCTATCTAAAAATTTCGAATCCGAGTTTTAAACGTCCCTGAGTCCAAATAACCAAGTCTCGCAAAATATGGACTGACACGCGAATATCCGTTAAAAATTGCCTATAGAAAATAAACAGTTAAATCAAATGAAAAAATTGAAACTATTTAAAAAAATAACCTGGGTATGGCTCATGTAAAGAAATATTTGTGAGGGCTGAAATAAAATAAAAAGTGGTCTAAAAAAATAAATGAAATGATGAAATAATAATAAAAAATAATACGGATAGACATGATATAACAAATAGAAAAATAATTATATCAATAATGCAAAATATACAGCAACCTCCAAGAGATTCATTCAGCTTACAATGAGACATTCTAAGCTCGACCGCGGGATGCACCACAATCTACAATATTTCCAGACACAACTAGCCCCAAAATCCGAGCAGAAATAAGCCTTATCCTAGGAGATGTTATATTTATCCTAGTTTCCTTTGAATATTTTATAATTCATATTAAATTTTATTAAATGGTCATAAAGAAATTCTCAACAAGGAAGTAAAAATATGATGTGATATAAAAACAATCAAATAGAAGTTGGTTGTGCTGTGCAGCCAAAAATGAAAACAAACATTAAGTGCCAAAACTTATGTTTAATGTGTGCCAAAACGTCGGCACACATTAAACATAAGTTTACACTTACTGCATGTTTTCTTTCTTGACCACGCCTATCTTCATCCTTCTCCTACTTCTCCTCCTTGATTACATCTACATTCAACGATCTTCACCATTATAATGTGAGAACAGATATTTTTCTTATATATAGAACAGATAGTTGATTCTTTTAAACTTTAATGTTTTTCTAATTGTCTTTAAATAGTTCATTTTATAGTTTATCACAAATAAATAATTAAGAATGAAGGAGAATCTTGATTAGGGTGAGGTCAATATATGAACACACTATTAGAAAAACCGTATTATAATGTGTGCCGACGTTTCGGTCTAAGTTTTAGGCCATCATGATACGCATCTTTGATTGTTTGAATTCTTAAGATAATAGTTGAAATGAAGAAGATGAACTTAAAATCCGCAAACAATTTTACAATAAAAACAGTTAATCACCCTTTAAAAAAATACATAAATAACTAATAAAAAATATGAGATATAGTTAACCTCCATCCTGTTGGGTTACTGCGAAGTGAAGAAGTGAACGTGTGTGTGGTTTAAATCACCGGTAATCCGCATTAATAAATACAAAGGGAAGGGGAAAATACAGGCAAAAAAAAGTCCAACTTATTATCAAATGCAAGGTTCTACTTTGTGAACATAATTTTTGGACTACGCAATATCTCAGGTCTTCTGAGTGTTCACCTAAATCCGAGCTAAGTTAACGCACTTTAAAGATTAGCCAATTCAAGCGGAGGCTTTTAGTGAGATTCCACAAAGATGGTCATTCTTATCATTTATTAAGTCGGCCGGAATGTGGAGATTGTGCGACGCTCTTTACTTAAGCATTCAAAGGAATTCGTACACCGGGAAGTCGGGATGACGCCACGAAATTGTATGGTGGGTCTGTGTATTAACTCGGTTTTAAGAAAAAAACATCGTACTTTGTAAATCTGTATTACTTGTCGTTTATAATTTATAAGTTACGGTTCATAAATAAATTTAAGAATTAATAATTTTGTTAACTGATAAATGTTAAAGATTTATAATATATGAAATAATAATAATACGTTTGTTGACCATTTCCAATTTTTTTTCTCGATAGATCGAGATCGTGAGCGGGAATCGATAAAGACGATGTTCACGTCCCATAATAAATTGAAATGTAAATTTCGAATTTTTCACGCTTAAACCTTTTTCACAAAACGATGTACAGATATTCAATAATACATGTATCACAAAACCATTAAATAATATCTATTATGTGCAATTTCTCAATTACTTAAAAAAAATATTTTCTTTCTTTCTTCTAGTTTCTTCTCAGAGCGGATTTATATTTCAAGGAAATAGTGATCGAAACATTAATAGATACAAACATATTAAGCACAAAAGTACCGTGACGTCCAAAGTGTCTAACAATTTTATTTTACCCGAAAATCAGCTGAAGAGGCTAATGGGAACCCAAATATTTACTGAAATTCAAAAGAAGACTGTTTCATTAATCTTCCGCACTTGTATACACGAAATTGCTTAGAAGCAGTCTTCTATAAAAATAAAAATAAATAAATTGCTTATTCCCAAAGCTTTGAATTTAGTTTTACACACTATTACATAATTTACAATAAACTATAAATTATTAAAGATACGAAATAAATTCTAGATCTTTATCATGTCTGTACATAATGAAATGATTGAATGACTGACACTAAAAGCTGAAGCGGTTGTGTAGAAATGAACATCGTCAGAAGATTCGTGCCATTATATAAAACAAACAATACAATACCATCATTATCTCAATATCCCATCTATTTTAGAGCTAATTCCATCCGAATTTTTCAAATTCCATCAGAACCTTATTCATCATCCTAACTCTTTAGCACAATTCCTATCTAATTCCGCATATAACCCTCCCCGAAGGTTGAATATGTAAAATCTATGGATAATATGTATATTGCAGTTCTGGTAATGGCCAGCTTATCCACTCATCTTTTGAACATCTGTGGCGGTAGCGCCCTCAATCAATCTCCGCTGGCATTCAAGACCAGTGAAGAGGTTGAGAGATAAGCGCTGTAATCTCCTGAAGTTCCCCAGGCTGACAGTGAATATTGAGCATAAGTGTGGATGTTTTTATGATTTTTTTTGTTTATAACTTGAATTTCAATTTTCTTCATTAGGTACCTTTATTAATTTATTTTGCTATGATTTCATTTATCGTAAATAAGATATGAATGTTACTTAGGTCACTATTAATTAATTGCACTTGAAAGTGACACATTTTTAATATTTTACAATAAAACAGTTTATCTCTCTTCTTTACGGTAGGATGTTTAATTTAAGAAAGTAAAATTATCTTGAAAAACAATAAAAACATCTTTATTTAAATGGAATGGAAACAACGACTCAGCCTAGGAGGGAGAGTGTATACAGTGAACCACTGATGGCACTAATCAGAGTATACTCCCATTTCGGCAGGACTAAATTACAGCCCTTGTTCAAACAAGGCTGTGAAGTTGGCGATTACTGGTGTGGCTCTAGCACCGGTCCGGATCGTAAACCATTCCGGCTCGAAAAGCGTTATTACCTCCCGAACCAAAACCTGTTTGTAATTAATTTCGACAAAAAGGAACCAAACTTGGCCTTTATAGCTCAAGAACGGATTTATTACTGTCACGCCGAATACGCTCTTAGTTAATGACTGCTTAATTTTTTTTTCATCTAGAGTTTAAGGAAAAAATCGTGAGGTGTCAAAAGAAAAATTACTGGGGCTTGGAATTCGAGGTCCTATTCCGATGGGAATTGTCCGCTGCAGGGAGGGCTCTGGAGCAGCCTGAGTGGGAATGTGCGGCATTAATACTTCGGCTGCTCTGAGACTGCTGACTCGGATACCAAAGACATTGAAAAGAACTTGGCTCACTAGCCCCAGTGAGAGAAATTTTAATGATTGCAAAGTATCTGATTTTCCATTATTTCGTATTTATGTATATATATCAAAAATATCAGGTTTGTCATAAGAAATTCCTTATCACTTTAGTTTACAGTCTAGAGAATAAAATTATCTTTCAAATAAGCATCTGGAATCTTACAGGAGATGTCAAGTTTTCGAGTAATCAAATGAGGAGCGCCATGCAAGAAGGGGAAATCCCCCATGTCGTATTTTTTTTTCTTATTTATTTGACAGTCAATATACTACACCATATACCACAAATAACTAAACAAAAGTGATCCGGTTTTCAAAGGGAGACGTGCAGAATACTTTATAAAACAGCAAAAATATCAACAACATAATAATGGCTGGTAACAGAGCCTATTTCAAAATAACTCCAATCTCAACTGTTGTTTAAAGCAACGAAATTAAAATTAAATAAATCACTGATAAGACCAGTAGTCATCTATGAAGCGGAAACTTAATGTTTGTCATAATGCCATAAACTGAGTGTTCGAAAGAAAGATTCTTAGAAGGATTTACGGAGGAACACAAGTTAATTAACAGCAACATCGTGTGATTGTGAGCTTATTAACAATATGAATTTCATTAGCAGTATGAAAGGATCAAATGGGCCAGGACATGTAGTCAGAATGGAGATTGAAAGAGTAGAGAAGAAAATATTGGAGACGCACTTATATAATATACAACTTCAGTTAAATAAGTAAATTATTAGAAAAGGAAAAGGGGAAGAGTAAGAAGGATAGTTTGAAGAACTAGGGGGAAGGATGAAATGGAGAGAGATGCGAGGAAGCTGGAAGTCCGCATTGGAGGAGAGAGGCGAAGGACAGAGAGGAATGGACAAGGATAATTCAGGAGGCCAAGGGTTACTCTGACCCGTAGCGCCGGAGAGTTGACTAACTCGTCTATAAAGTTCAATAAGCTATACCTCTGCTAATACTGCTCTGATTTTAAAGTTTTTTTTTGTTTGTAGGGAATTTAATTATCTTTTGATTTGCCATAACAATAAACAGCTTCCTAAATAGCCGAATTATGGAAGTGTAAAATCTCTATCGGCCGCCATTTTTAAACGAAATGGCGGATGGTAATGCCAATCTCCAAGGATCATCCTGAGATGACCTGTGCCTTTGGTCCAAATTTCGAGAAAATCAGTAGTAATCTCGAAGAACGGACGGATTTATATTATTCGATATTTGGATACTACGGATCTTGAAACGTAAAGCCTAAAATTATAAACCAAAATCTATATTAAAGATCATTCAGAATATGTTAAACTACGTTGGAGTAAATTTGCTGAATAATAATAATAATTTTATTATTATTTTAACTGTAGATGTGATGTGCTGTCCCAGATACGAATTTATGCGATATTCTATTTTTCTGTAACGTTGATGCCTGAACTGTTGAAACGTTGCCTGGTTATTTATTGCTATTTGAGAGACTTAAGGCTTTCTTTCGGAAGCTTTCAATAAAATATAAACAAATATATATTTTTTATTCCAAGGTTGAAATATATTTTTTATGAAATTTCAGAATAGAATTCCAAATCACACAAACACACACACGCACACGCACACGCACACGCGCACGCGCACTCGCACACACACACACACTCGCGCGCACACACACACACACACACTCGCGCACACACACACACACATACACTCGCGCACACACACACTCGCGCACACACACACACACACACACACACACACACTCGCGCGCACACACACACACAGACACACACTCGCGCGCACACACACACACACATACACATTAATTACTAATATTTTAATAGAGAGAATTCTATTTGCATATTTTAATTTATTCTATTGCAACATTATTTATTTATTCTATTGCAACATATTTAGGTTTAAACTTCCTTGAACAGTTCAAACCAGTTTAATTTTATGAAATCTAAGTTACAAACTGAAAAAAATAAAATAAATGCCAAATTAATAGCAGTTAAAGACGAAACATGCTATAATACCGTTAGCTACGAATAATAACCGTCAACCTTGAAAGGACTCGCCGAAGAGACTAGACAAGTTATTGTGTAACTGGTCCCAGATACGGTCTGTCAGTGGCCAATTTGTCTACTCGCGGGCCGATTGGCTACGATATATCCTTTGTTATTGCTTTTTGATAAGTGTTCAGTTCTAACTAATCTACGGAACTATTCGCAACATTCTCGACTTCATCAGATGAAATGCCTTGGCATTTGGCCACGTATTTGCTTCGGAGTATTAGTGGCACAGGATGTTTCATTTACTTAATTGTTGGTAATCATGAGTTAATGATTGAAAAAAGAAAATAAATTCTAAAAAGTAAACCTAAATTTTTTTTTTTATTTGTCTTCAAAATATAAATTCACACTTATCAAATAAGTAATTGACAACCAGTAAATGGTCTGATTTTAAAGGTAGAATAACGAAATACTGCAGCTGGTACATACTAAAGTCACGAAAGGAGATCTCTCATCCAGCACTTTTTTAGCCCCCTGCTTAAAGTGAGGAAAAGGTCAACCGTTGCCATTTCCTGATTTATTCTGTTATGTCCGCATTTGATAATATGAAATCCTAGTTAAAGACTTCGTCTGTATTGTTCAATTGTTGGTAGATGTAAGTCAGTTTGTTGAGTTTTTTTAGACACGAACAAAAGTGCTTTTTTTATCAGTCAAAATAAATTTAATTGAAAATTTCGCAGTTTTGGTAAATGAGTCTTAAATACATAATAATTCATAATAATAATTACAATAATTCTTGCAAAGTAGAAAGCCATTCACTGCTTCCAAACAGTTTAATAAAATCAAGTAAGTAGAAGTATGATCTTTATCGTCTTCGTATGTAAAGTACATAGGCCAAACCGAAATTTCGTAAAAATATCAAAATCTAACACTCGGGAGGAATTCACACATGATTTAGGACAATACACAGAATGCTTCTAGTCCATCCTCCAGAAGAATAACTCCTTCCGAGATAAGAAGCTGCTGGTTCCGCTAGCGCTGTACCCGTCAGCCCCCGGTCACCCACCCGCAGCCATTAATTTTTCTACTTTATTTCACCAGATGAAGCCGGCAGATAGCCGAGGATAACATGAAGATGTACAGCTCTTGGAGAGAGACGAGTTGCGGATGCTGGGTTCCAATCAGATTGCAGGTGCGTGATGTTGAGCTTATATCGGAAGGTCACTGTGCTGGTAGCTTGTGCGAACCACGAGCCTGGTACGTTCAAAGCGGAGTCGTAAAAACCGCATTCCAAAAATTGTAAGCTAAAAATGGTGGACTTTACAGTTTTGGAAGAAAGTCATACGATATGTAAGAGGAAAAATAACAAACACAATTCCCCAGACGTTAAGGACACAAGACGTCTAATGTATCTAGACTCGGTACCGACTAATTACATTTTAAGTTTTTCCTAATCTAACATACTAATTATTTTAGATTTGAATTTGGAAACTGCATTGCCAGCGAACCGTGATCGTTACTGGTGTATGTGTCTGTGTACTGGAGTGTGTTGAAGAGCCTTAAATGAATCAAGGATTTTGATGTGCCTTAAGATGAATTCTAGAATCTTAGCGAGGTCTAAGGTAGCCTACAGGTCTATAATGCACTTGACCATTTTCTCTTTATTCAGTGAAGTCGTTCAAAACATCTTACTTAGCACGGTGTTCTGAAAGCATTGGAGGAGCTTGTTACGAAAATACTGGGCAGGGTTCGGCAATCAATACTTTTGGGAAATAAGAATTGGGTCTTGTTTACTATACTGCAGCCAGTTACTTTTTAAAGTAACCGTTACTGATATTATGAACATATGTTTTATTAAAATGCGATACAATTGTTCATATTACAAAATGTTTAAATAATAATATTTTTAAATAGCAAAGAAATCAGATATATCTTCTAAAATCGTTTAAAAAAAATTTCTTTTCCATATTCCTCCAGAGAAATACACAAAAATAAGAGTCCATGAGTTTTCGGTTTGTCCCACATTCTTTCTTGTTTCTGCTTTTTGATTTTGCCCATAAAGACTCAATCGACTGAGTATTTTCTCCCGTTAATGGGTCGACAAAATTTTTGGAATGATTTACAGTTAAATGTTTATACTTCACTTCCGGTAGCTTCTTTTTTTAACCCCTCATATGCTTTCCAACAATCAGATTTTATAGTAGTTCCAGACCGTATTGAGAATTTTCTGCGGTCTAACGATGTTTGTAAAGTACGATCTTCGACAGCATACATTTCTTTTTAGTTTGCCTGAAAATGCCCCCAGACACCCATTTCTGAGGATAAAATTTTCCAACATAATATTTTCTTTTACTAAAGCATGCTTCGTCGATTTCAACTGTCATATTGTCTCCCCCAATGCTAACGGATTTCTTTAGTAAACTTTAAGCACAAATTTCTCGTAACATATTTTTCCAATCAGCAATTGTTCTTTTACTAATTTCCAATTCTTTCGTATAAACCTTTATGGTAGTATATTCTTGTGTCCATGAATAAATGATTAATAGTGCCTTGTTTATAGGCAACCTTGAATTATCAAACCAAGTATTACTACAGAAACCTTTGGGTGTACGACATGTTATTTTATTACACACCCACGTTTTATTCGATTTCTCAAAGTTCATAGATTGACCATTATCACAATTTCTCTTCTTGTGGACTATCCCATTTTCTTGTAGATAACGAATAGCTTCATTTTCATCTTTGTACGATTCATATCAATCTTCAAAGAACTAAATTACTTGAAAACACTTTGAACATATTATTTTTAAAAATAATAACCTTAACCTAGCAACGAGATATTTGCCAGTTGTCGTATGATTTATTATCGATTAATGTTATTTTAAAAAGTAACTGGCAGTAGTAAAGTAAACAAGACCGTAGGAATTATCGGAAAGTTTAATAATATTATATCAATTGAGCCTACCTCATGAATATGTAAAAATCCGGATTGATAAATATTCCCAGAATTTGTGGAACTCGCTGTGGAAGAGCAAAATGTATAATAATAATAATAGTAAGGAGAGGGCTAGAGCACAAGAGTTCAAAGACGCCGACTCTCGTTGATGCGGGTCAGTGGAGATAGAGATTAGTATTCCAGTCATCACCGGCCGTGTTTAGCCTCTAATGGAGGCAGCTCTGATGAATGGCTCCCTAAGCCAGCGTATTTTCTCTCCTAGGCCTGGGTCAACCCGCTCCCAGACAATGGCTAATGGCCTGCGCTCTTCAAAGGCTGATTGGTGACGGTTGCACCCAACAATATTGTGCAATTAGGGGTGCAGTAGTGTGTCCTATTGTGTTCCACCTATCTCAGCATAAATATTTCAAAGGCATGAACGGATGCATGTCATATCTTACTTAAGAGAGGGGATTCCGATTCTCGGTTATCCATTTCTTGTGTTTAACAGACATCCTTCCCACTTCTACCTTTTCTTTTACAAAAGAAACACATGTGGATGGGACAGCCTGGTTTAATGAGTATATAAGAAACGTATTGTAGTCTGAAAAAATACTTAGAAATGTTGACTAATCATTTAAATTTTTCGAATTATCTTTGTGTGTCTGTCATTTGTGTAGTGGTAACAAAATACATGTCGCCCGACCCATGTTAAACTTACGAATGTGAAAAAATTCAATTTTTTGTTATTTTTCGATAATATTTCGGTTGATACAGCCTACAATATAATTACGAATCTGTTACGGCATTAGAAAATGCTGATATCGGAGTTGGATTTTTACGAACAACGTCTTTAAGTCTAAAGCTTCCATTCAGTAAAGAATACTCGTATTATTATAAAAGTAAAACAATAATTACACATGAAACTATAAGATAAAAGAAATACACCAAAAAATAAATAAAAATCAGACCTTATACACGGAAGAATGTAATAGTTTTTTTGCACTCCTGAAAAAAAGTGATTTTCACATTCGTAAGTTTACCATAGGAAAGACGATGTGATCCCTACACCAACTTTTAAAATACGCAAAACCATCTTAACATACATTAAAAAAATGTAAGAAATTATGATTCGGGTGGTCATATCATATAAAAGACTAAGACCATCTAATTGTGCTCTTATTGTGGACGAAACAAGCACTTCGCCAGTAAATTCACGAAGTTTTTATTTCAACAACTATAAACAAATAAATTTAAAAAAGAAAACTATAAACTTTTTCATTGATAAAAATAAAATTAGAGATACAATTTCAGTAGGATAAGAACTGGGATTTTGACAGCATAAAAAAAAAATTTATATCCGTTCAGCAAAACTTCTGTTATTAATTGTTTTATAGATTTTCCTCATATAAATTATTAATAAATAAAAGAGCAAGTACGTTAGGTCTTAAAACTTACGACATTGTGGTGTGTTGGTTGATAGAAATTGAAATTAATTATAATAATTTTATCTGATACACGATTTAAGAAACAGCTGTCGAGTAACTGCTTGTACATGCATCCTTAGTAATAAAAATTGCATCCTTAGGCAAAGACCAGGAATTTAAAAGAAATTAACATTGACAAGTACATAATAATGTAGGATCTGTGAATCTAAAAGAAAACATGACATCTCATAATCATGTACAGGTACTCATATTACAAATTTATGACAGATTATAAAGAAGCAAGAGTAGATTATAAGATACATATGCCAATAACATACGAACACCAGGTCTTATCTTTATTCCATTATTATTGCTCTGTATATCATTTATATATTACATAAAACGCTTAATTCAAAGGTAATTCTTTGTTGTAATATCAGTAAAAGAATATTATACTAATACAATATTTAAAGAAAACGTTTTAGTATATTGATACTCGTACCATGGTCAATAATAAAATGCCGTAAAAAATGTATACCTCAGGCAATGTAGATTATTACATTTTATCCCCAAGCAAATACATATTTCATTAGACATTGTGTATTATTATATTATCCAACATTCAATGTTTACAATAGTTATCGCGGGACCTATCTGGTTAAGTGGATTCATAAAAAAACACAGAAAAAACAAGGCTATCGTATAGCAATCCTAGTTAGCATAATAAACAGGGGGTGATTTTCAATCAAGAATATTTTGGAGTGGACAGGTCTTTAGTGGAGTGAAATTATAATTGACCGGTAGAAGAGGCTGATGATATTTTTTGTGGTGGTTCGTCTTGTTCTTTTGTGTCAGGGCCGCTCCGGCAACGCCTCTTGTCGGCGTCTGTAACCTCTGTCTTTTGAATCATAGATAGGAAGCTCACGAGGCAAAGTCAGGAGGTAAATCTTAAAAGAAGTTTATAATGAGTAATATTACAAATTCTCGAGATTCTTGTACAATTTTCATTACAATCATTAGGTTTGCTACAGATAAAGTAGAAGGAAAAAAAATAGACGTTGCCGGGAAAACAATCTATTATACACAGTATAACACAACCAATGAATGTACCAAGGATGAATTCTGCTTAGTATATATATATATATATATATATATATATATATATATATATATAAATTTATATGTAATGAATTTTTTTTAAATCATACAAAACTCAAACCGGTTTGAAAAAATAAAATTAAACACTTATACAAATGCTAATTGAATGCTTATTATACAAAACCTAATTGCCTTCGGTACCCGGGAACTGAGCCAACGGAAATTATTTTATTTATTTAATTAACGAAGATGGCAAAAATACAATAGCTATATTTTAGATATCTATATCTAGATGTAACAAGAGTCGGATTACCTGACTTTTGCTTGCCTTACATAAAATTCCTTCCTCCCCCTCCCCCTCTTCCCTCCCGAATAAGGAAGGGTGACAAATAAAAATCTGTTGTCACAATGTTCAAAAATATTTATTAATAGACTATCAGGAAGACTAGTTACAAATTTTAACTATTGAAATATTATATACTTAAGCCTTTAAAAATGATACAAACACTTTGGAATATACATTTCTTAAAAAAAAACAATATTACAAAATAATAAATAATTGTTAAATATTTTAGAAATTAATGTCAATGAGTCTTTTTTTTTTTAAAGTCTTTTAAAAAAATATCAATAAGAATTTATTTAAACTATATCTGTAGCTTGAAACAAAAAGAGCCTATTCCCAAATCTTAAATATTTGAATGACAACGCAGTCGCGTGGTTTGTAGGCGCCCGGGGCGAGAGTTTGCCGATTTGCCTAAAAATCGGGCAACTTCTCATGTTTGCGAGTTTTATATCTACGCCCTTTCAAAAAGGGTTGATACATTTCGAATCTCTGGCCGGC
Organism: Rhaphigaster nebulosa; assembly: GCA_948150685.1. Classification (NCBI taxonomy): domain Eukaryota; kingdom Metazoa; phylum Arthropoda; class Insecta; order Hemiptera; family Pentatomidae; genus Rhaphigaster; species Rhaphigaster nebulosa. The sequence continues at coordinate 113,386,870 of OX411309.1, read as the reverse complement.
TTGTAATTTTAATTACTAGAAATTAATATAACATTGGATTCAACTTTTGTCCCCGATCCTTGAGGCACCTTTGGCCCAAGCGACGGCCCCGACTGAACGAATAAAATCAGGCTAGGATATATATTAATTGTAAAAAGGGTCATTGTCCTCCCATGGGAAGGCGAAGTCCTCCAATGTCCTATGGGAGGACAATGCATATCCTACTCTGATTTTATTCGTTCAGTCATTCAAATTTCTAAGATTTTGGACATTGGGCCTTTTTGTTCCAAGCTGCAGATATAGACTCTTTAAAGTAATAGATACATGTCTTTATTATCAGAAATAAATTGAAAACAAAGTGAATAGATTATCCAAAACATAATGAATGAAGATTATCACGAGAGCCGAGCATGAGAATGACTAAATGCGCTAAGTAAACCTAAGGCCTAGAACACATCAAACTATTTGTAGGCGGATTCGAAGATGTACAAAGTCGTGAAAGCGGATTGTAAGTAAAAAGAAAACAAAATATTTATATCCCTACTTTTTAAAGTTTTCATTCATTTACTAACTTATTACTTTTTTTTTTTGCAATATATTTTCGAAAGATTACCTGATTTTTCCAGAATAATAAAATTCTTCTATTCTTTCCCGGTTTTCCCAGTTAATAATAATTTTATAACATTATTATACACAAAAATAAAGATGTCAATTTATCACAAAATATGATGTTCTTTGGCAATCATTAATTAACTTCTAAAAAGAAAAGAAACAATTCCTCGGTCGTCTCCAAAATTCATTCTGTTGTCTTTACGTTTTTACTAAATTATTAAATTCATAAAAGACTGTGACCATTAGAACTGAAAATACAGAAAATAATTAATGGCGAAAAAAATTCTTTGAATGAGATGCAACTGGAATTAATTACTGTGATTAGTTCGGTTTAATGACACGCTTTTCACCCTTTATTAATTATGTCTTTAACCATAAGACTTTTTTTTTTTTGATTAGTTTTCTATGGGAAAAGGATTGCGCCAATCAATTTCTGACCCTTAAAATTTAAGCAAAATCCTTCAGTAGGATTCGAGATCGATTTTGCGGACAGATATTGGTGATGTTAGCTGAACGGTTTAAACAGGTGTATACACTATAAAAATGCCTCAAAATGCACTTTTAAGCATCATAGTCTCCAAGTGGAGTGGAGGTGGTCGGCATATGGTTCAATTCCTAGCTTAGTGGGCCACAGACTTCTACGGATTGAGAACCACTGGAGTACAGAATACAAAAATGGTTAACTATTATTATTATGTTAATTATTATTACTTATCGTTAATTATAATTATGACAATTTTGAATAGGTGCGTGCCAATGAATAATAGTTATATAGCTTAATTTAATTTAATACAGTTCTATGCCGAGTCTGGAATACCTCCGAAACTCAATCTGGTTATATAAAAGTCATAAATAAGAGATAGTATCTTATTCAATTAGGGAATTGAATATCTAAGATAGACAATGTTGAAATTCAGGCATTCCAGATTTGATATTTCGATACGCGGGGTACTACAGACGGATTTTATTAAAGAGGCCCGCCATGATAAAAAACAAAACCCTCTGACACCTGCCGCAGATAAGCTATAATAAAGGTGAGCTTAGGAAGCTATAAAATATAAATTATTATAGGGTTAATAGATTTCAGATCAGCACCGTCCAGGTAAGGGAGCACATACTAAACAGGCTCCTACCTGTAAATACTCCATATCACTAGAACATTGCCTTCCTATTTTATTAGATATTTCACCTGAATTTCCTCTACTGAATATATCAATATATTAAATCTATAATATAATATCCTAATAATACTATAACATAAGTAGTTTTAAAAGTCGTCTAAAAAGCAAGAAAAAAATTCAAATTTGAGTTAAGAACGTTGATACATTTAGTACACTTTTACCTATTTAATTATATAAGTCGTGGGTTTAAATGCATATTTAATCGTTTTAAATCTAAAATAGGTCATCACTTTTAAAGATAACCATAATTTAGAATCGAATAAAAAAAAAAAATCCAACCGTCCGAGACTGCTAGGCCGATTTTTTTTTAGATTTAACACCAAAGTCGCAAGTCACCCCAGAATGATCGTTGGAACTCGGTATTTCCATCCGCCATTTCGTATCAAAATAGATTTAAGGTTTCATACTCCCCCAAATCTCGACCATTCATGAAGACACAGGGAAAATGTGCTTTTGAATCATAATACCCAAGCATTACATTTTCCTTTCTTTTTTTTTTGGATGTATAACTATTTATCAAAATTTACAACTGTTGATAAGCTTGAAGTAAATGTACATAGAGAATATTACCGTAAAACATTGGCTTATGAAAAAACTGCTCATAATAAGGTACATTAAGGGTTATTCGTAGCATTACAGATTGTAAGGATTGAATAAGGAATATTGGAGTAAATCCCGAAGCTCAACTCCATAATTTTAAAATGACTTGATAATAGAAATGTTTATGGGATTTTCGTAAAAAAAAAAAATGGAAGTTTAGTCAGATAAATTTTAGATTTATCGAAATCCAGGAGTATTTTCTTGTCCAGTCTTATATGAGAATTTCCTGAAAGACGCTCGGCCAAATGAAATCCTAATACAGAATTCAAGCCATTCAAGTACATTTTGAGTTTACGGAGCGATAAGTGTACCAATCGCTTGTTTTAATCAAACTTATCAGACTTAGAGCTTGATAAAAACCAGAGAATGGTTCCATTTGCAGCACCACAAAATCAAAATGGCTTAAAATCTTGAAATATGGTCGAAACGTTGGAATGCATAAATACAAAGTGGTGAAGTAAATAGAGCCTGATTATTTAAAAGATAAAGCATTCTTCACTTTAACATTATAAAGTGAATTTAAAATTTCATTTAATGCAAAACTTATGTCAGCTAACAATAAGTGAGATAATTTAGACTTAACGAATCAATTTTTATTATTTTGATGGAGTTTAGAAAATAAATCCCAACTATGAAATTAAATGAATTATAATTATTTTGCTTTAAAGTGGAAATCTACCTAAGTAGACATACTCCTTTTTGCATTCGGACGACCCAATGTATGCAATATATGTTATGTTATCTTAGCTAATAGTAACAATACTTTACTGTAATGAAAAAATGTACCCAATATAGATAACGTTTTTAAACCATCTTATAGCTTTAAAATCACTTAAATCCTTGAGACTTAGGTACCTCAAAATAAGAACTACTTTAAACTTGCTAATGGTAGGCCGAGGATCATATTAATCGCTAATGTGTTACTATACAGCAGTATGCCCGTTTCTGTAACCTTGGACTTTATGGAGGCTAGACAAGAGTGATATATGACGAATAAATTGACTTCAAAATATTTAATAAATTCAAAACTTACCCTCCTGTGGTTGTGGTTGCTAATGTGCCCCGCGGCGCAAGCGCTGGCAAACAGCAATAGCGTAGAAAACCTGAAACAAAAATGCCATGAAATTATTTCTAGGTATTTTACCGGATGTGCATAACATGTATCAAATTCGAATAACTACTGAAGTAATATATGGCCCATTCCTTTTCCCTTTTCTTTTATACGCAGGATCAATGCCCAAGCAAACCATTGCAAGCTCACAAAGAGTCAGGCCGGGGTATTTTCGGAGAAGGAATAAATTGCGAAGAGAGGTCTGTTTATACAATGGGTCAACCTTTGCTTATGCGTGTGGGAGTGTTGATACCACATGGGAAGCAAGAATTTCAAAGGTTCTTGCTAATTTAAGAATCTACTTCTGCAAATCGTTTTCTTGGCCCACTGAGGCTATTTTCAAATTAAAAAAAAAAGAAAAGAACTGTGAAAAGAAGTTTATTACGATTTGTTAGTAATTTATTCATTTTATTTTTTTCTACCGAGGTAATAATGTAAGATGCAGGTACTATAATGATCAAATCACGTACGTACAATTAGACGTGTAAACGAAAAACCGCAAAGAAGAAACATTTTTTCATTTCTTCCAAAATAACTTGCTTCCAGTGTATTTAAGGTAAACATTTGTCATTAACAATTTTAAAGAATGTTAAATTTCCTGGAAGCTTGTATACAATACTATTTTAATATTCGGAATAGCTTTTGAGATACAGGGCCATGAAAATCTGCAAAAATGTCGAACAAATTCAAAAAGTTGGATCAGTGGTTTCACATTAGATATGATTTATTTCAAGCACACTTAAAAGCAGACATCCCAGAGGCTGAAAAATTTCGTCTGTCAACATTATGAGGTGTGGCTTTTAAAATGGTGACAGAGAAAATTTAAATTTGGGGTTTTTCGCCTATAATACCTAATGGGTGCATTCTATAAAAAAAAATTATAATATATTTAATTAAAGAGTATCAAATTTTGCATCGAATATACCATAACTTTCTCGATAGAATGCACCCTTTAGGAAATGAGTTTTTCTCTTAGAGAACTCATTTCCGAGCTGCTGACTCATTTATAGTACTCTGCCTCTGATTTACAAAATTGTCTTTTATGGTCGTAGTTTTCGACCACACTATTTAACCAAATTATTATTATGTTGTGGTACTCAGATGCAAAATTTGATTTTGTTTAATTTTATAAACCGTACGTTTTTCGATAGAATGCACCATTTAGGAACTATAGATGAAAAAACAAAAATAGTCCCAAAATTACGAGTTTTTTTTACCGCCATTTTCTCAGGTAGCATGATCCGACTGGCATACTCTTATGCCAATACTATAGGATTAAAAAATTGCTATCAAAGTTTTCTTCAGACAATGCTATTTTTTTTGCACGGCCTCTCGGTCTATAAGTAAACGGCAAATCAATAGAACGATAATTTTAAAATAAAGTACGTAAATTAACAGACGGTTTAGTAGGGGAAACAACTACTACGGATAAAACCACTGATCACTATAGGTCTTAGAATTCTGACAATCTCTGACTCCCGATTGACTTTCCAAGAATTGGCAATAGTAAAGGAAATTTATTCGATTATACTTTGATGAGTTATCGATCTTAATTAACTCATGGGTTTAATAACTTAAGGATTTAATAAATAACTGATGGGTTAAATGGAATTATTCAGAAACTTTCTGATTCGGACTTCTGGAAACCGTGGTGGCCGAGTGTTAAGACGTCAGCTTAGCTACTCCAAGTTAGGGATGTGAATATCAAGTAAAAAAAATATATATATGGATCTATATATCGTATCGATAGTTTATGAATATTGTAACTAAGATATTGTTTTTATAATATCGATATTTCACTGCCGATATCATTAAGGTATTGTTTTTATTAAGTTAATGTACAGGAGACATTAAATATAAAAAAAACAGGTTATTCCTTCCTCCTTCCGATTCGTTTCAGTTTTTTTTTTAATTTGATAAAAGAAGTAACGATATTTGGAAATATCGGTATTTCTCTGCCGATATCATGGAGATATTATTGTTATAATATCGGTATTACATTGCCGATATAATTATGATATTGTTTTTATCATGTTCATTTACAGCAGGATTAAAATAATAAGAAGCAGATTATTTCTTAATCTCCTTCCAATGCGTTTATTTATTTTTTTAATTTGATAAAGGAACTAACGATATATTGAAATTTATATTTCTGTGCCGATATTATAAACATAATGCTTTGATTAAGTTCATTTCGAACAGTGTTTAAATATTGAGAGACAGGTTACCTCCTGATCTTTCTGCAATTCGTTTAGACTTTTTTTTTATAATCTCATAATGGATAATTGATATTAATATAAATGATTAACATGATATTATGATATTAACACCTTAAGGTGTTAGTAACTTTCGAAGCTATTTTAGCCGCTAAAGCACTAGGATTAGTAATTCTAACACCACAGGATCAAATTTCGGACCCAACATCCCAGACTCATCCCCGTGGGATTATCATTTTCTAATCAGAGAGACCTGTCATGTCCAAGTATTTTATTTTCAATAATATATTATATTATATATTCAATATAATATTAATAATAATTATAATACCAAAATTGTAAAATGTCTAAATATGCATATACATACATACGAGTTTTATTTTTTAATTTATTACAATATAATTAAATTATATTGGGAGGCCTTTAAGTTGTTTACATATAATTCCATAAGCAACTGTGATATCTGCCGACGAGCATTCATGTTAATAAGTAAGTTCTTAACTTAGCGACAGCATCAAATTTTATCATTCTATCACTGATAATCGCTCCACTATTATGTACTAAACAAAATTGAGAAAAAAAACACCAAGCAATGTTAAAATAACAATAACGGAATAGGAGCCTAATTTGTTAATGTAAAACACGAACCACCGGTGAGTGCTGGACCACCGGATATCCAAAAAACTATTGACAGGGGAAATCACGCAGCTACAAGGTTCCTACACACATATAAAAGCCTGTTCTATTCTTCTGAAGAACCCTGCGCACCTCTCATACAAATGGCAAACATTGTTCTGCAAACTTTATGAGCTTCATCTCAATGGTGGGCTGGGTGATTTCATCGTGTCTTGAAATATCCTCTGAATGCCAATAGGTTTGCAAATTTAACTTATTGGGTGTTCTCTGGAACCTTGGTTTCTAACCGGAATATAAAACAGAAACATTGAGGACATGCTAGAGAAAAATAGAAAGAATAAAAATAATATTTAGAAGAGACATTTGAAAAAATGTTTGGAACGACCAACTTTTTTTTTTAGATTTATCACATTTCTAATGGAAAGCGTCAAGATTTAAGGAATAATACTTCCCTTTTTTTTTCGTATATAGAACTTAAGATGAAGGATCAAAACATGGCATGAGAAGAACATTTAATTGGAAATATTACAATCAGCCAATTTTGGACAACAGGCAGTAGTAGTGCTAACTAGTTTAAAACAAATGAAATCAAATAATAAAAATAGTTAGCATAATCAGAAAAAGTTATGATTAACGAATTTAAAAGCAAGTGTGATTAACGAATGTAAAAAAATTTTCGAAATTGTTAGTCGATTCAATTTTGTTTTCTTTTTCGAATGGGCTCTAGGAGCAGCGTTAATCCACTGAAACATTAGTTCTTCAGAATAGATTAAAGGAAATTTTGGAAAGTTTTTTTGGTGAAATCATCAAGTAAACTAACAATTATGTCAGATTTTGATTCAAAGCACCAAAAAATAATATTATTGCATAAAACAATAATAAAATTACGTAACTTGTATTAGCTTTCGTCTTTGTAACCTAATTCGTAGAGCAGCTATCTGATCTATGAATCTCGAGTACAAGTAAATTAGAACTCAAATCGTGATAACCGTAGCTAGTTTCGGCAAAGATCATTGTAGTTTTTTAATGTAAGTTATGTGTTAAGATAAAAGAGGAATCTTAGTATGTTGAACTTTTGTAAATCTGAAATTTCTAAAGAATGGATTGTTTTCCGCAAAAAAACGTTCACATTTTAAAAATTAAAGATGTGCCTAGGTAGGTAAACTTTAAATTATCTAAATATAAACAAGACTAATTAACTATTTAATAATAAAAAAATCAGGAAAACAAAGTACATTGATACATATTTCAAGGCATTTTTACCTATATGAATAAAATTAAATACTCTTTAATAACACATGGTCAGTATGTACTCTACAAGTCATGCCTCAAACCCTAAAAAGTGAAAAAAAAAACGTGAAACTATAACAAATGAATGTCGTGATATAAGATTCAAATAATAAATGAATATGTAGGTATTTACACTAAGAAGAACAAGCAATTGTTACAAATATAACTGTCCCAAGTATTTCTAAAGTAACTCAAAGAAATAGTACTTATCTAGCTTAAAACATCTTAAATAATTCACAAGGAGCACTACATCTTTCGGTCGCTCTATTGGAATCATGATTCGAAGAAGATATACGGCACAACGTGAGATAGATAACAAGATATAGGATAGTGAGAGGTATAAATGAAGATTGACGAGGCACTGTTAATTCTTACGATAGCAAAAACATAAATAATAAATAATGGCAGCCAAGAACCGATTTACAGCCGGAGGCTTCCGTGCGAGGTTCTGAAGTTCAGCGTGTTGGTGAAGGGACGATCTAGGATGGGTTATTGAGGGTATGGTCACGATAATAAATTTATGTTTCACGCGTGTGTATAAATATATATATATATATATATATATATATATATATATATATATATATATATATATATATATATATATATAGCTGATCATTAGTAGTCAAATGTTTTTAAGTAGGTAGTATCACTATTGAGATTAGGCTATGGTCACAGTGGCACCTGCAGACATTTGAAACAAATTACGGCAAAGAAAACAAAACCTGTTGATAAGAACGTAAGAAATCCCTCAATTCCTGTCTTCCTTTTTATTTTTTGTAAGTGAAATGGACCATTTTTCTTCACTAAAGATAGATCATCAGACAAAAAACAAAGGAAGAACCGGTTTAAATGGACTACAATACCACTACTTGTAAGGACCACCCAGGCGATGAAAAAACTGTCAGCCAGAAAAGGTGGGAAGCAGTACATCAATAGAAAAAACAAAACAAAAAAAAAAACTGGAAGCCTTTTTGATACGGGGACTTATGATCATCTGCCTATAAGTCATCAACTTCGAATGGTAAGGAGGAATGCCAAAACATTTGTAAAGGAAGATAAATAGTTACTGGCGTTGTGCTTTACAATGACTGAGAATAGATGCATGAATTTCTCTGAAAACCCTCTCCTTGACAAATTAGTGCTTATAATCGTTCAAGAATTTAAACATTCGAAGCCTTTTGAATCAAAGGAATAAGAACTACTTCAAAACCGGCTGAACTTCTGGCAAACAAAAACGATCTTCTGTTAAATAAAAAGCATATAATAATTCAACAACAAAAAATACAACAGTGAAACGAAAAATGAATGTATTTACACTTAAAGCCTCTTGGGCTTAGGAAAATTTAAAGTGATGGATCGATAGTCCAGTCAAAATTATTTTTTTTAAAAATTTCTTATAATAGAAAAAAAAATACTCCAAAAGTATTTCTTCACTAACAAAATATATAAAAGCAGTTATGAAAATAACTAAATAAATTGATACGCAAGTAATATAATATTTATAGATGCATATAGGGAAAAGGAAAAAGGGAAAGAGCAGAGGGCCTGATCATGGATTTTAGAGAAACAGGAGAAAGGCAAAGAGACGGGATTGAAATGCTGAGAGGAAGGATTACGGATTAGGGGAAGAACGGAATTCCAAAAGAATGCTGCACAATTAATAAGAACATGTCAAATACAGGAAGGAGTTTTATGGGGGAGAGGGGAGAGAGATTGGAAGGGCGCTAGTGAAGTTAGGTATGCACTGAAAGAGTTAAGATGAAGATATATGGAGGATAGTACGGGATAGCACACTGTGATTTATGGGAAGAAGCAAGGAAGTACTTGCGACGTGAGTCAGGAAAAAGCCAGTTAAAAAACTTAACAGCAGTTAACTTCATCATGGGATCATGGAACCTCTAATTATCAATAAAATGATCAAAATCATATTTTTAAGATAAAACAAAATTGAATTATGGGGCTACAGAAAGAGATCCTTCATTCTTTTCATCCCCCTAAGGGTGCTGGAGAATATATATACTTCATAACCCTTATGTTATATATATTTATATATATATATATATATATATATATATATATATATATATACATATATATATATATTCTCCAGCAACCTTAGGGGGATGAAAAGAATCTTATTCTTTGAAAGAATCTTGATCCCGTCATATAGTCCCATAATTCAATTTTGTTTAATCTTAAAAATATGATTTTGATAATTTTATTGTTTATTCATACTTTTCCGATTCGGTAAATCTGCGATGCATACTATCGCGAATACGGTTCTGGATCTAATGATCTAATGCCGTCCCGACGCATCCTTCGCATTGCGCACCACGAGACCATGATAGCGGTAGCGCAGACTTCGGACCGTTGACCCCCAATCATGCGGGTAATTATAAAGAACAGTCTTCCTCTAAATAGATAATAGCCTAATGGTGGTCTATTTCTGGCCGATAGGACCATATACCGAAGGCGGTATGTCTAAGAAACAAGATAATTGGTGTCCATACAAGCAGTACAGAATTTATCTTGGTTAGTTAAATTTATTGGCCGTCTCCTTTTAGTGTGGTTGTGTCACTAACAACGAACCATGCGGCAAAAGTTCGATTCTTGGGATCCCATAGAGTTTTCTAAAAGGGTTATAGCTCTGACAAGGATATCATCCTTCAGATGATACCTGAGGAGGTACTGACTAGAATAAAATTAAAACTTTTTTTAAAATCCAGAACCAAGAGAAAAACACATTACTAAATAAATAGATTATTTTTGTTTGCAATAAGTAACTATATATATATGTATATATATATATATATATATATATATATATATATATATATATATATATAATAGATATAGCCACTGCTATATCAACGCTACGTTAGAATTCTAGCATAGACTTTATATTTGTAAAAATCGTCCATTTTATACTGGGCCATTACCGATGACTAGATCCTTTGTTGACCTGATATATATGTGTATCACTAAATGAATAATTTATCAGACTGCTCGGAGCAGTTGAAGGATTAGATGTGACGTGTGCCTATTGTCTTAGACTAAATACTTAGTGCGTGAGGTCTGCTTCTATGGGAATCGCTAAATATAGTGCTATCGGCCACCCTTAACCACTCCTAATCACATATTGAAAAGAGATATATTACGATGAATTATCGCATTAATTAAGAAATACTGGATATTTCTTCACTTTCTCGGGTCTGATTTTAATTATATAATTTTTACACAGTAAAATGATGCATTTAGGTATCAGGTAAATTAAATTCACACAAAGGGAATTTTATTTATTTTCACAATAAATAGTAATTTATTTTTATTTTAAGGAGTAAGAAATAGTTTTGAGAGAATGTTCGGGATAAGAGCTTTCTCGGCATCATTCGATTCTAATTTTATTATGAATTTATTTAGCGATTGTAAAGAGTCGCGTGAAATTAAACAATAATAAAACATGGAACTTTATATCGATGACAGTTGAGACTAAATATTATTAGTTTGACTTGTCTTGCGAAAATTAGAACATTAAAAAATAATTATGATTATTATTTCATAAAAAGTGGAATTGATGCAAAAATAAAGTATTTATAGTATATTTAAATTCAAATAGAACTTATGAAGGATAACTTTGGCAGTAGCGTTGCTTATATTATTATGATGATCCCTTTTTTTTTAAATAAAAACAATATTAATGCTATTGATCAATTAAAAATTTTCATAAGCTGATTTCTTTAATGTTACTGTCAGGCCGAATAAAGAATGTTGAAAGTTTATAAGATACATCTGTGGTATTTGGATAAAGGGGTATAAGTCATTTTATTTTTTTGCGACAGTGAATTTAAGTTATATTCCGTTCTTATTAATGAACTTTACCTTTTAGAAAAATTAAATAAATCAATGAACAGTATTTCCATTCCAAGTGAACAGTGTTTCAGTGACTATTAACCCATTTCTCAAAATTAAAGTTTATTAAAAATAACAAAATCTATAATATACTCCTCCCTCCTTTACTCAAACACCACAGATTTTTGTATGAACACACTTTTATGGAATTAGTAGAATATATAATGGGTTTTCATTTAAAACGAAAAGTTAATTTATATATTGGACATGCGAATTCAATTATGTGTTTAAAATTTCAAGGAAATGAAAATTGAGTTGTAGGTGTAAAACGTGAGAACCAGTAGTGATTGTTAGTTTTCCTCGCTCAATATATGTGCAAATGACTTGTATTGAAGTCCTTATCCCTTTTCAACTTTCATTGACAACTTAGACCTTCGGACGTAATTTTAGTCATTGGCTCAACCGAGTATTAAAAATAAATTTTATAAATATGAATTTCAACATAAAACTAAAAATATGTAAAAGTAACCATTTTAAGAATTTTTTTTTTGTAAATATACCAACAAAATAATAGGTAAAATGATATAATAGTTACATAAAAAATGAAATTTAATTTTTTAAAATGCTTTTAGAGGTATTGCATGATATAAATGTTGAAAATGAATGCGGGAAGAATCATTTCATCGAATTAAATCATAATGTGGAATAGATAACTAGTGTTGTGGACAATCACTGTCCTTGCCGGAAATAGTATTTGTATATTTTTTAGGATCATTACAAATATTTTTTTCTTTTTTCAATGATTTTTTTTCTTTTCCGATGAATATTATTCTTACGCTGGATAAAATTTAAAAATTTTAAACTGCTTCCGATTTTTTTCTAACGCCTATTACATGAGAGGCACTCTGTGGAAGAAGGGCGAATCCGCTGTTACAATTTTCGTTTTTAGAACATATAAGAGTCTATTAGTATATTTCTGTAAAACTTCTTGATGAAGTCGGCGATAATGAGCTTCAGGCAGATTTGATTATTTCAAAAACATTTAATCACCGAATTTATATGGGTAACTTAAAGAATCCTTAGTGGATGTAACAATGCCATAAGAAAATCCACCTTAGATTTTTCGAATGTGAACATTTAGGATCGCTATTATCATAATAACAATATATGCACTTTATTCCACTCATGGTTCAGGCAGAGGGAGGTTGTATCATCACCGTGAACCGTACTGTTAGTTATCTATCATAATATATATTAACAGCTTCCAGCTTCTAACCAAAAGTAATAATCATTCTCTGAAAGCTACTTATACTAATATTAATGGCAGACATTAAGTCATACTTAATTGAGATATTTGTCAGGATTTAAGGTAACATATCTTCGCTAATAAAAAAAAAAAAAACCTAATACTAAAAGGGTGATATTAGTGACGAGGTTCTTATGGTAATTCCTCATCCAGGACTATTAAGCTCCTGGAGAATGCTGCCTCTATTATTGTTCCAGCATACAAACCACAGAGGTCAAAGTTAGTCAAGTATTAGTATAATATATAGATACTAAAAGAATGATGTATCAATTAATTATTTCGTGCTTCAGGAGGCAAAGCCATCTACAATTACGAAATTATACAATACTTGATTTCCTGAACTTGTAAGTGAAAGGATTCATAGACCAAAACTCTTAAAGACAAACAAGAAGAGTCACCGTGAAGTAGGTAAATCTGCATTAACAAATTCAAAATATCTGTCGTGTCCACTAATACGACTTTCCTTACCAGACTTTGGGTTAAAAGTTAAATACAAAAAATGTTCGCCATATCTTCCCTTATATTAGTCCGACTAAAATTATTTTATTTAATATTTAGTTTTGTAAACATTCAAACTATCTTTGAAATGTAGATGCCTAGTATATTCCAGGAAAAATGCACAGTTATCGATTTAGCCAAAAACTAAACAAAGGTTGACCGGTGTCCGTAAGAACGCATGGAGAATAATTTATATCATATGCACAAAATACAAAACGCTGTATCTCTGTTAATACTGGATCAATTTAAATGATTTTTTTAAAATAAAATTTAATTACCTTTCTAATGATTTTGTAGTGGTCATTAAAAACGGCATGCTTTTGAGTTATGCGCAAATAAAATATTCTTTTCGCCATAACTTTTTTCCTGCTTTTTCTTGAGAATGTACCTTACACAGGAATAATTATAAAGCTTTGAGTATAAGAATTTAGGCAAGATTCGTCAAAATCATTAGAGCCGGTTTTGCGCTACAGTCTACAGAAAAACAAGTATTTCGATATTCGATTTGTGGGAAAAATCACTACGTAACAAAAAATGAGCAAAAAAATAGGCCTACCCGTTTTAGAGGTAATCATGGCACAGACAGACCAATGGCCGAAAATGCTTTTTTTCAACTAAGGGAGCTCTGAAACGAATACACCAGTTGAAAACTGCACATCGAAATTTGGATCCGATTACAATACTTTCATTGTCTGGTAGCGGTAGATAAGTAAAACTTTAATATTTCATAAATTTTATTTTGAGGTAGTTCAATTACACCGAATATTTCAAAACGTTTTTGGGATTCTCACTTTTTAACAATATCTCCCTCCTGTTAAATGAACTCCGCTTTACTAAATTAAAAAACAGATGTACCAATAACTTTTAGATATTTTCATGATATAATCGTACCAATACTGATTTATTGCTTTCAATATTAATAAATAATACCAGCATGCATCTACGCTTTTAAATGCAACTGCAGATTATAAAGAACTACCAGCCTTGATTCGCTTCGATCCATTTCCAAAATATGTCTCGTCAAATCTTGGCGTATGCATTGCCTTCTTGAAGCGACCATAAACGATTACAACTCTTCTATGATCAGTAACTATTCATAATTAACATAGCTTCATAAGACAAGTTGTTCGTAAAATATCCTCCAGCTATTAAAACCATATTAATATCAATAATATGTATTAGCTCTTATCTAGTCGGTGACTAATTCACTTTAATGATCTACAACAGATATATGTCGCGCCACAATAAGAAATAAATCTCATTCAACAATTGAAAACGGATCGTAACGCCTACACTTCCATTGTTCTTCCTCCAGTAGCATTCGCGGATATGACTCGCACTGCACTCGAAAATGCCCTCTTTGCCAATAACATCAACACTGAACCTACGATCAAATAATACGTATTACGTCTGAAACACTTTACGAAAAGAAAGTAAAGCATACAAGAAGAAATAAAGCATATCATAGGAAGCCAGAAGAGGGAATGTGAAATTGAGCCGTCAGTTTTGAGCATAAGTTCTCAACACTTTAATTCGAAGAATTCAAAGACATCGTTATTTCTTCAAAAATATTTCAAAAATATTGCTTTGAATTTTCAATAGGAGGTCCAGTTGGTTAGACCAAATATGCACTCTTTGTCCATCTTATTAATGGAATGTGGCGCTTGAAAAAATTATACATAAACATTTACAATTAAAGATACAATCTTTACTTGAATTGGAATTTACATTTTAATATTGAATGAAAAGATAAACACCTAAAAAAACACAGTATGATACTCCAGAAGAAATAATATATGGTCAAGAAAAAAACAGACGAACTGTACTATGCTTGGAAATTATTAAAATTATTCTATGATTTATTCACTGAATGTTATCACATCCTGATCATCATTTGTATTCACCACAAACTTACTCGAGTAAGGCCCAATAAAACAGAAGAATGAAGGTTGGTGTCGTGTTGCCATCATTATAATGCCTTTTTTTAGATAGTCATTTTTTGTCCCAGCATTTTTTCAGGCATTGTATTCTGGGACGGGTAATTAAAAGAGCTCGTTGCCTAAAATTTATGTGGCACAGTTGACTATCCGACAGTACAAAAAGAAAAAGCTTGGTTGATTTTTTTTTTTTGTATATGGTTTTTATCCATTTACCCCGCCCTTCCAACGGGTTAACACCCTCCCGAACGCAGCCCTTCTTTATAGGATCTTAAACGGTAAGAGTCAGTTTAAATGCAAATTACCCCCGTGTGCTTATTGTGTGTTTCAGATTTTATGACCCCGCCATCAAACGCTATATTATACATTTTTCTGAGGAGGGGCTATTGAGAATGCACTAAACGAGTTATTGCAGCCCTAAAAGTCGTGGTAGGTTACAATGATATTCCTGAAAATAAGTAACGAAGGTTGAGAGTTTAGAAAGATATAAAATACAATATTTATGATACAATATGTGAGGAAGTGCATCTCATATTTATAACGGGTATTTTCAGGAGGAAAAAATACAGCTCTGTAACAACGTATGATAACTATAAACATCACTTAATAACATCTTTTAAAAATCTTCGAAAAGACATGGGATAGATATTTTGGTAGCTTTACACAGATTATTAGTAATAAACAAGCGGTGATCGTGATCATTTCCAAAATTAACAAAAATGAATAATTTAATAAAGGTTAATTAGTTAATTTAATTCAACAACATCACCCTACCCGAACCATTGATGATGATGATTTACGCATTTAAATAAAAACAAATACCCTAACCCAGATACTTTTCGCTTCAGTCAATACCTGTGAAAATCTCATTCAGATAATAAAATATCTGGTGTGCCCATCATTTTTTTGTTTTATAGAGAAATTAATTACCTTTCAAATGACTATACACATAATTGACCATAAAATGCATACCTTTTGAGCAAGGCACAAAATTTTCTTATCTTTTTAATTTTAAATTGATAGTTAAAAGGCGAAAACTTATTTATTTATTTATATAAATGGATAGGTTTTAAGGAGAAAATTTTAGAAAAGTTTCATAAACATTGTTAAAGCCGTTTTGCCAGTACAGTCTTTAGAAAAACACGTTATTCGGATATTGTGAAGTCGCTATTGTGAAGAGAGTGTCCAATTTAGTACACAGGCATCCGAAATTGAAATTCTATAAAATAAAATAAAAAATAGGTTCACCCGTTCAAGAGATAATCGTTCTACAGACACACAGACCAATGGTCGAAAATGCGGGGACTCTGAAATGTAAAGATCTGGTGGAAACTTGATAGCGAAAATCTGACCCAATTTTATATTCCGAGGAAAATAAAAATGATTATAAGTAAATCCGAAAAAGATATGAACTTAGATATAAAGTAAGTAAGTAATCAAGTAAATAATCAAAGTTAGAGGAAAATTAAAACTAATTAAGTTAAATTAAAGCAATACTTTGAAATTATTAATTGCGAATTAGGAAATGGCCATATTTTCCTCAGAACAGAAGTATAGAAAATTTCAAGCTGTGGATTCGCTCTGGTGACCAAGAAGAGTTCATCCTTTACTCCAGTTCTGATTACTCCGATCCTGTTGTCATCAGATAATAAATTCATCCAGGATGCAGGACATTTTCCGGTCGGAAGACGACACTGACTGTTAGGTCAGTGAACGGGAACTGAGATATAGCTCAGGATGTGACCGCCCCACGCATACTGAAGCTTTTTCCTACATTTCACCTGCGCAAGTGAAATTACAAAGTAACATTTACTAACAATAGGCCTCAGAACGTTTTCTAAAGAAGTGAATTAGAATGGAGGACGACACAAATTTCCCTCCTAATAAACTTTTTAATATAATTTTCAAGAGTTCATATAAACACAACTTGAAATAAACTCAGTAGCATGCACTTCTTCACGTCTTCTCTCACCAAAGTACAATAAAACAATTTTAGTGCGACAGTTCCGTACACTATATATTTTTGATTTGTCAAGATGAAAATATATTTTAAAAGTTTCGGTTCAGTTTCCATAGAAATTCCATTTAGTTTCCATGGAGTTTTTCATTACATTATTACGGAGCCTATTGCTGACTACAGATTGGCGGCTTGGTGAGAGGAGATTCGGTCGCATCCGTCTCGTTTCGAACGCGTCGGTTTTCCATCTAGGGTCTTGTAGTCGTTATAAGATACGCTGTATCTTTGCAAATACTGTTCCGATTTAGGTAATTTTGTTTTTCTGTTTTAGAGAATTTAATTACTTTTTGTATGATATATTTTATACATTATATTTTATACATAATTTACCATAAAATTCATACTCTTTTGAGTTATGCAAAAATAAAATTTTCTTATGGTTATAACTTTTTCTCTCCATTTTCCCGGTGATTTACTAAATAAAGGAAAAGTTAAAGGACTTTAAGAAGAAGACATTAGGCAAGTTTAATCAAAATCGTTAGAGCCGTTTTCGAGAAACTTCTAAAAAAGTGTAAAATTGATGATATAAAGTGGCACTTCCGGTTAGTCGAATTTGAAGAAAAACCTGCTGTAAAATCAGAGGCATATATCTACGAAAATTATAGAAAAGGTACACAGACGTCGAAAGTTTGAGAAACATTGTTCTAATGGATGAAAGGCAGAGGCTCCTATTTAGGAAAACCCAAATTCCTTTGCTATTGCAATGTTTTTCTGGATATAATTTAAAAATAAATTACTAATTCAGAATAGGTTGAATAGAATATTTCCACAAAATTGCGTATTTCACGAACTCACATAATTCAAGGTTACGATGCATTAAATTTCATATTTGTAAACATCGAAAAGGAAAAAATGGAAATTTTCAGAGAAAATATAAAAGAGAAAATAGAACGTATTGTGGTGTATTGTGTGCTGAGTATTGTGGGCGAAATAAGAGAGTACGGAGAAGAAAAGAAAATTAAATTAAAAAAGTGTAGATATAGCCAGTGATTGATGAGTTAAATCGCTTTTTGTAGGAATTAGATGGGCTATTCTCACGTGTAATTTTGAATTTGAGTTTTCAAAAAATTAAAAATAAATACCTAAAAACTTACTTAATGATGATGCCTTTTGGAACAGCAGCGTTGATACTCGAGAGTTCCTTCAGAATAATTATTATTGTCTCCACCGTTCATTGCGTCATTTACCGTATATCTAAGGGACGAAAATGGACGAGGATCGACGGGAATATTAGGATTTTCTTGTTTTTCACTTATACCGATCGTTAAAATATTATATAGAAATTGAAACTATTCTCTGTACTTTAAAACTCTAAATGAAAGATTTTTTTTTATTTCTAACACCACTAAACCAGCGACGAAGGATAAATAACGAACGAGACTAGAAGAATCCACGCTGACGCGGTTAAAGCTACTAGAACGAACTGCTGACAGGTGTTTTCGACAGTTGAGATTCAGAGGAAACTAAGACGAGACAGAATTGGTGGAAAAACAGTTGTGACAGTAAATTCGAGCTATGGACGAGGTGACACAAGCACCGAACATGTAATTAAAACCAATATTCTGTGGACAAAGGCAACAGGTCTGGACAAACATATTTGCCTCTTGATTTTTGAGAGAAATTCACTTAAAATTATGAAATCCATTGAAATCAATTCTTTAGAGGTATATTGAAGTGCGATGAGTGCACAACCTCTCGATTTACCCAGAGAAAACCTCTTTCAGAAAATTAAAGTTGGAAAGGTCATGCCTGGACGCGGATGGGGAATGAAGAATTTACTGTTTTAACATTTTTTTTTCTATTGAAAGAACTGATTTATCAGAAAAATGAAAAAAAAAAAAATGCTTCTAGACAAAATATAAAGTCAGATATAAAAATAATAATTAAAAAAAAAAAAAAAAAATCTGAACTCGAAAAAGAATAATGGGGCTTGGAAAATGGGCCCTCGACAACCAACTGTCGCTTCTTAGGAAAATGGGCCATATCAAAACATTTTACAAATTAATTTGAAACAATACTAAATTGAGAATGTGAGCAATACCATCCCAGTGTTTATTTCTTAAAGATATAAATCCCGAACATAAAGCTACTATAAAAGTAATAATCTTATTCATAATTATGAAAATATAAAATTTCCTCTCAAGTGGTTCGATATGTAAAAAATTAAAAAAAACACACAGAAACACGTGTTTTTAAAATGCTGTTTAAAATAAATTCGGTGAGGCTAGACTATAAGCAGACAGCGACAATGGCCCAGGGGGCCCAGCGGACACGACCATGTCCTTGTGATCTTCTCCTGAACAAGCAAGATGTCCTTTGTCCTCATCATGTCCTTTTGTGGGGTCCAAAAGTGAAACCAATTGACGATTTTTTTTTCATATTATCAACCCACTCTTACTTTTTTCGAAGAACAATGTCTCCTCATTCTTACCGCCTACCGCGCATGTGGTAATCCAAGGCGTAATAACAACGCTATTTCTTCACCGGAGAAGACAATGTAAACCGTATACTATAATATATTGACTGATTATAATGTATATTAGAATATCATTGGAAGATTCCCAAAACAAAGCCTTAAGATTCTCAAATCCAAATAAATAACTAATTATACTAGAGTCAATGTTTTGCCAATTCAGCTACCATCAGGATAGAAAAAAAAAATATCACATAAATGCAGACAATTTAAATTAAACCCACCAAATAGAGAAAATAAATCACTCCAAAACAATTCAACACATACTGATGCATTGAGTATGTATGTGCTGAATGAAGGAGTGGTGTACTGTTTCTATTTGGCGAGGAAGTTTTGGACTACTGATGTGAGACGTGCTTACTGTGCCTGGTCTGCATTTATGTGGTATTTTAGAACTAATCTGTATCAATAGAAACATAAATAATGTAGTAAATTTTATAACAGAAATACAAAAAATTTGACAGCGTTATATGGAAAAAAAAATTAACATTTAATAATTTAAAAATCTAATCAAAACTAAATAGAAAAACAACAGTAAGAGCAAACGAGAATTAGGAGTGAAACTAAACAGATAATATAAGTTAATAGAGAAATTATCTTAAACATAGAATGAAACGGAGAAGTTTACGAAAATAAGTAACTTCTTTGAGTTTTTAAATTGATTTAATTAATTTTCGAACTTGAAAAAATTAATAATATTATATTAACATCAAATTTGCAGAAAATTAAACTTGTGAAGAGGTATACCTAATAGGATTCTGAAAAAAATGACAAGCAGTATTTTTACATAATATAAATTCAAAATAATAAGAATAAGTAAGGATACATTAATTATTTTTTCTATTACTCGTTTTTAGTATAATTTAATGTTTTAAAAGAAAATTTTGGTAAAATAATAGATATTAAGATATGAATACATTCATTGGTGTAATTATAAAGTATAAAAAAAAATTGATAAGAATGCCACTAATTTTATATGTATTTTTAGATTAAAAATTGTCTTGAAAATGGACAAAAAGTCCGAAACTTAGACAAAAAAGATGAATTGAAAGAAGAAATGTAAAAATAAGGATTCAATTATTCTTGAAAATATATGTTATTAAGATTTTTTCTTTTCCTGCCCTGACGATGCCTAAATTGGCAGATCGTTGACTGGTTGGTATTTACTGGTATTTGAGATGCTTAAGATTTTGTTTTCGGAATTATTCAATTATATCCCAACTATTTTTGTCTATTTTTTTAAATGGTTGCTTTGTTTAGATAATTTTTTTATTTACGTAATTTACGAGTATACTTATTTATAGCATTGATTATAACTGAACCCATAATTACTTAATAACATTACAAACTAGATTTGATATTTACAAAAATCACATCTAGTCAATGTAACTTGTTGCAGCTGTAAGTAAATATCAATTAATGAGTTTATAAAAACTTTCTATGTGCTGTACATTACTGCCCTACTGAGCTTTTTTAATCACGTTCGTCACACACGGGGCCCCCATAAAGCCAGGTATGAATGTTGTGGCGACGAATGTGTTAAATCGATATCTAATATAGTATTATGTTATCGCCACCACGTTTAAGTAACATATGTGAAAACTCGCATTTTTCGAATTTCTTAGTTTCATAAATTTACTAAAAGCATAATGTCAAAATAAAATATTATAGAGACAAATATAAGCCTCAAAGAAGTAAAAAGGACCAGAAGTAAATAATGTAATCGCAGTGGGGAAGTTGAAAGCAAAATGTAAAGTTCTCTGAAAAGTAATTCACATTCGTTCCTTTTAAATGTGGTGGTGACGTTGTGTTAACTTTTTTAACTTATAAAATCATATGCTTATAGATAATTTGAAGATTTCGGAAATTCGGCCGACTTCCTTTATAACAATTTGTAACGAATCGGCCGGTTCTCCAAGTGAACAACCGGTTGTGATGATAATACTTAACCATTATTAATTATTAATTTATTAATAATTATTAATTTTTACCAATTATTAATTTTTTTTAGAAATATTTCTATTAAATATAAGAATCAAATAGCACATGAGCAGCAAGCCATTTTCTATAAAATAAGTAGTTCGCAGTTATAAACTAAAATGAGATTTTAAATGAAAGTTTTAATGAACTCTTAAGCTCGTTTAAATAATACTTTCACGGAGTAAAATATGGAACAAGTAAGGAAAGATTTTAATGAAAGATGAATCCGTAGTTTTCAAAATGGCTACAAATGATCATAAGGAACGAGTATTTTAGTATTAATAATGTTTCTATTCTATCCTATTTAAACTTTCTAAACGATATCTCACATAGATCCCAGCTAATATCTTTTTTTGACGATATTGACTTTAAGCATTTAAAAAAAAAAATCGAATTATTGTATTACCTCATTAGTTATAAGCATTGCGCAATTCTGAACTTTTATAATTGTCAAATTAAATGACCAGAGGCACGAAGCGGATACCAAGTGTCGTAAATGTACTAATAGACAGGAAGCCTCGAAGAGTAAAAAGTAAAAAGCACATATAGAACTTATAGCTTTTCTTCCGTCTGGGAATTGCGAGGTTGATGTTCCAGTAAAACACTAGCTATAGAGAAAACACTGGGCCATCCATCGGCCAGGAAAGCGTTAAAAACTTCGGCCAATAACGGCCTCTATCTATTTATTAAATACACAACAGTATCGGGGCTATTACTGGACACTTTACTATCAATATTAAATATTGGAAGAGTTATGGGAGATATGAGCTGGCTTATGGTGCAGTGTTGGATAAGAACGATTAGGGAACGGGTTGGGGTCACGCTACTTACTAATTATAACTTTAATTTGCTAATTCCAGAATATATAGATAAGTTGTTTCTATATTACCCTCTTTGAATGAAAGAAGTACATGGCGATGTCGGAGCAGGAAGGATCTGGGTGGGCATTTTAAAGACGGTGTGTTTGGGTGATCATTTTTTATTAAAATTTATATATATATATATATATATATATATATATATATATATATATATATATATATATATATATATATGTATGTGCACATATGAAGTTGGAAATTTTAGGAAAAGAGGGGAAGAGAGAAGGGACATGTTTGGCAACCTTTGCCTCAGCTAGAAACTACTGACAGTATGAATGAAATTTTGGACATGCCTGGTCAAGAACTATGTTTTATAATGAAGCAAAACTTCATAATTATTCGTCGTAGCAACATACTGTTTAACAACAACATAATTATTTATAAGTTAATGTCTCTGACTATGAATTGCGGAATTCGATTTCATGAATATTTTCTACTAAGGATATAGACCCTTAGTAGAAAATGTTCGTAGTACATAGTACGCCACTAGATCAACTGAGCCTCAATTTGAAAACTTAGTAACTGCGTAAATTAAGAAGAAGGGATTCGGTCGAAATGAGCTCTGACTCAATCCCAATCAGAGGTATAAGTGCATGGATTCAATTTTATATTGCATACCATTTGGTATGGTATAAATGGTACATTTTTTTTTACCATACCCTGCAGCTATTTATAAAAAAACATTTTGCCCTTCCACATGACTTGCCTATGGTTCTTATTAAAATATAAGAAATTGCCCCTAAATACGAGGAGAATACATAAAACACAATAAACATCACGATTTTCAATAATTTTCATTTACCAACAAAATATGATATCCATGATGGTAAAAAAAAAAGTTAAAGATAGCATAAATAATGAACATAAAGTGTATTTTTTACTATGTTCTTCCACTCAACATATACCATTTTTAGACTAAGCTATTCCTAAAAGCAATGCTTGGATAGGGTTAAATCGGATTACAATACAAGATCCGAACGGATCGAACAGATCTTTCCAAAATAGAAACACTAGATTGATACCCTATTAGGATCAGTAAACAGCATTGAGTCAATAAGTAAAGGCAGTGTTTGTGTGTGTGTGAGGAAGAGTGGCGTGGAATAAGCTGAGGTGACAGTGGGACCAAACCATACGATACAAACCACGCGGTACACTTGCTTTCTGTCAGGGCCAAATGCCCATTATTGTTTATGTCCACATTCCATAGGTTCACTCTCGGATCTGTCATTTTGCACCGGGTATTTATTTGAAATTCCCCTCTGAAAAGTTTAAGATTATCATTCCCAAAACATTTAAAACCATAATTATTTCTATTTCTACACTTCTTAAATAAGAAGGAAATCGAACATAATAATTGCATACAAGAGAAATAATTTAATTTAAGAGAACACGTCCATCAAAGAAGCAATTGGGAAAACGAATCAGAAAATAGTAGACAGAACAGCGATAACCATGGCCTAGTTCTAACCTTAAGGAGCTATTGACAGTAACAAAAGTACATCTCTTGCCTGAAGATGATCCCTTATTCAGCTTCTTTTTAGCTTTAAAGAAGTGATGGCCCTTTTTTTAGTCCTATGACCGAGTTGAGAACATGACAATGTTTTTTCCTCCATTCCGCATTTCCTCTTCAAATAAAAACATTGCTTTATAAGTCTTTTTTTTTATAAGCTTTCTTTATTTTGCAAAAAGTGAACTAATTAAGGCGATTTATAAAATTATTAAATTTTGTTTGTACTTTTTTTACATCGCACCCGTCGTAAAACAAAGTACAACTCAAAAATTGAAAATTTTATGAAATCATTAACGTTTTTGATCTAAAATTTTGTATACCTCTCCTATATAACACTGGATTTTCGTAATACTTGGGTAATGGGGAGGAGAGGGAGGAAAACTAGAGCAATCCTTATATTTTAAGTAGAAAATAGACTATTTCCTTAATTGAATACTGTTACGAATTCGATACAAATGTTCGATTTTTTTGAGTTGTACCTTAATTCTACAAAGGGTGAGATATAATCCCCGCACCTGTTTATTATTTATTGATTTAAAATAAAAATTAATTTGCTGAACATGAGCGAATCAAAAAAGGCAAGCTCCCAATGAGTAATACTTCAACGCTACGGTCGAATTGAAGATCATTTTTTTTTTTTTTTTTTTATATTATATATATTATATAATATATTATATTATTATATATTATATTAGGTATCTGAAACATTGCATATGATAATTATTTTATCATGTGAAACATAGAATTGATTGTAAAGAAAGGAGTAAGAGAAAATTGATGAATATGATGTTTTCTCAATTATTTCTGAATCAACTACCGCAGCGCTTACCCGTACCTCCTTAATCACCGATAGTATACAATGTTTCAATAAATTAAAGAAATAGTGAAATATGTAAATTATTATTTATTTTGTTAATTAAAACATCTTTAATTTTAATAATATATACATATATGTATCTATGTATGTATGTATGTATAGAGAGAGAGAGAGAGGAGAGAGAGAGAGTGAGAGAGAGAGAGAGAGAGAGTGAGAGAGAAAGGGAGGTAGGGAGGGAGGGAGAGAGGAAGGGAGGGTGGGAGGGAGGGTGGGAGGGAGGGAGAGAGGGAGGGAGAGAGAGAGAGAGAGATAGTAATTAAAAGAAGGAAAACATTAGGCTTCAAGTTTTTTTTTTAAAGTCCTGAGTTATCATATTAGAAATAAAAACTACTATCTCAGAAAAATATGGCTATCACATATCAAAAGTTTTGTTTTTTCTCCCTCTATTAAGAACTTTCCCCTCATTGAGTACATTGCACATTTATTCAGTAATTTCAGACATCCACAAGACGTCTTAAATTAAAATTGTTCACCTGAAATTTCAGCGAACACACTAGGAAAGTTGGAAGGAGTTCCAGCAACTCTTCGCCATTTCTTAAAATTAAATAGTGATTTGTAACTGAAAGCCAAATATTATGTTTCACGTTTTTGTTTTAAGTACTTGGTAGGACACTAAATCCGTTATATTTTCGACCATATGGTAAATAATTATTTAATTTAAATTTGCATAACCTTATAATCTAAATGGAGAGCGGTGAGATTACATTGAACACTATCATCTGATAAGGGCAAGGCTTATAAGGAACGTCAACTCAACGCGATCGCTAAGAAGCAGCCTTCGTAACTACCAGAGCTGCGTTTGCAAATTGTATTTGCCGTCAAGGGACAGGTGAGTCTGGGAATTCCATTGTTTTCCACTAGTTGCCTAACTAAATATTAATAATTATTTCCAAAGAAACTGGGTAGGTGTTTTACCAAAAAAACGCAAACGAGCGTTGATGGTTAATATTTTCAGGAAAACTGTCTTGAAATAACCCAAAACAAGTTGTTTTTTTTGGTATCGAAATGAAAGGTCTGTTCTATTAATGAATACAGATTATAGTAATTTAACAATAACTAAATCATGCTAGACATATGCCTATACAATAAATATGTAGAGTGGGTTCATGTCATATGCCAGTTATGTTCGCCAAAGTCTAAAAAAAGAGCCTTATAGGTGCTTACATCTTATCTATGAATACATTTTAGAATAAATTATTGAACTGTGCATACCGTCATATGGGATTGCTTTGAGACAGATGGGGTAACTTTGTGAATAAAAAACTTCTTTTCATATTTTTAAATTTCTCTTCAAAAACTAGCAAAAAAATTGATACATTGTAGGTAGAATATGAGCCTCAAGAGTTGCTGAATATAAAATGACCTTATCATTGGTGGTGGTCCTCCGTCAAATGAAGCGGATAACCTCATTTAAATTTATAACTTCTACAGTTTATCAAATGCTCCATAAAATTTGTTATGATATGTCAAGTACTATTTATTACCTTGTTGCCATATAAGTATTTTTTTGTTGTCTTATAACTATCTGAAATCATAATGCCGCATTTTTTGTCTTGAATTTTTTTTTTCAAGTGAGAAATGAATAAAAACGTTAAAAAACAACAAAATTAATGGTAACTCCACAGAGTTAAAATCATGAATTTGATGCTTGTCACAACAAGCATCAAACTCATGATTCGCTTATCTGTTATTCCTTTTCAAAAGCAATGGCCAGCATCACCACCAAGAAAAATGTACAGAGCAGCGAAAACGAAAACAACCCAGATGGAGAGGTAAACAGTTGGTGATGGCAATATTACTCCTCGAGCTTCCTCACCTCAGCTTCTTTTGCACAATCCATACCCTGGAACAAGTTCTTCTAAAAAAGTATTCTAAAGAACTATTCCTGAATAAGATAAAACCAGCGACAACTCTCGCTTTTCCATGACTTGTGAAGAATCACAAAGGTACCAGTTTCCAATGATTTCGATTTCATTGTAGTTATGTTTTCTTTTAGCAGATTAAAGATACAGTACGGAAAAGTCAAAACCCAGCCAGCCTCCTTAATAAGGCACTCTGGCATCATCAATGTAGGAAAGTTTGCAACACATGAAAACTATACACAAGATCGAATAGCTATAATTTATGGGTGGGGAAAAATGTGGAAGAAATAGTTTTACCAAAGAATTTATGATCCACTGAATCCATTGGAAAATCCATATTGAATATTTTCTGATTTAGTTAGCGATAACAAAAAAACAACAACATAATATCTAAGTTTATGATTAATAATTTTCCAATTTTTTTTTCATATAGAGGTAATCGAATTTCCAAGTTAGTTGTTTAATTAATACATTATAAGATTGTACATAATATCCAAGTACTATTTATTAACATGATACAGCAGAATCCAGAATTACTCTTGCCGACATGCCAGATTCTTCTTTCACCGTCAGCCAGCTCCTGTTTTCGGGGATTATGCTTTTCCCGATGTCTTTTGTAGTTATGTTTACTGCCTACGTGATGCAATGCCTAGTCGAGAAGCTGATTGATTGGTAAATCTGATACAATTTATTTATTAACTATTTACAAACTAATACCTAGCAAAAATAAATGTAAAACGTTATCGCCTAAGTACTTCTAAATCGCATAAATTAATAACATATATATATATATATATATATAATAATATATATATATATATATATATATATATATAATCATTTCAATGTCTGTGTACTTTTTAACTGGACCCAAAGCTCGCTTGACAGACAACAAATAATGATAAGAACGACCTTGGGATTGATGGATAATTAATTCTGCTAATCGACGATGGACACTAACTGTAAAAATAATTGGTTAGGATATGACGCTTGAGCGAAAGAGACTAACCGACAAAAAACGCAGTACCGTATAAAAAACTTCAAATTCATCTTCACATAAATGTAATTCTTACACAGTGCAGAAATAGTTCCAAGAAAAATTTGAATTACCATTCCAGAATTCTAAATGGTATACAGATGGATCAAATTATCATTAATTATACATTAAAAGTAAATTTCAAAAATAAAAGAAATATTATAATAAGGCTGTTTTCCGAAAATGTCAAAACCAACACCTCAATGGTCTATTCTTAAAGTTAATTAATTATCTGTCAATTTTTTGGCAAATTAAGGCATAATTTTTTTATTTCATTATTTTGTAAACTATAAACAAACAATTAATACTGTTTATGGCTATTAATATTTTTATTTATTATTTATTTTGATTTTATTAAATTTATTATTGGTTAGTTTTATTTGTGATTATTATTATTTTAATTTGTTTTAGTTCTACGTTATAATGCTCTACTTATAACAACATCTTAATATGTTTCATAACAATGTCAAATAAAAAAAAATTTTTATTTATTGTTTTGAATTTGTTTTTTAGGATTAGCAACCATCAATTCTAAGCGATTCCAATTTTATTTAAAAAGTAGGTATGCATGTATGAAGTTTTAAAAAAAATAATTTTCTAAATTTTATTAATGGTGTTGATTACAGGTTTGATGGACTGCCGACTTCGATATGAACTGATCAGGATAAAATAAAGAAATACTTGGAAATAACAGAAGAACAAAAGTATTTCGTTAAATTTTAATCCCATAAGACGTTCTAATACAACGATATAATTACTTATCAAAGATGTTAAATGATCTAGTGTTTTGGATGTAAAAATGGTCTAATAATTGTATTTTTTGAGATTGGCGGAAATGACATCGGGTTTATAATTTCAACTTACTTAGTCATCTTTCAAGTTTATTAAAGTTTTCAGTTTTTTTTTCTTTCTTTCTTTAATTTTATTAATTCGGCTCATATATTCATAGTAATATGATTAACTATTATTTTTGTAAAACTGGACTTATCCAGAGATGGATAAACCCTATAGATGGTCTCGGAACCTTTTGAGGAACTGTCATTACTCCAATGACAACAATGGCAGCACTCCACTGCCAATCGGTAGTTTCTTCAAAAGATAATATTCATGTCATATATTAACCAAGCAACACTTGCTGGTTATTAAATAAATTTTAAAAAAAATGTACATAATGAGCATAGTAAATGAATACAAATCAATATACATAGGGTCTATTAATATATACTTTAGGGGGTATTGATTAATATATCAATATACTTCAGAGGAGCGGGGTAGCTCAGTGTTAAGGCTCCTAAGGGGTTCGAGTACTGATCCCAAGACCTTTCAAGGGTTGTAGTGGTTTAGGTTATTATTATTATTATTTTTTATTTTATTTTTCTACTTTAGTTTTATACATTAGATCTCAGTGTCTTTTCCTCCATTTTCGTAAATATTTCCGATAATATCCCTCTCACATTGTTTATGATCTATCAACAAATACACTTAGTCTTTTCAAAATCAGTCAAGATGCAGAAAATCGACAGTATACCTGCAAAACCTCATAACTTCCTACTTATTTCAGTATCACATAAGTTTTGCAAGTATACAGTCGAAATATTACTTACTATACGAGTATACCGTACATGATAATATTATTAGAAACTAGAATATGACCCATATTGTTTACGAATGAAAATTCATAAATAATATGAGTCATAAATGGAACAGTTCTAGTGGACGACAAAAACGTAAAGAGTAGGATTTTGAATCTGGTTATGAGAATTTGGATTTTGATGGAGTTCAGTTAAGGGAATTACGTAGGCCAGAACTCTGATTTAATATTAGTAAATATTTTATAAAATATTAATTCCCTTAAAATCAGATTTCAATATTGTTTATTACAATCATTAACTGTATGATTAATGAAACTTTAATTAATTTATCTATTTATAATAGATAAATTATTTATTTATAATACCGACAGTAATTATCCGTTTATAAGACTAACTTACTAATATTCGATTGGTACAAAAAGATAAGATTGTTATTTTC
This sequence comes from Rhaphigaster nebulosa, assembly GCA_948150685.1. Taxonomy (NCBI): domain Eukaryota; kingdom Metazoa; phylum Arthropoda; class Insecta; order Hemiptera; family Pentatomidae; genus Rhaphigaster; species Rhaphigaster nebulosa. The sequence goes on along the minus strand of OX411309.1, from coordinate 113,356,985 downwards.
ATAAAGATTAAATATGAAAGACAAAATGTTAATTACAGTAATATGAATGTTATGAATATATTCGTGCTGTACACATCCGGCAGACAGCCATTCCTCACAGTCCTTGATGAAGGAGCGGGCATAATAAAAGAAAGGTCCGAGTTTGACTGAGACAAATGTTGGGTCCTAATTGTCCCAACGTCACTCATTCATCGCGGGTACCACTGAATGAACCCAGGTCGTGGGAAGGTCTCCCCTCGAATCTCGGCTGTTGCCCGCTAACTGCAGTTCATGCCGCAAACATGCATAGGCAATTTCCTTTTTCATAAAAAGGATGTTCTATACTTCGTTTTAAACATTTTTTCCATAGATAAAAACAATATAACGCTTATTTTGGGGTATTCCATATAATATATAATATCTGATGTGGATAACACATGACTTCCTTGTACGCCTATTAAATTATAAATCCGTGGCTCAAAAAGTGATACTGAATTTGGCTACTAGTTTCCGAAGATTGACAATCGGCGTCCCGAGATCCATCTATTGACACACACACACAAAAACACACTTGTTACTGGAGGTCTCATTCCGTTATTATATGTCGTTTTCCTTCAGTAGGTAACTAGTTTCCAAGATATTTCTTCATTTTCCATACAACAATAAAACTGTCAATATCACTGGATAAAGCATTAAAAATCGACAGGTTTGACATTTTAAGCGGAAAAACCCACTTAACTAATATCTTATTCTCGTACTGCAGACTTGTTGATCTCACAAATGGGGAGGAAAACTAGTATTTTACACTCAATTTTAACCTTAAAACAAGTAATAAAAATGTTTAATTGGATTGGAAACCAAATAGTGTTTTTAACCTTTATTACCGAAACATATGATTTCTCTTTTAATTTAAATATATTTTTTGATGTAAGCTTATTACGACCTTCAAGAAAAGTACCCCTTTCGGCTCACAAGTTTCAACCAAAATCTAGTAAATACATTTATATCGATATAAAAGTCTATTTACCAAATTTGAGATGTTTTACATTATATTTTAATATAATTTTTGATGAAAGTCTAATATGACCTTCAAGTAAAGTACAGCTTCCGGTTTTCCAATTTAGACCAAAACCTAGTATGTTATTTAAATCAATATATAAATTATAAATACTAAATTTGAGAAGTTTTGCATAGTATTTTAATATAATTTTTGATGGAAATCAATTATGAACTTTAAGTAAAGTACCACTTCCGGTGATCAAGCAGTGACCAAAATGGGAGGTTAACAATCCTAAATACAAAATTTCAACTTTCTAACTATTTAAGGCGAACTGTTTTTGAGTTATGCGAGATACGAACGTACGTACGAACAGAGACTACGACAAAACTAGTTAAAATGGATTCAGAGATGTTCAAAATGGATATTTCCGTTGAAATCTGAAAACCAAAAATTTTTGCGATTACAATACTTCCTTTACTTAGTACAAAGAAGTATTAAGAATTGGTTAGAACGAATGAAAACTGCCAGGTAAAGGCAATAAGCGAGTAGGTATCTGCGTCACCAGAAATTGGTTAATAATGAGATTGTTATTAATCGTATCTCTGATAAATATCTTATTAACAGTAATTCTGATAAAACGGACTTCATTGTTTTTCCAAGCATATTTCTACCGAATCATAATGTGGCCTATTAGGTTGTTATGAAATTTCTTGAGAATAAAACTACCTTATTTCAAAAATCAACAAAAGATAATCATTTTTAAGTTACACCTCAGATTATACACCAATTTTTCTGTCAGCAGTTTATGAGTCTTGGCCAAAGAATAGCATTTTAATGCCCCATGGTTTCTTATGAGTAAAATCCATCCTTTAAAATGTGCTATTGAACTGATGCTGTTGTCATTGCTTTGAAGTCAAGAGAAGCCAAAACGCAGCTGTATAGCGATGCAAAACCGTTTCACTTTTCACTGCATACATATATTCCCGCCAAAACAGTTAATCTTCATTCTCTGTTACATCTTATATTACCGCCAAATTTTTCTCGGGATATTCCGGTAGCAATATAAATTAGCGGAAGTTGAGATTTAAATATCGATTAGACAATGTGAAAAAATCGATTTTTTGTTTTTATTATTCTTCGATATTATTTCGGTTGATACAGCCTGTAATAAAGTTACGAATATGTTACGGCATTAGAAAGTGCTGAAATCGCATTTGCATTTTTACGAAAAACGTCTGAAAGTTTGAAGCTTCCGTGTTAAAGTAACAAATATGCTTGTTATTATAAAGGAAAAACAATAAATGCGTATGAAAATTATGAGATAAAAGAAAAATAACACCAATTAAATAATCGAAATCAGCCATTATAGAAAGAAGAATGTAGCAGTTTTTTTGCTCTTCTGAAAAGTAGCAATTTTCACATTCTAAGTTTACCATGAGAACGACGATATGCATAATGTAGTCCCTATCCAAAGTCTGCAAACAAACGGTATTTAATAATGCATTACATATATAACCAGCCTCGCTTTTCATCCCATGGTGATTGTGGAATGAATGAATAAAAGGGTTTCAACTCAAAATTATGCTGGTCCTATAAATTATGTCCTTCTAAATTGGAAAAATGGTTTAGGTACTACCGAACAGGTTTGATTCGACCACTGTATAAGGAATAAGGTTTTTATTTTATTTATTCGGAAATTTCCAAGGATACGCCAAGAATGTCTACGAAACGATCAAATTAGACCACCCGGAATCGCTCAGACCTGCCAAAATCACTGGAATAACAAACGATGGGCCATTTGGGATGAAAAGCGAGGCTGGAAAGGCCTGCGTGAGATTTACATTGGCAGTCCTCCAGGCGGACGGCAGGCTGCTCATGACGTTACTGTTAGAAATCTAACGATGGTGGTAGGAGTCGTTAGCCAAGTCGAAATACTATCTTTTAATTCACCTCTTCACTTCCCCAAAGAATGGGGGATGGGAGCTTCTGAAAGAATGTTCACAGTCATTATAGAGTCCAGAATTCAAAATATAATTATAGATCTGTCCAAACAAACATAGAAAAACATGACTATCAATACATACATATTCATCAGCAACCTGTAAAGTATTGATGTCCCTTAACTATAATTATATAGGGACAACCAAGTCGGATCCATCAAGAATTGTAAAGCCTTTGGTATACAGTTCAGGTTTCGGAAAAACGGAGATCAAATTTGGATATTATTGGAATATATAACATAAATTAATATAATAAATTGGAAACAATTCCAGTCTACCTTGTTAAAAAAAAAGTCGTAAACTTAAACAAAATCGCCTATTTAAATTGTTTACTTGGAAATAGGCGGTGTTCAACACGTGCAAAGAATTTCTTGCATTTACAGACTGGTTCTAAATTGATAATAAACAGTCTAAACGATGAAAAATATATTAATTCTAATACGATCAAAGTTAATTTATAGAAGCAATATATTTTCTACTATTATTGAGACAAAAGCAGCTCCCAGAGAACTCGAAAGTAGGAGCTCATAGCTCGTTAAGTTGCTCACCATGAAATTGCAGCAGTTGTCTAATGTTTAGTGTAATGCTAGGGATAGATCATAAACAAAAATGTAACAAGGCAGGTAAAAGAAGCAGGGCATCAGAGACGCTAGAACGACCATAACAGGTAGCTCTATTATAGTTCTAGTTAAAGGGGGGATTTCTGGCGTATATTTGGGGCAGGTAGGGCGTAAGTTGCAATACTTATAGCTTTCCAAAAAGGGATCAGCAAAGGGCTACTTGGAAACATGATAATTAGAACTAAAAGCTTTCAGAAGAGCCGTTACAATGAGAATAAACAGTACATTAGTACTTACTACTCCAATGACATAATGCTTATATTATACATCTGTTATACTACGGCCAGTAATACAGAGTTGGACACAAGAATGAAAGTAAGACTTATTGAAATGAGCAAACAATTATCAGCTTTTCTTGAAAAATTGACGATTAATCATAAACACATAGCGGATTTTTATAAAATGGTGTATTTATGGTCACAGAGAATAAGTTGGTGAGTCGTAAAATGGTCCTTCTGAGGCTTGGGAGATGATCACAATACACCTAATTCAGGAGGAACATTTTTCGACTTACCAACTTATTCTCCGTGACCATGTATATTTAGATAATCTCTTTTTCTATTCTTTTTTTTTTTTTGTTAATAGTTTGCCGTATCGATAATCATGGAGAAGATGCTCCGTGTGGCGATTTGAACTTGTTTTCGACATACAGTACTCATAAGTCCTGATGTAGGCCTGCAATGTGAGGCGAAACGTTGGCATGCAATAAATAGTTGTTACTGTTTTTTTGGAGTTTTTCTTGACCGCCACCTAGATCATCTCATTTTTTTTTTTTTTTTCAAGCAGCTATCCAAAGATCTATCCGACTATTTATATAATATTTATTTTGATTAAATTTTTTTAAATTAAATATTACATGCCTATTTAGAAAAAAACAAACAAAAGGACACCGTTAAAACAGACTTATAATTTACACTATATAAGAGTTGTTTTTTTCCATTCAAAATGAATAGGCAAAACAAATATATATATATATATATATATATATATATATATATATATATATATATATATATATATATATATATATATATTATTGATTATGCATACAATGATGCATAGTTAATTTAAAATGGACCGTTTTTTGTTCGTTAACAATTTTACATATAAAAAAAGTTATATTTTCTTCTTTTGGTTTTTTTTATGGGCCTATTACTACATAGGCATGCACTACTTACAGAGGAATATAACTAGAAAATCCAGAATTGAAATAATTAGAAAAGAAAGTATTAGAGAATTGATTAAGATGGATATCCCCTTCGCCATAAAAGGAAAAAGGCTAAGCGTGTACATCATAAAAGAATAATGATATACTTGTAAGACTCCCTTAGATAATTATGGAACTGGAAGCGGAATGGAGAAGGAAGAAAGGAAAAAAGTAGAATAAGATGGACAGATGAATTTGAAGAAAGCTTAGTGGGGCACGGTATCATGGAAAAGGAAGTTAAAAAGGAATGGAAAAAAAATTGTAAATATAAAAAAGATATTTCGGTTGGGAAAACAGTTCTCTAAAATACCAAGACCAACATCGGGGCGCATGCATGCATCAGCTCAATAATCTATATAAGCAAATTTTTATTTGAGCTTGGCTAGCATATTTTTCTAATGCAAATAAATCGACAATAATCAGCAAAATTAGATTTTACACCATTGTAATGAATCAATACTAGTCATGGTTGACCACAATAAACTCATCACAATCATCAGATGTTCCTAAACAGCTGAGTTAATAAAATATTGAAAAGAATAAAATAAATAGGAGAGCGGAGATCATTAATAAGAACGGATAAACATGCCATCGAAGGATCTATTTTATAAGTACCAATCGACAGGAGAAACAACCCATTGGATAGATAGTACACAAAATAAGCATAAAGATGGATTTACAATTTTATATAATATATAAATACGTACCAGGTAATGCAACAACGCCATATGAATTTTCTAAATTCTATATTGACAAAGCTATTATCCCTAGTTACGCAGGCATTAATGGAACGTTGTCAACCTTGGGTAAAGTTGCCATTTAAATACTTAACTTGAAATGTTGAGTAGAGAAATCTGTAATTAAAGCTTAATAACAGAAAACGATTAGATAATGGTTCCTGGTTATTTTTCATAAGCAATTCAACAGATAGGTAGTAGGTATATTTGCATTAACATAATTTGAGATAGACATAGATTTAATGTTTGTTTTTTTTTAATCAAGAGTTCTGAAGGAAATAAGTAATTATAACAAACTTATAATAGGTATCAATAATATGATTTTTCCAATGACTTTCTCGCCGATTCAGGTAAAACTACAAATTCAGCAATACCTTCCTAACTTAGTCACCTCTTTAGGCGGCAAGGCAAGTAACAAGTATGCAAGAAAATGTAGGTGAATGAAGTAACCAAGTCGTAGAATAACAGAGATAAAAAGAATTTTCAATACAAACAAATAAAAAAAACTGTAATTTTTGATGAATGGTTTTTGTAATCAACCCTTCAATTATTTATCTTTTATTAAATATTTATTAAACATACATTTTTAGAAGAAATTTGTTTAACTTCATTGGTTAATTCACACCTGTGATTAAATTGAAAAGGTTCCACAACCAACGAATGACAGGAATGATAAAATATGGAATGATCAGGTCATGAGGTAAACAGTTTGTACCCAGTGGAACATTCTCCTACCATGAATGGATTTAGTAAATTTAATTGGCCTGTATCTCACATTCTGTCCCTTTAAGAGGGCTTAATATAGGATCGACCATAACCTGCACAACATGGAGAAACAATGAGGCAAGTGTAATTTTTTCTTAAATGAGGTAATGTAAAAAAAAATAAAAAAATACCATTAATGGTGATCTCGATAATTTAACGTGGGATTAAATATTACCCATAGATCCATGAGTTGAATTTGAGCTAGTGGAAATAATGGTAGTGGGCTGTATGACAGATATATATTTGAAACCAAAAAAAAAAAGAGAACAAACTAAACTTTGACATAAATTATTATCTAATTATAGGAAACTGATATACAAAAAAGGAAGAAAACGTAAACTTAAACAAAATTGGATGTATTTTTCCATAAATTATGATGAAAGAAAAAGAAAACTTAGTTTGTGTCTTTGTCTTGCCATCGCACCTCTCCTCCATTTCTCAGCTTGGTTGTAGGTGAGCTTTTCTGCTCACTCATTCTTGTGGTGAAACCCAGCACAAAATGTCTTGGGTGGGGTACCCCTGAAAATTGTCCTGCTTTAATTCACACTTTGGAGGCTCTACAGGTATTTTTTGGTCTACAAAATGGTGGTTAGAAAATGTGTTCTACCTAGGTGCTATAAAAACAAATTTTTTTTTTTATGATCTCTTAAACAATGGTAAAATATAAGGGCCATTCTTACAGAAGCGAGAACTTTTAAACTGGATATTTAGAAAAAATAATTTTTGTGATGTTATACTATTTCTTCAACTATCCAAAGCAAGCAATCTTACTCGGAGAGCACCAATACATTTCAGACTTGAAATACACCTGACCAAAAATTGAAGTATCCAGCGTAGAGATGTTTTGATGTTGAAGAATAAATGTATTAAATGTGCCTAAACAGCAGTAGGCTGTTCTAATTCTACAGAGACACTATATTGTAGATTGAGTGTTACATATTTGTTTTTTCTTTAATTCGCTACAGCTTTTTTTTCCTTTTGTAAATTTTGAGAATAATACCAACATAATGAAAATAGTCAATAACTATTATTTATCCAATAAAAATTTAGGTTAGATTAGGAGTAACTATGTACAAACTACTTGCCAATCGTTAATTATCACTAACTCGAAGTTATTTCAGTTTTTCAGAATATGATACTCATATTATATAAAAAAAATTAAAAAACTTCTGACCGACCGCGTGCCAATCCCGAATTCCCAGCCAGCGTGCCTTGTGTTGGGCACCCCTAATTTTGATCATCCGAGCATTGATACATGCGAAGGAAAAAAAAGAAAGTTTTGGACATATTTCAAACGAATTGTTTTCATAAAACCATCTAATTGCGAGAAAAGCGAAGAGATTTACATTTAAAACTTTGTTTTTTGGATGATTACTTTCCGAGTTACATTCAACGCTGTAATTGAGTTGAACCATAATCATGAGCTTATTATCGGCTTGGCATATATCTGCGAGTCAAAGTGGTCTCAGCTAGTACACGAAGAGACTAATGTCGCCCAGCGACCCAGACTATGTAAATGTATGTAAATGACTCAAATCATCGGACCCCACGGCTTTTGCCACTTGGTGGGTCTCGTTTTCTTCTTCTTATCCCCGTTATGTAAGAGGGAGGGAACCATTTGAATTGACAAGGATCTGCAATTGAAACGGGATAGTCCAATTGTGAAAACCGCTAATCCAAGGCAGATAAAGAGAAGAAGATGTGTGACATAAAAAAAATAGTAACCACAAACCGTTTGGTTCATATTTTTATATAATCACGATATCTTAGTTACTAATGAAACGAGCATAAAAGAAAGCAGGTAAGATGAATCACTATCATAGGCACGGATTCAAACACTGAGGAACTATAGATATTTTTTAACGAGTTGGGTATATTATTTCTAATGTGTTATTTTAAGCATTGCGAAGTTGAATGAGTAGTTACCGGAATGATGAAGTGCTATTCCCTCTCTTGAAAACCGAAACAAAGGTTCCTAAGAAGACTTATTCCTAAGAACAACAAATTCAAACCAAGATCAACTAGTCTATTTCAATTCGTGGGTATTGAGATGGTAGAAAATCACTGAAATGTTTAATCTGTTCATTGCAGACAAAATCAATAGACAGCCTCATGGCTTTGACTTTAATAATGAAAATGATATGTTCTAAAATGTAATCACTGTTGTGTGTTATTGGTTCAATAACCACTATTTCTAAACGGACCTGTAAATACAGATGCACTGATATATGCATACAATTTTTTAAAAACAGATAACTAATCTAGAAGGGAAGGGAAAGATTCAACAAGGAGTTGCGTTTCTAGTAAACACCAAAGTAAACAAATGATTATAATAATAATATATTTAATATTAAAATAACGCTTATTGACAAGAGTAAAGAAAATCATCGATCATCGTGGTAACGTACAGAAAACAGTATGCGAAAAGAAAAGGAAATATTAAGAGCTGAAATGAGGAATTGAAACATTTATACCGGCTGATAGAAATAAAAGTATTTCTTCTTTACTTTACACCTATAATATACCAACAGTAGTTTCTAGCAATGGCCTAATTCCACAAGAAACACTTGAGCCATTGAATATCCTTGAATTTAACAAGGGATTTCGAGAAATACAAAAAGCGGAACCGCAAGTATAGTGAGGAAATTTTTTTAATATTGCAAGAATTATCTATATATTATCTAATATATAGAATTAGCTAACCCTTGACCTTGCTTTGGATAGGCCATTTATCCGGCATCAAAAGTGCCGAGAAGAAATATACAAAAATAAAATAAAAAATAAATAAATTGAAGATAAAAAAACACTGTTCTGAATGTTTCTGAAACTTAATTCATTCGAACTGAATAGTCATTCAAAGTAACATTTATGATCATAGATTATTTATAAATAACAATCTAAGATCATAAATCATATTATATTTTAGCGGTAACAGAAATGAATTGCATCAAACTTAGATACATTCATTGAAAAGGCACCGAAGAAACGGCCCAAGGTATTCAGACGCAAAGCCCATTAATTTCAGTTATTGAAGGAGCTTGACCCAGCTCAAAGGAGCTGTCTCAGTGGCTGAATGACGATTACCTGCAAAGTTCGTCGAACTCCAACTTCCAGCAATAACAACACTTCTCCACTTCTTCTAATTCCTCCCATCAGAGTCGAAACGGCGGGAAGAACATAAAATAAGAAGATGGGTGCTTGAGGGACTTGATGGAGCAATAACCTTGTTCCAACTCCTGATGGTATCGGTGGCCTCTGAAGGTAGCTGGGATTGGGATTCACTCGGCAATAAAGCAACTTCCTTCCATAGATTAAGACTTTAACAGCTGTTGCGTAACTTTTAAATGGGGTTTTATTATACCAAGATGGCCATGTTGTGCAAGATCACTTTGAGTTGAACACCTTTATCGAACGGTGCACTCCGGGCTTCCTCATCAAACACTAACGACGTCCGATATCAAAGCAGAGTAGAACTTCAAAGGTGATGGAACTATTCTATTCCAAAGCAGGAACTATTTTTAACAGAAACCATATTTGAATATCCACAAAAACAACAAAAAAATCTATTTCAGGTTTCTTATTGTCTATTTAGGGGTAAAAGCTAATTGAGTTGTGAATTTCGAAAAGGGATCATCTCCGAAAATTAAATTTTTTTCAGTAGATACAAAAACCTAGAAGAATGAGACAAGCAACAATTTTAGAAGTTTTTTTTTTTTTCTCTTTACTGGTTAATTCACAACTGTCAATGATTACTGACAACCAGCGAATGTTCTTACATAAACAAATTTACAATTAAAAGGGTATGACAGGCATGAGGATGAGAAGTTAATGAGTATTTTGTACAAAACGCTACCTGCTCTCTCTCTTTATTACAGGGCTTCAAAATAACTGTGCACTTTTATTTTGAAAAAGTTCTAGCTCTAAATTAAACTATTTCTTAGGAACTTTTTTGAAACAGTTTATACAAGAATGTTAAAATCTTTATGTTAAAACTTTAATTATAAATTCTTACAACAACTTTTTGGTCAGAACTTATATAGTAAAACTTCTTTGAGAATTTTATCGAAAGAACTTTTATTATAAAAGTTATTTAAGAACAAAATCAGAAGAACATTTTTAAAAACGTTCTTGTTATAGCTTTTTAGTGAGATTATAATAAAAGTTTTCATTATTAAAGTTCCCAATTTAATAAGGAAAATACTTATGGAATTGTATCTTAAAGGTTTTCTTATCTAAAAATGTTATTTCTTTAAACAAATATTCAGTAGGTGATTTAATTAAAATTAAAGCAATTTTTTCTATTGAAATTAAATGTTAAATAAAAAGGCATTTTTTTCTATTGTTCTATTATTTCAAATTTTATTTGTTATTTATGTTCTTTGTTAAAAGATTTTTTAATTTTTTCAACGATACTGCTGTCTCCCGAGGTTTATCCCACCTCCCGAAGATCTCTCTCAAACTTTGCCTCATAAGTATGTGAAAACTTATATTTGTGAACTGATATTTAAAATGTTTTTGTAGGAACTTCAATTAACAATATTTTATAAAAAAAAAAAAATTCAGGCAAGAACTTATGTTAAATAGAACTACTTATAGGCATAGAACTTGTATTAAAATTTTTAATGATATGACAGTTCTTAAAGAACTGTTTATCAGAAAGTTCTTTTGTGTAAAACCTTTATGTTAATACTTTAATTGTAAAAATTTTTGTAAAACAGTTAAACTGAATTTTTTTGAAAAAGTTCAATTACTGTTTAGAGCGCTGCTTTGTTACGTTATTTGGGGTACATTCCATGAGCTAACAGGACTATCTAATGGAATTTACCTAAACTAGCATAATAAAGAGCTATAGAGGTAAAAAACCTAAATACTCATAAACTTCAGAATTGCGGCTTATCACATTCTTGCCCCGAGCCCTTCAATTCAATTAATATTTGCTTTCAAAAATTAATTAAGCATATCATATACTTATTAAACAAAGTTATTCTTTAGCTTCCGCAGGCATTTTTGGCAGTTCCGCCACCGGGAGCCCTCAGAATGCCAAGTGGTGATCTCATTCACTCCTCAAGATGGCTGGTATGTGTTAGTACACCAAAGGGCGTGTAGTTAACATGCCACTTCTGCATAGATCCGGGGTCAAAACATGTCCAGCGCTGATTTACATACGAAAATTAACGAAATAAACAGATTTTGGTAATAGTTTACGAATACGACCTTGATGGTATCAAGATAAATTTAAATATTATTCTTTGGCCGGAGGGTACAATCGAATCGGGAGCCAAGATTACAGCTAATGCCCGGCTTCGAACACTTGTATGATGAAATCTGTTGTTCATCTTCGTGTAGAACAAAGCCAACCAACGCCAGAAAATTATATTTAATAAAGCCATTACAGATAAAAAAAGCTCAACATTTACAAAATCCGCTGGAGTGCTTGTTCTTATAATTAATTTTTAAAGATGAATGATAATATTATTAATTGGTTAAGAAGATCAATAAATTGGAGAAAATGCGTATATAAAACTGTGCGCACATTTGTAAGAGAAGATAAGTAAAGCAATGTAAAGTTTCTAAAGTACTATTCCGTTAGCTTAAAAAAAATAAAATATAATATATATATAGATAGATAGATAGGTAGATAGATAGATAGATATAAAACCATAATTATGATTTATGGACTAGCAAATGAGCTGCAAAATAATTCCATTATAACTTACTAGTATACCCGAACGAGAACTCTCGCATTAGATCCTAATACATTAGAAGTATAAGCGATATTAGGAAAACACATTTATTCTTATAAACAATATAACATTACTAAAAAAATTTATTTAACACGCACATTTGGGGAAGCTAAATAATTTGTAATGACTATGTTGAAGTTACAGCTCATACTTAATAAATAATTAGCTTACCCCACTGGAAAACATCTCTTCAATTTAACAGTTAGTCAGCTATACCATTTTCTATTTGTATTATTCAGATTTAACAGTGCCCTTTAGGGTTGGACATGGGAAAAAATATATTAAACTCATTAAAAGTATTTGTAAACAGATTCAAATTGATATAAAATTACCATGACAACTACACGTATGCAAGATGGCATAGGACCCGTGCGGATATATATCCTGCGTTATCTCAAAAACGGTAGGTTTTAGGGCTTTAAAACGCTGGACCAATATGATCCAAAGGATCATATGGGATTTTGATGCCCGCGTCAAAATCTTTAAAACCCAACTTATCCCAACTCGATCCGCCGACTCTCAGTCATCAAAGTTTTGAAACCTTCCAGTTTTTTCATCACTTTTATTTAAGCCCTTTTAAGATTTTAAGAAACAAAATTGGAATTCGTCACATCTCCGTGAAATTCTCTTTCTTTTGATACCTCACTCGTCAAAATCCATCGCTCCTGAGAGCCGGAAAAGGGATCTATACTACCGTAATAATATATAGTAGTGACTAGTATACCCGGGCGAGAACTCTCGCATTAGATATCAATGCTTATTCTAATCCCTATTACATTCGAGGTGTAAGCGATATTATGGAAACAATATAATATTACCAAAAAAGTTTATTTAACATAGAGATTTGATGAAGCTACATAGTTTGTAATGATTATGTTGAAGTTACAGTTCACAGTTAATAAGTAATTAGCTTACCTTGCTGGAAAACATCTCTTCAATTTAGCAGTTAAGCAATTAGATCCAGCTATAACATTTTATATGTTTAGTATTCATACATAGCAGTGCCTTTTCGGGTTGGACATGGGAAACAATATATTATTTCCCACTCATTAAAAGTGTTTGTAAACAGACTCAAATTTATATAAAGTTGGCATGACAACGCCACGTACGCAAGATGACGTAGGGAATATGGGGTCTTATATCGTGCGTTATCTCGAAAACGGTAGGTTTTTAAGCTTTAAAACGCTGGACCAATACGCTCCACAGGAGCGTATGTAATCTTGATGCCCGCGTCAAAATCTTTAAAACACAACTCATCCCGTCTCGATCCGCCGACTCTCAGTCGTCAAAGTTTTGAAACCTTCCAGTTTTTTCGTCACTTTTATTTAAGCCCTTGTAAGAATTTAAGAAACAAAATCAGGATTCGTCACTTCTCCGTGAAATTCCTTTTCTTTTGTTACCTCATTCGTCAAAATCCATCGCTCCTGTGAGCCGGAAAAGGGATCTATACTACCGTAATAATATATAGTAGTGATAATAATAAAAAAGAATCCAAATGACTATGATTTTTATTTGTTTAGTATGTTGATACCTGTACTTCTATTACCCATGAAAAGTTTCAGGTTCCCTTCACACACTAAGAACCGTGAGCTTATACGGAAGAACGCTTTCACACTAGACGGTTTTTACAGTGGGATATGCTCTACCGCCTTTTAAACTCATTTTTTTTAATTTCAACCATCGAAGGCTTGTAATTGTAAAGTAGTTCTTGTACGGTTAAATCCTATTTTAAGCAGATTCTTAGTTACAAAAAACTTGACTTTTCTAAGCAAAAAAGTAAATTGAAATCACAATGACATGTATGTTGATGAGTACAAATTACTAGGTTTTAATGAAATAAATCAAATCAGAAAATTTTCAGCTGTATATATATATTTATACAAATTTCAGGTTATTTTTGAAGAAATCGATCAATGAAATTTTCATACAAGTAACTAGTTATTTAAGCATAAATAAATCAAACAAATTAGTTTGCATAAATCTAAAATAAATAAAATTAAACTATGCACTAAATTAAACTAAAATAAAATGATTAAACTATGCCATTTCTTTAAAAACAAAACTAATTTCTGAGAAAAAAACGTGTCTCCTTTCACACGCTAAGAATTTCACCGGACGGAAGGAAATCGTGGTTTTAAAGTCGTAGACTTTAAACGAAATGCCCGTTGTTTATTTGTCCCGTAAATTTTTAGCGTGTGAAAGAGGTCTTAGTTTCAGTACTTCAAAAGGAGGTACTTTGATCCTGGTCGATCAGGCAAGTCTGTGCAAAACCTTTTTTGCCAAATATATAATCGAATCTGGGCTCAAGAGTCAGGACTAGTGCCGTCCTGACTATATATATATATATTTATTGTTTTAATTCATACTTTTTTCTGCGTTATTACTTCAATATTTGTCAACCAATTCGTAAAAATCAGCTAATTTTCGTAGTCCAAACCCGATCTTTGAAGCTCACAAAATATATTTGTCAAATAAAAAGTCTGGCTACTTCTGGTAGTGATAGAAAAGTAAAAAAAAAAAATATATATATATATAGTATTATGAATATATGAAATGCCTAGAATTTTAGGGGACCACAGATTAGAACTGATTTTTTTAAACCGTCAATTATTTCCTCCGAAATCTCTGGAAATTGCTACCGCCAGACAGACATTTATAAGGCGGGAGAAGCGTGAGATAGATCGGTGGAAGAAGAGCACGAGCTAATGAGAATTCTTCCCAGGCCTCTGCACTTTTTGCCTCTGCACTAGCGACCTCCCGCCGTCCACATCTCGGCCGAAAACACGTGTTAACTGGAGCCTCAGCGGTTCATTGGCTATGGTAAACATTCTCTCCAATTCTGGGGACTAGAGATTGAACAAAAAGAGACGATTTTTGAAATTAATATCAAAGAAAATAGCTTTGAAAAATGATCTTAAAATAAATTTAACATTTGTTTCTACATTATTATTTAGTTATCATAAATTGGCCACCATATTTATGAAATAAATAATGGCTAATAATAAATAATAATGCCAATATAAATTTATTTTGAAAGATCGTTGCAACAATTAAAATTATAAACAGGCCCCTTACTTCGCAGTTTAAAGCTAAGGTGGATGTGACACCAAACAGTTCTAAAAATGACTAACGATGGTAAAAATATATAATTTATGCATGGATATGCCAAGCCTGGTTTTTTATTCCCCTTCTGTTTCTGTTTCAAACTGTTATTTATTTCGTCTGTTATGGTTATTAAAATAAAATGACATTGACAATATCACCAACATAAACGTAATAAAACACAGTAAACTCTCAAGCCATCAAGGAAACAAATTGTGTTTTTCTTACTTGGTAAGTTTTTTCTTATTTCATGGAAAGAAAAAACATCGAGACGTGTAACTAACCTGAAACAAAAATAAGGTATCGTTGATCAGCATTTTGAAAAAAAAAAAAGATCCTGTTTAAGAATCAATTATTCCATTAAAAAGCACATGTTAGTAATAAAATTGCGTAAACAGGATGTTTTAATAGGAAAAAAAAACTAAATCCCATGCATAAAGAAAATGACTTTTAAAAAAATATTTCAAGTAACTTCTTGCAATAAATAAAACTATTATTATAAGATAAAATTATAATAGAACTATTAATTATTTTAATGGACAACAATAAATAAATGTTGGGGTCTTTTGTAGAAAAGATATGCCAATTATATTGTAAAATAACTTATGTTAAATAAATTACACTTTACTTCAAAAGAAAACATATGTATTTTCAGAGATAACCTCAAAAATTAAACAAAAACGATATGTACATTTAAATCTGAGGACAAAATTCAGCGGTTTTCCAAGATTTTTTGAAACAAACACTCCTTCTCATACCTCCTCCTCCACATAAATTTCTCAAAGATCTCTAACATGTCCCTACTAGTCCCGTATTCTTTCTTGTTGCGTGGTTTCACTGAAGCCCACAGAGATTCGATTTCCTTTGGGTGTTAGCACGTTCTACAAAGTTTTTTGAATGATCGACCACATAATGTTTATATTTCAGACCTTCGACTTTCTTCAGTCCTTTGTGGGCCTTTCAACAATCCGAATAATATCTCAGTTAACATGTGATAACATTAGAATATATCAATTTATGAACACTAACTACTTAGATAGCAGCTATATTGTTATTAAATCACTGGCATTTCTTTTCCACAAAAGACCCAAATTGCGATCGTGGTCACCTTAGCATTCTCGAGTCAGAAGTGGCCCAGGTTCTAATCCAATCTAGGCAGATTGAAATTTATTTTATGGCGGACGTACGGAATAAATATCAACCTTCTCGCTCTGGCTAGAAAAAGGATGGGTTTTGTGGGTTAATCTACAGGTAATAACCCATCGTACCTGACCTAATTGGAGTAAAGGCGTTCAACCCAAATAATCAAACAAATAAAAAATATTAATATGTTTTCGTTGTTTATTGTGCTGGATCCCTGATTCATAATATTACTGATCCCCGACAAAATATTATCATTTTAAATGAAACCAAACGAAATTTATTATAATTAGTATAACTTAATGAGAATGATAGTGATAGTAATTCATATATAAATGATGAATTAGGTACTTATTGTAATAATGATCTGAACAAATATGAATTTTTTAAATCACTTATTTATTTTAGTTATTCAATTTTACAAACGAATTGAAGTATTGACGGTAGTATTTACCTATTTACAATTTTATTTTGCTAAGTAATAACTAATATATAGCTGTGCATTTGTCATTATATCTACGTCATCTAAATATAATCACGCATTGGAAAACTATACTGGCATTCAGAAGTGGTGTTTGAACGATAAGGGACTATACGAAATACATCCATATAGAAATATAAAACCTGTTGAGGGTGAAAAAAATTGGCAAAGACCAATCGCTTCTGATAGAAAATCCATTACACTTATCAGCTACCAGGCCAGTATAGTTCAATGCAGACAAAACAAAAGGTTTATTATATCACCCTAATTACTAGTACTCAAGATAATATCAGAGAAACCATATCAATATCATGTTGGAGCACTGTCCGACACGAAAGAGGCAAGCCATCTTTTAAAAATAGTAGTTCAAGATGTATGATCAAATCTGGTCCATTAAATAAACAGTCAGTCGGATTTATCATGAAATCGTTATTTGAAGATTATGAAAGCTAAGAGACTTAAGTTTTAAAACTAATATAAATTTGAGATGCGGCGAATTCGCCCTTCTTGCATGGAGTGCCTCAAATTATCTCACCAAACTTAACGCTGGAATATTTTGATGGCTTATTTTTGTTTTCTAACTTCATCGGATCTAGAAATAAAAAATACATGCACATGTAAAATTCCCTTTTTTTTTTTTGTTTTGTTTTTCAGGTTTCGTGGGGCGCGTTAACGGGCAATCTCAGACACGGTCCAATATTTCAAGGCCTAGATTCGCCTAAAAAAGTTTCATCAAGACATATTTGAAATCCTATTCTTGTAAGGGAAATGCGATCTCTACTTAGTCATTATCATAGATATTTTCTCAGAAGTAAAAGACTTGAAAACTCTTATTCATGGTCCTGAGGATGGAAGGACGCTTTCATGACAGTAATTGGAATCGGTTTATTCGAACCGCGTTCAAAAAAAGTGGATACCTTAATCATCGAAAAATAGCTACAGCGTGTGCTCCATCTCTCTCATCCGGGAAACATAAAAACAAAATCACCGACGTCGTTTGGGAAGAGATTAAGTGGACCAAAAAGGCGTCTTTAAAACCACGGTTCTCAGGCCAAAAAAGCTAATTAATATTCTGACCAGATAAAATTTAGTGCTGCAAACCAAAATTTGAGTGACTGGACCCGTGAAAAAAACATGTCTGCCTATAGCACAAAACAGCTCAACAATCTTCCTCCAAAGCATTTTTAATTTTTCCAAATAGCGCAATTTCCACCAAAAAGCAGAAAACAAAATTATGAAGAATATAAAACTTTATTCGCGCATAATTAAAAAAGTATGCATCTTTCGTATCAAACTACTCGAATGAATCCTCTCTAAAAAAAAAAAAAAAGTTAATAGTCGAAATGTTTTTACTTTTCTACCGCTGCTAGGTAAAGAAAGTATATTAAAATATAAAGTATACCAGTAAAATGCCAAAAAGCCGTTGGCAAAAGCAGCTTTATATTATTTTTTAATAACTCCCAATGACTTTGCAAATATTCTATTCGTACCATTTTAATCAACCGCAGATTTGATTAGTGAGATCCGCGATCAGTACTAAGAAGAAGTCATTCCCTTAGATACAAAACTTTAAAATTCTTATTCAGGGTCCTGAGGATGGAAGGAATCATTCATGGAACATTTGGGAAGAGCTATCAGGACAGTAATTGGAAACAGTTTATTCGAACCGCGTTAAAGAAAAAGTGGATACCTTAATCATCGAAAGGGAAACAAATAGCTAGCATGTGCTCCGCTCCTACGTCCTCATTTGGGAAACATAAAAACAAAACCATCATCATTTTTAGTAGGGGATCGGAGATAATTGGAGCTCCCGATGCCAGTATAAATTAATCCTACTTAACGCCATAGTAATTCACAGAATCAAGAAAAGAAGAAGGGATCAATGAATAAATACCCTAATTAACAATTTATTTGGAAGGGTTTTATTAGTGACCAGGATTTTATTTATTGCCATTGTAGTAAATTGTGAAAGTATCAAGGAAATAAACGATATTTAAAAAAAAAATTGATGGTATGAGCAAATTAATGACGAACAAAAATAAATTACAAAATTAGGTCACTTTTATATTAAACGTTTTTTATTTTAACTTCAATTTTTTCTATAAGGCTTACATTCCATTTTTGAAATTTTATCATAGTACTGAAGACTTAGTTATATACGTAGAACCCGTACACCGATTTACACGTTTTCTGATGATAAAACAAGTAAAAAATAACAAATATATATATATATATATATATATATATATATATATATATATATATATATATATATATATATATATATATATATGAAATAATATAAATAACTATATACTGCGCGCAAAATGCCCTGCGAACTAAGGAAAGTTACACATTGGAATAGAAAATGAAACTACATAATAGAACATGTACTATATATATCTTTATATATTATAATACATGTTATATTTGTAAATTAACTAATAATTTTAAATTTTACAAATGAGTGACTTGCAGTTGTTAGACACTTATGTTATTAGAAACTGTAATGCCAGTCAATGTCTAGAAATGTTTTTTCAAATGGAGCTGGTTGTGTGGACTTCATTACATACAACCTCTTCTCTTCACAAATGGCCAGATTTCAAAAATTCCTAAGTGACCCATTGACTGACAAGTTTTTGTAGTCTACATCACACGTGTTGGTTGTCCTTCCGAGAACCACATGTGTCATGGCAGTGCTTTCTTGATACCGAACCCAATATCTAAGGGTTTCAGTTCCGCCTCATCCGGTTCCTCAGAACAAAGCTTTGAGGGCAAGTTAAGACGTTTTTGTTTCTTACTTAAAAATAATTTCACAGTTGGAAACAATATCTTAGCTTGTAAACCAAATAAGATGAGTAAATACATGTCGCCTAATTTTTTTTTTTAAAGGAACCTCAGATGAATTCTTTCTTATTCCAATTCTGAAATGTGTAAAACAAAATTTCAATTACAAAATTTATTTAAAAAGTTTACGGAGTACTTAGATTTTCCGTAATTGCAACACATATTAGTGAGATAAACTAAATTGGGCTTTCTTATAGCGAATAACAGGTAAGCCACTGTAGATAAATAATAAGCAGCAATTTATCTATACGATTATAATTTTAATAAATTTGTTTAACAATATTAATTGTATTAGGATAAAACTAATGCGCCGGTTGAGACGAAAGTGGCGCACCTCCACAAATTAGAAAAAATGAAATGTCCAGTTTCACGATTATTACAAGGAAGTCATTTAAATTGAATAGTTAATGGGAAGAACATTTATGTTATCAACATTTGAAACTGTGAAAAATTGAATTTGATGATTTTTTATTTCTATTTGAGACTGAATCTTTTATTCAATTTTCAACATCAGAAAACTACCACAATTTAGGGTTTAGAAAAATTAAACGTTTAACATTAAACGCTTCCAAGCGAAAAAAATTCCTATTTTTCATAATATGTTCTTCGATTATGTCGTGTTTATAATTTGATTTTTTTTTTTAATAATATAGCTTTCTGGGGACCTTTGGTAGATGAAAAAAAATTTTGAAATTATCTATATATTAATAGGCAAGCAGTTTTTTTGTTGCACCGATTACTCCTTTTGTATGCATAGTAGGGAGAAAATAGATATTGACTGGATAGGTATTGTCGTGAAGATGTGCAATAAATAAAAATTATTCACATATTTTGCCGTTAAGGCAGGTAAATCTCTGTTTCTTTGTTTCTGACTTTTCCACGATTATCTCTTGGACGAGTGGACCGTTTTTGTTACTTTTCTTTTTGTTTAGTAGGATTTAGACCCATCGTGTCTGTGTACCAAATCGGGCACCCTGTGCGTTATAGAGGCTGCGCAATAGCCGAAAAACCATGTCCTCTATAGAGTGTAGCGCCGAAACTTGCCTCAAGTCTTCTGCTTAAAGCCCTTTGACTGTCCATACATTCCCGAGAAAAGGGAGGAAAAAAGTTATGACGGAAATAATATATTATTTGTGCATAACTCGAAAAGGTACATTTTTCGTTGATTATACTTATGCTCATTTGAATTCTGCGGTGATAAACCACTAAATTCAATATCATTTTTGTAAATGCATCTTTGTATTGTTGCTCTAAAAACTACGCCTCTTGATGACATTAGAAAGCCCTTATTCCAATGATTAGATCCTAATCATTGGTTTTATAGGGTTTTAATGTCATAAAAAGATATAGTTTTAAGAGCGATTCGGGTACAATACAATTTAAAAAAATTACTCAGAGTTAGAGCATTTTAGCTTATGATGGCAGTGACAGGTTACTAAATAGATATATTACATCTCTGTGTGTACACATATTACTGAATGTAAACGATTACAGTTGAACCGAACCCCTAATGTATCCAAATCAAATAAAAACCTTCAAGTTTGTGCGGAATTTCCGCACGGGTCCAACTAGTAATTATGGAGTTTCAACTCTAAACGATTTCTTTCCTCCTTCCTCCCCCTGTTAAACTACAAATTTTCACTGTTCTTATATGTGTATATGTAAAAAGGGTGGTTTAGACGAGTAAGTTTTTTTATCACAGCTTTGATCAAGCCCACTTTTATCAAAGCTTTGATAAAAAATTTACTCCTGTAAACCAGCCTTAACAATATGTGTGTGTGTGTGAGAGAGAGTTTGTGTGGGTATGTATATGTATTTTTAATCATCATAATTGGCTTATTACTAATATCAATTATTATAATTTGTAATAGTATTGACTTATAAATTAAAATTTAGTGGAATAATATTTATCTGGAATATTAGTGCCAACAACAGCATTGCCCAACAATCCTTAAGTTTAAAATCGCAGATCCTTGATCCAACTCCTTCAATTAAGATTTCTGAGCTGAAAGCTGTATCCGCTCCCGCTAGGGCTCATAACTTATAGTATTCTGGGATTGGATCGTAAACTATTTCGGGCTTTTAAGTCTGGTTTTAAAAAAAATTAAATACGAAGAAGATTTTAATTTTTTTTCCCCAACCAGTGATAAACTGTAAAAAGTCACGAAAACTACTTAAATTACTACATTTTCGAGAAAACGTCAATTATGAACTTCAATAAAAGAATCCGGTATTGTTTAAATTCATGAGTATTTTATTTAAATAAACACCGCCTGGATTAAAATTAAAAAGAATTCATTTCACTTCTAAGATAATAGTAGACTTGTTTAGAATCTTTTCTTATGTTTTTCTAAATGACTGACATGATAATAATTATAAGCAATCCACGAGTACAAACTTTAGTTATCTATAAAAAGTAAAAACAAATATTTACATCAATGATAAACAAAAAAAAATGATTAATTTCATGTTTATTTTCACTTTTATTTATATACATGCACCTGCTAATCACTAAATCAATAATCAGTAGATGGGTTGACATAACATAGAGCTTATTTAAATTAAAGAAATAAATACCATACCGAAGCAAAAAACTAAATGCAATTATCTAATAATTAACGAGCTATAAAAAATCACTCAAGGCGATGTATTGAAAGTTACTTCATCCCTAAAACTTTCTATTTGATTCTATAACTTTTCACTTAAATTATTTATTTATAACCTTCATATCAATTTTCTTGTCCTACAATTCTTTAGAACCTCTTCATTTTGAAAATAAAAAGACGAATTAAGATTGCTATTTGAAAATAATAGTGAAGGACAAAGCATTTTACTATCATTATGCCATCCATACCCTGGAGAATTATTTTGAAATCAGAAATTATAGCGCATATTACAAAACCACTGTATTTAATGATTAAGTAGAAAAATTAGAACGAAAAACGTCGAAAGAATCATTAATAGGTTTATACAAAATTTATGAATAAAAAAAAGTAATTTAAAACAATATAATATGGAAATAAATGAGATGTACTCAAATGGAAGTCACCAATTAAAAAAAAAAATGGGATCATTAATCACAAATTGAACGAAAAAACCAATGCATACAATTCGATTCTAAAAATTTATCTGGGGATTATGCCTTTTTTTTCTGTATTATAGGTTATAATAATTATATAGGAATCTATCTGTCAATTTTATATATTTCCTCCACAAGCTTTTAATGTTATATTAAACAAATATTAATATAATTACTTTTAAATTCAATAATTTGGACAAATATCTGGAGAGCATTATTAAAAATCAGGAAAAACAAATATGCAATGAAAAACAGGAGTAACTACAACTCATTAATGTTCTTGTAAAGTAGACGTTTATTTCTTTATTTTTTAGTATTTATATATATTTATTTATTATATCAAAAACATATTTACAATTAATAACGAACTAGTTGCATTTTATTTTAGAAAGTTTTATCATTTATTTCTTAATTTTTTCTTTCATTAAATGTTGGACGCCTATAATTTCTATTCAATCCCAGCTATCAACAACCTCCATTCTTCGATCATAAGAGAGGATCGTACATGAAGATGTAAAAGAAATCAATCAATTATATGATTAACCAAACTGAATAACGGTCCTCTGATTACAGAGGCCGGGACATGTATCTTAAGACAATAGTTTACTCTAAGAGCAGTCATTATCTGAAAGGGCTATAATTAAAGCTACCCCGAACCCATTATTAAACTATTCCTATTAGCTTTGATGTTTCCATCCAGCCCAGAAACAGGGTTGAATGCGGTGGTAAGTTGGATTTAGCGGAACTACTTTGATTAAATCCAAAAAGTATGTAAATCGGATGCTTTGCACGCAAATCTGGAAATGGATTTGCAGTTTTTCGAAGACCTCGGAATATTTCATTGGAACAACATATCTTATATGGTAGCTGAGCCACTGATGGAAACTGATCAAGTAGAGGAAACTTTGAAGATCAAAAAATTCATAATATATTTTAGACCAGTTTAGCGTCTCACAATGAAATTATATTCATTCTAATAGACAATGACTATACACAGGGACACCTCTTTCCACTGAGAGATCGTTAAAGAAAACATGATCTTATGTTAATATATCCTTGTCTTACATATTTTAATCAATTATTCTTATCTTATACATCGTCGGTCCCATATTAAACTTACGTATGTGAAAAATTCGATTTTTAGTTTTGTTATTTTTTAATAGATTGATACAGATTGTAGTAAAGTTACAAATCTGTTACGGCATTAGAAAGTGTTGAAATCACTACTGCAATTTTACGAAGAACGTCTTCAAGTCTGAAGCTTTTATGTTAAAGTAAATAATATGCGTGTGATTTTAAAGGTAAAACAATAATTACACACGAGACTATGATATAAAAAAAATACATCAACAAAGAAATTAAACTAATAAAAATCGACCTGCAAACGAATGTAACAGATTTTTTTGCTCTCCAGCAAAGTAATGATTTGCACATTCGTAAGTTTACCATGGGAACGACGACATACATTTTAATAGCTACTGGTTTAATAGGACGGTATTTATATTTTATTTTAATAGGACGGCGTTACCTGAGAAATGCCAGAGATATGTTATCACTTATATGACATTTCTTCGCTTTGCGATATTTTTAATTTAGCGTCATATTGATTTTTTGTTGTAATTACTAATAAATAATATATTAATTATAGCATAATTATGTTTCTGCTTTAAAATCCGCAAGAAAAATATCTTTAAGTGCGATATTAATCTCTTGATAAGCAAGGTTTGGTTTTTATTTTATTTATTTTTTCCAGGTCCTTACCTACTCCAATTAAGTCAGAGAGAATGGGTTGGGTGTCTGTCACCCTCGGGCATTAAGAAACAACCTTATGTATTCTGTATCCTGGAACTGGCAATGCAAAGCCACGTGAGAAGCATCCTGAACCACTGAGTTCTACACGAAATATAATTAAAACGTAAAAGTAATGAAATAAAATTACTCAATTCTAAGCCTACAAAGTCTGGAACAACAAACTCTAGAAGTCTCAGGAGTGTCGGAGGCAGTCTCTCTCACGCAATCTATGTTCATCCAATGATCAGACGAAGGAAGGTTGCAAATATTTAACGACAGACCTCCAATTGATTTTGGCACTTTCGATCTGATTTTTTTTATTAAAAAACCAAATTAAAATTTTATTAGCTCCACCAATTTGTCTCAAGATTGCGGATAACAGATTAATATTGTTAAAAACCGTTTTATGGCTCTAAATAACAATATGAAGTTTAGTCTAAATTGGTATTTTTTTTTTTATGAAAAGCGGGCAAAAAATCTGGGTATTTTAATCTCCGCCATTTTGATATCAGGTAGTGAATGACAGATAGATATTGCTTAAAACCTTCATAGGGCTCTGTATAACAATGGAAATAAGTCCCGTCGAAAACAGATTAGCCATTTTCTCGTGAAAAGCAGCCAAAAAAAGCGTAGCAGACAGATAACAATTTACATGTGTTATTTTATTTATAATTTCGAAAAATCATTGCACTTAAATCTCTCTGTCATTATCAGGCAAGCCTAACCTCGCGAGAGCGGAACCAAGGATGGGAGAAAATGGAATTCCAAGATAAGTGGTGGAGCAAGTGCTGCATAGGACATGACGTGGTGGTAGATGAAGACTGGTCGGAGTGGTAGCTGATTTCCAAACCCTATTTAGTGTCAGCAACTGGAGGGAGGCTTTTACCTCCCTTAAATTTTATAACAATTCTGTGAGCTGTTTGCTTTTTGGCAACTTTATGGATGAATATCAAACTTTAGTTTTCAAACTTTGAATTGTTTTGTGTGTATTAGACAAGTTGTTTAAATAAAATTATTACTTTTTAGATTAGGAGTTTCTTTTGGGAAACTTTCATTGTAAACTGTAAACATTGTGAAGTAATGTTTTAAACTGAATTTTTTAAAACAATTTAACTTTATTGAAATTTTATGCTTATTAATTATGATTTGTACTAACTTTCCAGTAGGCGCGCCAAAATACTAGTAGGCGCACGGCGCACTAAGTACGCCACTCTTATTTTCATCTCATTTCCTTAATATCAAACAAAATTATCTTGTTACTTACAGATTATTATTTACATATTTAAGATAGGTAAAATAAAAATGACAATCAACAAACAGTGGAAAACAATAATGTAAAAAGTTTTATATTACGACTTAGTTTCAACTAAAGCAGCAGTTTGCTATTAGTCGATTGATAATATTATAAAATCGTCAACATAAATATTTCATGAAGAACTATATATCATGTCAGAATGAAACTTTTCAATGAAAAGAAATTTGAAAGTCCCAATTCGTAAATTTGAAAATTCCTAAAATAAACCGAAATAATAAAAAGCTTAAATATTTCATGACGTTATAAATTATTATTAGCTAAATATTTTAGAAAATGAAAAAAAAAATGAAATATCAGTTGAACGTACGATCTAAAAAGTTGAAAACATATATATTAACAAGCGTAAATAGGAAATAATCTATTTACATTGGTAATTGAAGAATTGAAAAATTGGAGAATTAATAAAAACAAAACAAAAAAAAACGAAGAAGCGTGCGGCTTACTATGTGCACCTTCATATTTTCCCTCGTTTTCACGGAATAACTAATAATGCGAGTGACTGAAAAATTGTAAATTCTCAGAAAATAAGTCAAAGGGATTGATGAACGAACAGAGAGAGGAAATGAAAGTTCAACCACCGGATGATTATAATTAATAAAATTAATTATTAATAATTAATTATAATGAAACAAGTGGCGAACTTTATACTCCAGCGCGCCTACTGGAATGCTAATATTCAAAAGAAAAATATAATAAAACCCTAAATATTTCAGTAACTTATTTTAGGATTCACCGAGTGAGTGTGCCCTATTACACAAATATTTTGGACCTTTTAAATTATTCGTTTATTTTTTCTTATCGTATTGTATCTATAGATTAAATTCACTGAAGCGTATAAGATATGTTCAGCTTTGGAAAACCTCCTCTTAGAAATTGACATGCAAGTTTCCATGGCAAAATGATAGAGAAACCTCCCAGTGAAGGAACTCGTAGCGTGGTTGAGCTCTTTTAATGTGGTAGATCCCTGCTCCTGAGACGTTTCAGTCTCCTTGTCGGATTCTGAGGTAATGAGCCAATAATCAATGCTTGGATCAGTAAGTTTGGATGCCCTGTAAGGAAGCCCTGAAAATGTTATAGTGTTTCTTAATTGCGCCAGTCACGAGTGTTATGTCTAGGTCTTTGTGTAATGATATGTAAGTTATGTAGAAGGGACAATGAGTAATATAACGAAGGAATTTTGACAGGAAGATTTGAACGGTCAGTAAGTGTAATTTTTGTATGAGTTGTACGCCTGATTGGCGGAACCCATATGGGTGGCCAAAAGGCATTTGTAGAAATTTTCAAATACATATATAGAAACTCCATTTTCATTTTTTTTTTTTTGTGCTTATATATTATAATTTTTACAAATATTTTCTTTAATATATACAATTCAAATTATACTTATTCAGTACCGCAGTCCCAAATTTCATATTCAATGGTCTCTAGTGTTCTCCGCGTAATCCAGTAAAGAGGTCACGGAGCAGTGAGGATGGCCTGGAGCCGATCAAGCAGAGAACCGACAGTTCACAGGAGCTCAAGGCTGGAGCCATTGTCCTGGAAGCAACTGTGTCAAATTACAGCGGGCCCGGCGCCGGCACGAACTGGAGAAAAAACATCTCAGTAACAGGTCCTGCGGCTGGGGATCAGGTGGTAAGGCACCGCTGCCAAGCGATCCACAGCGTGCGTAGGGAACTTCAGCTATACCCCGCAGCCATTCAATAATTTGATAGCCGTCAGAACATATAAAAGGCTCTGTTCGATTTTGTAAAATTTATAAAATTGGCGAGTAGTCTTAAAATTCGTGGTTCCACTCAAACTGGCTCAATTGAAATTAGTTCAATACTACTGGGTTGTCCGGAAAATAATGCAGGAATGTTTTCTTTATATCAATCCTTCTTTTATAAGGGTGTCAACACTTATTAATCCTCTTTCAAACAAAAATGTTTTTTATCTTCTGCAGCATTTCACTAATTGGAAATAATTCAGTCTGTAGTGAGAACAAGTCAAAGCGTGATTTTCGCATAATTTCGTTTTACGAATTTAAATTAGGACGAAACGGGGCCCAAACGGCTCGAAACATTAATGAAGTTTGTGACGATGGCAGTTTGAGTAAGTGAACCGTTCATTGATGGTTTAAAATATTTCGAGAGGGAGACTTCAGCCTTGAAGGCAAAGATAGTCGCGAAAGAACTTCTTCTTCCATTGATGACGATACTCTGCGAGCATTGGTCGAAGAAAATCCCAGAATAACTATTCGAGAAATTGCAGAGGAACTCTTAGTTAGCAAATCGACCATCGCTGACCAAGCTTGAAACTTGGGTTCCTCATGCATTAAACGACCGCTAAAAAAAATTTCGTTATGAAGTTTTCGCTGCATTTCTTTGCCGAAACAGAAACGAACTTTTTCAGGCCAGAATTGTTGCATTTGAAGAAAAGCTAATTTTCTAAGACAACCATTCTGGACAGCAGCTCGACAAAGGAGAAGCAGCACAACATTTTTCAAAGCCCCAACTCATTAAAAAAAGGTGATAGTTACTGTTTGGTGGGCTTCTTTGGTCTAATTCACTACAGCTTCTTGAATGTCTCACGTGTGACGTTACAAAAATTGTTGGAGCTTGGTTATCTGACTGGCTCAGCCGCCCTACTCTCCGGATCTCTCGCCTACCGAATACCATTTTTTAGACATCTAGGACACTTTTTAAAAGGTAAACATTTTATTGATCAAAATTCGTTAGAAAATGCATTTTCAGAAATTATTAACAATAACGATTCAACATTCTATTCAGAGGAATGGAAAAGCTACCAACACGTCGGCATAAACGTATCGATGGAGTATTGTAATGGAGTATTTTTATTAATAAAAATAGTTTCGTATCATTTATTTTATTTTTTTATTTTAAAAATATAAACCTGCGTTCATTTCCAGACAACCCAATACAATAAACATTATTGGCATACTAAGGGAAAAAAACAAGAAGTAACCTCAAATAAGATCTCCATTAATCGATAGGATGTTTCTAAACAAATTTCTTTCTCCTTGGTTGAGGAATGTAAGGAGGAACAATCTTCACGATGCTGTATAACTAACTAGAATCTCGAGAAATGATGATTAGTAAATAAATCACCATAATAGACTAATCCACGTTTTTTATAGAAAAAAAATTCATGATTTTAAATGAAACACATTATGCTTTGTGTTTCGCTACATTTTTATAATAACACTTATATTGCAAACGAAACATCTTTGAGGATATTTCAACGTTATTACTCATCGTTTTTAACATGTAAATAAATAATTGTTTTCCGAAGGTCAATATTTGTGCTATGATAGAGCACGAACAAGAACCAGAATGCCCAAAATAATTTCATTTTAAAGTGGAATGAAACATTCCAATCTTCAAGGAGTGATGACAAACTCTAAGGTGGGAAAAAAATAGCAGCCAATCAGACCGTTACACTAGGCTCGTAAAAACAGGATCAAAACATATTTTAATAAACGCGATGAAGCAGTTTACACGCTAAACGAGATTGATCTTCAGAATTAAGAAATAGCCTTCAAAGGGAAAAGATATCAGATGAAAGAAAGGAGCAAGGAAGAAGCTGATGGCTCAATTATCCCCGGCCTTATCTGGAAGGAGCAGACAGAGTGAGGCAATAGTATCCCGAGGCACAGGGCAGAAGGGAATAAGTCACTGGCTGGGGCTGCTTCCTAACATCACGTCCAGATCGTGATGGCCAGGAAGCCTGAGGACGAGCTGGTCAGAGGTCGATGGCGGAGGCCTGTGGTTTGGTCTAGGTTTATCTAAGTATATCTATCACTAGCTGAGTTCAGCTCTCAACTGGATAGCATCTAAGCATGAGAATCTAAAATTATCAAAATGAATTCCACGGATTAAGACACGTTTTATAGACAGAAAACGAAAAGAAGAAATATCATGATCCCGATTAAGAGACGAAACAGGCTTCAGTGCACGACCAAGGTCATCAGTGCACGTACATACTAGAGTTCTATTCCAAAGAATGATATACAAAATAACTTAGGAATGGAACGAAAAATTCATCATCCTCCTAATGGACTCTACAAAGCTTTTGAATGCATTAGGAAATCGACTGTGATTATATACATTAGTAAGACAATGAATACTTTAAATAATTATAAATTTGTCAAAGATTCATTACACCTTAATTCTACTTCCAACATAAGGTAGACTAATGGTAATTGGTGAAAAAGGTTTTTCGTGATACAATGCAGAATGAAAATTTTTGTATGTTAATACAATGGATATTGGTTCCAGAAATCACTAATGATACTTGAAAAATGTTAAAAAATTTCCCCATCTACACACACAATAATTATATATCCTTTTTCTTATTCATTTACTATTAAAACAATAAGTAATAAACAAAAAAATTGATGATCAGAATAAGATAAAGTTTAAAAGCTCAATATATTTACAAATAATTAGACTAAAAACTTCAATATATACAGAAAACAATAAAAAAATAAAAGCTGGGTCAATTTTACCAGTTAGAATAAAAATACTTATTTTTTAAAATTCAATTCAAGTAATTATAAATACTGTATTAAAATATAACAGAATATAAGGTGCTATATAAAATATACCAGAATAAAAGTGATAGACAAAAAGAAAAGTTTTTTTCAGCAAATTTCTTTCGTTGTTCACATAATTGATAGGTGGGACAAATATGGCCACTGCGATTTTTAAACTGCTCAATCGATTTCAATCCATATTCACAGACTCTCAATCAATAATTTTGAACAAGCGATTGAAAATACTTTTAAATTTTTATAAGCTAAGATATTTTCACCAAGAGTGGGTCGGAGAACTGATTACAAAAGCGCTTAAACGACAAATATAATTAAGGTAGGCTCTATTTTAGATAACTACAACTGATAATGATAACTATATACTGATAACGATAATATGACTGAGCCGTTAAAGATTCATGAAAAATTTACGCAACTAATTTACTTCCCCGAAGGTTCAACGTGTGTAAATAATTACTGGTGCTGGTATTGGTGAGGTGGAACTAGTCCGGCAAGTGGGCCTTGCAATGCTTTTTGCTAACCCCTGAGGGCTACCTCTAGGTCGCCGCCCCGTAATAACCTAAGTGGGAAGGTCAAGATTCATTTCTCGGGGCGAAATAAATATTAACTGACCCAAGTGGGAATCGGAAACATACCGTTTCGGACTGGGCATTCAGGAACCTCGCCCCAACATGCTCTGCCATCGTGGTAAATAGTTAACAGTGATGAATTGTTCGAGAATCATGAATTAAAATAAAACAGAATGAAAAAAATATATAGTGGCGGAAGGATACAAACATCCTGCAGATAGTGCTATCGACCTATCTCGAAAGACTTGAGGTCATATTTCTACAACCGGGTTTAAAAAGAATGTAAGGAAAATAAAAAAAAAGAAGAAGAAACCAACAATTACAAGAACGCCAAAGATATGGTACTAATAGTCATTTCTCCAAGCAGTTTCAAAAATAATAACAAAGATTTCATTCTAAAGTTTTTACAGTCTATCCATCAATACTTGAATACTTTTTTATTGCTCATAAACATATAGAGTAAGTAATTAAGTCTTCTACAGCAATTGCTTTCTCAACCTGTTTTTGGTTCAATGCCCTATTAGGTGAAATATAATATCCTATATCTTCAAAACAACAACAGATTTTAAAAATTATTTACATAACAAAATTATTGTACTGCTTCATGTGCTATGTAAAAACTCCATCGCCCTTAAATCTCTTCCGTGATTATTTTACAGATCAATTGTAATATGCAATAGTAATATGTAATCCGCATTGCCCTATGAAAGCAAAAAATAATAAAAATAAACTATTTATAAGTATCAATATGAATTAGATATATTTCTCTTAACAAATCAACAACTTAGTTAATTAGTGCTTATAAGATTGTAGTAATAATAAAGATTGGGAAATTTGGATAAAATGTCTTAAGAGGATTTCAGGAGAGTGAATAAATAATTCTTAAAAAGAAAAAACAAAACAATTAATCATAAAACAGAAAAAAAGAAAAGAAAAACTATTCGAGAAGACCATTAAGGCCCTAAATAGACAAATATAATCTCATGCTAATTATGTGGGTAATGATTTAATCTCCTGGAATAGCAGAAGTATTGGAATAGCATTAGTAACTATTTACTGTTGTAGTTTTGAGATTAATTACTACAAATATTTATTTTCTATAATATATTCTCTCTCTCTCTCTCTCTCTCTCTATATATATATATATATATATATATATATATATATATATATATATATATATATATAAATATATATACACAAACACACAAAAATATAATTGTTTTAAAAAAATTTAAATTATCGGACTTAAATGCGAAACATACGATACCCTAATATATTCCAGGTACAGAGAGAGAGATGAAAACACCATTGTCAGAGCCCTGAAGACTCCTTTGTGTGATCGATGGACATAGAAGCGATGACTCTGAATCCATAATTAGCCAATGATATGAATTATTTAATCAAGGTACCGTGGACTCATTATTATTGGAGCTTCTGTCACTGTTAACATGGACAAGAGTTGCATTCGTTCACTATTTCGGTACGACGGTTCGTGACAGGATTCTGTTAACCATGCATCCTGTGCGATGGATCGGAATGGTGTTGGTTTAGAATATGGGTGGCTTGCGTTATAGTGAAATAAATTTTACAATGTTATTCGTATTTAAGATACGTCACCTAACATATATACCTAGCTATCACAACTGTAAGCGATTGGATTGCATAAAGCTACGTTTTCCTCAGTGCGACTATCACGATGATCGTTCAACGATTCAGTTATTAGAGTCGTTCTACGATAATCATACTGCATTACTAGACTGTATTTCATTGGAGCTGTGTTCGTAGCACACAGCTCCTATGAAATACAGATCATGAGCGACACAGCGCCGAGTATAGCATCGCCCTTACTCCAGTTAGGCCAGGACATCTTCAGCCTAAGTTATGTTGGTTGCCAACAAATTTCTAGCCAATCTAATATTCTTTGTGATTTATCGTGTAATAGTAAGGTAATGTATTTCGTGATAGTCGGAATATGGTATTATATACGTAAGAGTACTTCTGTATTCACTAAAACCATTCATGAAGTATCTGTATGATGTTTTATAAGCAAAAGACGATATGAATCCATACTGACAAATACATATCGTTATATATCCAAATATATATGTCAATATATCCATGTTGACAAAAGACTTTTGTGAATGTTTTTGGGTAGTAAGCATAAAGATACGGCTGTCAGTCGCAGTAACCCTGGAAATATAAGTTCGCGGGTCAGATCTCGTTAGAAAAGAACCATATCAGAACCATGTTAACATCTGGATGTTAACATGGTTCTGATATGGTAATCTGGATTAAAATGACAAGAAACGTGTTGAAGAATAAGTCGGTTGAAGACGAAGAGAAGATGGAAGTCGCAGGTATGCAGCAAGGCGAGTCAAAACAGCGTTTACGATCATAACAAGGCCGCGACCATGTGCAACTTATAAAGCTAACTACACAGGCATCACTAGTACCTACCCCCGCTGTGGTGGTATCGGACAGAGCAGAAACTATTCCAAATAATTAATCATAAACATTGCAATAGTAATCAGTCAATGAAATAAATCAGTAATTATAAATAGCAATTAAGCAAGAAGCATAATTTGCATAGGAGCATTCGTCGGATTTAGTAGGGGAGTTTCGGTGCTTTTGGCCTAAAGCAACCGACCGCTTGCCTCCCAATCATTTCATTGGGAATCATGTCATCATTTCTGGGTCTCATTATTCCAGTATAAGTAGGATTAGATGCAGACCGATAATTCAAATGGAAATAACCCTTTCTACGCTCTACAGTAGAGAATGTGATCGGAGTGTGAGATAGGCGAAGATCGTGGTGCAATAGCGAGTTCCAAAACAGTGTGGGATCGAAAAAAAATGGGGAAAATTGCGTTTTCATAAGAAAACAAAATTTGGAACTTTGTTGTCACCAGCTTGTTTAAAAATCTTAAAAATGTTTTACAAGTCACTTTTATAACCATCTATCTATGTTTATTGGTGTTTAATGCCCTTCTGCACCTACTAATGATATGCAATAGAAAACCAACCATATGTTTATGAACCATCTCAGCTTATTAAGAACTATATTTAGGCCGACAAAAGCGCTGAACCATCCCTTCACTACCATTCATTAGTAGTGTATTATGATATTTAGGTTACTTTTATAAGTCTCACTTCACGCAAGTTAATCTCATACCTGTCAAAGGTTGTTTAAATTCGAAAAGATTCATGGATCATATTTGCATAATGTATAACAGAGGAAAAACCTTAAGAAAATAATTTGTCAGTGGCTACATCCTACGTAATTGATCTAAATATCGTAAAAGCCAAATGCAGACTGAAAGCAATAGAGATCATACCTCTACCATCTCATAAAGAACCTTCCAAAGAACAAATTGGTATTTATGTTACTAATTACATAGAAACCGAACTGACAAGTTTTTTGCTTTAATTCTTTTAAAAAAACAGTAAAAAAAATGTGAAAAGTTTTTAAATAAAACCGAAAATTAGAGGAAGAAAGTTACTTCATAAAATACTACCCAAAATTAAATAAATAAAAATTAAATAAATAAAACTCTTCCAAAAATTAAAAAGAAATAAAAATATTATTAATATTAACGTTTCAATCCTAAAGGAGTCTGAATTTGTAAAAACGATTAAATGTCTGAAATATAGCTTTACTTTTGATTATGAATCTTCGAAAAGTAATCTAATCATAATATTTGTATCTAATTTCAGTTTTATTTTTATTTTATATAATATCATGAATTAGATATTTTTAAATATGATAAACTCAATTCCATAACTTCCGAAGCGAGAGGACGTAATAATACAAACTGTCATTTAGCGATAAATTAGAAATTCTGGAGTTATCTGGAACTTTTATGTGAACGAAACTGTATGAACTACGGATAAAACAAGTCAGACTCTAAAAGTATTTCGGTCATTTTACAATACTCAATATCGTAGAAGTAAATTTTTAAAATACAGTTTATATTACTAAATGGAATTACTCTCAGCATAAAACAAACGGTATGGAAACTTTATAGGAAATAAAATATGTAAGCGACAACATTTACGTCGCAAATTAAAAAAAAAAAAAGTGCATTCTACAAAATATAAAGATGGCGCAATACAATTTACTTTAATCAATCAAGAATTACAATATCCAGCAACAGCCTGTTTTATCGCTCCATACCTTAATAACAGTTAGGATTTATGGACTGAGGTCGGTTGGCTGAGAGTGGGAGTGTTGGAATGCCATTGTTGTAAAGCGTATGATATAGGAGCTTCTTCATAAATTTAAAATTTCCTTGTTACTAGTGCCCAACATTTCCAAGAACTCTAAACATTGAGAAGTCGAATCAATAAATTCCGTAGATAGTTATCAATGTGGTGTTGAACATCCAAGAACCTACAACTGTCAAATTTGTATACAAGAAAAATATTAGCATGGGAAAAATCTACTGAAAAGAGACCAAACAATTTCACGTTTCAAACAGATGTTAGATCTATGATCCATAAATTTTGAAATGAATCAGTGCCTATGGTGGAGATTGTAAATCATGTGTAGTTAGTTTTCAAATATTTATCATGCTAGAATTGGTAGCTGTTTTTAGAACGCTAGTTCTACTACTGTGTAAAAATAGTTTTCTTTCATGAGTAAAAGATTTATGAGAAGGCAATAGTGTGAACCTCACGCTATTAATTCAGAGTCCTTATTAAAAAAAAAAAAAGGTTGGTCTGTGTTAATACGAGCTATTATTTTTTTTCTCCATAAATTTACTTTAGAACCAATCTATTTAAATATTCAAATAGCCAAAATTTGTATTTATATTGAACTTTACAAAAAAAAAATGCAAAAATGTAGTATTACTTCAAATTTCTCGTCATACATTTTTTTTTTTTAAAGCACTTTGCGCTTTAAGAATTATTATAAAAGATAATAAGAATTTGTATCCAATTAGGAAAATAGAGGGGAGTGCGGTATGCCAGTTAGTAAAGCAGTTGACTCCTAACTACAGGGTCCGGGCTTCGGTCCGGCTGTGGCAGATAAATTGAATTGTGGATTTCGAAAAGGGCTCATCTATGAAAACTAAAAGTTACATATTTTATTTCCTGTAAATTTTCTATAACGTTTGTTTTGTGCTGAGAGTAATTGTCTTTAATAATATAAACTATATTTTAATAGTTTACTTCTATGATATTGAATATTGTCAAATTACAGAAATACTTTTAGAGTCTGATTTGTTTTATCGGGAGCACATACAATTTTGTTCACATAAAAATTCCAGATAGCTCACGAATTTCTAATTTGTCATTAAATGAGAGTTTGTATTATTGAGTCCTGTAATTTTCTGTTTTATTTTTTTAAAAACTCAAATATTTTATTAAAACTTATTTTTAAAGAATTAAAGCAAAACATTTGTCAGTTCGGCTTCTATGTAATTAGTGACATAAAAACTAATTCGTATCTAAAACTAATCCGCATTTAGTATTTAGGCTACTTAGATTATTTACATAGGATGCAGTCTCTGAAAAATTATTGGCTTTCTGTATTATGAATTATGCAAATATGATGCATTAACCTTTCCGAATTTAAAGAACCTTTGGCAGGTTTGAGATTAACTTGCGTGAATTGAGGCTTATTACTTGGAATGTTCCAAAAGCAACCTAAATGCCATAATACTCTTCTAATGAGTAGTAATGAAGGATGGTTCATAGACATATGAGGTTTTCTATTGGATAGTTTGTTCTTCTGCCTTGGTAGGGGTAGAAAGGCATTAAAACCAATAAACAATAGATGGCCATAAAAGAGACTTGTAAAACATTGCTACAATTACTAAACAAGCTGGTGACAATAAAGCAAGTAATAGTAAGAGAACGCAATTTTGTCCAATTGTTGTTCACTAGTTGTTGTCCAATGATCTTCACCAGTCTCACTCTCCGACCACGTTCTCTTATGTAAATCGTAGAAAAAATTATGGGTACATTCATACATATACTGGAATAATGAGACCCAGGAATTGTGAATTTCGAAAAGGGCTCATCTCTGAAAACTAAAAGTTTTCAAGTTACACAAAGAAATTGAATTTCCGTTGAACAATTTGACTTATTTGAAGAGATCTTATTTTCTTCGTGCATTTCACCATTATGACCAGCATCTATCAGTCGTTATCGCTCATAAAATATCGGTCTATTCCTAACTAACTATATTTCTATTAAAACGGCAGTACCTGAAAACAAAAACTAAAAAATCCATTTTCAATAGAATCCGTGATGAGCTCTATTCGAAATTTACACACATATATATTCAGTTATATCAGCCAAGGTTCGACTTTGGGGTAGGGAGACCCTCCGGTTGAGCATGGTTGCAGACCGCTTCTCCTTGCACAACCATTGGCTTAGAAACAGTAAGGTCCTTAAGAAGTACTGAACCTAATTATTATAAAAGATATGACGATTCTCGATATTCCCAGTCGATTCCTGATAATTATCCCAGGCTTCTGAGAAGAAGATCCTTTTAACATAGAACTATCATTGAAGTAATATTTAATGGATAGTTTATATTTATCACATTCGTGTCATATTAACCAGATATCACGTTTAATCATTGTATTATTATATACGATAGGTTTATTTTATACGAATCTTAATGAATAATTTTTTTAAATTATTCTGCAGTATGATGTTACGAAGATTCGATTTTATAATTTTTAGATTTTAGACCTTACTATTTTATTGTATAATGTTGTTATAAACAGCTTTAAAGAACCACGTATAACAAAAAACTACCTTATTTACCGTTTGAACATATTTTGAGATAATCAGTTTAATTTCCTCTATTAAAAAATATTAAATTCTCAACCTAAATGTTCAAAACCTTAAATAATTACAATACTATTAAATTGTATGTAAGACTAACCTATCTGAGAATCTGCATAATCTTTTTAAAATATGAAGATAGGATTATCAAAATTTATTTATATCAAATATTTAACTAATAAAAACAAGCCAAATATTTCAATTATCAAATATTTAATCTTTAATATTTATAAATATGAAGATATTTATTAATACGAAGATAGGATTTTCAAAATTTATTTATATAAAATATTTAACTAATAAAAATAAGCCTTAGAATAAAGTTACTAATTTTAAACGTATTTTCAAGTAAAAATCATAATTTATTATCTCTGTATGTGAGACTATTTATTTAATGATCCTGTCTGTTGACAACAGCAAAAAACAAAAATACAAATGATTTCAAATATCTTTTCCGTTCCATAGATATATGTCAAAACGAAGGTAATAATAACAACGAAATTTTCATACGATCTTCATCGAATTTCATAAAAAATTTAAATTATGAACTGAAATTATATAGTCAGTATATTTTATCATATTATTATTAATTGTTTATATCGGGAAAAAAATAAAAGTTCTAAAAAATTTTTTATTTATAAAAATAAAAAAATTCAAGACCGTCACTTGTGACACACTACCCATTGTTATTATCTCAATGAGGACTCAGGAGAAATACCAATTAGACGAGGGCTCAATGCGTGGGCACACATGACAAGATGAAATACTGCTTGAAATTAGAGAAAAAAAAAACTAAAACAGAACTATCTTGTGATTAAGATGTAAATATATAGTGCGTAATAATTGAGATGCTAATCAAAGCAGCAGTCAAGACTTCGGCCACTAAAAAGATAACACTAAAACGATATTTCTCTTAAGTTTTAATTTAACTACCTTTATCTAGTTTTTGAAGGTATTAGTTACATTATGAAAACAGAAATTATAAAAATAATTCTTCTATTCTATGTCACATATTCTATTTCGCATTATGATTATTGCAGTGTGATACTCCTAGATTTTTGCTTTCCTGGACTTTAGTAGCCTTTTTTTGTTTTCATCACAAATAAGACAAGAAGATCCGAAAAAGTTCTTAGGGTTCATGAATGACGACATGCTCTCAAAGAAAAATTGCCATTACCACCGACGTTTTAATTTTAAAAACAAGGCCTTGGCCCTGACTCAGCCAATCCCCGCTATTTTCACTACCATTATTTATTGCCTTCATAAATTAATTAACAACCAATCAGTTAAGCAAGTAAAATCTCTCATTAACTTACCACTTAGCCAAAGCAATATAATAAAGTAGTAAAGGTTTATGATGAGGTTCAATCATAACTGAACTAAAAACCACGACTGTTCTAGGATATTACAGTGCTAGAAAGATTTACAATGGGGGAAGAAAGAGCGCTGCTGGTGGAAAGGCTCTAAGCAACTCCACTTTTAGATTAAATAAATGCCGTGACTCGAACTACCCTTTTCCTTCTGAGGAAGTGGCCGTTAAACCCTCCAATAAATATTATATTACTCCAGGGAATATGGAGAGCTTCTATTTCAGAACAGAATGGCTATTCCGTGTTCGATGGGGTCGCTGAATAAACATCTAGGAGGGTTTGTAGGGTTGTAACTTTACATAGAGTGCAGTGCTTTTAGGATCATTATAGCACGAAAAAGATTCACGATCGGATTTCCTTTGACTAAGAGATTACAACAAAGAGAATAATATATAACATACTTTAGTAATACAGTAAATTTGAATTATACAAACCATTAAGTGTCAGGGATATATTTTAACTAAATGACGCCTATTATACACAATGACGTACAAAATATCGTCGACAATAGATCAGAAATTATTCACATACTATCTTTATAAATTATTTAATCCTATTAATCAGAGTGACATACCACATATCGACGGCTATAAAACATAAACATTCTTCAATCCTGCAGATTTTTCTTCGATCGATACAGCTATCTCAAAGAAAATCAAGCAGGAGTATTGAAAATAATAAACCAAAAGCATTTACAGATAGAGATTTTTTTATTTTTCGTTTTTTTTCTTTTTTCTTTTTTGTTATTTTAATGCCTTGTTATGCTGATTCCAAAACACCTTACATTTCTCCTCTATGTTTATAAATGGCCAAGTTATGGGTATATAAGATCTTTAATCGGCAATTATAGATTTTTTGTTTTTCAATTTTTTTTTTTTTTTTGGTTTCTCGTTATGCTGATTCCAAAACACCTTACATTTTCTCTCTATCTTTATAAATGACCGAGTTATGGGCTTATTAGATATTTAATCGGTAATTATACAGATTTTTTGTTTTTCAATTTTTTTTTTTTTTTTTTTTTTTTCATGTCTCGTTATGCTGATTCCAAAACACCTTACATTTTCTCTCTATCTTTATAAATGACCGAGTTATGGGCTTATTAGATATTTAATCGGTAATTAAGGTTCAAAGTTTTCTCCGCTAGTATACATAGCATTCCAATTCACAAACAAGGGTGACTTATGCAGGCAAAAATCTCCAGGCCCTAATCCTCATGCTCATCATTCTTAGGTCAAAAAAGAGATGAATGAGTTCCTTGACAAACAAGAAACCGTATTATCAACGGAGGAAAAATGCCCCATGAGTGCTGTCCTTTCTCATTTAATTTTCAAATACATGAATGAATTAAACTAAAAAGTTCAATCAAACATTCCTACTAACATTTCAATGACTTGATATCGCTGAAAACTAATTTGGAAAACATTTTAATAGACAAATTGTTTTTTTCACTTCCCGCATAAATACAAAGCTACACTAAAAACTGTTATTAATTTCAGTTCATTTGTTTTAGAGAAAAAAAAATAGAAATCGTTAAAAAAAAAATACTCGTTGTTTTTGTTGAAATTGTATCGAAAACGATAAATTGACATTAAGAAAAAAGGTCCAACGACAAAACAATTTTTTTTTATGGATTAGGAGGATGTAGAAATATCAATATTAAAAGAAATCTTTTATAGATCAATTCTTTTTTGTTATTCTACAAATGTTAGGTTCTCCATAATAGTCTAAACTACTACATTACATCAGATAACTTCCCCTAAATTAGTATTGCCACGTGTTACTAGGTTTATAGTAGTTAGGCAGACACCTTCGAATTGATTCGAATATCTTACGAAAGTGAGATTGTTGGAGAATGTTCAGGTTTTCTTCACAGTTGGAGAATGATGGCTTCTTATCACGCTATAGAAGATGAAGCAGAAACGTTACAAATAATCGATTTCCAACATTTTCCACATTTTAAAGGAAATTATTTATGAAGAAATGATTTTATAATATAAATAGAGTAAGTTAACAATAAAAAAGAAGCTTTTGTGTCAAATAATTTTCTTCTTTAAATACTTATCTTCACTTATTTTTTTTCAAATATTAGGGTTTTTTTCACATTTCTTCTTTACTTGTTATTTTATAATTGTACTTATGTAATTTTTTGTATTAGTTTAACACTACAACATTTCTTGATGTAGCATAAAAATGGCCAACGATTTATATTATGTTGACATAGAGGTGAAGAATACTGGTAATGACGGTTTAAGATCAAATAGGTTTGTGAATCCTACAAGATGTATTCGCTAGCGGATAATGCTCTGAGAGTCGGTCAGAAACAGATGGCTCACTCTCGGAGAGTTACAAAGAAATAAAAAAAAGAAAAAAGAAGAAGAAAAAATAAGAAAGGACTTTCAAAGATAAAAACAATTTAAGAGGACAAAGGGGATATTCGTTAATTTCCATTTATCATAGAATAAAAAATAGTGTATATTAATCATAAAATAATATATTTTGCAAACTCTTTTAAATTTTTAGCTAATTTTTTAATGCATAGGTGCTGATATTTATTTCTTTACTATAAATAGCTTCATGTATTAATAATGATAAAGAAATAACATAAAGCCTCCTGAAATCAAGAAATATGGATGGTTAATAATTACTACTATTTAACAGTTATAACAAGTGTGACAGTGATACATAAGCACATGCGGTATGAGTTTACTTTCAAAAAAAAAAAAACTAAGAAAAAACAACTCCAATATAAATTGTGAAGTCAAACTTCACCCATTTAAGCAAAACAGAAAGGAGAGGAAAAAAAACTTAAATGGGGACGGATGAACAAAACTCATACGACCACTTCAAAACAATACAAGAACAAGAACCACCCTGTACCGACAAATAGCGTGAAACAATATTCGGCTGTAGGCTGAATACTAAACTGAAACATTAATTTCTAAATATTCAAACTCCAACTAACAATACATGGCGGAACTGAAAGCGCAACCATCAAAAACTATCGACATGAATGTAACATTATTACTATTACATAAATAAGAAGAATTAAAATTAGCGGAAGAGAACAAAAACAAAGTCGCAGAACGGTCCCGATTATCTTGGATCTTGACTGATGTTGCACTAGACCGCAGTAATGAGGTATTATGTCAGAGAAACCGGGCTGGTCGTTAGGCACAGCATCCACCGGTGCTGGGGTCAGTACCAAACCTAGTCCGGTTAAACGGTAACAAACTCTAATTAACTATCACGGAAGTAGTAACATTACGATTTATTAGGAACGTATTTAAATACTAAATCGAAAAAAAAAAATACCCTCTAAAAATAATACGAAAGTCGTTCTCGGATAATATATGCAAATAATTAAAATTCGTAAGACTATAGCACAAATAGTAAAAATTGTTGAGCACAATTAATAAAACTTTGTAGAACCGAGATTTTACCAACAATAAATTTACTATTAGGCGTAACAAATATACTATATATATCTAACAATTTAAAAACGAAAATTACTAGAAATATATAAAAAAAAAAAAAGCTGCAAATTATTACACTAAGACTATTTCCAATTACGTAGTTATATATATA
Source organism: Rhaphigaster nebulosa (assembly GCA_948150685.1). Taxonomy (NCBI): domain Eukaryota; kingdom Metazoa; phylum Arthropoda; class Insecta; order Hemiptera; family Pentatomidae; genus Rhaphigaster; species Rhaphigaster nebulosa. Next base: position 113,314,298 of record OX411309.1, on the reverse strand, counting down.
TATATATATATATATATATATATATATATATATATATATATATAGATTATTACTTTTCATTTGATTTTAGGATTCAACGTATAATGCAGTACAATATCACTGAAAAATGTAAGCTTCATAACAGTAGTTAACCTATTCATCAACAGGGGCCCCCGCCTTGCAGCTAGCTTAAATATTTACAATAAAGCTATAACATCAAAACAAAAATCAGAGAAACCTTACATTACAGTAAAATGTAATAAAAAACGAGACTAAATTCATATTAAAAATTAAAAAAATAAAATAGACTCACATGCATGAAGAAAAACACAGTTGACTCAATGAATATATTATATAAGCAAATTCATACCTGAAACAAAAGAATGGAAAAATCAGTTTGAACCTATTATTTAGTTTTAAATAATATAAAATAACATAAAGTTACAGGCACAGCTTCATCAATGGTATGCGCTATATGCATATACAATTGTAAATGAATGAGGCACAACTTAAAACTTCTGACGTCATGCAATAGATATACTTATGAGATGAAAATTCAAGATATTAAATAAAAAAGTTTCAGAAAATTTTCATAAAACAGTAAACGTTTAATTAACTGTTTTTTTTAATTATGTATTTTCTTTAAATATTACTATCTAGCACATGACAGAAATAAATAATAATGCTGATTCGCATCTTATCATTCAACAAGATGAATTAACTAAGAAAATAATTAAATTAACAAAATAAAAATATTTTAAAATAAAAATTTACGATGAAATTAAATTTATAAAAATACTTAAAAATAAAAATATATGCAAACAAAAATTAATATTTAAACGCAACAATAAAAATAAATTATGATTTAAAATATCAACTAAATTAAAATTCTAAAATTATCTAGATAGATACATCGAAAAATTATTTCTTGGAATCATTATATCTTGACAAAATGAAGCCGATTCTACTTACTTACTTACTACCTACTTATTACTCGGAGCGACTGATATAATATATTATTATTACTATTATGAAGCTAAAAAAACGTTTTAGTATCAGAAGAGCTGTAAGGTATGATAGTTTCAAGTTGGAAAAAAAAGTACTACTATAGTCCCTATTCCGATAAAATTATAATAACTGCGAGTATGAAAAGTATAAAAATTCTTAATAAAAAAAATTACTCCTTTAAAAATATTGGAACACAATTCGTCGTGCATAAACTGATAATCAGACGAATTATTAGCAAGACGTCTAATCAGAGTAAAGCAGCCTACTATTAAAGTCGGGGAATGTAAGATCCGGAGTAATTGAAACAGTTTAGTCAGCTATCTCCCATTTCCTGCACAATCCAGCATCGAAGTTTTTTTTAATTTATTTTTTTAAACAGTCTTGAAATATTGCAAAACAGCTATTATGTTAATCCGTGTTCATTGGCATTTTTACAAATTAAATAGCCCCAGACGTAATTAACAGACATTAAGTGTTCTTATCTATTGATCACTTAATGATAGCAAGACAATTTTTCTCAGTTAATTACCTTAGGACCTTGTAATGGTATCATGGAATAATACTATGTTTAATTTAATTTATTGAATTATGTTGTAGTGTAGTTTTAGAAATGTTTCTTTTCTTTTATTGTTCAATTATAATTATATACTACTTATTTATGACGTGTATGAATTTAGAATGTTTTAACTTTTGGTTGATTTTATGTGAAATTTTATTGTGATATGAAATTTTAAATTGTTAACTGGAAAAGAAGAAAAATAAAATTCAATCGGGACGTAAAACAAAAAAAAAAGATATATGATAAGGAAATATAATTTAATAATAATAATATACATTGGTGAATAGATAAACTGCAAACGAAAAATTTGTGTGTATAAAGCAATTCTCCCTCAAGCATTGTAAAAACTGTTGGTTGTTGTATTGCCATATTCCTAAGGACACGTCGTTCTATAATACTAAACATTATTTGATCAAAACAAAAGAGACTGTTTCCTATTAGTCCAAAGTCGTAGAAAACGCAAAGAGACTTAAGAAAAAAATAGGGCTGGAGATCTAAATATTCGAAGTAAAACCTTTATTTGCTTGCTCTTTTGTTTCTAAATTTGCACCTGTCAATTCAAACTATTAACAATTAGCAGAATATCAACAATAATAATTAGATAAGAATGAGGACAGGAAAAAAAAATAAGCTTTATAGGCATGAGGAAAAATAGGGAGTTTTACACCAGGAAGCGGACCAATAAGTCAGAGAATTTGCAACTATCGTGGATAATCTAATAAAAGATCATACAGGGCAGACCATAGATTTCTATCTCTTGGTATGCACAATCTTGAGTCCCAGCGTTGATATTTAGCGTTGTGATCGCCTTCTATAATGAGGCATTTTCCTCCTTGGCCTTGGCGTTTAAAGAACTCGATTCTGGGTTTATTCTTGTACCTAGAGGGACATTAAGCTGAAGCAAATGTGATAATGTAATGTCTTTTATACAATTTGATTCGTATGGAATGTATTTCTGGTGTAATAGGTAACTCTACGGGATTATGTTTAAGTGAAGAGTAATGCAACAAGTATCTTATTTTGTCTGCGCGATTTTTTTAGGGGATGAACACTAATCATATAAGAATGGAATCAATCCATATATAAATAAATGAAAATTTATTTTATTAAACATTAATTACCACTTTTTTTTCTTTTTTACTTCCTTGTACGAAGTAAAAGAAATATTGTATTCGCGAAAATTTTCGGTTTTCAGATTTCAACGGAAATATCCATTTTGATCGTCTGTTACGTACGTACGTTCGTATCTCGCATAACTCAAAAACCGTTAGCCATAAAAAGTTGAAATTTCGTATTTAGGATTGCTGTAAAATCTAGTTGTGAACCTCCCTTTTAGGTCACTGCTTGATCACCCGAAGTGGTACTTTATTTGAAGGTCATAATTGATTTTCATCAAAATTATATTAAAATACCATGCAAAACTTCTCATATTTAGTATTTATAACTTATATATTGATTTAAATAACATACTAGATTTTGGTTTAAATTGAAAAACCGGAAGTGGTACTTTACTTGAAGGTCATATCAGACTTTCATCAAAAATTAAATTAAAATATACTGTAAAATATCTCAAATTTGGTAAATAGAACTTTTATATCGATATGAATGTATTTACTATATTTTGGTTAAAATTGGTGAGCCGAAAAGGGTGCTTTACTTGAAGCTCATAATAAGATTACATCCAAAATTATATTTAAATTAAATACATAAAGCATATGTTTCGGTAATAAAGGTTACAAACGCAATTTGGTTTCCAATTTAATTAAACATTTCTATTATTTCTTTTAAGTGTTAAAATTGAGTGTAAAATACTGGTTTTCCTCCCCATTGGTGTGTGTGTGTGTGTGTGTCAATAAATAGATGTTGCGACGCCGAGTGTCGTTTTTGAGATACTGCAATCTTCGGAAACAAGTAACCAAATTCAGGATCACTTTTTGAGCCACCGATTTATAGTTTAATAGGCGTACAAGGAAGTCATGTGCTGTCCACATCAGATATTTTAATAAGGCAAAAACGGTTTTAGTTATTTATTATTTTTGAAACTTAAAAACCGCAAGAAACCGCAGCAAGAAATAAATTAGATATTTTAGTTCAATATATAATGGATCCTCGTTAATTCGAACATCGCTGATCGGGACCGTCCCGTAATCCGAAAAACAAAAATAAATTGAAAATTTGATTTGAAGTATTATACATAAATTCAATAAAACTGTCTGTATTATAAACACCTTAAGTGCTAACAGGCTAACAAAAAAAATAGTTAAAAATACCAACTTCTTATATTTAATATAAAAAGCAAGCTATAAAACGACCCGGCAAGGCGAGACAGAAAATAGAAAGAGAAAGTGTTTGAGAGAGAGGGTCTGATGAACAAAGTTATTCGAAGGAGGCTTTTTCTAGCTTTCATGAAATTAGATATGGTATAGGTAACAATAACATTAACCTTCATCCCAATATTTGATACACTTGTTGCATAGAACTTATGGAAAAATGGAATTATTAGACTTAATACTAAAAATTCTCGATGACTGTCTGTTTTTGTTAAAGCATAATTCCCGATTTTTTTTTTCCGACGCCAAAAATTCAAGCAGAATTCCCTATCTTTATGGAATTTAAGGCTGATAGACACCCTGTACAAGTGCCGTACAATCAAAATTTTAGTGATTTTCCGTTGATATTCATAATCATAAAGGATATGCAGTTAGAGGCCTTGAAAAAGATGCTTTCAACTTTCAAATAAACGAAATGAATGTTATACATTATAATAATAATACATTTATTTTAAATATTTAAGTTTTGTTAATAAATTTCATTGTCATTAGTAAAATTACCTTTCTTCCTATACGGTAATCCTCCTAGGTTTTAATTAGTTCGGGTTAGTGAGTGTCTGCGTATTATTAACTATCGTAGAAAAAACACAGAACGCATAAAACATAGAATAAGCATTTCCTAAGAGAGACAGAAAGTTTGCCGACAACCTATCACTCCAGTTAACAAATAGTTGAGAAAAACAAGTAGATATCATGGACCAACATTTATTCAATTTATTCTTTTCTTCATTCTGTAATGGTCTTGAGGAACTTCGTTACAACCATTTAATAAACAATCGATTCAACGACCCTTCGCTAGAGCTATTACAACAAATGGTCTCTACAATCAATCTCTACTTATCCGGCCGTTTTAGAAAGTATACTTACATCCTAGACCTTCGAAGTTGACAAATACATGCGCATCAATCCACATCATCGAAACATCGAAATCCGCTCTCCCCCCCCTTTCCTTTGGGCTTCTGTAACGACACGAATATGCTATTTGGATGCCAACGAACGGAACCCGTAGGGGCTATGTTTGGAATTCAAATCACTGCCTCAGAAGGACCGCCGTTGAAGAGGCAGCTCTCACGTCCTCAACTTCTTGTAAGAATTAGAATAAGTAGAACCGCTCAGCAGTATAGGCGTATCCATTGAGTAGCTTTTGCCTGACCTATAACAAATGGCAGTACAGGAATTTCAATGGAGAGAGCGTGAACTGTTGAAACAATTAATAAGGAGAAAAAAATTAAAAAATATAATAAATTTAAACAGACCATGATTGTGCATAAGTTCTATAAATACCTATTTAATATATCGTGGACCATAACGTGAAAGCACGTTACCGTCAAACACCAACATTTCAGAAAAACCAACAACGAAAAAATTGTGTACAACAATAAAATACCAAACGATATGAGTAACTATACACAACATTATCTTCCAAAGCTTGAATTCATTTAAGAAATTTCAGTTATTAACATTTTTTTTTACTTCTTTTTAAGATGACGTATAAGAAGCCCGAGACAGCTAGGAGATGAATATATAGGCCATGCCCTTCACATTATGCGGAAAAAGTATTACAACTTTGAGAGAACGAAAAAAGTGTCCTTGCCTCTGCAATAAACTATACGTGTCTGTTTATGGGACATGAAGGAAGTCTAACGTCCCAAAACTTGGCAGGAGGTCAAACCTCAATAGGACTGGGTCAATCTACACAGTTTCACATTGTCTGAATATTTTCTTATAGCTTGAAATATATTCTCTAATTGGTTCAAACAGCTTGATGATACACATTCATGCAAGGGCAAGAACTAAATGGAGAATAATGGTTCTAGACATTTTTTTATGCTTAAAAAATAAGTCCTTACTAACGGAAAGATTTCGGAGTGTGATGTAGGCTTCGAAAAAATTCGCAAAACTAATTAACTGATTTCAGAAAGATATAAAAAAATTATTTTTAATTTCAAAGATATCTCTTTTCTGTTAATAACCTTATTGCGATCTAGGCTCGCGTATTTAAAGTTATTCTATACTTGTTTAAAATAATGAAAATTAATGTTAAATTAGTACCTGATTCTGTATTTTAATACACACAACGAATATCGCATTATTTCCATTTTGTGACAATTCATTTGATCCGGACCAAAACGGATGAAATTCATTATGCAATGAACATTTCAAAGCTCTATAATTCATTGGCAAAAAGCATTTCGGACTTAGATTTCCGGCCAAAAATAATTTACAATTCTGGTGTAAAATGAACTTTATAAGAACATGTATTACCTCCTCAAATATTGGTGGTATCGCTGACAATTATGTACTTTTAAAAATTCAACAAGTTAGGACTTTCATCAATAACTATTTTTATGATGCGCACATCACAGTAATCTTAATAAAATAATAAATAAAGTAGTTAGAATTTCTCATAGAAAGATTATTTTAATGCCTATGGAATTAGCCAGTATTTCTGACATTTGAGTAGTAGGTACCTACGATTACCTAATATTTCAAAATGTATTTAATTTTCGGTTTATTATTTATTCAATACCGAAGCTTTCGACTGAAGTTAATCGACTAACTAATCGACAAAGACGAAAAAAAAATACTCCCCTCTCACTCAAAATTTGAGGTTTTACATTTTAAGATAAGTAAGAAGAAAATAGTCTCCATCCACCGTCTGTCTATATTTTACCTCCGAGACTCATGAATGTAATATTTATAAGCAATCTGAAAAAACTAGCGGAATTATTACCTAATAATAATTTATTTAGAAGACATGGTTTGATTCCAGCCAAAGAATCTCCCAAAGGAAATAGCCTGGTGAGGACTTAACTCCACTTGGTAAAACTGAGTAGTTGTCGGAATATAAAAATGCATATCTACGAACAATTCGGTCAATTCTACAACTGATTCGGTAAAGCTTGTGCCAGATTGGGGCTGTAAGTGCCGCAATTTAAATTTTAATCTCGAATGTACATTTACATCTTTGAGCAACCCTTCCTTGATTAGCATACTGTTAAATATTTTCTAAAGATATGTACTAGTCCAAATCATAAGTAGCTATCGTACCAAATGAACATTGGAGTGTTAATTTAACTTCAGACATTGCTGTAATCCAGACATTACAGTAAATTATGACTCGGCGCTGACCAAAGCAGTTAAGATCTCTTCCCTAAGGACTTAACTGCTTAGGGACGGTCACTTATGTGATAATTAGGTCAACATTTGGTAATTTTATTCATCCCTAAGATACTATTACTATGCAAATGGTTACAACATGGAATTTTGGGTTACGTTGAACAAGATGTTTTCTACTGCAGCGATGCTATTCTAATTTTAAATTAGCCATGCTTATGTTAATTCTGTTAATTATAGTAAAAATTACATTTCAAGTTAAGGTAAAAGAATGTAAAAAATAATTTAGTAATTTTATATGGAAATAGCCCATTCATAGTAAAATTCACATCAAAGGGATAATTAATTATTTTGTATTCTAATTTACTTAATAGTGATTCGAAATGCTATTTTTAGTTATATAACTTCCGGGGTCAGGAATATATATATGCTCCATCGCGGTTAATGAAGACTAAATTAAAATCTAATATTCTTATTAACGATACGTAATTATAATAAACTTTCCCGACACTTAATAATAAAGATGTTTAAGGCAATTTGGTTTCATCTGAAACAGTAATATAAAATTAAATAAATTTTAAGACCATTAAACGGGTGGCATTTACAAATTAAATAAAAAAACCTGTACTATTACAATTCATCAACCCACTGAAGGATCAGGTACCCACTTTATCTATAAATTGGGCTGGATGTGCCCAAAGAGAGTCTCTCGGCCCACTAGTCGATCCACGGCTGATATCAAAGAAACTTTAAATAAGAATGAACATGAAAAATGATAATTATTTTTTAGCAATGGATACGGAATTAACAATAATTGTTGATTCCTCATCAGTTGTTTAACTACTTCAGGTAGAAGAAATATGGAAAAAAATGAAATAAAATTAACGAGTTTCAGCGTCCTCTATCCAAAAATGTTATTAAAATAATAAATAAAAAGATCTCATTATCCTTATTTTCCAAAGCCACTTTCACCGAAGCTGCTGAATAATTTTTGATGAACTTCAACTGTAAGCAGTTGGTTCATATCAGAGGGAACCAAATCGAAAAAAAAATTTCACGATTTAAGCAGTTATAGTAATCTAATATACTTTGAGGATTTAATAGAAAATGTAGTAATTAAGTTATATGTATTAGAAAACTTGTAAACAATTTTACAATGGATTTCACATAAATTTGTTATAGAATAAAAAATGTTTTTTAACTTTATACCAACAAAATAATTAAATTTAATATTTATAAAAACATATTTCAAGGAATGAATTACCAAAGTTGAATATTTGAATTTAGATATAATAGAGCTGCAGGAGTACCATCATGAATCCTAAATTTCTAAAAATAATTCATGCAGAGCTGGAAGTTTTTAATTTCCCCAGTAGAACAGTTAATATGTTGGAGTTCAAGCAAATGATCATTCTTTGAGTGAGCTTAAAGCTATTGAAAGATAGAATAAGTAAAAGTTTTATAAGACATAAAATATTTTATAACTAGAATTTTCGTTTAACAATTTCGAAAAACCTATTTCATTAACCACTATATACTTTTTAAATAGTTTAAGTTTAACGCATGCAAACTATGTGGTTGAAAAAAAAAGGTTTCGACCCTTCATTTCATTAATTCAATGTTCATCAATTTGAAATAAAGATGCAACTATACAGAAAACGGGCTTGACTGGAGTCCAATAGCGAACCATGTCGTGTATAAGGAGACGGAGATACCGAGTCCGGACTGGACTTGAGTGGACTTCACTGCTGTCTCCTATTAAATACACGACATGGATTCTCTTCAGGACTCCAGTCAAGTCAAATCGAGTTTAGGAGTAACCGCACCTTAATACCTACCTACCTACCTACCAAATTTCGTATTGGACGCTTATCTCCTTTCAAAAACAACGATATCGGTTTCGTTACAGGCTAAATTTCATCATGTGCTGAAAAAATTTATAAATTTTAACATGCACATTTTTATGTATACATTAAATGACTTAGTGCATAAGCAGACTGAAGATTGGACCCACCCCAACCTAATATTAAGGCTTCATCGACCAACTTGTCAAATCCGCGACAATGCAAGTTTTACAGTAGAGCGTTTATTTATAAAGGTGCCAAAAATATAGAATTTAAATACAAACCGTGAATATTCGAAAAGCTATTCCATTCAAAGAAAAAGTGAACTTTAGAAAACATACAAGTTACCTCAAGGAAAAAAAAAATAATTGGACTTATTAAAGTAGATCAGTCTTATAGTCAAGAGACAAAAAAACTTATTAGCTTTAAACCTTAAATGAAGTATACTGAAGCGTAAAAATCAAGAGAAAACAGTAATCCAGAAATGTTGCTATTAAAATCGGACAGGCGCAAGAAAGGTGTGAGGAAAAGACGAAGGAGGCGAGACTGGTTGTGCAACAGGTGAACTTGACCTGGAACTACGGGCGACCCCAGCCTATCTATGTTTACTCACGATTCCTCTTCCTCCGTGTTTAACATAGTCGTGCCTCCGGACCATTTTTATCAATTATCTATGCAACCGCCCCGAAGATCCGGACGAGGTTAATGTTTATCTAAGGGATGTCCATTGTTATGTGTCCCATCACTGGCATTAGATCGGACCACTTCCTCTCCTTACAAGGTCCGTCATGCCCGAACTTAACACACAATGCTAACAAAATACATATCACGGATATATTAATGTGGCCTGTCTCGAAACCACAGAGTTCTCAGCGTCCTAATCATACTCCGCTGAGCCGTGAGGGTATTACATATTGCAGCAACCTAAGAAATGTAAGTTTTAGGAAATAACAATAATAAAGTCAGAACGAATAGAATAAATAATAATGAGGTAATTCGGAGTAAGTGCATACTCTGGGAAGGGCATAAATGGGAAATTAAAGTAAGTAGGAAGTAAATGGTGATGAATAAATTGTGAAATGAATTCCCATGTATGGACTTGGCCCCTGGTATCCATTTACCCCGATTTATCTTACATTAATTAACACAAATATGCTCAGATAACTTCCATAACCATAGTCCAGAAGTTCATTAAGTCGCATATGAAATGAATTCCTGTATGACATTATTGATAACGCAATAATGAAGGTAACTTTTCCTTTTTGTGATACTAATAAACCGACCGCTGAAACCCAAAAAGCTTTTATATATATATATATATATATATATATATATATATATATATATATATATATATATAAAAGCTTTTTGGTTGTAAATCTACGAGCAATTTTGTGATACAAAACATTGTGAAATCTGGTTATTAAAAACTACTCAAGTAAAAAATATGAAAAACAAAATTATTTGAGATGAATTTAGTTGGTATAATTAATTAATATAAAAAAATCTGAGACGTAGAGGCTAAGGTCTCAGATAATTTCTTATGGTATGACCCTAAAGTACCCGAAATGTTGCATTTTTTTGTTAAATAGCTTATCCTTAAAAGCAATATGCTGATTTATTGTCTTCATTTATTCGATATGTATATGAATATAGAACATAGAAAGAACATTCTATATTCTATACTCAAAGAATATTATATATTCTATATAAATAAAAACCTCAACAAAAAATATAGCAATAATTTATAAAGATGGAATAAATTAATCAGAAAAAAAGAATTAAAAAATGCAATTTGCTATTTTTTTTTCTTTATTTCCCGAAGAATGAGGAAGAGCACTGTCACCTTGTCGAAGTAAATGGTAGTATAGGATCAAAAAGAACAGTTTAATTTAAATTTCTTATTAGTATCAATCCGCACAGAAATTAATTTCTGAAATAGGTATTAAATCAGAAAAGCACCACTATTGTGACGTCTTTTAAACTTCCACATAATTTATAACCAACATTAAGCAATAAAATGCAATTACAAATTGTACTAGCTTAATTGGCAATTCATATTGAATTTACGGTCGCATCAATTACTTATACACCTGTAATGCTCTTATGTTCAGTTACTTATAAAAGTGGGAATGCTCTTTTAAAATATTATCACGGCAGTTTAAGAGTTTAATTAATAATAATTTATAGCATCATAAACCAAGCGGCTTCGGCTTTACTGGTACAAGCCATAAAGGTAATTTATAGACATATAGCAATAATGACTAGGCGAAGTAGATCGTACTTCGAAGCTAGATAGCGGACGCAGGAGTGGACTGAAGAGGCAGCCTAGCGGCACACCCTCTGAGACAATTAATACAGATACTCATGGTTATTGGTCGCTAATAGCTTGGGTCCGTTTCCGATCGTTGTGTGTAAAGTTTGCAGTTTAAAATGAGTACAACTTCAACTTCGTTTTTAGTTCAACAATTCATGTAAGTATTCGATTAAATTTTTAAAAAAACCTAATTTTTCATTATCCAATGAAAGCACATGACCTAACAAATTAATTAAGGTTATTCAAATATTTAAAAGCAAGAAAAGAGAGATTTTAAAGATATTCTTTATAATTATTTTTATCCCATAATAATCATAAAAATCAACTTTTAACTTAAATCAGCTATACAACAAACCGACAATTTAAATTGGTTTGTTGAGTGTGAGAATAAACACACACACAACGTCTATGCTATTCTTACTCTATATTATACATGTATGATTAACCTAATTAATGTTCAATTTCAGTGACCAACAGCATTATTATATCCTAAATATATTTGTGTGTATATATATATATATATATATATATATATATATATATATATATATATATTGAGAGCAGAAGTAGGTTAATATCGAAAATTAAATTTAAATTTTATCGTTTCACGATATGAACGTATGTTTAAATCAAAATTTTGACGTTCTAACTTAGTTTTAAACTTGGCAGAACATTTTTGTAGTTTTTTTAACATTCTATAAAATAATCTTCTCATCGAAATTTTTTACTTTAATATTTTTACAAAATAAAAAAATATATAACTTGGCAGAAAATTTGAATAATATAACTGTAACATGAGAATAAGTGAATAAAAGAATATTCATGTGTGGACACATTGGCAAGTTTAGATAGAGACAGGCTATTTCTGTATCAAATCCACAGAAGTTTGAACTATCAGAAGTGATAAAAAAACAGAAAAAGATAAATTTGGTCTTCTTTGAAGCGACGGTTTAGAACAACTTTTTTTTAATTACAGAACACAAAGCAAATGCTGTATTTTTGAACAATATAGTATATTTAAACCATTGAAGATTGGCATCCAACGAAGTAGAATTTCAGACTTATGAATTAGTTGAAAAGAAAATTTATTTATCTAGGTCTGCATCGTTAAAAATAATGTCACTTAAAAACACAAAAATTGATTTAAAATTATTTATTTTTTTTATAATGATTTAACATTCATCGATGATGTTAATGACCTCTAATCCAACGTAATTAAATGCCTGGGATGATGTAATTGAAAGATTACTGAAACTACTTGCAAATCTTATGAAAAATAAAACAATAAATTATGCTGGACAATTAGAATGAACGGAGAGATTTATTAGCAAGATGTTGAGTGGCCCAATTATAATACAGACTTAAATACTGTATTTAAAGAGACAGCTTCGTCAGGCCCGGCAGAAGACTGACAGCTCTGAGAACAGCATCTTTCCATTATCAGATTAAATCTGTTAAGCAACTCACGCTCAGATAATTACGACAGGTTATAATCCCAATCATTTATGGTCACACATTTATAGCTAGCTGTGAACTTTCTTGCCCGGTGTAACTATGACATCTTTATTGCTGATCTCGTTCGACTTGCTATATGACTGACAGCGAGATTTATTAACAACCGAACATTTACTGCAGATGAAAGTTGTCAATCTAGTATGTCATTGCAATGTTAAAACTCCAAGATCACGAAGTAGGGAGTAGAGGGACATTTGAATATTTTCTATTTTAATAGTCGACTCCTTCCCGGATAAGAAAATAGATCAGAAAATTATTTAGGTAAGCTTGCTAGATTAGGGAGGGAGGGATGGTCCCGCTACGAAAGGCCACTGTTTTAACATTCTCCGAGTTCATATTCGTTGAAGCTATTAGGCCCAGAAAGCCTATTAGGAATCGCGTGAGGAAGGTTGGGTCGGGTAAGGGGGAGGAGGAGGGTTGAATTTATACATATATTGTAACGCTCTACAAATAATACTATTTTTGGCGAGGATGGAGGTCCTTCGAGAGGTCCTTATAACAAAAATAGTCGGTTTTACCTGGAATGGCGTTTATAAGAGATTCCCAAACGGCGGCATAAGGAGGTTCCACGTAATACGCAAACAAGCAAAATAAGCCATGAAAAAAATTATTTTTCAAACACTTATAATAATTCTTTTTTAAATATTATTGAATGTATCAATTAAATGATGAATAAACACGAACTATAATAAACAAAAATAATCTACGATGGTTACCGTAGTAGGGACGAGAGCACTTATCGTTGAAGACGACTTAAGAATCAAATTGAGCTCCATCGAACCTAAGATTGATGCTTTTCTTCACAATGTCCAAATTTCTTACTTTTGATGGATACACTTTACTTTATATAATTTTTGGTATATTTTCAGTTTCCTAACTGTGGTTATTTAAAATGGATAATTTTTTTAATTTGGATTATTGAATTTTATTTTCTATTTATAATTTTCTAAAGAAAATTGACAGTAATGCATATTGTTTTGTTTGTTAAATAAACTTTTATAAATCAGTTTGTAGTTTTTTATGAAGACTAAGATCACGTAGTGGTACGCAGTGACATAAAGTCTGGGAACATACGCTATAAATCTTTATCTCAGATTCTAACATTTGAAAGGAAAAATTAATAATTTATTTTATAAGGAGGAGAAAAAAATAAATTTAAAAAATAACACAATCAACCATTTGTCTCTTGAATCGTTACGGGTTGCTAAGTGTACATGTATTATTTTTTTTGTTTTACTGGTTGCGAAAAGTGACCACTAAGGTTAAGAGAAGAATGACGTCTCAAGTATTTAGAAAAAAAAATATTACATAAAATAATTGGAAGGAAGAAGAAAGAGAGGTCTACAGAGGTCAGTTTCTATATGAGAAATTACATGATCAACAACCGGTAAATATAATTGATGCAATAGATGTTAAGTTGATAGTTTCCTTATAGCGAATTAATAAAAACGTAATCATTGTTGAACCAACAGGTAATCTTCCGAGGGGCAGAATAGTAGAGAAAAAATAGACAAAATAAACAACAAAATTTGTATATTTACGAAATTTTTGTCGTAACTTCATCTTGGTGGTAAGAATAGATCGAAATTTGTAGAGTCCGCCCAAATTTCCGAGTGACCAACCCTCCCTGAGGGGATCGAAATGAGGGGCGGGATATTCGCAAAATAAATTTTCCAAATTAAGTCAAGTAAAGTATCGTATCCTTTTATTTTTTTTTAAATCTGAATCGAATGCGACTACTCATATGACTATAAAGTTAATTGTTTAGAAGTTATATTGTTATACAATATACTGATTTTAGGTAAAAAAAATTACCATTATGACCGAACCATATACAATAAAAGTCATGGGAAATATTTGATAGTAGACCTCAACAGTAACAAAATTTCATACCACACAGAAAAATTGGAAATTTAAATATTGAATTTCATTAAGTAAGCCACGTTTTTTGTTGAATAGGAATCGATCACTCAAAAACTATTCAAGGTAGTTACGTTCCAATTGCACCATCGTAAGGTAGAAAAAATTCCCTTTAAGAAATATAAATTGGTTTGATGACCAAGCGGCGGAATGACCAATAACGAAAAAATTTATTTATATTTTTAAATCATTTTTTATTTATTAATGATTTCCTCAGTCCTCTGCTGGGCTACAGATACCCCCCATCCAGGAAAACTTCTACTTTTATTAAGCTTCAATTGTATATAAATGAAGTCGAGCATTATTTTGGAATTGGTCTAAAATTGGCTCCTGATTTACCGATACGTGTGATGTGGAATTAGATTTCCCCGAAAAAACAAAACATTCTGAGAATACAATTTTTTCACTTCACTTTATTTCCACTATATTCTCAACTATAGTTCTTTAAGTAAATTTTATCTTCTTTACGATGGCGCAATCGGAACGTAATTACCTTGAATAGTTTTTGAGCGATCACTTCCTATTTAACGAAAACTACTTAATTTGTGAAAGTTATGCAATATCTCGGCCTTTCTTGAGCTAGAACCAAAGATAGACATTACTACAATATTAGAACATTAGATAATTAAATAGTGGGTTTAGCTTTAATAATCTTAAAATGTTATGGACATGTTTTATATTATTATCAATAAATAATATGGAGACTATTTTATTATAGGTTTTATTCAGATGAAATATATCATTTCCATTTTTAAAATTATAATAAACAAAAAAGAGAACAATTCATTCATTTTTAACATTTATTTATTGCCTAACAATGAATGGTATCCGAGTATACTAAAATTGAGAGAGTTAAAAGCTGTAACCCTGAAAGTATTGGACTCTTTTCTTTACTGACTATAAGGTATATAAATAAATTCTTTTATGAGCCTAGGTAACGAATCTATTTAAAAAGCGCTGGTCCCATATTTCAACGTACAACGATGCTTTCCATGCCCTCAAATATGAAGATGTAGGAAATCAGGGTTCATTTTCACGGACACTGATTTTTTTCTGAAACTGTTAGTTATAACAGAAAATAAAAGGTATATGATTTTACTGTCAAATGATATAAATAAAGTTTTAGAATAGGAATAGATTGGAATGGAAAAAAAAACCCATTAGGATTTGATACAGGAATGACAACCGTTATTTAAACGATCCGCTGATAATGAACTTTAATTTTTATAGATATGAATGAATAAAATAAAAAACAATAAAATAAAAATGTAAACGGGAGTTTTTCCTAATAGAAGGAGTAGTAACTTAGTAAAGTTTGTTCTACTTATAGTTTGAGAGGATCTCATTCGAAAAAATGAGAGTTATTTCCGTATTAGAAAAAATTCCGCGCCTGATCTTAGTCCCAGGTGCAATAACTCGTGGTTTAGCATCTCTTGCAAGAGTCAAGGCCTATAGGAATCAGATGATTCGAGGATGATAATTTCCTGACGGTGCACATAGGAATATTTGAGCCTTAAAACTGGACAAAATTATTTGAAACTTTTCATACAGTCGGACATTTGAACGTTAAAACTGGTCTTAATACCAGACCGTATCAGGAAGTCTCTGAAAAACTTTAAACCCATCATTCTTTAAGCTTTATAACCTATTTCCATCCCTCTGAATTCTTTCAGGGTGCTATATAATTCTCTCCTGGTGAAATTCTGGACAGTTTCAATAGACTCTAGGAGAAAACACACACAAAAAAATACTAGGTTGAAATAATTATATTTTATTACTCATTATATTTGAAGTAATAAAAAACAAAATTTATTTGTGTAATATTGTTAATATTGGCCTAAATATTAAGTTAATAATCAACATTTAGCCCAACAAGACCCAACACATAAACAAAAATACCTTTACCGATAACATCAAGTAAACAAAAATAATTATCGAAATATTCTTTATAAACATGGTTCGTAAACGAGAATTGTAAACAGCAATTCAATAAAATGATAATTTTAAAATAAAGTACGTAAATAAGTTCCGATTGACTATACAAGAAGTGGCAAGAGTGGAGAAAATTTATTCGATTACAGTTATTGATGAACCAGCTATGAAGCTTGAAGAATCATAGTTTAAATGGAGTTTGTCACAAACTTCCTGATTCGGGCTTGTGTCTTGGCTCAAATTCTCCTATGTACGGTGGTTGTTTTTATATACACCACTGATATATTGCTCAAATTAGTTCCATTTCATATGCTGGAATTAATTAATATATCGCTGTTTATACATGTGTCCTCTAACAAATTGGATTTGATAAAAGAAATAAGAGAAACAAAAGTGATCGGACACGAGATCCTATCACAATAACTCATTTCTATAATACAAAATGAATATGACTGTTCCTTGTAACAAGTCGAGAAACAAATGAATCCTAATCTTCTTTAATGGCTTCAATAAATTGATCTGACACTACGCACTTTCTCAGCGCTCGGAACCGATTAGAACAGAACCGTTATAATGAATAACTTATTTAATATTATATATATGTAAATTGATATTAGTGTATTATTTTTAATTTTTTTTTCTTTATTTCTAATAGACTTCTTAATTATTTACAATTTACATTGCTTAGAGGAGGATTAACAACATAAGATGAATTATGCTACATTTTAGACGGTTTTGTAAATAAATAACAAAAGTTTGCACCATTACAGCATGTTTTTGTTGAGTACTTACGATAAAAAAGTCAATAACTTATTATTATTTCAAAGAAATTCAAATTGCCGATAAGTTAATTTAATGATTCCTATAGAAATACAGAAACTTGTGACTATGACGGACAGACTTCTCAAACTTTCCAACACTTCTTATTCCAATGTAACTTACAAGAAATCAACAGAGCAACCTTAATTAAGACTATCAAGATGTTAAAAATTCTGTTCAGCAAATACCGGAAGGAGTAGTTGAAATTCGCCACCTCAATGAATCTGCAATAACGATCTACACAATACTCAAACCTTGACTCCCACTATCTTTTGTCTGTGATGGATTTGATTTTTCTATCTTGATGCATTCTTTTTACATTTTATTTAATTGTCTATTGATTTACTATTTATCTAACTGCCACATTATGCCATATTATTTAATCGTATATAATATATTTTTGTTTTGCATATTAATGCTCTATATTACATTTATAATTGTATGTTATATATTTTTCTATTTTGCATATTGTATTATGTAGTTTAATTGTAAAATTATTGTATTTTATATATTATTTAGTTTAATTGTACAATTATTTCATTTCATAAATTATTTAATTTAATGGTCAAGATTTTTAATTTAAGATCCAATATTTTTGTTTTTACTTTTTTTTAATGTTTATTTCGTTTCCTCTTCTCTATACTTTATAATTTCGAGTATGGAAATATTTATTTTTCTTTTCTGCTTTTTTTTAATAATTAATGCACTTATCTAATGTAACTAAAATATTACTATACAGGCATTATGCCTATTGCAGCATGGAAGCTGCAAGCTTCATAAAAACAAGACTCTTCATAGGGTTTCTATGGATGGGAAAAAGAAAAATATATAATAATAATGGAAAGCTTACCATATAATATTTGAAGAATAAAAATATTTTCTATTTTGGAACTTTAAGCCCTTTTAAAGCTATTATTGGAAAGGACTAATTCAACAGGAAGGTCGCACACAAGTGGAAGGCCTAATTAGGAACTGAAGTGGGATACTCATGAAGCTCATTTACAGTTGTGCATAATAGGTTGAATGGTTTGTGGTATTTGCCCATGAAGAGAGGTAACAAAAAAAAAAGAAATGAAATTAATTACATGGGCACAAGATTCTATCTTAGCCATTAGAAGACGACCCTCTTTAATATCAAAATAAATATCATAGTAAAATAATTCAAAGTTGGTGGTGGAAAATAGAGGATTATTTATAAATTATAGGATCCTATAGGATCCTACAAATTATGTAAAATTTTAAATCGCTATTCTATAAAAAAAAGAAAATCACAATAGTCACACATTTCATTATATATCAGGCTAAAACTCTTTGGAGAACTCCTCAATACCAAGACCAACAAGTCTAGATTATAACTGAAATATTTTTCCGAATACTAAGCATAAAACAATTTTTTGAAATAGAAATTTCTAAAATAAGGGGTGAAAACCAAGGGGTAAAAGTGATTTTTTTTTTCAAAAACAGAATTAAGCGCTACGGTTAATGCTGAAAAAAATGTTTTTATGCAATATTTATAAGCAATAGTTAAAAAAGCAATATTCAAGGAACATACAAGAGTCGTAATATAAGCCTAATACACACTTAAACGTTTTAGGATTTATCAAATTTTAAAATACGTTTTCACAAAATTATTAAATAGTCACTTGCACCCCTTCTCATACCCTAAAATATAATATAATTAGCTAATTTTTCTATTGTTAATCTATTTAAAATAAATATAAAATTTATTATAGGATTTTTTTTTTTTAGTCTTAATATAATAATTCCAAAATACTATATTTTTCCTCTTCGTAAATGATCGTAATAAATCTTCAATCAGCCGCCAATTTTAGAAACGCGATGACGGATGGTAATGCCGAGTTGTGAGGTTCATTCTGGGGAGATCTGTGTATGGGGAGATCTTTGGTACCAAGCCTCAAGAAAATCGGTGTAGTCTCGGAGAAAAACCACGGACAGTGGACGTACGGATTTGTTTCTACTCTATTTTTGGATTCAAGGAAAAACGTCAAATTTGTAGGCGGTGTTAGAAAACTTTTTTCTTGATAGATTACCAAGGTTCATTGAAATGAAAATATTAAACCAGAATTGATGTTTTTTAGAGGTGAACCATTACACCGATAAATTAAGCCTGTCCAATACTCTTAAGATGACGTCATAATATATTATTGCTAATTACTCGGGTAAGTATTTCAGGCATGGTCTATTCTTGGTATTAAGAAGCCCATAAAAAGGTTTAAGCGTGTTGTCATTTACTCTATATCTTGCACATTGGCTCCTGGACTACAAGCTTAAAACAGGATAAACAATTTGTTTTTTGCTTTTTTTAATTTGACATTGAAATTAGTTTTACCACTTAAAGGAATTCTTTTAGAGAAAATCTTAAAAATAAAGTAATATCTTTACTAAACAACTACAACTAAATCTCTTCAAATTAGAACCTGTGTAACTTCTCATTTAAAAAGTAAAGATGGAGTATTTATTGAGGTTATAAGAAGGACACGTTTATTTGATTCGGTTTTCACTTCCATAGCTTCAAATACAATTTGGATTCCACACAAAACAAGTCAGATTAAATAGAGTCAACATAGGCTTTAAATAAAATTAATAAAGAAACGCAATATAAATACGAACATATGCAAACTTGTACTAGACGTTTTCCCACAAAGTTCACATCTGCCATTCCAGATGTCTTTCTATTTTTCCGATCCTTTTTCTTGATGGGAACCTATTTTTTGCATATCGCTAAACCGCTGAGTTCACTGACTCAAGCTGACCGCAGTCGGCAAATAGAAAACAGGATCGCCTAACTTTTTCTAAACCATCATTGTTTACACGATGCAATTTTGTTTCTAATAAATTTTAGATACATATTTCATAATAGCCTGAGTGAATTTTTAAAAATTTTCAGGTATTCAAAAAACTTTATCGAGCAACTACTGTCGACAATATTCTTCAAAACTCCATAATCCTACCGAAGTAGATTGCAAGAGTTTCACCTTAAAAACTAAAAATGGTAGGTAAGTCACATTAATCCTTCAAATTTATCACATTTTATTATAGAAGTAGGGACAAGTGCAAAAGTAGCGATATCATGTGCAACTTGAAGGTGATGTATTGAGATTAAAATTATTTTTCTGAGTACATATGTCGTCAGCCTCCTACGGTAGTTTTCAAATCAATAAAACAAATTAAATTAGAAACAAGTTTATATAATTGTTGCCAAACGATAATGATTTACTGGCTAACGTAAAAAAATCGTATACATCACAATAAATAATTATTTAATAATAATTATTAATAAACACAATAAATAATTATTTACAAAAATTATCTGTTCCTCAAAGGATGCTTAGTGTCATCTAAAGCTGTGATGTAAGCCCCATAGTTTTAAAAACATACCCTTTAAAATAAGGATAAGCATTTTAAAGTAAATACAACCCAATACGGGCGCCTAAAGAAAACCCCTAAGAAGGGCTATGCAAACAGTAATAAGGTGGCCAGGAGGATATATAACCAATATATAACCACCACCATTTCAATGCCTAGAAATTTCTCTCCTTCGTTTCAGGGAATACAAATTTATGCTAAAATAATATTTGTTGGGGATGTCTCAGGAGAAATGACTGACGGTCCTTCATTATCTTTATGTATTATTGATGGTATAAGTAAAAGTTAACTATAAAATAAAATACATTATTTGTTTCTAATATTGCATTATAACAAACAATATTGTAATATTATAACATTCTAATTTGTATAATAAAATTTTAATTAGTGGATGTTAGTTTTCTACAGTTAACAACATAAAAAAAGGTGATATTTAAATAGATATACTTTAAGTAAGTTGTCTTTAAGTTTGTACTTGTTACCAAAAAAATAATAAATAACAAACATCTTACTAAAAAAGCAAGTACTTAATCCGAATACCCTCCTTATGTCGTACCACATATCGTACTTGTAACAGCCATCTGGCCCAAATGATAACCAGAACATGCAGGAAAAAACTCGAGCTCTCTGAGAAGATGGTTGTACTCCTGTCATACTGACGGTTACCATGCCACAGTAACTGATGGTATAAATCGCATTAGTGTCAGCTACCACAGCGAGTTAAGTCAAATGGAAGGAACCCGATCAAGCAGCCACATATTTACGAGTTATGTATCACATTAAGTTCAAACACCATTGAAAGAAGAAAGAAAATGTGATGATTGCTGTGCTTGATATGATTAAATCATAAAATATATAGATTAATTATATTTTTATACCAGTGTAATTTCAACATATATTCTTTAATTCTTTATTATTTTATATTTTCAGAACTTATACCTTAACTTGTAAGTTATACCATAACTTATTAATTATTAGTGAATGTTCAGTTTAAATTATCATTATTTAGTGAATATATGAATGAATGCATCAGCAAGAGACGTTGCTTGAGCAAATTAAAAAAAAAAATTCTAATTATTACGAATATGATTTTTATTTTTTCAATGCTTTTTGATTGAATAATACACTATAGGCATTATTACTATATTTTCATAAATGCCAGATATATGGGCGTATGAAACATTTAATCGACCACCATTTTGAAATGAAATGGCGGATAATAATGTCGAATTCCGAGGATCAACCAGGGATTACCTGTGGCTTTATTAACAAATCTAAAAAAAATCTGCGCAGTACTATCGGGAATAAATAAACCAATATGTAAAGAAAAACCGCAGCCGGCAGACAGAGGGATTTTTCTTTTTATTCGATTTTACGTATCTTGAAAAATAAAACCTCAAATTTCGAGGGGAGATTAATTTTTGTTTTTCTTACTTTATCGCAAAGGCTGATTACTGAAAATAATAAATCAATACAATATTTCATTCGAATATCAATACAATATAATATTAGAACATTTCTGAGGTGCCAATTTCAACAGCACAAGCTCATGTTTAATGAACAGTATTCATAAAATATTCAAAATCTGAATTTATACATATAAATTATTGTATTTTATTCGCCTAGGGGCTAACACGAAAAAAAAAACGTACATTCAAATACGAATTGTAAAATCTAATCGGGTTTTCAGCATCCTACGTTTCATTGGCGTACATAGAGGGACGGGAGTGATATAGTACCTCTCCTCCCTCCGTAATGCACGAAAAAATATGATTTTCATATCCACCAATATCAGGTTATCAGGTTTATATTTTGAGTAATATTTTTGGTAATTTTTAAAAATAATTTTATATCCTTAAAACATACGCGGTAATTTGGCGATTATAGAAATTTAGGGGATTAGTTGCCTTCTTCTTATTAACTCCTTCCCCTCCACAAAAAAGAAAAATGTGCGTACGCCCTGCTACGTTTCTAATGAAAACCTAGGTACAGAATGATCCATTTCATACGCATGGATCACAAGTGTTTCAAATATTATCAAAATCAAACTACAGGTGAAAGAAGAATGAAAAAAAAAAATCAAAAAAAAAAAAAATTGTAGCGACCTATATTCTAGACATCACGAGGACAGCCTGAAGATCAGTTGGTTGAAAGATCATCTGGTCGGGAAGTCAGGAAAAAGTACCTTCGGACTGACTCATTCCAGAAAACTCATCCAATGAATCCTTTAATTCACACCATTCAATTATAATAGTATTGAAAGGTATGAATAAAAAAGAACTTTCTAACGTTACGGCTTATAAGAAGGCTCAGAAAGTCAGCATTAAAAAATATCCTATTAAACAAAAATACACCAGAATCAATGGACTGAAAGTAGACAATTTAACGGAATATATTTTATGTGTGTTTATGACTGTACCCTAAATTACTTCTAATTTAAGAATAACGGAATTACTTCCACGATTTATGATGCGGACACAATAAACACATTTTATCCTTATTTAAAAGCCTTTCAAACAAAAATTGTTTTTCCCTCGGCTTTATGTCCTTTTCATGTGTCTTTTTCATTTGCTCAATACAACCTACTTCGTCTTTGGAACGATTTGAATTTCAATCATGCGATTTCACGGACGTTCAGGTTATTCCTGTGAAAGACAATACAACGTAAGTAATCTGTGGAACAATAGAAAGCAAATAAAACAACGGTTACATACAGGATAACAAAAACAGTTATTAAAAGAAACTAGAACAAGGAATGAGGAGCATCCTGGTTCGAATCCGATTTAGACAGTCATTTTTACATCATTTGTTCAGGAGTTTTCGACTACAATAAATGCACGCTTGTACATCTGGTACCTGATTGTGCTGATTATTTGATACTGCTAGGGGAAGAAGCAGAAACTATTAAATTATGTATGCCTTATACAGCGATGTTGATAAAAATTGGCAAAGAACAGGATGGAAAAAACAAAAGTAGATAGTAGTAAAAACGACGATATTAAAGTGATAAAGATATAACAGGAAACTCATTATAATAAGAAAAAAAATTTAAATATCTGGGAGTTACAATAACACAAATAAACGAAATGGTACAAGGGCGTTTAATAGTATTTATTTTTGTTACTTCTTGGTTGTAAAATTACCTATTTCGTACCTACATACCAGAAACCTGAAACTTAAAATTCGTAAAATTATTATCGTTCGTTTATGGGTGATATGGCGAAACGTGGTTCCTTGCTTGAAAGGAAGAACAATGCATTAAGGCCTTCGAAAATAAAATATTTATTATCCCGGCTCCACACCATTGACAAATCGTTAGACAAACAACTTGCCCAATGTTTGTATAGTTTGAAATGAGAAAGTACAAATGTGGCATCCACACACATGGCCAACTATTTGACGAATCGCTTACCAAATGTATGTGAAAATATGTGTCAGTAACGCACTCATTTAATCCATTACCTAGTTAGTTGCGATTATCAAGAGCATTCAATTATAAATATGAATTTTTCACATCAATAAGTCCCCAAATTTACTTGTTAACGTATTTCAGATATGATGGGGGTCAGTTAGCAAATTTCGTGCGAGAGCCATCAAGGCAATTTGAAATTTTTTGTCGAATTTTAGTGGAATATTTATATATATATATATATATATATATATATATATATATATATATATATATATATATATATATATATATTAATTAATTTATTATTTTTACTATCCTACTGCTATCAGAAGTTGGCATTTTATTTAAGAACAATATTTTGTGAGCTTCAAAGATTGCAGTGTGGTGTGGATGGAACGGAATGGTAATGGCAAATCCCTTGTGTGAAAGAAAACCGCTCGGGAACGGCCAACGCAATTGCCAACGCCAACATCGACCAGTGCTTTCACCAATGCTCCAACATTCATAAATGCTTCGATCCATACCAGTGGAAAACGATATGCCAAATTATTTGGCGCTGGTGTGGAGCCGGAGTTACGTAGAATATTTGGCCCGAGGAAGCATGAGCCCAAAGGGAAATTTAGGAAGCTACACAACGGGGCACTGTGGAGCAGGCACTCTATTAATATAATTGAAATAATAACATCGCGGCGGTTGAAATAGGGATATAAAGTTGTGGGACAGAGAGACGAAAGAATCCTTAAAAGCGATAATTAGCTGTAAACGTTAATTAGCTCTGAACTGATGGTAAACGTCCGAGTAGTACAGAAAAAATAAGCCCAAATCGACCAAATAAACAACAAAATGTGTACATTGATGAATCTATGAATGAGTCATAACATCGTCTTGATAGTAGGAATCGAGATCTGCTGAGTCTGCACAAATTTCGGGTGGAAAACCCCATCTAGAGGAATCGAAATTGGGTTCTCGCACCACGACAAACTTTTGAACAAAGTTTCACAAAAGTGCAAATTTTGTAGTTTACTTTGTCTACATATTTTGCATTAGAGGGATAGATCGAGAAGTAGATGGCAGGATTGTGTTAAAATCTTTATGGAATTGGAAGAGTTTCGAGGGCGTCGGTGGACGAAATATATAAGCAGCGATTGGTTGTATCGGCATCGAACCTTAGGCCACACTAAGTCGAGAAAAAGTAGGTAAGTAAAAATCATTCATATTTTAAGAAAAACATTTAAAGTCCAGATTATATCCAAAATCAGGTAATTTAGCAATCTTTTTTTAAATTCATTAAATATTTATTTTTTTTCCTTAATATTTCTGAATAAGCTGCTTCAGGAATATTAAGTCCTGCAAGTTGATGTCTTTCTTATGCCCTGATAACTTATCATATCATGTCATTTTTCATATAATTCAACCAAGTTTATCAATTTTGCATATTATAATTACGTATAATAGGCCAATAAGGATGTAAAGATCATTCAGAAAAGAAAAAAAAATTATTTTTATAAAACTTACATATTATTATCCAGATAAGATGTTAAAATTTGAATGCAATTCTGGATAGACTAATACGATTTGTTTAAATTAAAGTAGAAAAAACAGTCAAATTAATTAAGATAATCAAATTTCATTCGGCATCTAGATATTATTTGGACGTAAATTCAATTTTTTTTTGGATAATATATTGGAATTTGTTAAATAATTTATTAATTACCATTTAAGCATAACTAATTAAGGGAAAGATATATATATATATATATATATATATATATATATATATATATATATATATATATATATATATATATATCCATGTCTGTGGAGATGAAGCGAGAGATGAACTCACCGCGACACCGCAGGGCAATACTAGCGTGGTATCCTCGCGCCGTTTCCTGCAATTCCTAAAAGATCGCCTTGAATTGCAGTTTATTGGCCATTCTTTATATTCCGAGAACAGTTTTATTATATTTATATTAACACTAAATGGCATATATTTAAATATGTATACAACTATATTTCATATACGAATATCTTTAAAGAACTATTATTTTAAACAACTAAAATTAAAGATATAATAATATCAATAATCTTTATTATATTTTCTTTATGTATTTTTTAAAAGATAAACTATGATAAATCCTTTTTTAAATTTTGAGGTATTATATTTCATTAAAAAAAAAGAAAAATATTTTTTTTCTTTAGGCTTATATGTCTCAAAGTTGAATAAAAAAATATGATAATATTTCACATATAATTTGTGTGACGCTTCGAACATATTCGTGGTCATTTTCAAAATTTCTTTAAATTTTTTTCTCTATATAATGATCTACTTCCAGTAAATAAAACGCTCAGCAAATATATTTTATATCTGTCTGGACAACATGATTTTACTAATTGATGATGACGGTTCCCTAAATAAGCAATGTTTCTCCCTCTCATAATGGCTTAATTTAATAATAGTAATAATAAATTCTATAATTATTCGAGACAAGTTCCTTTAAAATAACATTATAGAATACAGAATATTAGAATAAGGTGATAAAAAGATAATAATGAAAATTTAGTGATAGTGCTACAATTTTACTGAAATACTGTATTGCTAAATTTAAAAAAAAAATCTTGATGCTCTGTTTTCTATTTAAAAACACCAATTAATTTTATTAAAGCAGTTAATTTAAAAATTAACCTAAAATTTTAAATTAAATGATAGATATATGATTATAATTTAGAGTTAATTCTGTATGTTTAATGTATAACTAATCTAGGATGTAAAATTAAATAAATAAAAAAAGCATTATTAATTTCTATTAATGCAGTGGATTTCCTTAACCTAAATTTTCTACGACCTTCCAAATTTGTGTTTTGTATGAAGCCCATTCCTCCCCAATACCGTGTCTCATAATACATGCTTACATTTCGTCATTCGTTATTTACATTTCGTTGCCTTAATCGGTCAAATTCTTATTCGTATGGTAATTTACCATTTAGCGTTCCTTCTTAAAGTAAAAACTGATAAACACATTCACCCCTTTTTCTCCTCCATGATATTTTTTTCTAAACCCATTTTTAAGTTATTTCATTTAAATGAAAATTGAGAAATTTATTTCCATCAGTAAATTAACGGTTTTACAGTAGGGATAAAGCTACACATTAATCACTTCTACTTGTGCAATAGCAATTTTACATACTGATTATATGCATACATACTTCCACACACACACACACACACATATATATATAAAGAAACAACATTTTAAAAAGTAATACCAGACAATTTCAGAGGTAAAATCGACATCCAACTTTGTAGCATATGTATGCCTGGGAGCAATTAACAGAAACTAAATTTATATCCTTAATGGAGGATGCGACACATATTCCATAAATAAAAGCAATAAATACCGACTAAAAAGCATAGAGGTACAGGCTGGAGGTATATATCAAGTGGAGTACAGTTGCCAAGACGGAACACATGTCGGAAACATAACTTTAGGAATCCCGGAGAGGCATATAAAAACCTGTTGTGGTCTATACCCGAGGTGGTCTCAACCACTTTACAGCAAAATGAAACAAATGTTTAAGTGCCTTGATAATCTAATGACTCCCGTGTGTTCTCTTGTTAACATTTAATACTTCAAGGGTCCATTCCGATACATGACCGTGTATAATCAATGATCATTATTGAAACCAGGAATTCAATCAATTAGCAGGAAAAAATGGACAGTTGTAAAGAATGCCATATTGACAAATTTAGTAATTAGGGCTTTACAACCCTCTCTTTTACGTATTTCGAAACAGATTATTTATATATTCTATTTTAAAGATTGTATCATATATCAATAATAAGTAATTATTATTCATAGGCAATATAGGGACAGAAAGCTGCACTTAATCCTTTACCAACTCTTAACTACCTTTAATCGTTCAGGCAGGCTTCTGCTGGAAACTGTTATCATTCGTAACTCCTCTACCCTTCGATTTTCTACTAAGTCTAACACCATAATATCTGCTAAAGTTCCATAATTCAATCGTTTGGCTACTCTGCTATGAACTATCCTGTTTAAGAGTTTCACCCACAGGGTATATGTTCAACGCCCACGTAAGTTCTAAGATCATCAAATATATCGTAGATCACTTTGATTCACTTTTTCGAATGGGATTTAAAAAACGGTACTGCATAGGCATGGGCTAGCAAAGATCAGATGATTTTACGAGATGTCTAAAGGCGAAAAAGGCATGCAATATTCTCCTTGCTTCCTATCCTCATCTACCCGAGACGATAATAGCTAAACAGCCAAAATGGCTGCCGCCATGTTAATATGTACTGGTATGCATTGATATAAGGTGGTGAGCCAAATTTGATATCTATTGTTCTTTATGTTATTAATCCATCGGTATCTCGTATGTGTTTTCAATAACAGCATTATACGCCCAATAATTGATCCGAATATATTGGCCATCAAATACATTCCTCACCCAATGAATATAAATTCAATTATTGTTAAGAAAATGTTAATATATATCGACAGAACAAAATTTCATTCTGTAAATTGAAATATCTCACCTATTTATGTGCATTAAAGATATCCATTTCTAAATAATAAATAATATTTTCGAAGTCCCTAGGTTTTCTTATACCTATATTTATTTCCTATACAAAAAAATCGGATAATTGTCCAAAATGTCGTCTAATTATGTTGGAAAAATATAGATGGATTTCAAATAAGAGTAAATATTTTTCTTGTAATTAATTAATTTTTTTTTTTAAAGGACTGAGACCTTTAAATTCGGATAATAATTGAAAAAATAATGAAAATAGAATTGCATATAGATATACATGCATATCACAAATTATTTAGTCGGCCTTCATTTTTATAATTAATAGTTATTCTCATTATTACGTAATTTATTTATGACCTATAATCCGATTTAATATGCATACATAAGCGTAAACATATATGTGTGTATGTAACTGTGTGTATTTATATATGCATATATAATCCCCCAAGATGAATTTAATTGTGAACGCCCGTTCTTCGGGTAGTAATAGTAAAACATTGTACACTGATATTTTTTTAAACTTTCTATGCTAGGTCTATTTTTACTTAAAGGTAAAGACGAAAATGATTTCATAATTTAATTTTTAAAAAGATTAGTCTCGATAAAAAAAGATTTTATTGAAGTTTCCAGGTAAATTTATTTATTGCTTTCAACATTCAAACTTTACTACCAGCACCTAAGAATGGGCTTCTATTGAACTAACTCGAATATTCTCCCGGTGAAAACGAAAATAAAATGTACGCTAATTTCCAAGAATAGATCGTGAAACTGTTCCTTTGATAGTTATTTACGGAGCGTAAATGTCTTAAGAAATAATTTATTATTATAGGTAACAATTTTTTAATGGGAATACATAAAGTGAATGCGGGTATATATAACAACAAATATAACTTCATAAAACCTAAAACACAGGCTTCAATAAAACCTCAACAACAACAGTTGTAAATAATGCGTATAATTTATGCCGGCAATGGGACTCGGCCAGAGGAAGGTTGGCACATGAAAAATGACCGATTCTTTTTTTTTTTTTTATCCTAATCTTCGAAATATCTTTGTTGACATCTACCGATTATGTTAAATTTATTTCCCGAATTCTTTTTTCAACAAATAAAGAGTTCTAAGTTTCCATTTTAGGCGAAAATTGAATCCTGAAGGATTTTTCTCCCCGCAACCGTAAATCACTATGTCGAAGATGTATGCCTCAGTATTTATCAGCGGATTCCTCAATTTATTTTGGTAAATTGGAAAACATTTCCAGGCCTCCGGAATTCGAAATGGTCATAAATTATTGTTTCTTTGTTTGGATCGGAATAGAGTTAGGTATATTTCTAGTGAAATATTTAAAATTCTTGAATATCAGGAAAAAAACTGATTATTTTGATATTTTTTATGCAAACAAAACTTTATAGATAAGCTATTATAAACGAAGGTTAACACATTTATTTTTCATTTCACTAATAAACCCTAACACATAACACTAAATCATAGCGATGGATTTATGATGTTTGATTTGATTTCAACTTTAATTTTCATTTTTTAACCTAAATACTAACATACTCTGCTATTATTTTTATTTATTTAATTTTTGTCTGTAAATAGGACATGAATGGACGCAATATGGCCGATCCTAATTTTTGACAACAAAAACAGTCTAAAAAAAATAGAAGTACGTTATATTTATTTAAGACTGAACTTATAACAGAATTTATACATTTATGAATACAATTATTGTTACAAATTACATCAAAAAATAAAACTGGAATAAGCTATTTAATTGTGAAATATTCCACTGTCGTATTTAAAGCAGTTCATTCATACCATACTTATAAAATAAAACTAATCTAGCTAAAATTTAAAATTACTATTTAGGTAATCTTAGTGACCCAGTATGTTTCCATTTTAGACAATTGATACAACTCCTCAAAGTCGAACGAATGTCGTACTAACTAAGAAATTAATTAAATAAAATTAATGAAAATGTAAACTAATTATTACCATCCGTATACCTAAGAAAATTGGTCATTAAACAATTAATTAATGGAAATATACTTACATATTTTTCAGACGTTTAACGTTAAGCAGAGCAAGCCCAACTTATTCACAACGCGGACAGAAAAAATTAATGTATATCGCAATTGCAATAGACGTAGGATTTTTTATAGTAAAATATTAGTAGAAAAATGTCGTGCCCATTGGATAGCTTTTTGGCCATTGAATTTTATCGATACTTTCATTTAATTTTTTTTTACTATTCAGAGACTCTTTGGGGCGCATCAGTGAAATAAACTCTATTGTTTCGATATTGCCAACCAAGAAATCTTCAAAAAAGGATGTCCATGCTGGAGATGAGCTTTAAACTTTGCGTTTCCACAGTTTTCATCTACTAAATGAAGCTGTTGAATGTCAGTCCCAATTTTGTTGACGAATCGGCACCCAATCAGCCATTTGTCACAGTAATTGTAGCTAACTGTGCTTGAGTGGGTAGTAGTAGTTCGTTTCATTCCAAGAATCCTCAAAGTTAGAAGAATGCGGTACCATTAGAGATAAATGGATTTCATTTCAGCTGAAGTTCATTTATATGAAAGTTCTTTGAGCAACGCGACATCTAATTGTATACCAAAGTAAACAACAAACGCACTAAAGTGTTATGATTTACTTGAGTTACCGTAATAATATATTTTACCTCGAATGGCTTTTTTTCGAAGAGATTTTTTTACTTCCTTATACGAAGTAAAAGGAAGTATTGTAATCGCGAAAATTTTCGGTTTTCAAATTTCAACGGAAATATCCATTTTGACTAGTTTCGTCGTGACGTCTGTAAGTACGTTCGTGCATGCGTATCTCGCATAACGGTTAGCCGTAGAAAGTTAAAATTTTGTATTTAGGATTGCAGAAAAATCTAGTTGCGAAGCTCCCTTTTTGGTCACTACATGATTATCGTAAGCGGCACTTTACTTGAAGGTCATAATAAACTTACATCAAAAATTATATTAAAATTAAATACAGAAATCATATGGTTCGGTAATAAAGGTTACAAACGCGATTTTGGTTTCTACTCCAATAAACATTTTTATTACTTGTTTTAAGTATTAAAACTGATTGTAAAATATTGATTTTCCTCCCCATTTGTGAGATGAACAAGTCTGCACCAGGAGAATAAGATACAAGCTAAGTGGGTTCTTCCGCTTAAAATATCGAAACTGTCTATTTCCAATGCTTTATCTAGACTAGTTACCTACTGAAAGAAAACGACATTCCGATATAATAACGGAATGAGACCTCCAGAAACAAGAGTATGTGTGTGTGTCAGTCAATAAATGGATGTCGCGAAGCCGAGTGTCGTTTTTATTACTGATTTTAGATACTGCAAATCTTGGACACAACGCTTGCAAATTGGACACATTTTCTCTCGGCAATACATTTATGATTACTTCTGCGGTCCCATGGGTAGTATAGTAATGCTATAAATAATATTTATAAAATTTAACGCAAAAAAAATTTTTCAAATCGGGCTGGTAATTCCTGAAGCGTGTTCAGACATACAAATTCTTAAGCTTTATACAATACCTAGTATTTATATATGTGTTAAAAATAACCTCTTTATGATCAGAATAGCTAAGGAGCGTGAAGGATGCAATAAACTGTTTCAGGTAACCGAAATTTACACCTCGTTAGTGGAGCCGTCGCTAAGAATGCATTATGCATGAAGCGCCTTGGGGCTTCCTATCTTCCACTGTCTGGCGAATCTAGAAATAGCTATAATAGAGAGATCAGTGCCTTCGTAATAGTAGCTCTATCCAACAGGCAGTGGATCAATTAGTAATCGCTTTATCGGATCATAAGTCATTTCAGTGGAATCAGGAAACCTGTTTTGAGTTCTTCTTTCTGACGTACTTCTTTTTTTTTTCTTATCAAATTTAGAAGATGAAAGGAGTGAAGATCAGGAAATTTTGAAAAGATTAGATAATTTTTTATCATGCATATTTTATAAAAAGATTCAAAAAGAGACGATAATTGTTAGGATATAGCGAGAATATTAAAAAAAAAATTCCAAGAAAAGGGTTAAGGTTTTACACTTTTGTTGGTAGAATATCCCTCATGATACCATCACTTTAAAGTCTATTTTCTTTAAAATCGATTGAATGAATTTTGATTTTATCATTTGTTATCCCATAATTATTCCATAATCAAAAGGCATCACTGGCAAGTGGGAAAGATTTAATTTTGTTTTTTCAATGTTAAACAGTTTTATGTTAGTTTTCCAAGGGAATGACGAACAATGGCATAGCAGCAAAAAAAGACAAGTTTTATATTTTTTTCCTTTAGTTTAGATAAATGTCTTTGGGTTTGAAAAATCACAAGTGTTCTCTCGACATATAAGACACTATTGCAACAGTTTTTTTCATAAATACATTTAAATCCATTCTTTTAGAAGAATATAATTATAAATATCTCCTCAGATACTTTACTAAGACAAGGCTGTGATTTTTCTAATTTTACTCAATCAGATTCTTTTCAACTTCACGAGTTGAGGAGCATTTATTGTTTTTATTTCCTTTAATTGTTTATCCTTTTTAATTCAGTTGAATTTCTATTCATTCATCACAAAATATTCCGCAATAAAGTTGAAAAAAATCCATTCCTACTCCCAGCCCCAGAGGAGATATTTATTTATTATAAATATATATATGATATGTGTTATAATATATATATATATATATATATATATATATATATATATATATATATATAAAATTAATTTATTCTAAATATATATAATATTAATTTATTATAAATATCCATACTATTTATTTATATTTGGGAAAATATGTATTCATTATTACATAAATAATTACTTAAATACAAAATTGTTTTTCTTTAGAGGTCATTTAATAACTTTTATTAAAAATTGTTGTCGTTTATCGCAACTCAGAATGCAAACTTACTTTGACAAAGTATCCCGGGAGAAACCATTTCATATTTTTCAGGAAAATAACAATTTCCCAAAATGTTTTTCATTTTTCTATCAATTAGGACATTTTAAGGAGCAACGAATATAGATTTTTTTTTTCGACGAATCACACGTAGCCAAGAAAAGGATTAAGTCTCTAAAGTACTGGCAAATAACTAGCCGATCAACGTTTCGGCTATAGGCATCATCAGGACGGAAAAAATAAGAGATAAATGCTGAAAAAATACAGCAAATCGCATAACAACAGTCTAAAAAAGAAACAACTAGAGACAGGGCATCACTCCAAGACATCCTGGCACATACTGAAGGAAATTGCTTAACAAAAACTGAGCTGATATGACGGATATAGATTTAGCTTCACTAAATCTGAAATTGAAATGCAAGAATATTTCGAAAAATGAATTTATATTTCATTTATTTTATAATTTTTTTTTTCTTAACCGAAGAAAGCTGAATATTACTCACCTAACATACTTGCGGGTCTCTGATCGAAACTAGCCGAGAAGCAATCTAACCTTTATATAAAATAAATGCTACAACCCCTGAATTCATATAACACTCCCTCCCTACCCGTTACGGGTGGCTAAGACGGAGCAATTACAAAGCCTACTGGAGCATGGAGCTGGAGATTGGCTGGAAGAGCCCTCCCACATCGCTACTTTAGAATGCGCGCGAGGTTCTGCTAGTTCTGGTTGTCTTTTGTCCTCTACGACCGTCTGCATAATAGAACTTACTATACGTATTTGAACTGCCTATCAATAAGTTCTGCTTAGAAAAGTTATTTCAGGCTAGGTTTGAAGATACCAGTATTCCCAGGTATCGATATTGAAATATGTTGTTTTTTAATTTTTTATTTATTTACATAATGAACTTCAATAATAATAATGGTATTATGGGTTCTCTTGGGAATTAATTTAAAATTAAATCCATTAATCAAGTCCAGCTCTCTCGTAGTCTTCTGTACGCTCATATTCATAAGGAAAAGGTCAAAATTCAAAAAGTATTTAATAATTAATAAAACCAATACGAGAGACATAATAAGGCCTATTTGAGAAGCCCTTCGGAATTTTTCCTGAAGATGGCTCCTACTTCACCTGAAATGTGTTTTGTTTTAATATAACATTTTAAAATACCTGATATTTTATCAGTAAGTAAAGTCTCTAATAGAAAGGAAAAATTCAGCATGATATAAAACTGCTTCATATCTTATATAAATTTACGAAGGATAACTGTCTTTCATGTTTAAATCATCGAGTAGATAAATTTAATAAATTAACAATCAAGATTTCTCGTAAATAAAAATTACAAGTCCAGAACGAGCAAATAAATAATACATGTGAAACTGGCCAGAGAAATCAAATATATAGAAACAGTTAAAGGCAGTTTTTATCAATTAAATTAAGTTGAATGAACAACATTAGCATCATTATTTTATGAGTAACATTAGATTATTATTATTTATTTTATTTATGGCAGACCTACATAGTAAATTTAAAAAAATATATATATATATTATTCGAGCCCTCTAGAACCAGGCTAATATACCGAACACACTTCTGAGAATTGAGAAACAAATAAATTATCTCATAAAATATTTTAATGATCAGAGAGAAAATATTTAAATAGGATCATTATTATTCTAATAACTCGATTGAGTTCAGCTTGATACGTAACGAACACAAGATTAGAAGTAAATGTAGAAAAAATAAATTAATCTAGAGTACATTTATATAATTTAAAGGCTTTTCTCATTCACTTTTATACTATATCCTATATTTTATTATGATAAAAATGGGATGGGACTGAAGAACATAAAAGGATATCCGGAAGAAATAAAAGAAAAAGTAGAAAAAATGGGTATCAAAGAAGAAGACTACCAAGATAGGGAAAAATTCGGAGAAAATAATAAAAAACATAAAGGTTCTTGTAGTGGGGGAGAAGAAGCAAGAAGGAAAGAAATGGACACAAAAACGAAGTTGGGAGATGGGAGAAAAAATGAGAAGAATATGGTACACGCGTGGTCCTTAGTTGGCCTTTATAATGAATAAATAAACAAATATAGATATATATATATATATATATATATATATATATATATATATATATATATATATATATATATATATATATATATATATATATATGAATGGTGTAAATACTAAAAAATGCATATAGAATTGAAAAATTAAGGATTTATACAATCTGAAATCATATAAAATTTTAATGCACATTGTAGCACGCGGTACGAAATTACATCGTAAGCCATTAAATGTCTCACATAATATAAAGTTCATAAGCCTAATAAACCAAAAGAGCTTAGCAATGTTTACGAGAAAATAAGTAGGTGTCTGCTAATAATTTTCACGCTAAGCCTGACTAAGCACACAAAAGAAAAAAAGTCAATCTAAAAAAACAAAACTTTTTTTGGATCGAGAGGTCCTTTCTTGCATGAACTTGAAACCTTGTTCCAGTCTCGTATAACGGTCTTCTAAGATTACACTTTAAGAGAATTTCACCAAGTACAAGGAGTTCATTGGACATGGCCGGGTTATATCCGTTATTTGTTTTTATTGGAGTGGAATAATTGGCGATAATTCTGTTAAAAGGTCTTAAGTACGTTTTGAATGGTTGTCTTACATAGAAGCCAGTGATCATAAGATTTATTTTCGAAATATAAATTTGCAATATTATTAACACTATTCAAATTATGGTTAAATGATATTTATACAGCCTAGTAAAAGATATAAATCATAAATAAATGATAAAGTTTTTAAAGAATAATAATCGAAAAACATCAAAACCGTATCAACTCCAAAATGAGAATTATTAGTTAATTGTTTTATATTGTACTCTCCAAATGAACCATAAAAATGTATTAAAATCTTGTTTCCTCGAAATATCAACAAATCATTTTTGCAGATTCACTCAATTTCGAAAGATTTTATCGCTTCGTTAAAATGGTCATTTATCAATTGGTGCATTTGCTTACGGGCATGAAACAGGATTGAAAAAAAATAATTTAATAAAATACGGTCGGCCAAAATTATATGGTAATGCCTAAAATCATTTCACGTCAAGTGCAAGATGTCGTAATTCATAAGCTAATTATCATAAGTCAGGTACACTTAACGGCTTGAACCTAAGCTGATTATATATATTACACCAAAGTAGGAGAGACAGATGCATCGAAAATTGCAGCTACCAAAGACCCTGAGACGAAGCGAACAGACACCTCGATGTCTTTTTGGACCTCCCGGGAGCCCTCCAGTTCGGGCCTGCAACGATTTACGACCTCCTTTGACACAATAATTGCCAGGGTTATCTCAGTTAGCCACGGTATAATAGGAAATGCTTCAGGGGCGTAACTTATTCCCAGCAATAGCAATAAAAGATTCATGATTGATCATTCATACACCTCTTACAAAAATATTGTTTAACCATTCAATTAACTAAGCAGACATGTGTAAACCATTGATACGTTGTAAGAAATTTATATTAGTTTATATATATATTTATGTTTATAAGAAACTTCTCCTGAAAATTATTAAAAAACGAAATTATTAATAAACATAATATAACAACTGATTTTTACTAAAATAAATAACTAAAAAATAAATTTAAAAACTTATCTAAATTTATTCTATTAAATAAATAAATGGTAGCTTTGAAGCCACACTAATACTGTTTGGAATCCTTGAAATGAGGATTTCAAAAGAGCAAAAGAAACAACGACAAAACAAGAAGAGAACGAACAAGGAAAAATGACAAAATAAATTCTTCTAGTCAGCTATGGTGCTCACAACCACAATCTCTTACAAGGGGAGGAACTATATCCACAGACATAACCGCCGGTATTTTAAAACATTTATAAACGCCTACTGATATCTACGAATTTTTTTTTTTTTTAAATGGACGAGTCTAGTGATACTGAAGTATTTTAACTTGATTTTCATGGTATACACCCAACTATATTAATTCAGAATTATAAATTTTAGTTTTTACTAAGGCCGTGGTGGCCAAACATGTTGAGGCAACACCTTCCTCTCTCTTCAACATTCTCGAGTCGGAAGCGACTCCTAACATTGCGGGCATTCAATGTAATTTTGGAAAATAAATCGGAATTCATACTTAAATTAACAATTTTTATTTATCAATAAATTCGCATGAAAACACTTAGTACATTATAACAAGGGTAGCAATTATTTTTTTAATAATCATGATTACCATTATTATCATAAAAATAATTTACGATGTAAAACTGTTTCAAATGTATATTGAGATAAAAATAATTTAAAAAAAAATAATAATGTAATATAATATCTTTAAATAATCTACTTTTTTTAATGTTTGTTTTATTAAAACTGGTGGTGAGCAACCATTAATTCCGCAATATTTATTCCGCCGGTTCGAATCTAGCCTGGGTCGACTTTCATTTAGTGCGTGAACCACGAAATAAATCTCGACCTTCTCACTTTGGTTAGAATAGGTTGATAACATGTAGCATAACCCTTCCTTCCTGACCTAAATGTTAAACAAAAAAAAATATCCATGTCCACTCACACGACTTTCCTTATACTTTTGGATTAAAGACAAATAACAAAATATTTGCTATAACTAATATTAGTCCGACTCCTTTTTTTTTTTTTCTTTTATATTTAGTTACGTAAACAATCAAATTATTTTTCAAATGCATATCTAGAATATTCCAGGGATTGTATAACTTTTCGAGTTAAAAAAACAAAACAATTAAACTAAAGTGAACCGGTGTGCATAAGGACATGTGAGAAATAATTTATGAGAAGTATATAAATATCAAAACGCTATGTCTCTGCTAATACTGGACCGATTCGGATTTTATTATTTTGTTTTTTTATATCGTAGGAAATGCAATCACCTTTCGAATCATTTTGTATTGCATTTTAATTAAAAGTGCGTTAGGGGGGAAGATTTTAGAAAAGTTTCGTCAAAATCGTTGGAGCCGTTTTGGCGCAAAAGTCTATAGAAAAACATGTTTTTGGGCTATTGCGCAGCCGCAATCGCGCACAGGGTAGCCGATTTAGTTCAGACGCATCGGAGAGCAAAGCCCGACAAAACAAAACAACGGTCAACAAAATCGGTCCATTTTTTAAGAGATAATCGTTCCACAGACCAATGGCCAAAAATGAGTTTTTTTTATTCAGAGGGTTCTAAAACGAAGGTTCTGCACATCGAAAATTTGACCAGAACACAATACATTGCTTACCTATACGGCAAAGAAAGGGGGAAAAAAACTAACACTTTGTAAATAAAGTTTGCTTAAAATTCGTATGTTTATATCAATATTGTAAAACCTGATGCACTCGAAGGAAGAATTGGATGACAAATAAATCCATTGCTAGATATTGTATGAGCATATCCTTATGAGGATTATTTTTACTATTTCAGTAGGATTTCTTTTAATTCTGATGATTTAAAAAAAATTAAAATTTAAATAAAAAAAATAAGTGTAAAACTCCAAAAAGTATCATATATGATGCTTTTCGGATTTTTACGATTAAACTGATTTTTTTAATTTAAATTTTTATTTTTAAAAATAAATTATAATTAAATTTAAATTATATATGCGTATATATATATATATATATATATATATATATATATATATATATATATATAGAGAGAGAGAGAGAGAGAGATAGATAAAACAATTAATATAAAATATCTCATTCGGTTTCATTAAAATTATCAAAAAAGAAAACAAATTAAAAAAGAAAAAAAATCATTAACAGTATTCGAAAAACTACCAAAATTTAATATTTCTTTTTTTTTCTTTGTGATAATGATTAATGGCTGATATATGATTACGATCAGTGAACAGAAGATCTTTATCTACGGGTAGAAAGGAAGGTCGTAATAGTATGTTAGATCAGGCTAGAATTTATTTTCGGTTAATTGATTTCTTATCAAAATCTGATTATGGGAACCGTTTGAAAATGTTAACATGATGGGAAAAACTTTGAATTTCAATGTTCATTACCTCCAGAAAAAAAATATATAGAAAACGTGTAATAAAACGTCTATCAAACTGCATCTGTTTCTTTTTTACTTTGACGACAAAGTTGTAAAATTATTTTATAATAAATAAACGTAAAATATGAGTGGAAGTCACAATTGAGGATTTTTATGATACTAAATGAAACTAGACAAAGAAAAAAAGAACAGGAAAAGAAGATTATCAAAATGCTTGAATAAGTTACAGGAAACAGAGTGCGACCCACTTATTTTTTTATACCATCACTTTTCATTTTACAATTTTTTTTTTTTAAAGGTTGTTTTTTTTTCGAGTTTTCAGAGCCCATTTGTCAACAGCTGGTTAGACCGTGTCACTTCTTGCTCTAGATCGACTTTTTCAATATCCTTCGAGCAGAAGAAACTGGACATGATTTGTTTGGGTTCCTTTGCACGATGGCCTTCGTGTTTTTTTTTTCTTTCTTCATTCTAAATATTCGGGAAGCGATCGCTTTAAACCAAACGGGGAACTACAGCTATAAATCAAATTAATTAGAGCTTCAAAATTAAAGGTTAAAAAAATAAAAATAAGCAAATAGCCTCCCTAAGATTATTTTAATGATGTAAAACTTATGTCATTATTTATTTAACTCAGTTTAGTAATAATTAAATAAGTACGAAAAAATCAATGCGAAACACGTTGAATGTTAAATTTTAATGATTTTTGACCATTCTTACACCAACGTATTATCTGTTAGACGAAAAAGTTGTTAAAGTTAAAGGTTGCAAGGATAAGTAATTATATGATATTTTTTTAATTTCTCAATATTTGTACGAGAAAATGAGAGCTATCGAATTTGTAATAAAATACTACAAAAATGAACAAATGTCGGCAATATCTTCTATGAAAAGGTCAATTATTTTTTTATTTGTTCGTATTAGCTAAATTCACTTATTTTTAAAAAGGAATATCATATTTTATGTAGAATGTCGCAAATCTTTGTTTTATTTTTGGGTTTTTTCAGAACCCCAATTTTTATAGAATTGTCTGCAATATTTTATAGTGCGTGTGAAGTTGACATATCATTTGGTAGAAACTCACATACTTTTAAGAATTCTGGCTTACTTTTAAATAGTTCTACAGTTCCTGATAGTTCTTCCCATTAAAGCAAAAATAAACGCTTCCAAAAAAGTGAGACGCCAGCTTCACGCAACATCTCACTTTGGAGGCTTATAACTTATTTGCTATCAACATTAGAGCTTAAGTTAATAAGGACAATTTTTAGAACTCTTAGGGATGCCAACATATCTCCCAAGAAAAAAAATTATTTTCGACTAACATTATTGGCAAAAATTCTGACTGTAAGATATACAAATCTGATTCGATTCAAATTACTATTGAGTGATTATTTCAATCTGGAAGAACCTTGCCATTATTCTGAAATTGGTGGAATTAAACCACAACTTAGAATGCTAAAACATGGACGCTACCCGATTCGTGAAATCTTGCTCCGTCAACGCATATCAACATTTTTTTTTCGTTTAATGTTATTTTGGAAATTTAAAGTAACTTATATATCTATCCCACATAGTCTACTCAGGACGTTAACCGTAATTTTAGGGAGACTCTTAATTAAAAACAATTCTAAAATAAAAAAAACGACAAGAGAAACCAAAAAAGTCCGGCTAAAGCCTTATTAACTTTCCAATACAGTGGGAAGAGTCGTTAAACAGACCGGTCCTGACCCAAAGACCTCCAGCCCTTCAAAGGAACTTCGGCTCCAAGAATTTCCACAGAGTGACCATCCTCCAGATGCTCCCCGATAGCCTGGACTAATCGTCTTC
Organism: Rhaphigaster nebulosa; assembly: GCA_948150685.1. Lineage (NCBI taxonomy): Eukaryota > Metazoa > Arthropoda > Insecta > Hemiptera > Pentatomidae > Rhaphigaster > Rhaphigaster nebulosa. The sequence continues at coordinate 113,272,797 of OX411309.1, read as the reverse complement.
TTCACGTCATTTGTCTTCTCCGAAGATACCCCGATTTCCTAGAACCTCCGTTTGACAGAAGACCTCCATTTTGTTTGACAGAAGAACAAAATTGAATCGATCATTTGTTTTGTTGAACACGCGGGAGGTAAATGGTTGGACACGTTCCGTAAGGTTCTTGTCTCAACATTTGTCAAAACTACGGCACGGATGAGAATGTCGCATCTTTTGACATCGATTCTTAATGATTTACTAACTTCGATCATGCAGTATTATAAGTTGGTAGTATATTTAATGGAATAATTCAAGAAGTACTAAGAAATACGAAAAATATATATATTTCTAAAAAAGCTAGGAGTCGGTGATCATCAACGCGTAAAGAATCCATTGTTAACGGAACGATAATGAGCGGTGACTCACACGATAATGAATTAACTCACACTCAAAATTTGTCAACTTTACTTGCTTACTATACTTCCGCCTCAAGTCCTAATTCTTGCTTTCAAGCATTTATAGAAGCCGAGCTATAATGTTTAAAAATCAAAAGAGTCAACAAATTTATCTCCTCCACCCCATAATTCAACGTAAAAAAAATATTTCGCTGTAATTTTTACCACTAAAAGGAATGGAACTAAATTTTATATCGATTCAATTTTTCCTATTCTTTTTTAACGAGCAAATTAAGTGATACGCGACATAACTGATAATAATTAAGTATAGTTATTTTATACCATTAGCCATATTTCCTCAACCTTAGTGTAAGATAGTTAAAGTGCGTATGGAAACTCAAATTTTTAAGTGAGGATTATTTTATCAAAGAAAATATATAAAATTAAATAATTGAACTGAAAATAAATCATTATGACATCGTAAATTTCAGCCTTGGACATCTTTTACACTTTCACGACAAGCAAACTTTAATGTCAAAATCAACATTTTATCAACAAATAACAAAGGATGAAATCTCGTTAACACAAGAATGTTAGGCAACAGCAATAAACTATAACGATAAAGGACCGAATGTTTGTTACTATTTTAAAAAGTGATCGAATGTACATCTGTGTTGACGAATCCTCTTTGAAACATAAAAACAAACCAAACTGATTGGAATCTCCTACCTTAGATTGCTACACCCACTCTGAATCAATCCGGTAAACACAGCAACAAAAAGTGATATATTCCAATGAGAGAGTTTATCCAACAACCTGTTTACTATTACAAAGAGATAATTGGATGCAGTCGGATGCAATCAAAATCCAATGAAAATGTGGGATGGTTCCTATGGGAGTGTGAAAGGTCGTGGGCCGTAACGAGGATAAAAAGTAAGCTGTAGGCAGGCAACAAAGCAGCATATGGAAACACATGTTATGCTCCCTTATGTTTAATTTAAATTTCATATCTTTTGGTATTTTAATATGGAAGCAGTATTTCCTATATATTTTTTTTTACTTATCATAATGGTTTTATTTCGTTCTGTTTAATTTAACACTTTTTGCTTCTTAATGCATCTGGCAATCAGGTAACAATCGTTGATCTAAATATTAATTATAAACGTAATAACCGAAAATACGATGATTAATGCATTTTTTAGATAAGAATTTTAAAAAATAGTTATTTATTTTTTATTTATTTAAATTTACAAATCAAACAAAAGCTACAATAAGTTAATGCGTTATACTCAATATTACAAGATAATGACTAGTAAAAAAATTACCCACTGTAATCGCTTTACTATTTTAAGAGATCCCTGAGCCATCTTCTTTTCAAACGCCCTGTAGGTTTGTCGAGAATAATTTGAGGTATTTATGATGTGTGGGTTTGTAATGCTGAGATCTATTTCGGGCCTAATCAACAATCTATAGGATATTAAAGTCTTTATAGTAAATGTTAACAGTGTCATAAGAAGAAGCATTAAAGATTTTCGGATTTAAATGATATATAAAAAACAAAAATAAAATTTTGTATCACATGCAAGATTCACTTTAGCTATCTATATAAAATATAGTATTTGGGCTGCATACTGCTCAAATTTCAATGGCTTCCTACTAAAACCACGAACAGTTAAGATGAACCTATTTCTACCGAAATCCTTTCACAATCGCCTTTTATTATATTATATTTTTTATAAAATGCGTTTAAATTACAAAAAAAAAAATGAATCCTGTTGAAAATTCAGTATTTATCATAACATAGTTTTTAGTAAACATTTCAAAATTTTGTCATTTTTTCCCCCATTTATTATTCTTTATGATTTGTATATTATTTTGAGAAAATATAAAACCAACAATTTTCGCGGAATTCAATTCGGAAAAACGAGATGTTTGAAGATTCTTTTTAATGTGTACCAAGAAGGATCTTTGGTTTAGTACTGGACCGGTATGGAAGGACCGTACAGTTTCTTAGCCAACGTTTTACAAGGAGGTGTTTGGCCGAGCCACGCTCAACCGCCAGATTTTGCCCGGATTTAGGGTACCCACTTTATAGAAGCTAGGTGAGCCCCAGGAGGGGTCTGGCGAGCCCGCAGGGCCGATCCACTCATGTAACAGAATAAATAATTATTTGTCACATCCGGATTTGAACCTAGGCTCAGGAGATGGCAGCGCAGTGCCTTACTCGCTGAGCTATTCCGATTCTAATAAAATTTGCTTTCGTTAATTTTAAATATCTCAAAAACCAAAAATTTTAGAGTATATCGCCACCAAAAAACCGATAGAAAGCGCTTAGAATCTCTTTTAATTTACTCGAAAATTAATATCATAGACCGAGACATAAATCTGTAACTATTTTAAAAATCAAAGTAAGTAAAATTATTATAAAATGGCAAATCCGAAACAAAATGCTTACAAAAAAATGAAGGGATCCAAAGCTACACATCACAATCAATAAATAAGTTTTAAACGAATTTGACTGGATAAAATATGTTGTTATTGACCGTCACCTGGACCATCTTCCTGTTGTTATACTTGATATATATTTACTTAAAATTCCTAAAACTACCATGTCCCCTTCTCTTCTTTACTACTAAGGTCAACGACCATCTCATATTCTCACCTAGGTTTCGCTAAACTAATTAGAAAAAGAGATCTGCAGGAAGATGCACTAAAGTGGCATTTTGAACAAGTTAGTGAAAGGGAGATCGTAACAAAAGATTGACATATCTTTGGAGCTATTTAAATATGTAAACATTTAAATGGATTGGTTAAGTGTTAAATATGGGTTTTATAAACCCGGTTATTACAAAAAAAATGTTTTAGGTACTAGCTGGCCCGGCAATGCTTCGCTATTGCTAGATGTGAGCATACACACACACACACACAAACACACACACACACACACACACACACACATATATATATATATATATATATATATATATATATTTTTTTTTTTTTTTTTTTTTTGCTTCGTCTGACAAGTTGGCTCTTCTTCACTTAATTTTTTTCCTTTCTGCCGCATTTTTGTGCTTTTCAGGAGCAGCATCTTTGTCCATTTTTTATTAACATTAATTTAGCGGCACTTCTGCTCGATAATGTTTCAATTTTTTGAATAATTGCTCAGTAATTGGTTTTAATTACTGAGAAAAACATAATACTCATTCCACTTTAATTTAGTAAAAAACATGAGAAACAGATTTCAGTAAACAATAGCTGCACAACATGACTAAATAAACGTTATTAAACCCCTAAAATACAAAATATCCTTTAAAATAACAAGCAAAAAAACGTTTTTCAATCGCATTTCTTGCAGACTTTTTAAACAGAAAAGATCACAATAAATTTGTTTAAACGGCATTAAAGTTTCACGTTCTCACAGTTTATTTTCACTTTATATGATTTTATTCACAAAATATTGTTTTAAAGAAATAATTTCACACGTATTAAAAAGTTTTTGTAGTCAATTCCTTGTAGTACATACCACGGTTATGAAGTTATCTTGACTACAAGACTTAACGAGGTGAACACGTTTTTCTGAGCAATTTATGCGTCATTTTTTTTAATAACATTTTAATGAACAATTGGTATATTTTATTATTGCTAAATCTTTCGGGAGCCATGGAGATGATATAGTTAACATTTGACGAAAATTGGTTCCGTAGTTTTCCCGGTTAGCGGTTACAAAAGATAGACAGGCTTTTAAATAATATTATGATTTATTCAGTATACTTTTCACTAATTCTACCAACCAACAAACTTAGTGTAAACTATCAGAGGGTGTATTGAACTGACGAGAATTCGGAGACCTCAAATATTGTCTTTGTGAATCACGAAGTTCAAACAGTGTGATGATTGCAATTTCCTTAGCGAGGAGTTAGTTGACTTTCATAGACTCGATTATATTCCAAGCTATTATTCCTGAGGAATAATTCGAATAGCATCCAGAATAAATAAATTAAAACTATTTTCCGCAGCCGATTTGAACTAGTTCACAAGATAATGAAAAATACATTCTTTAAACAACATAAAAAGCTGAATGATTTCAAATTATTACTCTCCGCTATAAAGCCCCTCAGAGCCATAATAAAGCCCTTAAAGAGACCTTAAAAACTCATTGCCATATTAATGATCCCTTTAAACCCAATCCATTCTATTAAATGAACCTTCCGTCTTTAACTGATGAGCCCGATTCATATCGGAGTCGGTTCGTTCTCTGTTCACGAAAAACGCCCTATTCATCTTCTCAAAATAATCAGATCGAATTTCGTATATGATTGTGATCTATCTTTAAGCATTTGACATTTGTGCAAGCAATAAATTAAAAAAATCAATCAGTAAATTATTTATTTGGAAAACCTACTACTACAACAAATGATGAAGGTATTGATTGCGATAGTTAATCTGATTTAGATAGATAGATAGAAAACTTGCTTTGATCTGGGACTAGGTCCCTTCAGAATAATAAAAATGAACTAATAAAGAGTAAGCCACGTCTGTTCAAAATACAATAATAAAAGTACATAAGTTTTTACATCGATAGTAATAAAAAAATGAATTATTCTCTCAACAAAAACATTTTTGCAGTACTGAAGAAAAAGTACTGAAAAAAATGAAAAAGAAAAAAAAGTAAAAAGGAGAGAAAAATAAAAATTATAAATAAATTTCCACTTAAACATCATAAACTTTTTATCAAATTGTTTACCTTAAATTAATTTTTTTTTTCTTATAAAGCATCTTTTTGGGAAGTGAGGGGATGTGAGAAAAGGTGAAAAACCGATACTAGAAGGGAGGGATTCCAGAGGATAGTGGAGCGGGCAAGAAAGGAAGGTTCTTTGGGAGGGTGTATAGAGGTCAGAAAGTCGCGATCTTGTTGCTATTGAATTGAGGATTTGATTTGTAGGAGTCTGTATATGAAGGAAGGGTGTTGGGGGTTGATGATTTGGTATAGGAAAGATCCGAGGAAATTTCGCCGGATAGAGGGGAAGAGCCACTTTAACTCGCCATAAAGATGAGAAACGTGGGACCGCCTCGAAGTACCGAAGACAAATCTTAAAAAGCAGTTCATTATTCCGTTCAATCTGTCCTGGAGTACTATCGAGAGACCATATACCACACTGCCGTAGTCAAAGTGGGAGAAAATAAGAGAGTATACAAGGAGCTTGCGGGTTGTTTGTAGAAGATATCGGGAACGATGGAATAATTTGAGGTTACTTATTGACCGTCGGGAAATTTGGGCGATATGGGGTTTCCAGGACAAGGTTAGTCCCCTTGTAATAATAGTAATAGCACCCAAATTTTTAACAGAGGAGCTGAAGGTGATGAGGTGATTATTTAGGATAAAAGTAATTTACTGAGCTTTGGTGGGAACACCAATATATTGAAGGGTTAGAACCGAACTTTACAGATGAGTATGCCTCAAAATTAAGAAGGTCTCTTAATCTCTGAGTTTACCAAGGCTATTAGAACACAAAATAAATTATTCCGTCTAAAACAAAATATTCGAAACAAACAGCATGTTTAAAATGTCCTTATTAGTTTTTAATAAAAAATAATATAGTATTCAAGTAAGTTTAATGTTCATTTTGCACACCAAAATGGCATATTAACATAATTTCACACCATGTTTCCCGTATATAGAAGAAGTTACTACTTTTTCCTGACGCGTGGAACAGTTTACAAATTTTAAGTTAAATTTCACAAACCTTTCCTATAAGAGGGATAATAGTTTTATGTAATGAACTTCGTGAATCCCAGGGCTTCAAACAACACAATTGTTTTTCACAAACCAAGCCGAAAGGAATCAACTTTTAAAAAAAAAAATAATTTTCTTCATTTTGTGCAATAATAATAAAACCAAAATTAGTAAAGAGCCTCAGAAATACAAAATAATTAAATAATCATAAATTTTCATATATTTATTATACAACCAACAAACAAACAACAATTCATCAACATTAGGACATTTCTACCCAGTTAAGTGTAAATAGATCTGACATGGATATTGCTTTCAAGTTTTCAACATCTGAACTATACAGCTTTCAAACTTTCACTAACATAAAATTTTAGGTAAGAATCCTTCAAAACCACTAATTGATATTTGTACGCCACGCATATCCGAGAGTGCAAACACTTTAAATACCGGAGCATCTTTGCAACTTCAATTTGGTTAGAACTTCACCCAAAAATTGAGGGCATATCATATAAATAAACTATTTCTATAAAGGTAAAACGAGAAAACTGTTATATTTTTTTTTCCCTTTCATAAGTTTTATTTATATAAGTATTAAATATATTTTATTTTATATATCCATTAATTTAACTAAAATTAATATAGTCTCAGAAATATTGATGTTGGTGAATCGTCCAAACTTCTATATTTTAACGCTGGCCCATATTTATAGAAGTTATAGAACATATTGCATGTTATTCTACTAAAATTTCATTAACTTTGCTACCATTAAAAGTTAGCATTGATAACTTACTTTACTTTAGATAAATTATAGCCAAGAGATCAGATACTGCTAGCTTTTACTGAACTATTTTGATACTATGATCCATTAATTAATTATTTTATAAGATAAAGTTAATGAAAAAAATTAATTAGAATGAATGAGCACGAACTGAAGATTTTGTTTTTTTATTTAAAATACACTATATATCTTAAATATGTAAATACGCATTCATCTTTTCATTCAAACCACTTCATTAGCTAATCTTCTACTACTAATGCTCATTGTAATCCTCTTAAGCGCCTAGAGCTAAGACTGCCTAAACACCAGCTGGTTGCCTAATGGTTCTAATTGGTAGTAGCTACTTAGACCTATCTGAACCAGAAATCAGTCGAAGGTTCAGTACCCTATTTATTTTTTTAATGTGAATTAAAAAAAAAAACAGCCAATAGATGTACATATTAAGAAACGGATCTTCCTTGCCAAATCATAAATCCATGAGCCTTTTTGGGTTCATTACTTGGTAAGAAAGATACATTTCTTGGGCAATGGCTACACTAGGAGGTGATGAAGAAGATGATCAGCATCCTAGCTCAATCGCAAGGTTTATCTCCCAACCCAATGAAGGTGCCTTCCCACTTTGACTACGGCAGTGTGGTATAAGATGGCTTCTCGATCGAACTCGAGGACAGATTGAACGGAATTGCTTTTTAAGATTTGTCTTCGGTACTTCGAGGTGGTAACGCGTTTCCCATCTTTATGGCGAGTTAAAGTGGCTCTTCCTCCTCCCCTCCCCCCCAACCATGGACAATATTTCATCGGATCTTTCCTATACCAAACTATCACCACCCAACACCCTTTGAACCACATCCCGATCTTTTCCCTATTTATGCACATATACATTAGGAGGAGTAACAAACGCATCCCGTGTTTTTTTACAAACATAAAGATGCTATATTTAAGAGTGTTTAGCAGCGAGGTTAATAAACAAAATGATCCAGCCGGCACTTACATATATCTGTACGATAAAATAGTATCAATAGATAAAGACGGACAAGAATATTTAATCACTTTGAAAATAACAACGTATCCTACATTAAAATATGAAGAAAATGATGGAATTGGCATTATGCTTGCCAAGTAAAATAGTTCAACGGAACGCATTTTTTCAAATGTATTCAAAATTGAGACCACAGAGAAAACTTAACTGTAAGAAATGTTAAAGGCTACATTGCAATTGAAGTGCAATTTCTTCAATACTTGTGAGGAATTTCGTAACATATCAGACATAATGAATTATTGAAAAAGTTCATAGTTGGGAAATTTTCAAACTGGTTTTCCTTAAAATTAAACTTTGAACCAGTTAGAACCTTGTCAAAACAAGGTAGCGATCTGTAGATTTGAATATAAGACAAATCCACACATTGAATATTAAACATATAGATATGTACATAATATATATTCACTATATTTTTTAGAATTAAAAAGTATTTCAATGATAGTAATGTAACATTCTATGAAGGCACTACCTACTTTGAATGAGTCCATAAAAAGGATTCTAAAAAAGGTTAAACTAGGCCTCTATCCCCTCAAAGAACGGACCACCAACATCAGTACACATGCCTTAGATAAAATATCTTCAAGAGATCTAAAAATACAGACCTCTGAGAAGATCGACATAAATTCTTCTGATCTCAATCAAGCCTATGTTTGAAATCAAACATGAAGTTGAAAGCAAAAGTTATGTTGGAAAGTTGGTGGTTCAACATTCATACGGAAGAGTCGGAGCCAACACGGAAAATCCTAAGATGGTGTTAAGTATAGCATGTTAGAGATGTTTTAATCAAACTTGAAACATAAATTTTTATTCTTGTCGTCACGAATGGTGAGAGGACTTTGTAACAGTACTAAGCTTCGGAAAGAAATCTTAAATAAACAGAGATCGAAAATGCGTGATAAAGTTTAGTTTCTTAACGATCATCATTTAATTAATTTTAACAAGTCATTTTTTTGCGTCAATGGGTCATTATATGTTGTTCTTTATAATTAACTTTATCCTCGAGAAAAAGACGATTAGTCACTGAAACAATGTCTACACGGAATGTAAATACTGTTAAATTACTTATTTTCTTTCTCTCAAAGGTAAAGTTCATCAAAAAGAACAAAATTTAACATAAACCCATTGTCGTAAAAAATTACTTGTACCCCTTTGCCCTAACACGACAGAATTCATTTGTTGCTAAAATAATAGCTAGAAATTCAGCTAAGAGAATTCAGCTTATCAGAAACAAAACGGCATTTAAAAAATGTAATATACTTTAAGACCATCCCGAGCCGTTGTTATGCCAAAAATAAAGATCAAGAACATACAAAAAACAACCAATAATTATAATGCAACTACTTCCCCATGTAATTGCAAAAAGGTGCAAACAACACGACGGTTGATGGAAATCCTAAAACCCCAGCGCACAATCGGTAACAATCTAATTGTAAATATAATTATAATTTGAAGTATTTATTAATTTACAATTCGAACTTTCTAGATTACTCATTCCTTATAGCCAAAGATATTAGATCATGATTAAGTATATTAGTCTGCAAATAAATACAATTAAAACCTCCGAGTAGATCAACAATTTCAAAAGCGATCAACAATATCCAGCTAATGAAGTTAGAATGTACATAAGAGAAACACATTATTGGTATCCGAAAAGAAAAATTTTAAGCAAAGCAATTCTTCAATTAAGCAAGGCCAAATCAGGCATACAACAGTGCGGATCCGTCAATGATTTTACTTAGTATATACTGTACTGGAATGGATCACAAGAAAGGTAATTCGGACCGAAAAAGGTTTAACACTGGCTGAAGAAGTACCTAACCCGATGATGATAGTACTATCAACAGAGATGCAAAAACTATTAAATTAAATTTAGTTGGACTGGCGAGGATATACTTTTGGATGGGTAGAAAAATATTTAAGGTCTACAAGATCGTAAACGAAATTCCAGAGGAAGGAAACAAAAACACGATGCAAAGAGAAAAAATAATTAAATAATTGTAATTGTTTTGTAATCGCCTAAATGATTTTGCAAATTAATTTTTATGTAGAATATTTTGTCCAAAGAAAGACGAGTCATTGGAGGATTTGCACGGATAATTTTTTCTTAGCAAGTACTGCTCCAAGAGGATCCAATTGGTGAGATAAAGTTGTAGGAGAGAATAAAGAACGGATCTATAAAAGTTCAATACGTGAAACCAACAATTGAATGGTAATACGGTATAACAATTGAATGGTAAGTCGGATCTAGTTGATTTTGGCCGTAACGGCATCGTACCTCTGAGTTCACTCTCTTGTTAACACTAATTAATAAATTTTTAAAAAAGGAATAATAAACCATTACCACAATACCAATAACCCATGAAGGGTCTTCTGGGTTCAGCACTTTTTAAGGTCGTACTGTTTCTAGGCCAACGGTTGTGCAAGGAGGTGATCGCGCTCAACCGCCATGTTTTTCCCCAATTAAGGGTACCCACTTTATAGAGACTAGATATACCCCATGAGCCTCTCGAACCCACAGGTTCGATCCACGACTGATAACAGAATAAATAATTATCTGCCACAGCCGAACTCGAACCCGGACCTGGTTGATAGGAGTGTATTTTACTCACTGAGCTACTGCGCTCCTTATTTTCCCCAATTAAGGGTGCCCACTTTATACAGACTAGATATACCCCATGAGCCTCTCGAACCCACAGGTTCGATCCACAACTGATAACAGAATAAATAATTATCTGCCACAGCCGAACTGGAACCCGGACCTGGTTGATAGGAGAGTATTTTACTCACTGAGCTACTCCGCTCCTTATTTTCCCCAATTAAGGGTAACCACTTTATAGAGACTGAATATGCCCCATGAGGCTCTCGAACCCACAGGTTCGATCCACGGCTGATAACAGAAAAAATAATTATCTGCCACAGCCGAACTCGAACCCGGCCTGGTAGATAGGACAGTATTTTACTCACTGAGCTACTCCGCTCCTTATTACACTGAAATAAAGCTAAAATTGTAGTTACGAAAATACAATAGTTCGAATAAACATTTAAAAAGACCATTAAAAATTGTTCAAACAAATTTTTACAATGCATTTCGTGTACCCCAATAACGTATACTAAATTTAAAATCCATGATAAACTATTATCTAAACACTAGACACAGTTAATTGTATACCTGAAGAGAAGGGAGGGAAGAAGGATTGGGTGTCAAAGGCCTTGCCTAAGACTAATAGAGGGAAGGTGCACCTACCTGAGGGGATCGCCGTGACAGAAAATGCCGGCGCGTCAATTACAATCCACGCCCACAAACAGTGCCGCGTCAACAAAGTCGGATTCATATTTTATGGTTTTGTGGTTAATTCATTTTTATTATGCAAAGAAGTTTTATTATTACAACAGAATAAAAATCTGAACGAGTTCTTTAAAATAGATTTAGACAGATCTTCAAGAAAACAAACATTAATGAGCGGAAAAGAATTAATGACTTTGGGATAGTAAAATAACAGAAGATATTCGGAATAATAATGAGACATTCCATAATCAAGTTTGTCCTAATGCAAGATTTTAACTGGTGGTGGTTAGTTTGCACATACGTCAGTATGTGCACAAATCGTCAGATTTCAACAAAATATTTAATTGACATTTTGTTTAATCGATGGTTAAGGTCAGTTTTGAATTCCAATTGTAGAGTCATTAATAAATTGTGAGCCCTAAAAAAAGTAGCAAAAATACTGATGAGCTATAGTTAATTTTAATAAGCTATAGTTAATTTTGATTAGGTATATTGCAAAATTTACAATGTAAATAAATAATTAAAAATAAAACTCAGATGGTTTTTATTCAACTAGAATTTAAGAATCGCAATAACTGAAATACATAATGAAAATATACAGTGTAACTTTAATTACTGATATGAGTTAGTTGGTACAATGAGCGGGCTAGGTATTGTTTCTTCGGACTTATGAGTATATTGTGACCTATTATATTGGGATTTATTAGTGTGGCCCTGTACAAAAAGTTTGGCGACCCCTGTCCTAAAATACAGATCCGTGATAAAAGGGAAAACATTCTAAAGTAATTATGACTTTAATTGATTATTTTTCATTTTAATCTTTACGATAAATATAGATTACCAAATTTGTTTTACATTTATCCAACTTAATATTTGACAATTCCGTTACTCCGTCGCAAACATTGTTATTATATCATTTTTTAATTATATTTTGTATTATAATTTTCCTTTATAAAAATACAACATGATAAATATCAAGGTTTATAAAGCCAATAAATTCATTAGTCTTCCCAATGTCGCATACAGGCAAAGAACAGGTCATGCAGAAACATTCAGAAATAAAAAACGGCAAGCGCAACACCAACCTGTACCATTCATGACTAGGATGTGACGCTAAAGAATCGACCAGCCAAGGAACATCCTGATGTCACACAGTGACGCTTCGACACGTTTTCCAACTTCGACACACAATGGTGTTACTACAATTGTAACACATCTATAGCACTTCGATAATAAGTTCTCCTGCTACTGCGATATTATAGCAATAACAGACGTATAAGAGATGATTTGCAGAAATATCTAGCGAAAACTTTTCCGCCGTAGGTTATACTGATCCGCCTATGATTTGAATAAAGAACTTAACAAACTGAATTTGTAGATTTACATTACTCAACTCCAGACCACACATACAGTTTGATGCACCGTCCCACTCTCGAACTGGTATACATGAATAGTATTCCGTTATTAAATCAACAATTTAAACTAAATCATCTTAAATAATGTTATAATCCTGGTTGCGATAGGGAAGCAAAAATATTCATAAGAAGTTCAATACGCTGTATCTTTACTGTTCGATGATTTTATCTTTATTTTATTTTTTTCAGGGAATTTAATTACAATATAATGTTTGTGCTTAGCAAAATTACTTATTGGCGATCAAAATTAAATATTCCTCAGTTCACCCTATCATACCATTCCTAATATTTTCTAGCAAAGCAGCGTTTTATAGTAAAACTATATACAATTTCTGTATAACCATTCCTGTAAAGTATGACATATAAAGTACAAAAAAAAAATGAATATAACAATTTTATATATTTATATATATATATATATATATATATATATATATATATATATAAAATTGTTATATCCATTTTATATATATCTAAAGTGCATAACCAAGATTTAACCCAAAATACATAGTAAATTAATAGATGCAAAAAAAAAAAGAAGTATATTATAATAAACATTTAACGATAACATTAAAATAATTTTAAGTATACTGTGGTAATTAAATCACATATAATGGTTATTTTAAACTTAATAAATGAAATTTAAAGCTCGATTTCTGTCGCGTCTGGTGCATTTTATATCCCAGAAAACCCCCGCGCTATGCACCGAAATTTTCTGCACCAAAGGAAAAAAAACATAAGTGATTATTTATTGTATCTAAAGAAAAATTATGTTTCGAGGTGAACTCGCTATATATACACTTTTTTTTCACCAGTCATATTAATTTTTTTATTTATACTGAAAATTAAATACCAACTTTAAAATTTGTCCACCGTATTATTACAAAGTTTCGCTACATCGACACAAACTTTGTTACCCTATATTTTTTTTTAAATTTGTATTTATGTTTTGCATTTAATATTCCTTCACACCATTACAAAATGATCAACTTCAGCGTTTTTCAGACTTCTCAATGTTGGATGGTGACACTAAAACGGTCCCGCATATCCATTCAGAAATTAAAAAAAAAAAAAAAACCGCATGCCTAACACCAACCCGTAACATACCTGGTTGTGACACTTGAGAATGCTCGATTTCTAAGTCAAATGCACTTTATACGCCCCGAAACGCCCTGCCCAGACGATGTTCCAACCTTTTCCTTTTCCATACCAAAAATAAAAAAAGGAAAATATACACACATAAAACAAAAATTCAGGTTTTAAATTTTATTAAAGGTTAAAAAATTAATTCGCCCTAATTTAGGATTTCGAAGAAATTAAAACAATATAGAAAGATAGCTTCAGCTACCGATACACTCTAGACTCCTCTTTGTGAAACATCGTTTGATTCGATGAAATTAACAAATTTTAAGAAAACAAACTTCTCTTTGATTTATAATTATAATAAAAGAAAGGAGCTTGGGGAATTAATATCTTATAAAAAACGCCCAAGTTTTTGCTCCTCTTCCGGCGTCCGGCGTTTACTCGATCTGTAGGATCTCGGGAATCGGCCGTCATTCGTTGGACACAACCATATTTTAATTGCTGATTGCGAGGTCTTATCTCATCACAATTATAGATAAAGATCATATTCTAATCTCTAATGTTTTTTTTTTTTTGTGACAATAAATATAGATAAAACCGCCGAAGACACTCAAGAACCAATACATATTTTGCTCATATATAGATACAAATATGATGGCAGATATATATAAAGTATACGCTATTCACAGTACCTGATTATCCGGCCCTGAGCCATACCGCCACAGACACGGAGACACACATAAGACTGAGCCCGCTCCTGCAAGTAAGGCCTCCCTCCACAAGCGGGTAGTGGGGGTGCTCTCATCCTGTGTCCTGGCCCTTAGAACAGGAGGCATGTGCCCATCCCGAAGAGCAAGGTATCCAGGAGTCCCCATGACCTTCGGCTTGAGCTTGAGGGTCTAATTGAATCTAAATTCAATTCTGATAAACTTCCCGGACGGTGTATAAAAGCATTGAAGAAAAAAAATCAAGATTCTAAAACAACACAAATCTTATTAAACATCGTCAAACATGCATAATTGACACCACTATGTAGTTATAAATAAATCATAAAATGCAAAAGTGTGAGAATAAATAAAAAAAAAAATCAATTTAGAGATAATCACAGGATCGGAATTTATTTTTTATAAACTGAAACTGAAAGAACCTAGGCCACTAAAAAACGTTGTTTTGCATCACATAAGGGTTTCTTAAACAATATGTAAGCTCATGATCATTTGTTGTAATATTTTTTTCGAAAAAATGTATACATTTTCAAAAACATCAATGAAACTGAATATTTAATGATTGACCGTAGAGACAATGAAAGATGTGTGGTACCGGGTGGCTGTCAAGAAAAGAATTTCAAAATAGTAAAAACTGTTTATTGGAAACCGAGGTTTCGACCCACATTCCAGGTCTTCATCAGCGCTAAATCCAAGATATAAAGTAGCTGAAACAATAATAGTACTTAGTATCGTGTTCATTATAATGTGTATTAAAATTTTTATTACAGGATAAAAAATTCCCCCACAGTGGTTGCAATGGAATGACCTATTAAATGTTGTATAAAAATAAAATTACTTATTAGGATTTTTATATCCTTCTTACAATAAACTTTACTCCATGAATTTTTATCGAATTCAGTTCAGTAGTTTTTGGGATGGGGGCGAAGAGATGTGAATTTTTATTGGGATAGAACCTAAATACTGTAGAAAAAAAATCTTTTCAATGTTTGCAAAAAAATATTAAATGTTTGTTATTCATGAATTCATGAAAACTTTTTCTGCGTGAAATTTGACCCTGAAGGATTATTTAAGAAGGAAGTTCAGAAAAGATTGTAACACGAGTCACACATAATAATAATAAGTTTATGATTTTTGATTTTCGCATGTGCAGGAGTTTAAGAAAAGGAGAGTAATTAGAAATAGAGGACGATGTCAACAAATGTAGAAAATTTATTTTTCAATAATATCTTTAAGACTCAGAGAATCCAAACCTTAGAAATGTAAACATAGTGAGCTATAAAACAATTTTTTACGAATCATATATCTTCTACTTTAGGTAACAAACAATAAGTAAAGATAAAAAATGAACTTAAGGTGGTAAAACGCAGTAACTAAACAAGAAAAAAAAATGTAACTTCATTACAAAGAGCGTGCCTTTGACCAGTAAACCAAGAATTGCCATTACATCTTTCGTAATATTTGCCAACAAATATTGGTTTTATCATTATGGTTATTTTATTTTATTATTTTGTAACTACTTTTATTACGTAATATTATTCTGCCTCAATGGTAATGGTAATATGATAATTACATAATAATAATAATTACAATGGTAATGGAGATTAAAGAGTTCATTCACACCATATTAAAAAAAAATTAAATAATAGCAAAATAATAAATAATAAAAAACAAATTAAATTACATAAAATAACATTAAACATAAACATCTTAAACGCAGACATACTTATATACAAAGTGTATAATAACACTATATGGTTATTATCAATACAGCTCTATAATTAACAAAACGACAGATGCCTAAAGGTTGTCTTCAGCTAAATCAAAAGTTATGGCACCTTCTGGAGATAGACGGAGAGATAATCTGACAAAGAGATAATGATATTTTTGTGAGAAGTACTGATTTCGCAATAATTAGAAATATATAAACTATTTACGGTAAGTAAACGGATGTCAACTTGTAAGTAAACTAACAAAAACAAAAATTAAATAATTAAAAAATTATATAAAATTATTGTTTTGTGACTGGTAAAACCTGAATAAATTAGGATTAAACGCTATAAAAACTCAGGGCATTGCTATCGGTTCTAATGCCCTCTTCAAATCTATCTCCACCCTTCCTACCTGATCACCACATCACTTTCAGAACTAATGTCAAAAACTTAAATATTATTATTGATAAACTCTATCCTGGAAAGGGGTATATGGCAATATAGATACGGGAATATCGCTCGCGTATTCCTGAGGGTCAATAATTACCCTCCATCTTCTCCCACAACCTAAACGTAAGCTCCTCGAATCCTCACTCATTTTTCACAACTTTGATTATGGCTGAGTAGCACACGGTGGCCTCTCGATTGTACTCGAGGATAGACTGAAGCGAACCATGTCGTTTTAAGATCTGTCTTCGGTGCCTCGAGGCGCTCACGTGTGCTCCACCGTTACGGTGAGCAAAAGTGGTTCTTCCCCTCCACCCGTTGACAATATTTCTTTGGATCTTTCCTAAACCAAACCTGCATCTCCCGCCACCCTTCCAATGTCTACTATTTCCTGCAATTCAAATCCTCATTCCATTCACAGGAAATAAGATCCCGTCCTTCTGACCCCTGGATACCCCTTCAAGTCCGAGAGCCCATGCAGAAAAACTTGACTTATTTTACACAAAGGTTTATGCTTTTGAAGAAGAGCTGAGAGACGTCTGCCGCCACGAAGCAGCCGGAATACAAGTTGGCAGACAATCAAACATGGAAGTTTTTTGGGTATTTTCATTTATTGATTTAAAACTCTAAAACTGTGTTTCTTAGCTAAAACTTATCTATTTCAATAATTAAAGCAAATTTTATTCTAAGTCGGATGAGTAAATAACATTATAAACTTGGTTTAGAAATATGAACCAACTAAACCGAGAACATCGAAACCGATGGTCAAAAAACAACAATTTTGAACAACTTTGCAATAAATTCAATAAATTGATTTATAAACGTCTGAACGGCATGGGAATGGCAATTCGAAATTCAAATTATTTAAATAAAACTTATAGAGCATCAAATTTGGTATTTAGAGAGTACCTTGTACTTATTTAGAATCTAGATATTCCATAACCCCTTATACGATTAACTCCCTGACTCAATAGCAATGGATCAGATTGTCTTCCATGTCACTCATCTGTACAAATTCTAACCTACTTACTGGATGAGCTAGAAACATGAAAATTAGCGAACTTGTAGCTTGTAGCCTGTAACCGACGGTAAAATTCCAAAAAGTAAATTTTTTAATTTTTAATAAACTTTTTGAATTCCCTCCAATTTCCGCCATACTCCTTCCCTGTCTTCATTCAAATTCCTCAAATGACGAAATCCCTCCACTCTGGATGCGGACACCAATTTCATTCCCCATCAGCACTTTTCACTAGAACGGACAAATGTCAAATAATATGTATGTACATTACTACAAACTTGGGATTCCAGAAATAAATTTGTGGGTCATCTATTTGGAGAAAAAAAAAGTAAAACATACTGTTTCTAACGAAAAAAATAGAGCATTGACGAAATTTTATTTTAAATAAATAGTATGTATTCATTATCCATTTTATGTACACAGTTATCAAATTATAACACAGACACTACAAGAGAAAAAAAATGTTGGTGCCTAGGATTTTGGAAATGATTTAAGCTATATTTGGGGCGCTGAATCTAAATATGAAATCAGTTTTTTCTATCACCGCCTGCTTGACTCAAGCCACTTCCTTCCTGCTTGAGCAGGGTGGGAATCCCCACTTTGTCACTGGGAATCAAATGGGTGATTTGTGTGGACTTAAAAATGGTAAACTTTCTTTTCGGACAGCAAAGTGGCCACACTAAATATCTTTGTTTTTTGTGCCTCAGAGATAACACAGACAAAACACACCACTGGTGTGTTTTGGATGGAATATCTAGACAAGGGTGGTCTAACAAATCCTTAGTTGAAAGAGAAAATCATCTTTCCTGCACTGCATATCAAGCTGGGCTTATTGATGCAGTTTGTAAAGGCTCTTGATAAGGAGGGATCATGCTTTGCATTTATAGGAGAAAAATGCCTGACTTGAGTAGGGAAAAAATTAATGTAGGAATATTTAACGGCCCAGAAATAAGAAAATTCTCAGAAAGAAGGGACCAAGCCTTCGTAAATTGCATGAATGAGGCTGAGCGAAGATCCTGGACTTTATTTGTTGCAGTAGTCGGAAATTTTCTGGGTCAACGAAAAGCAGAAAGCCATGTTGAGCTGGTAAACGAAATGCATAAAAATTTCAAATCCCTTAGGCTCGCCATGAGTATTAAGGTGCACTATTTACACAGCCACCTAGACCGTTTTATTGAAAATTTAGGCAGTGAGGAGCAAGGTGAAAGATTTCATCAAGATATTATAATTATGGAGGACCGCAATCAAGGAAGTTGGGATACTCACATGTTGTGCAATAAGCTTATTGCTGTAGTTTAGAAAGGTACTGTTCCAAGATATTTATATTCAAGAAGGTCACGAAAAAGAAGTTTCCGAAGTTTTGAGTGACTAGTTGGTTCCATCGATGACCTGTATTATCTTTGTATATATAATATTAGTACATACTAATAATATTCGTATAATATAATGATATTTGAATAATATTATAATACTTGTGTAATTTAATAATTAAAATTTCATGTTTAATTTTTAGATTTGATTCATGGATATACCTAATAAAACGTAAAACGTTATATCTCAGAAATTTGACCCCCTAGGCAAAAACTAATGCCATATTGGAATTCAGGGCACCAAGTTCATATGAAATCAGCTTTAAATACCCCGGCACCAAAACTATTGTTGTGTAAATCGCGACGCCCAATGTCGTTTTTGAGATACTGCAATCTTCGGGAACTAGTAATCAAATTCAGGATCATAAAGTGGCAAAACGAATAAATGTAGATAGTTTATTTTTTTATTGATATGAAAAGTTTATATTAAGAATAAAATATGAATATAATTGTATAATTTCATTTTTGTGCTCTTTTTAAATTTACCTCATCTTAACGGACACAACCATCTTCCCCGTAGGTGTCCGTTATATAAAAATTTCATTGTATATAGATAGATAAAAAATAAAAATGATAAATACGTTTTTTAGGTAATGGAGGTGGTGCGAGAAAGTAATCAAAACGCCCATCTTTTCCGCTCTCATCTATCGATATCTGTAGTCTGCTTTTGTCCCGGAGAATTCGGTTGCCTCTCAAATATGACGGCCATTTTTTGAGAATGGCCCCTCCATGGCCACAATGAAAGAGGCACAACTCAAAATTCCAAATGCCAGAAATTTTAATACACGGACCTCTATATCCCAAAGGGCATCCAGCCCACAAATATCAGGTCAAACCAATAGCCACAATTGTTGATCTACCAGCAACATGTGTTAGAGGATGCATTCTGGGGGCTTCTGTGTAGCAAGTAGTGTCTAATGTTCCTTCTCATGAAAACATATTTTCGTATATGGAATAAGTAAATTCTTGTTATTGTTTTTTTTTCTTGGAAAACTTCAAAGGACATACATTTCTTTGAAAAATAAATATCAGATTTTTAGATTCTGATTATATTTACCACAAAAGAAAATTATTGTTATTTTAGCAATCATAAGTTTATTAGTCAAACATAATGACTTCCTTCAAACTGTGATTAGCGAATAACTTTATAAAGACTGTCCTGATAAAGATAATAATAAATTATTTTAATGGTATCATATTATTCTTATCCCAGTTA
Organism: Rhaphigaster nebulosa; assembly: GCA_948150685.1. NCBI lineage: Eukaryota > Metazoa > Arthropoda > Insecta > Hemiptera > Pentatomidae > Rhaphigaster > Rhaphigaster nebulosa. The sequence continues at coordinate 113,252,603 of OX411309.1, read as the reverse complement.
GACGGCCAACAAATATCAATATTTTTCTTCTGTATGAATAACTAAAAGCATCAATAATAAAGTTTAAAATAATATTATGTACTATAACAAATTCAATAAAATATTTTGAGCTGATTTTTTCCATCAAACCCAATTTATATTTCAGCAAAAACTATTTTTTTCCAAAAATGTGTATTTCTTATACATAAACTCGGAAGGATCTTTTACTGTTTTTAATCAAAAACAGACACAATTTGATTTATGATAATGATATTATTATAGATATAATATAATTTTTGATGTAAGCTTATTATGACCTTCAAGTAAAGTACCCTTTTCCGCTCACAAATCTTAACCAAAATCTATTAAATACATTTATATCGATATAAAAGTCCTATTTACCAAATTTGAGAGGTTTTACATTATATTTTAATATATTTTTTGACGAAAATCTAATATGACCTTCAAGTAAAGAACCACTTCCGGTTATCCAATTTAGACTAAAATCTAGTATGTTATTTAAATCAATATATAAGTCATAAATACTAAATTTGAGAAGTTTTGCATAGTATTTTAATATAATTTTTGGTAAAAATCAATTATGACCTTAAAGTAAAGTACCACTTCCGGTGATCAAGCAGTGACCAAAGAGGGAGGTTCACGACTAGATTTTACAACAATCCTAAATACAAAATTTCAACTTTCTTCGGCTAACCGTTTTTGAGTTATGCGAAATACGAACGTACGTACAGACGCCACGACGAAACTAGTCAAAATGGATATTTCCGTTGAAATCTGAAAATCGAAAATTTTCGCGATTACAATACTTCCTTTACTTCCTACAAGGAAGTAAAAAGGTAAGTTATTAATGTTTTATCAACAACTTCTTCTGTAATTTGCACTTTTTCCTATTTAGTACTCTTCTTTCAAATGTATATATATATATATATATATATATATATATATATATATATACATAGTATACATAGTATACATAGTATACATAGTATATACATAGTATATATATATATATATATATATATATATAGTCAGATTTAACTTGGAATAAGCTATCAAATCAAAAAATTAAAGGAGTTAAAAATTAATGCCAATGTTCTATCGTGAAGTGGTTTTAAGATTTCCGAAATTTTTGTTAAATAGAAAGAAATTTCAGGCTATTCCAATAATCGACATCCAACGATTAAGTCAGGAAATCACATGCAACGCGTTGCTAATCTGGGAGGAGATTATGAATAAGTCGATAAGTACTATCAAGGATGTGATAAGAAAGTTGCAGAAGGATTTCCAACACATCCGACAGGAAGGCATCTACAGGCCAGGCAAAAGGTCCTGAGATTAGTTATTTATTATAAAACAAAAAAATGTATAATTTAAATCAATTTTTAGTTGATATTACTATTTCGTGGAAAAGAGATGAAAATGAACAAAAAAAAAAAAAAAAAGACGTGAAATATAAAGGAATGTCTGACTCAGATATATTATTGAGGTATGAAGATCCATCAGACAAATTTAAGAAGTTCAAAAGAGAGATATCTCCTGATCAAAAGCCTATCAGTTCGGGAAGATGTTGGATATGATCAGAAATGTACCAGCTGATTTCCGCCACATCCGGTGGTCTGGTTTTTTTAAAACGTGGTCGTTTCTTTACTCAAATAAAAAATATCTCTCTCAATGGCTTGATACGATTTTTGGTTCCAGATTCTCAGATTCATCAAAGACACCAAGATATGAACAAAACAAAACATTTCTTAAACTTTTCTTCTATTATAGCGGAGAACGGTATATTTTTTTGGTTACTAAGATAAACCATCCTTCCTTTACCACGTAATTACTAACCAATGCCCTTCCTATGTCTACAATTTCCACCAATTCAAATCCCCTAACTACTCTCAGTCCACAAGATCTCGGCTTTCTGACCTTTATACACCTTTCTATAGATCGTTCCAACATTCCTTTGTTGCCCGTTCCGCTACTTTATGGAAATCTCGCCCTCCTAAAATCCGACATGCCCCTTCCTAAGCCAGTTTTAAAACCCTCCTTTACCAATTCGTTCTTAGAATCCAGTCGGACGCTGGCTAACCATAGCATTAACTGTAATGCATCAGTTTTCACAACGTACGTTTTATGTGCAATTCGTTTCATTCATGTACTTCGTTGCTTGATTTGTAATCTCAATAGTAGATTTAAATAATCATTTTAACGAAAAAGTTTTGTCAAACGGGTGAATGTAATTTTCTTTTCTCTTTTTTATTAGTTCTCGTTTATATTACATGACAAGAATTTTTTTTCTTTTATTGTTATTATATTATTTATAACTCTTATTCATATATTTCAATATGTAAGCTAGAATTGCTATTTTTTGTTTGCACAACACAGTTATTCTTAGGAGACTTGTCCCAGAAAAAAATTCTCTTTCTATTCTATTCTATTCTATATATGACAACAGTCATCTATTTTATTTTATTATAGAAAGGCAAAAATAAAAATCATAATATTTTTGATAAAATAAATAATATTTTTGTATAGAAAAATATTGCAATTTTAATTTTTTTACAATGATATTGGTATGCTATTTATTTTGTAAACTTTTTTTTATCAGAATTTATTACTTATTAACTTATTACAGAAATTAAAAGGTATTTTTAATTACTTTTTAGAACTGGATTACATTAAAACGTTTGATTTGCACGTCGAAATGTTTCACAGAGATCTCGAAAACATTATTAGTTTCTTCTTTTTTTTGGGAGGGGCTTTTTTTTTATTTATCATCACACTCATCCAATACCTTTGAAAGTTAAAAAAGTAAACAGTTTGTCTAATGCTTGTAAGTATGAAATGACAAGAGCGCCAACGCAAACACTGAAAAGTGCTTTTACTAATACATTAACATTCACACATATTCCGATTAACACAAGCAGCGAACGATATTTGACAAACGAGTCGCCACCAGTGTGGAGTCTGAGTAAGAGGATGAGGTGAAAATTCTCCTGGAACGAAAAGTACACGAGGGCGCACGAAGAAGAGAGGTATTCGAATCCCGATTGCCTCAGAAAATATTACGCAATACAGTAGATTTAAACGACCATATGGAATAAAATAATGGTTAATTAAACGACTTCCGGGAATCAGATACAGAGCGTATCTCCATCACTTCTTGGAAACCTTTAATGTCACTTCTATAAAAAGAATATTCTACATCCCGCAATATTCCAAACGGGAGCATTTCATTTGGGGAAGATATTAGAGGCTGTTCGGAATCTTCATCATTTGTCCATGTGGTGACCGTATCTTGGGCGGAATGCAGGAAATTCAGCAACCAATAGCTGCCAAGAGGGAGCCCATATTTGTTGACAGTTGGAGATATTCCATGTCATAGAATCGGATATTAACGGCAGTTCAACGCATTGTCACTAACATGAAAGGAACTTTCGATAAATTATGTCTAACAAAGTAAGTACATAATTACAGGAACTACTGTCGTTTTTAACTATTTCTATTTATTCCAATTAGGTCCGAAATCATACTTCAAGATTCCTCTTTCCTGTGAAGGAACCCGACTTCATTAATCAAGCAAGACGTAATGGATACTTATGAAAAAATAATTATGAGTATTCTATTTCTCATTGCAACAGAAGTAACAAAGACCTTTAATCCTTAAAGAGCGATGAACTGACCTAGTCAAGAAATTACTTGCATGTAACGATCCTCTAGAAAATGATAACATATTATAAAAAAAATGGTAAATTATATAAAACCTGGTTGATTCATGATATTATAAACAATTAATATTTTAATTAACGGTTAAAAATAAGGTAATGGATAATCACAGATTAACAGTAACGCTAAGGGATTAAAGCGGCATAATATCCGAAAGATCAGGTAAGCCAAAAGAAAATATAAATGAAAAATAAAATAAAATGTAAATAAAATAAAATGAAACTGCAGTACAAGTTCATGGTATATTAAATTTATGATTATAAGGCTAAATTAATTACTTCTCTTTTTCTTTGTGCTAAATATTTGTTCATTTCATTATTGAATTTCATTGCGATTTTAATTTGTCAAGCACTCGTTCTTCTCATCAGCGGATTTCATTGTGACTTTATTCTGTTAAATATTTATTCTTTTTTTTCCGTTTGTTTTAAACATTTATGTCTAATTCTTTTAATAATTAGGCTACTTTACCTGCAGCGACTTTAAATCTAGAATTCCCAAAGTTTTTTTTTTTTTTTACGGATTCTGAGATAAAATTTTAAGACGAATTCATATTAGACACATTTTTAATTTGATTTTTTGAGAACTAATAAATTTGAATGATTTTGAATATAAGAGTGATGTATTTGACGTGAATATAAGATTTTATTTTAAGAATTCCCATGTCATTGTGTATAGTGAGATTCGAAATAAACCAAAGGGCATTTACAATTTTTCTAAGAATTTTGGATTAAGTTATTTACCTCTTGTGTGGGTGTGTGTGTGTGGATGATTTTCGCTGAATCCCAAAGTTTTGCACCGTATGTCCAAATAGGTCTTAGTACTATAGTGTAGATTAGTCATTTGTTTCGTAAGTTTAGAGAGAATAAGTGTCCAGAAGTTGTTTGTATTGTCTTGCCATTTCTTTACTTTTAAATTTTGTATGTTTATTTATTTGCAATCTTCCTTGTCTCTCGGCAATACGGGTTTCGGACACTACCTCCCGATTAATTCTCTTAAATTTCATCTTAATGGTTTTCATAGAGGTATCCCTCTCGCTAAGACCTGCACCGCCTCATGAGCAATAGTTGTACAGGCTTTGATTACCCGCAGCACAGTCATTCTCTGCATTGTCGTCAAACGTTTGTTCTTTTGCTGCGAGAGGTTTCGAATCTAGACTGAGCGTCAGTAATAAGTGTACCTCAGCATTCCTAGCAGTAGTCCATTGTAAATATTCATAGTTGCAAGGAACATGAGGCCCCAAAAAAGGGCTTTCAATACCAGGGAAGCAACATAGTCCATTGAGGAATAGGGCACAATATTTCTCAATTAATCCAAGGAAGGAGTAACATTAAACCTTCTACTGAACCTCACACCGAGGTAGATTACTACCTCATTTAGGCATATTTTTATGCCTTGTATGTTCATGATTCTAGGATGAGCCCTAGAGATCTTATTTTTCAGGAAGATGGCCTGTGTTTCGGCAGCAGCCATTATAATCCTTTTCCTCACGTACCATTCACCTACGAGGTTGGCAAATCTTTCTGCATCTTCTTTTAAGCCGGTTCTGCTACTGGACGCCACCACTGCGGCCAAGTCATCAACATAGACCGTGGCAGGGAACCACTCCTCTTTGAGCACACCCAGCAACTCATCCACGACTAACTTGCAGGGCAGGGGCAAGGACTGAGCCCTGTGGACATCCCATCCCCTCAACTTTGTAGAAGCTACCACGTATCTTCAATCCTTTACGAAACTCTGCAGGAGGGCATACAAGTTGGAGGCCTCATACCTCTGTAGTTGCTGAAGCACATTGGGTCATCATATGCTATCGAAGGCGGAGAATATGTCGAACATAAGTAACATTACATACTTGTTTACCTTCTCCTCAACGTCATAACGCACTTGCCGCAAAGCAACGGCGGTCCCCTTACCTCTGATGGATCCGTACTGCAGTGGATGGCTTGCTTTATCTAGAGTAGGTCGCATATTGGTTAGTATGAAGTGTTCCAGGCCCTTGCTCATCACAGGAAGGAAACATGTTGGTCTATATGATTTTAGGAGCTGCTTGTATCTGTGAACCCCGTTGTAGAGCACTCTCAAGTCAGCGATTTTTCATTCTCTCGGAAAGTATCCTCTGTACAGACAATCATTGAAGATGTACAACAGCCGTTTTTCGTTATTGGGGGTACTTTTCTTCAATATCGCAGCATCAATAGATATTCCTGAAGCACGACCAATCATCTGCCTACCCACGGCACAACTGCCCCAAAGTGGGTACAAGTCCGCTTCAGAGGATTTACCGTTTCGCCTCTTATGAACGCCTCACCTTCGTTGCGCAAAGGATGGATGGGTCATCCCTGAGGTATGTTGTCTCAATTAATATTCTAGCAACTTCTTCGAGATTGGTAGCATGGGCATCTCCATGCTTTAAAGCTGCAATGATCTTCAGTGGAGTCAACTTGCCCATGACCATCCAGTACGGAATACTCCAGAGATTCTTGGCTGATTCCTGAACAATGAAATCATACCAAGACTTCCTTGGCACGTTCCGCTTCTGGTAGCGCAACGTGCTTCGGTATACTCTCGCTTTCTGCTTGTACTCGAAGTGCAATACTCGTGCGAACTACACCTCCGGCACGACCGCCGGGTCTCTTTTCAGAGTTGTTAAGGCTGGCGTCCACATGAGACTGGTTGAACTCTCACAAATCTATGTTGAAGGGAATATACGGATGACGATAGTGATCCAGAACATCATGCAGTTCATCAGGCCTGTCCGTATCAGCTTCTTCCCAATCTTCATCAATTAATTTTACCTCCAACATGGAACCCAAATTACTCCAATCTTTTATACGGGTTTTTTAATGCCGATGGAACATCCTGTACAATGCAGTCGGCCAAATACTAAAGTATTGTTGTCGGAACTCTTGAGGGAGATCTGGGAGTCCAATCAACAATGTGGTTAACCAGAGTCAGTGAATCCAGCATCACATTTATCAAACTCTGGCCCATCGTGCCTGAGAACGTAGGAGTGGCAAAGGAATTATTCATTACCACCAATTGGCTCCTAGCAATAAATACACCAATTTTGACACCTTTCCTGTTTATACGACTAGATTCCCCGAACGTGTTCCAGGAATTTTGGCTCTTGGATCGCAATGATATCCTAATAACCGGACATAGCGCGAAGTTCCTCAGCCACAACGCGCCGGTGGTCCATGTTTAGCTGAAGAACGTTGAGCCTAATTATAACAGGTTCGTTTCGCAACCTCTAAGTGACCTTGCAATATGAGTTGGGCATTCTCGACTACCCGCTTGAAAGTAGGAATGCCTAGTCTTAACCTTAAGTGCCTAGTCTTGATCTTTTCTATGCCTTCTTGCACACAAGTTTGGCATTCCCTACCTTTTTCGGGTAATGCTTAGCACTGTGTCCTTCAGCCCCAAACCACATGCAGACAATGCCTTCTACCAAGCAAGTGGCCTTAGTGTGTCCGTATCTCTGACATTCAAGGCAGCGAGGGACATCATTATAGTCACCAAAGATCAAAGACCACCAACCTCCAGCCATGATTTCCTCCTTTATTAGGTTAAATCTCACAGCTGGATGTACTTTGAGCACCGAGTTTTTCGTAATTTTGTTCCTTTTTTGTCCTCTGGTACAGTCACTAATTTTCATTTAACCTCATCAACAATACACTTTTTTCAGGTACTGTGCTGTCCAAGAGAGGGGTACCCATAGGCTTCCTCCTCATAGTCGGTTTTGCCTCAAGACCAGCCTCCCGAAGCTTCTGCCATCAGATTATCTTGGCATTACCTGCATCTTCTACGCGAGCCAACACTGAAACAGCCTTGATAGCACGGATCACTCTAGCCATGACGCCATGAAGTGTTGTGGGGGGAGATCCTTTAAACTATAACTTGCAGTCTTGTCTTGTCCAGCCATCGTTAAATATGTTGACCACATTGTGTTCGGTTCGTGATTCAGTAATGACTTAATGATATCTGGTATTCTTCTTTACCAGGGCTGCCACCTATTCACTTTCTCCTTATTATCTCCATCTTCGGAATTAGAGAGCGTCTTCTTCTTCCTCCTCTCCCTTCTATCAGAAACTCAGCAGTCTTCTGGGACTCTGACTGATTGAACTTCGTCCTCAGGAGGCACCAGTTCTATGGCGGTTACTGCCGTCGACCCAGGTTCTGATTGACAACACCTATCACATTGATCTCTTCTATAAGGTTCTATGATCTTCCTAATTCAATCCACCACTGTTCCCACCACTTATACGCCGACGACTTCCAAATCTATTCATCCTTTCCTCCTTCTGAGCTATTAGTAGCGTTTGCCAGTATCCAGGAATACCTAGATAGAATCAGTGTCTGGGCAAACCTCAATAGATTAAGTTTAAATGCTATGAAAACTCAGGCCATTGTCATAGGTTCCAATTCCCTCCTCAGATCCAATGACACCTTTCCTACTTTAATCCTAAATGATCACCCCGTCACGTTCAGCTCCTCAATCAAAAGCTTGGGTATTACTATCGACCAAACCCTTTCCTGGAAACCCCACATTGCCCAAATTTCCCGACCGTCAATAAGTACCCTTAAATTATTCCATCGTTCTCGACATCTTCTCCCACAACCTACCCGCAAAGTCCTTGTGTCCTCTATTATCTTTCCCCACTTTGACTACGGATTTGTGGTATACGGGGGCCTCTCGAATATGCTCGAGGACAGATTGAAGCGGATCATGAACTGCTTTTTAAGATTTGTCTTCGGACACAAATTTCCCACCTTTACGGCGAGTTAGAATGGTTCTTCCCCTGCAACCGTAGACAATATTTCCTCGGATCTTTTCTATACCAAACTATCACCACCCACCATCCTTCCTACATCTACAGCCTCCTACAATTCAAATCCTCGGTCCACGCACTGGAAACAAGATCTCGCCTTTCTGACCTCCATACTCCCTCCCACAGAACCAAAGCGCTCGAAATTTCAGTTTAGGATTAACATCTGAATCAGAAGTGAATAATAGGTTTTTAATGTTCAAACTTTGCTAATCAATTCATTATTTTTGTATCTTTCATTTTCTCTGGGGTTTTTTTTTTTTTACTTTTTTCTTGTTTTTTTTCTCTTTTTTTTGCTCAAATTAATTATATTTGTCGATAAAAAACTTATTTATTTGCTTATTTATTTTACTAAGATATTGTAAAAATTAATTGGTCTGTATTCTATAGTCTTATGGCCAGATAATGTTACTGTTTTATTTGTTCCTTCATGTTATTCTTAAGGAACCTAGTCCCAGGATAAAGTTGTTTTATCTATCTATCTATCTATCTATCTATAACCATAGGTACTATTCTTGCAGCAACACCGGCAGCTATTATGCTGTAAATATCCTGATTAAATAGTGTTTCTTTTACTATCTCTCGTATAAGATGTGGAATATCTTCCATCATCATTTGATACTCCTTGATTTTTTCATTGTACATATCAATGATGTCAATAAGATTTCCACTCCACTGTTAATGTGAGTTGAATGTTAGAAGCCAAAAACTTTATTTTATTAGGTTATTTTGAATTCTGAATGCTTTTTCCATTAAATTATCTCTACTTACTTCCTCGGCTTGGCTACTTCTTTGGATTTAACTCGCTGACCTACACTTCGCGTATTGTCCTGCGTCTTTATGGGCAATTCTATATTGTCTCTCTCTGCCAGGATAATGTACTGCTATCTCCTCACCCTAAAATGACTAGATAGTAATAGAGGCTAAAATCTAGTCTTAAATTTTGGTTGGCTAGTAGCGTTCTGGCTGATGCCTATCAATAAAGTAGGGATAAGCCCCAGGAGATCTATTGCTATGGACCTATTCCAATCACTACTGCACTGCTATCTATCTGTCTGCACCTCTGTCCGATTCCTAAAGCACCAATAACTGCCTTTCCCAAAGCATTTATTTTTTCTCGATAATTTCTACTAAAAACATATTGGTCTCAAAGATAGCTTACATATTACGTTCTACCAACTGCTGCCCAAACCCCGTATGACCAATAGGTCAGTTAGGAGAAAAAAAAAATGTCGTTCAATATGTATACAATTCAATTATGTAATATGTTTCGCGTAAGCTTCAAAAAAGGGATTGGACGTCATTATTGTCGATTTAATGAAAGTTGATTGCGTCAATAAAATACTAGTAATAAAAAATCCATTTTTTTCTTGAATTATTCATTAAATGAATTTTTATGTTAAAGAAGAAAAAAAGTAATGTATATAACATCTGAAGAACATAACTGTTCCATTGAGGTTCTGCAACAAAAAGAGTAGCGATATTTATAGCTCAAGAAGTGCAGTGACTAGAGCTCGGAAGGCGAAACACGCTTGTAATTACTTGTTTAGATAAACAAATGTTTCTTCACTTGTCTATCGCTGTCCCCAGCTCACCAAGGCTAGGCAAGTAAAAATTAACTTCTACTGACACTATGAGGCCAAAGTTTACCATAGGAAAATGTCAGGGTTTTTAACAATATTTTTATAAATATTAATAACATGCATTTTAAAAATAATATTTCATAATCTTCCAAAATTATAAATAACTAAGAGAGATATGTATTTATAAGTTATGCAGATAACATGATATGTATTTTCAAAACACATAATTATAAAGGTTTCATGATAATTAAACGACGACATGATTACATCATCAATTCTGCGTCATCGTTATCTTTCAACTTGAGCATCAATCTTATCATAAAAACGCACTGGTCAAACAGAAGATTCGTTTCAAAGAAATGCATAATCGAAAATAGTTTCTATAAACTGTGGAATTCAAAGAATGATGTTTTCACAGAAAAATGGGAATACTATGGCAATGTATATGTCACAATTCGCAAAAGAATACCTTGACTAAAATTATAACATGATAAATAAGGACAGAAATAAGGATTACCAGTTGGTATGTTTACTAGCATAACATCATTTAATTATACAAACATTAGTGTTTGATGTAAATTGTAACTATAAAATATCAACACTAATATATTATTACATAAAAGCACAGCCCGTTTTTCATTTAGTTAAGAAATCGCACATGGTGGAGACATTTAAGAAATAACTTTTATTTAGCTGAACTTAACAAATACATCATTCTAGTAATGAACTAAATAAAACAATTTTATGTGCTATACATTTTTATGGGGAGACTACAAGAGTGTGATTCCAGGTCTACTTCAAGAGTTTGACTACAAGAATGTAACAGCAAGAGTAATTTGTCTAGAGGATCATGGGGGTAGATATACCAAGGGATAGTAGAGGGGATGATGGAAGGCGGAAGAGAACTGTAGAAGGGGGTTGTACAATTGATACTGTTATCCTTTAAATATTGATATTGTTAAAGTGTACGACAGGATTTTTTGTCGGAATGTGCTTATTGTTCCCTAAGATCTGATAAGGGTTCTGTTGTCCTGTAAGATATCAGAGACAGCCTTGTCCTTCAACTTATGGCAAAAATCGAGATACTTTAATATCTATAAGAATAAATAGTTAATAATCCCTAATGTTTAAATGAGAATAAAGATACTATAACTGTTGTCATTAGTTTAAGGTCAATCTATAGCTGTTTGTAACCGGAAACCCTGAAACCTACTGAACCAATCTTAACCAAATTTTAAATGTATCATCTTCATGTTCCCCAGAAAATTTAGCAATTTAGCAAAACCTACCATTGTAAAATTATTGAATGAAAACATTATTTTGGGAATAAAATCTGAGGGTACTGGTACTGGTATTGGTGGGGGGAACTAGTCCGGAAAGTGGGCCTTTTGGTCCTTTTTGCCAACCCCTGGCGGCAATTTTTATGTCACCGCCGCAATTTTTAGTCCCACTAACTAGAGTGGGAATGTCAAGATTCATTTCGCGGGATCGCCGCGAAATAAATATTAAGTGACCCAGGGAGGAATCGAACCTACAACGTTCCAGACCGAGCACTCTGGGACTCTCGGCCCAATGGGCTCGGCCGTTACGTCCTCAATCGGAGGGTAAGATAGTGTAAAACTTATTTGAATGAAACTTTAATGCTGTTAGACAAATTTACTGTCGCTACCCTGTTCCTTGAAAATATCTGCAAGAAACGAGTTTGAACAACGCTTTATAGGTTATTACTTTAAAAGCTACTTTGTATTTCAGGGGGCTAATAATCTTTGGAAATACGGGTTATTATAATCGGTTGTACTTCTGTTTCCCATATTTTTTACTTAAATGATGTGGAATAACTATTGTTTTGTATTTTTCACCAGTGATTAAAATCATAATCAGGACGGGCTCCCACCTCAGAGCAATTCTAAAAAAAAAAAAAAATGAAACACAGATGAGCAAAAGTGACATTAAATTAATTTAAATAAAAATTGGATCTAGACAAAGAGTTGCTGCAGCTGCAAAGTTACGAAATACTACAGAAAGGAAAAGAAAATACTGAGCCAACGTGTCATGCAAAACGAAGCAAAGAGAGCATGTGCTAAGAAATGCAAGTCAGAGGAAATACCGAGCTGCAAAACGACCACCAAAAATGATTATTTAAGAAATTACACACACATGGAAAGATGATGAGGAAAGAAAACCTTAGTAAAAAATCAAATTGGAGAAGGAAAACCTTTGAAACAAATCGGCGTTATAGCAATGAGTAATACCCTCAGTCTGAGTACGACAGGCTAGGCCGAAACAAGCAGCATCTAGTTTTCCTTTCATGATTTATCTATACTGTTCTTCTTTATTTTCTTCCTTCTATTGTTCTTCGTCCTATTCTAACTTAATACTCTACTTCCTTTGTTACTTTTTACGTCATAATCCTTGTGCTGAAGATTTTATTTATTTGACGATATAGCCCTTTACAGTAGTTTTTAAGATTTATAATGGCTGTGATGTCGAAAGCAAAATATCGACATCGGTTAACAATATTTTGATAATATAATACATAGGTTGAAATATAATATCGATATATAATATTAATATTAAATATTGATATATAATATTTGATAATATCTTGATCATATCGGCATAAAAATATCAATATTAAAAAAATATTATTAATATGTTTTATGAAATAAAAAAAAGTCGGAACGAAATGGAGGAACCTGGAATAACCTGCTTATTTATAATTAAATCCTGCTGGAAATGATCTTCATAAAAACAATATCATAATTATACCGGAACCGAAATATCTATATTTCAAAATATTGGTAGTTCTTTTATCAAATTAAAAAAAGAAAACCTAAACAAACCCGAAGAAGATTAAAAGAAAACCTGATTTTTATTATTTAGATCCTGCTGTGAAGGTACAAAATAAAAACAATATCTTAATGTTATCGCCAGGCCAGTAAAATATCGATAAAAAAAAATATATTTATATAGGCATATAAATATCGGTTTTATAAAAACAATATCTTAATTATATCGGCACAAAAAAGAGTTGGAAGAGTTGGGCAGTAAGGAGTATGAACAGCTTGAAATGATTGATAGGATGGAAGTGTGGACAGAAACTAGGTAGTGTAGACTTTACTTTTTTATTGTTAAATATTTAAATTGTTTAGTTAATAAAAACAATTCTAATATAATATATAGTATTATTAATTATTCTTCGCTACATTTCCATTCCTAAGTGATCACGTTTTTAACTAAAGGTCTTTTTGTATTTTGGTATACAGGTTCCAACACACACGCACACACATATATATAATTACATTCATATGCACGTACAATATTTCTGCTTTCATATCCATATATTTTATGAGTTATATGCGTAATAAATACCATTTATGTTTACATCAACAATAAATTATGTGATACAGATAGTTTTACGGAAATAAAATGAGTAGTTTACTAACGGAATTTTGAAATTTCAAAACACAAAACTTTTGACTGTTTGAAGGTAAATTAGCAAAAGTATATCTATCCTTGAAGAAAATTTTATGCTCCACAACTTTTTTCTCAAAAGTCTTCCGTAACGTGGAAGGCAAAAAAGTTGGAGGGCATCTTTGAAGAAAAACGTGAGGTGCTAAACATTGTTCTGTAAATTTTCAATTTTCGATGGCCAATATCTCGGATACGGTAACGAAGAGAGACGAATATGAATATACCATTATGTAGGAAATTTAATAATCTTAATTTTGGAGACTATAAAATATTCTGTGTGACGCACAGTTTTCAAGATATGTATCAAAAACTGAAAAAAGGGACTTTTGAGCCTCCTCTCAACTCCCCGTGGCGCCTGAAATCGATGGGAATTTTTTAGGCGTTGTTCAGGCACCGCCTCTACACATTTCTGAAACTTTTGGAACTGCATGATTTATGGCAGCAAACAAACAAATTTGTTCTCTAATTTGACTGGGCTATTAGAGAAAATTAAACCCTATTCCTAATTTAATACCTCAAGAGGAAGGGATATATGGAAAGATATCAGCTTAAATTAAATACAAGAACACCTAGTATAACATACGAGTCAATGTCAGGGACAAAATATAATTCAATGATACCTATTAATAAAAAAAATGGTAACTATCGGTTATATTATTATTATTGGTTATATTATAATCGGCCTTCCTAGGGAGTCTATAAAATCAGAGGATTTTGGAGAGCATGTACATTTGCTGACTTAGTGAATTGGCATCGATACTTGTTAACATTTTTGTAAAACATTTCGTGAAAGAGATAATGACGCCTAGGTGGTTTCAATTCAGCATTTTCATTTTAATTTTCTAGATCAGGCCGCAACGTCGTTATTATGTAGTTACTCAGTTATCTTTGCGAAGATGAGTTGCCACCCTCCCAGACTTCACTCTTTTAAATCGGCCCCATATCAATAAATATTAATCACTTCACCAGAAGTAAGGTATATAAATTAATAATCTGTCTATAAATATTAGTAATAATTAATAAATGGAGTTGATGAAGCGACCATTTTGCAAAATAAAACTGCATCCAAAACGAGGAACGAACTGAAGCGACGAAGAGAGATGATCCCAGAATAGCAGCGGAAGATGAGAGAATGTATGAAGTCAAAGGCAGAACAGGCCGATATCTCTCTACCACATCCGCACCATCAACTCAGCAAAGGAAAAACAATAATTGAATCCCATAAATTACTAGTATCTCACAAGATTCTTGGGGTCATCTAGTACCATATAACACCAAAAAGTTTGCTAATTACGCTGAATACCCTTACATGATCCGTATTCTTCGGCCGATAGGACGGTTTATGGTACAGGCTCTCAATCTATTCTAGTCAGCGTAAGAAGATCGAGTTTATTCCAGAAGTACACTATAAAATAAGTCATCATCAAAGACATGAATCGGACCAAAATATTTTAAAATAAAGTTAAGAAAAAAATATTACATTTGAGGAGCTTTTTATCAAAAGTTAATAGATCCACTTCAAGAAAAAAATAATAATTTTTTGATGAATTAATATTCTACACCTTAAAATTATTTAATTTATTTCAAATCTTAAATTTTCCTCTATCAAATAGATGTTACATATCAGGATTTTCAATAAAAAAAATTCCTTATCTCCGCGAGATGGCCCCATAATAATTTTATTTTGATAATGTTCCAAAAGTGGATATATTGGCTTTTGGTGGAAAACTATCCATTTATATATAGTGGGGTGAGTCTTAACACTAGATAACTACAATTTGTAAAAACATGGGCAATTGAACAGAAAGATTCCATTAGGCTAGGTCAACAAGAAACTACATCTAGATAACTGTTATAGACCATCCACAGGCGGATCATTTTCAAAAATAGATAAGTTGATCATCAGGAAAAAAATCCTTTCTATAAATAGGAAAGTTCAAAAATCTAGTTTTCTCAAAACGATTAATTGTAGTAACCTAGCTATAGAATTAACCCATGATATATATGCATACAAATTGTGGTAACAACAAAATTAACATTTAGTGATTAATAAATAAATTATAATATTTCTAATTAATTAATTAATATTAATTAATGATTGAATACAACTACAGAACCGTTTATAGCAGATGTTTTAAACAATCTTTCTTTTGTCCGTGAAGGGAATTCTCATTTAAAAGGCGACTGCTTTCCTCAAAAAGGAAGGCAATCATTCAGCAATAAATATATGTTTATAATATACATCAAATAAATATAAATCTGAAATCAAATTTATAAACTTTGAATTAAAGTAAATTAATCCGCTTTGCAGCTTTTAACAGGCTCCACTAAATCCCACGAAGGTACTTATATGTTATAAATTTAAATGGAAAAAATTCTAGATGTTTTTCCTTTCGACGTGTCAATACTAATTAACTTAATTATTTTTGTTTCTCTTATATACATAAAAATGACAATCTGCAGATTGCATGTCGGCAACATTGAAACAAAATGGCATGAGAGGCATGAAGAACAGCTGGGCATGAACACACAGCGGTGCTCTTCCGTGGCTTGGTTTAATGTTAATGTTAACAGTTAACAGATCCATGTTCTATTTAGCCTCCTTCCTCGGGTTCTCAGGCTTGGGAGTCCTGGCCATTTGTTCTATTAGGGTAGAGTAGTTTCTTGAAAACGTTTGTTCGTCGAACGTTGGAATTTTTAAGTCAGTATGCAATTTTTTGTTATTAACTTACCATGGTGTTTTCAGAATAAGTCTTGGTTTCTTTGATTGAAAACTTTGAAGCCGTTTTATGTGAGTCTGTTTTAGCTATACCGTAAATTTGCAATGCACATAACTTTATTATTAAATTTAGGAAGTCTAAGTCAAATTTCAAATTAATATTTCTTTGACGATATTAAATATTTATCCTTAGAATATAGGATTTCTCAAAATAAAAGAGTTCTTTCGGAAAAAGATGACTTATGGCTTGGTCCTAAAGGGTAAAAATGAAAAGAGATTTCGACAAAAGAGCTACTAACTTCCTGCCTGCCGTTTCGGTCCCATTTTAAACCATGAACAAAAAGGCGTCTCTGGGTCAACTTCTCATTTTTAGCTCCAGTTCCTTCCAAACATTGCTGACATTGTTGGTCTTGAGACTGTATCTGAGTAATACGGAATTTTTTAAATATATGGGATAATAACTTACATGGGATAAAATATTATTTACAGATTTATAGCAATTGGAACATAGCTTGTTTGTGGGGCATATACTTCATCATGCATTACACACAATAAATTACATTACTAAAAAAGAAACAATCATTTGAAATTTTACGTGAAATATGTTATGCTACATGATCATGTAAATCGCACTAAATCAGGGCCTACCCTAATAGTTGCTCTGTTCTCATAAAATCATGGCTAAATATGGTTTTGCACAATCTATATTTTATAATCAATCATTTTTTTTTTTTTTTTTTTTTTATTGCTGACTCGTCATTACCCGAAAAAAAGAATCGGCACAGTCACTTATATATTCCTAATTTGATCGAGAATTTTCAATACTATATCGATATTTTTATAACTGTATAATTAGAGCATGTAGTTGTTTTCTACCCACAAATGCTTAGATTTATTTACCAAAGCAATCTATACCGCACAGACTAAGAATATGAAGAGACCGCACTTGGTCAAGAACCGTCAGTTATGTAGCATATTTGCATTCTATTAAAATGTTCTTGAATATAATCAGTGGTCAGAAAGGTCATGGGCAGTCTGGGTGTTGTGGACCTACGAGATTTTTTAAATCCTAGTCAGAACTAAATATAGAGCACGTTGAGCACGTACGTTGTCCTAAGATGACCTGGGGCAAATTTTAAGGACAATTCACAAGTTTAGGCAACCTATAATCCCAATCATATATTTTAAATATCGACAACGATGTTGATTTCTTGATATCTTTGGTGCGCCAGGATTTCCAACACGAGAAAATCAACCTTGAAAATGTTAAAATATTATCTCCAAGACAGTACGTCAACCCATATATCGGAAATATATAACAATGAAACTGCATAAACTATTTCATTCACCATCGAGGAATTTTATCAGAGAAGACAATTAAAGTTCTTTGACTCCTAAAAGAATTTCCCGACCTACTCTTCAATAGTCTAAAACATCCACAAAACCATGAATTTCGTCGAACTAGAGCTATGAATTAGGCAAGGTTGTCAATTTATAAAAATGATCAACCAAACAAATGGCGAGACACACTCACTGTAAAGGACCATTTTATTAAAATTTATAAAAAAAAATCCATTTATTTGGGGAATGAATCCGTCGCCAATTTCGATCAAAATATTTTTGGTGATTCTACATTGAAAAGAAATGGACATGTGCTCGATCGCTTCATCCAATGAATGGATTGAGAAAAAAATAAAACACGTTCAAGGGTCCATTGAATTAAATATAAAGAAAACAGTAAGTATCCTACAGATTGAAAAATATTGAAGGAATATTTGTATTGAAAACTTTAAAAAGAAAAGAAAACTTTATATAAAAATATAAAAATTAATATAAAAATTCGACCAGCTTAAATATACACCTTTCAAATTCGTTAAAATATTTTAAAAAAAAAACGCCCAAAAATCATTATCCCTAACAAATTTGGAGGGCTAGTAAAGTTTCTTATTTTCTTAAACTATCCGACTAGCTTTTACCGAGGTGTTTTCATGAATTTGACGTTATCCACAAAGAGAATGGTATATCTATTATATATATGGAAAGAAGAAATCTCTTTCTTTCTAACGAATCAAAGAAAATCGAAATCAGATACCCTGAAGAGGAGATGCAGAGCTTCAAGACGATACTTAAATTCCTGGCTTAAAATTTTTGAACCCTCGGAACTGAACAATAAAAAAAAACTTCGTTAATATTATAAACTTTGTTTCCTTAAAATTTTTTAACATAAAGTTTTTTTGGAGAGCTGAATTAAAATCTGCCATCATTTTTGGTGAGAAAAAATCTATAAGGCTAGTTACTTATCAATTAAGAAAAAAATGTATTTGATTAAAAAGCAATTATTTTTTAACATTTGTATATTCTCTCCAATCTAATCTAAAAATATCTGATGTGGACAACACATGGCTTCCTTGTACGCCTATAAATCGGTGGTTCAAGAAGTGAACCTGAATTTGGTTACTACCAGGTTCCGAAGATTACAGTCTCTCAAAAACGACACTCGGCGTCCCGACATCCATCTATTGACACACACACACACAAATGGGGAGGAAAACCAGTATTTTACACTCAGTTTTAACACTTAAAACAAGTAATAAAAATGTTTAATTTGTTTGGAAACCAAATTGCGTTTGAAACCGTTATTACCGAAACATATGATTAATGTATTTAATTTAAATATAATTTTTGATGTAAGCTTATTTTGAACTTCAAGTAAAGTACCCTTTTAGGCTCACCAATTTTAACCAAAATATAGTATATACATTCATATCGATATAAATGTGTAAAGATGTAAAGTCCTATTTACCAAATTTGAGATGTTTTACATTATATTTTAATATAATTTTTGATGAAAGTCTAAAATGTCTTAATGTCTTTGATGAAAGTCTAAAAAGTCTTATTGTATAATAAGACAATACAATAAAAGCGTAGTTCATTGGTGGCAGTGGCACACGCTACCCCAGCGTAATACCCCGCTGCCACCACGACACCGTATGACCGAAAGGTCAGGTAGGGGGAGGGAAAAAAAAAATCCTAAAAAAAAACAATCCTAAATACAAAATTTCAACTTTCTACGGCAAACCGTTTTTGAGTTATGCGAAATACGAACGTGCGTACGTACGAACGAACGTACGTACAGACGCCACGACGAAACTAGTCAAAATGGATTCAGGGATGGTCAAAATGGATATTTCCGTTCAAAACTGAAAATCGAAAATTTTCGCGATTACAATACTTCCTTTACTTCGTAGAAGGAAGTAAAAAAAAAAAACTTCGTTAATATTATAAACTTCGTTTCGTTAAAAATTTTTATCATAAAGTTTTTTTGGAGAGTTGAATAAAATTCTGATATCATTTTTGGTGTGAAAAAATCTATAAGGCTATTTACTTATCAATAAAAAAAAAAATGTATTTGGTTAAAAAGCAATTATTTTTTAACATTTGTATATTCTCTCCAATCTAATCTAAAAAACAAATGTTTTGGTGAAAAAAACATGTCAATATAATTTTTCTAACTCGAGATAAATAATAAAGCAGTTCCAGCCAGCATGTTTTATTTTTTTCTCATTTAAGGCCTATTGGACGAAACCATCGAGAACGACTTTTCAATGTAGAATCATCAAAAATCAATTGATCGAAATTGGTGACAGACACACCGTGCACTTCTCTTGTCAGTATTAAATTCGTGTAATACAAGTTAGAGGAATATCAGGAAAAATATCTTTCCAAAAAGCTGTCTAAATGGGAACTGGAATCAAAGACAAATTTATGAATTAATTGGATCATAGTAATTGAAATAGAGAAGTCCGCGCTGATTTAAAATTATGATTTAGGTCCTTAGTATAATTAAAATTCTAAATTTTCTTATCAATATTTCAGCTACACGACACCTTGTCTACCTAAGGTGAATTTGTATCATTATAATAGAATAAGCTGTACCTATTCATAATAAAAATAATTTATTTAATTATTAACAAACGTCTGATTATTTTAGCTGTGTTAGTCAGAATATGTGAGAGCGAACAATATTACGAACTTAGGAAAGATTATACTGACAAGAGAGATATACGATAAAACTGTTTAATGTTTTGATATGGTGACATATATTCTAACGGAAGGATGCTCTGCTCCAAATTTCTTGGCAAGATATAAAATAATATTATAATAATGTGCGCGTTTGAAAATAATTATTATTTAATAGTGTTTAATAATAAATGTGAGCTATAATCTATATACGCTTTAATTGTGGTGCGAGTTGTGGATAATGTTCCAAAAGCAGTAGTTGGAATCATAAAAATGTTTTCAAAGATATAGTCAAATCACAAAATAAGGGACTTTTTTTTTTTTTTTTTTTTTTTTATAGCCAGCCTTTTTAATAAAAAATGCAAGCAGCAGCACAATAGTGCAGTGGTTCTCAAATTTTTTTGTTCAGTGCCACTAAAATTATCAAACTGAATTCACGGCACTCATATTAGGCCAGTTAATCTACATCTTTCGGGCATCACAGTTGGAAGTAAGTGTTGGAAAGCTGGAAATAATTTTAATAGAGTTAGATAATTACTAAGTGTGGCCTGTTTTAACTGGTGAACCAAGGCGAGGAGATAGGGTAATCCCCCAAATTTTCGTTTTTTTTCAGCCTATAACATTTAAACGGCGCACCGAAAATTTCATTTTATTATAAATTAAAGAACATTAAATTTTACATAAAATGAGCTCCTCAAATATTGGATTCGGTTTGACAGAAGAATCAAAATTGAAAAAATATACTTCCAACCATGATCCCAGATTAACTGGCCTAATTATTAAATTTATTTTTTATTTTTTTATAAACTAAACAATAAGCCATAGAAGTAAATAAAACAGAAACATAAATGACATAGAATTGTAATATAAAAAACAATATTAATTTTTAATTTAATCTAATACTTTAATTTTTAATTTAATTTAATACTTAAATTTTACTTAATACTTTAATTTTTAATTAATTTAATACTTTAATTTTTAATTTGATTTAATACTTTAATTTTTAATTTAATACTTTAATTATTAATGTAATTTACTATTTTAAAAATTTCCGATACTCTTGTGACCTACATGCGGCACACTTAAGATGCCACGGCACCTACTTTGAGAACCACTGCAATAATGGACCTTACACAACAATGGTTGATTTTCTTTTATAATAAAAACAAGTTTTTGTAATATTTATTCAGCATTTTCAGGACCAAATAAACAGCAATGCTTCACCGTCACCGCATTATTGAATGAGGTAGATGTCAATTCGTATAGTGAGTGAAGTAAAATTTCAATACCATACGATTCGAACTAGAAACAAAATAAATATGTGAGTCAACCCTATAAAACGAATGAATAGATTGTTAATTATTAGATAATAATTATTATTATTGTAATAGTGGATTCAGCAAGCTATAATTCAAATATTTTGAAAAATTGTCTCAACTATTTATTTATTATGTTCATTATTTATAACTCTAAATTGTATTTTTTTAGTCGCATTTTCCCCCAAAATAACAGGCACTGTTTCGACGGTCAGTCGAGAGGGGATGCCTTTTACAACCCCTAGAAAACCATTACGGGGATTTCGAAGATGTCTTCGAAGAGGTATATGCATATTTTTAGTGACCCCATTTGGATCATGGAATAAGCTGAAATTCGGTATGTAGTGTTGTTTTGCAAGCAGAACAATGTCATAGAAGGGAGGGGTAAATGCCAGTCAAAATTTCGGTATGTACACCTAAAATCTCGCGGTTTTTAAGGTTTTGCGCACCTCAACAGCCTCTTCACGTTGAGCTAGAGAGGGTGTAAAATTTGTATTTGAATTGAGTTGGTGTCAGAGAAGTGCCTTTTGGGGGTCTCGTTTTTTTCTCCCACTCCCGCTGTATTTAAGTTTTTGCGCACCTCCCGCAAAAAAAAAAAAAAAAAAAAAAAAAAAAAAAAAAAAAAAAAAGCTCCTCCGAATTGAGTTAGAGATTGAAAATTTGTATGTGAACAGTTGGTGTTGAAGAAATTGCCTTCTGGGGATAACACCCCCGCCATTTTAGTATTTTTAATTTTGTTTTTGTTGAGTACACGACCTTAGAGACAGATCTCTGCTGTTCGCACTTTTTTTTTTTTTTAATATTCTACAAGTGTACCTACTATAAAATCTTGGTAACAGACAGCCTGCTCAATCTCTCATCGAAGAAACCATTTATCTTCACATAATGGGAATTATTACTGGTTTAAGAGTACTTAAACATCATTTTGGCTGATATTTCCGTTGCAAAATATCCTTAGAAATAGGGGAAGAGGTCATCACAGCATATTTTTTTAAATAAATTTTTTGCCAAATTATGTCCTCTCAAGAACAATTAAACTGAAGTGCTAAGGAAATGGCTATGGGAGGATCCGCGCGTGTGTCCTTAGCCGAGGGAGTGCTAATGAACAAAGCAAAGGTAAGAGAGATACCTAAGTAACGAAGTATTAATTAGTTAGCATACAGTGAATCAGAGAAAGTAGTAAATATCTTTATAATATTTTGATAAAATTATGATATTTTGATGTGTTCACAATATAACTACTAAATACACTAATACACTGTACTTAAAATACTAAGGTAACTCATAATCTCTCATTTATCAGGCTAAACCGTGCTATTTGTCGAGTTTCCATAGTAGCACGCTAAATATCACAATAGAGAACAAGTGAAATAACAGGCTCAGTATAACAGACCTGATCGTGCATTGCATGCAATGTCACTCCGCTAAATGGACGAAATATTACATTGTCACGTTATAGGCTTCAAAGTGCTAAGTGGTTATTTGTTATTTATATTTATTTTAAAATTAGAAACGTTACAAGGAAGTATGATTTTTAATTTTTCGTCTTTTTTTTTTATAAATTACTTCAATTCAAATTTTTAAAAATAGATAAAAAGAGTAAAGACAAAAAAGAGTAAAACGAGAAAAAAGAGTAAAGACAAAAAGTTGATAGAGGAAGACATACTTGTAATAAAATATAATTAAAAGAATATACCACAGACCACACCACCATATCTCTTTAGTTAGATACGATAATAGTTACAATTCGTAATCCTGAATTCTTGCTACCGCTATTTAATATTTTTTAAGATTTATACAAAGCCAGCTAAATATAAAGATTTGTATAATATAAAGATTGTTATAATTGTCATAAGTAATTAGATTAATGAGTAATTATTATATAATGGCTTATTAGCATGCAAAAACTGATTGCTGATCAATAAGAATGACATCTTTGAGAGATGGAACAACCTTCTGTACAATCAGGTAAATTCCTTAGGAGTTGGTGAGGAGTAGAACAGATCTGAAGTATCTATAGAATGGAAGAGAGCACTCACGCAACTTGGATTGCGACTTGATTTTAAAGGCCTACAAGATCCACACCGAACTTGATTGCACTTTATGTAACATTCGTAGACCGGAATCTCTTGCTTATATACTTATGTATGTCCTA
Source organism: Rhaphigaster nebulosa (assembly GCA_948150685.1). Lineage (NCBI taxonomy): Eukaryota > Metazoa > Arthropoda > Insecta > Hemiptera > Pentatomidae > Rhaphigaster > Rhaphigaster nebulosa. The sequence goes on along the minus strand of OX411309.1, from coordinate 113,228,796 downwards.
TCTACAGGTCTGCCCGAATTAATTATATTAAGGACTTGAACCCGGCTAATAATGAAGAAAAACTTGCACTGACACTTTATGAGATAATGTTAACAACCTTCCGTTTTATTGGAAAGCACTGAAGATACGATCGTTAGTGCCCTATGACCAGGTCAGTTATAACTAAACAATGCCTTGTTAACGTGGTTAATAAAAAAAAAAAAGACTCCCTATTGGCTTCTGGAATAAAGAGCCTGGTATAAAGAACCCCGCCGCGTTTCATAGTAAAAGAGTTTTCAATCAAACGCTCTGAAACTTTGCAAGCAGCTAGTTTTTGTTATTCTGAGCAAAAGTCTCTAAAGGCACAAAAAAATTCTATGACAGGATTTTGAGTTATTCTTGAATCAATGTCTCATTTTACCTATGCCTACCTGTGCAATATAACCTCTTGTGTATGAGTGTGTATATATACATCTGAACCAATAAGAATTGAAATAAATACATCATTGAATATGTGACTGCATCCGATGCTCTTCCATTACGGTAGAAGCAAAATAAGACCTTAATTCACAAATAACTCAAAATTCTATCATTCTATCGCTCAGAATGACAAAAATTAGCTGCCTGTAAAGTTTCAGAGAATTTGATTGAAACTACTTTTCCTATGAAATGCTGCGGGGTCTTTTATTACGATTGCCCTAATTGGGCATAATCCACTCTGCATATCTAATATTATCTTTTTGAGGTATATTTATGGATGCTTTCTTTTTCCCTAGTTGATCTGATAAATTAACTAATATATTTTATTTTTAACTAGTATGCTATTACTTTTAAATGATTTTACCTAATGTAGTAAATGTAGTTAAGTAAATTGTAACCAGACCCCAGTAATTGTTTTGTTTCTTGAAATTTTTTCAATCAATCTATCTATCCATTATGGTATAGTTAAATTTATATTTATATTATATTAATTTATATTATATTGATTATAGATATAATTACAAATTATTATTATTCATGATTATATAAAATAGATTAAATTTACAATTATATTGTTTGTATTATTAATGATTAGGTATTTATTAATAATAATATTATATTATTATAAATATATTATTATAATTGGTATAATATTATATTATGAGTATTTATCGTACCCTGAGTAATTATAATACCATGAGTAATAAAATCTAATACAAGAATAAGTTAACTTAATGTAGTTAAAGAAGTACGAGTATAAGCAGTTCATAAAAAGCAATTTTTAAACTAAACAATATTTTAGCTTTTGTCTTTTTTAAATCCTCAAACCGACATACCATAGATTACCATCATTGTACTTATTAACAATGCACATTAAAATTATTGTAAATTCAGCTCATCTAGTCAAGGTGTAGTTCAAAGAGAGCATCCAGAGACCCTGAAGCCAGATAAGTCTGGAATCTATCACACTATGATTGGCTGTCGATGACCTCGCACTCTGGGGTATTCTCTTCTAGATGAGTTCATCAACTTAAAATATATGCATAGCCATGGTGTAGCAATATGGAGCATCATTCAAATGTCAAGAACAATATGGAGTCTTTTGTCTTCCAAGTATAATAATTTGTCTTTCTGGCGTTCTGAACGCCATTTACTTTTAATTATTGCTCTACTACTTCCAAGCCTCGAAAGAATGGTAGTTTATTTGTTTCTACAAGCAGCACCATATTTTTTTGTTTATACCTTCAAAATTATTATTATATAGGAGAGAAAAATAAATGATTAATTCAGTGATGTTGACCAAATACATTGGGTTCCTAAAATAGATAGATCGATAATCAATAAGTAATATAAAAACAATAATTAAATTAATGGTTGATAAGATTGAATGATAAGATTAAAAATTTAAATCTTAAAAGCTAACTCAAATAATAGCATAAATTGTTGTAATAAATGCAGAAAAAACTATAGATCATTTCACATAGCTGATGCATGCAATAGGATATATAGCTATATACATAATGTATATTGTAATATTGTAGTGCTGAAGAGGACTATTATAGTGAACATTTTCAGTTTAGCTGCAAACACTGACTTGACAGATATCAGACTTTTTTATTAAAATTCCAAAAAATAACCACTTAATTGTATTTTTTACATCTCATTTGAGTTTTTCTCTAATTTTATAAATATATAGTTTTAACAATAATCCAGCTGAATTATCAAGGAATCAAAACCCCTTAATTTTACAGCACTCTGAATATTTTGCAGTCAATTTGTATGAAATGTCTTATTCACTATTTATAAACCCCCATTAAACAAAACATGTTACATATTCTGCAACCTATAATCGTCGCATACAACGTTTTAATAGTTGCCTCATCTGGAAAATCGATCTTCATCTGAATGTTCACACTAAGCGTAATTAAGGGTACGGAAGAGCTGGAAAAGAATAATAAAGAAGTTATCAGCTATCTAAGGCATTATAAATAATCCAGCAATAGGAAAAATAAGTTCTTTCAACCCACAATAAAATGTCATAAAATAGATAAATCATTTAAGTCTAAAGGAATGATTACGATTATGATTATTACAGAGATAATCATATCGCATCATAATTTCATCATTACTTATCTTCATATTAATGCATATCTATTACTGTAGCAATTTATAAAAATCTTTATTTAATTGTTCTTATCTTGTGGGGTATTCAGTAAAACAAATGAATGTCAGTCTGTCTGCTAGCTCTTTATGCATTTATATATATATATATATATATATATATATATATATATATATATATATATATATATATATATATATATATAGAGAGAGAGAGAGAGAGAGAGATAATTGAGGCACTTGTTAGATATCATTCTAAATATAAAAAGTCCAGCTTTTATATCTATTAATTACTATATAACAATAATTATATATATATATATATATATATATATATATATATATATATATTTATATATATATACATAATTATATTAATTTATTGATAATATAAAATTTGTTTTCATTTTTTTTTTGCCTTACGCCTCCTAAAATGTTTTCGCCATAATATTAAAATGAATAATCTCAAGAGTTAACAAGTAGATGAAAAGAAACACATAACAAAGACCAAGTTGTTATATAGAACAGTCTAATGCAACATTTAAATTACGATTCAGATTGGAATTCAAAATCAGAGAGGTTGTTGTACCGAGTATGAGCCATGTTGCCGCTGCCACGATCTCCAGAGCTGCTCTAAATAAAGAAGTCATTAGCAGACGATCTTAAAATACCCGAAAGATTCCATAACCGACTCAGGCAGCACCAGACTCCTTCGAAGCAAAGGTAACTTTGAATAGACCTCTGATTTACAGCGAGTCATGTCGCCTACTCAATTAGAGTTTTAGGAATGGAGAATCATAAAGAGGCAACTTTATGGATCCCTATTGTTCGCTGACCCTCAAGGCATCCATTGCATCTCCATGGAAATTTCAATCTTCGAACAGATATAGGTACGACGATTAATATACCTACCTCGTAACTCAGTTGAGGGTTTCTATAGGCAGGTGATTACAGGCGAATTGTGTTTAATACCAATGATTAATGAACAACAGAGCCTATTGCTTACCATTACAACGCTTCGCAAAGCACCGAGAGGAATTATTTGAAATTACGACGCAAACAAATTGTTTTTTATTTACAGAGAGGTAGAAGTTTATACTTTAGTAGGCACCGTTAGAACTAGTGTAAGTCAGAACTTAATATAACATTCCAACTTAACACTGAAAATTTTAGGAATCTAAACATTAGATAATAAAACAAATGTAATTTTAAATATTCCGCTTTAGAAAGTACTTAAATCGACCATCAGTGTCAGTCTTTAAAAACCAGCTAAGTGGAGTATGTAAAAAATTACTTTAAGATATTAATATGAATATCAAGGGTCAAGGGTTGAGTAGAGGCATTGCTTCATTCAGCCCAGAGGGGGTAGACGAGAGATCTAAAAAGCTTTTGCAGAGGTCTTAAGGACGCTACAACCAAGACCATCCGTGCGCGTTGAAGTGCCGCACTCTGCTCGAGGTGACCCGGCTAAAACGAAATACGACGGATCTAGACTGGGAAGTCGATAAACATCCTCCAATCCAAGCGGAACAACATAGGCTTTGGATGGCTGTGGGTTAACAGTTGAACTATGTGGAACTATGACTCTGGATACCAAGCGACCTCCAGTTTAAATTAGCCTTCCTGTGGCATGCAGGGCTCTGTCACAGGCGACTGTTACTCCCTAGCTTATCGTGGGAATGGAGAAGAATATATTAGAAATTTCAGACGATGGTAAGGAAGAGAAGCGGTTTTCCCCAACTGTGAGTAAGGACTCTGGGAGCGACGAATCCGCCACTATGGCAGATGCCCCTATGAAGAAGGACTAGCAATCAAAACCTGAGGAGAGAAAGGTCTCATTCCATCTCCAAAAAACACTTCCCAGACCAGGGAGGATGGTAAGGATGTAGGTCCAACCATCAAGATGGGCGGGTCTCGGAGGAAAAGATACTTCTCGCAGAGGTGAAATGGTTACTCCGAGGAAGAGGCTATAATCAAAAGCCTTGACCCAATGAAAAGCCACGAAAGCCTATTGGAGAAAGGACCTAAGAGAGTCCAATCCAACGGGACCACTCCTAGTAGTGGAAACGAAAGGAAAGCCAAATGGACTAAGGTTTCCTCCGGACCTTCCGTGGGACAACCGGTTGGATGAGTTTCTCCTTCAGTCATTGGTCAAGGCATAATTCAGCCGGTTGCCTAAAGCCGTCTCAGCCATTTAGCGCCCTTATAGAACTTTCGACTCTCTCGTGCCTGAAAATGCTCATACATATCCTAACCAGCATAAAGTAATAAGTAATTTTTGGATACATTACATCAAAAAAATGATATAATTTTTTTTAAGGAGCGATTTTTTAATAGAGTTGCAATCACTAATAGCAGAGCAGGCATTAGTAACACGTATTTGCAAGGTCAGTACAGGATAATCACTAATACCCATGCACATAACAGCAATTCTGGGGCCTTGTAAAAACTAGATGGAGTCCGGGTGTCTATTTACTCGAGTGACGTCGTTAAAGATTAACCGGTGTAGACTAATTATAATTAAGTTTTACTGTCGTTGTTTTATTTTTATTGTACCTGTAGAAGAATCGAATTGCAGTGGATACACGTAGTCCGTAGCTAAATGTGGCATTGTGATTGGAATGGTATCAATCCAATGAGCAGATGGTTCATCTATTTAATGGTTTCTTCAGAGTTGGTGAATGTAGAAGCAATACACCGAGCCTACCTAATTTAATAAGAGCATTTAAAATTCGGAGATAGTTATCCTTTATCACATAAATCCATTAAAAGTATGTATAATACAATAAATTTATTAAAGCACTATTCTTTCCAAAATCAAATGTCAATCAAATATGGGATACTATATTCAACATGAAACTTAAAAGAATATTTGATTATTATGGCCTTCAACTAAGTACCATTTCCGGCCAGCTAATTTTAACAAAAATCTAGTATATTATTTATATTGATATATAGTTTTATATGTCAAATTTGAGATGTTTTGTATTATATTTTAAAGACCTCCCTTTTCCTTCAGTGTGTGACTGGATGTCTTGGAGTGATGTGCTGTCTCTGATTGATACGTCTTTCTCGACGGTCGATGTGAGATGTGCTGTATTTGATCCTCATAGATGTGATTTGTTGGTATAGGTCCTGATGATGCCTGATTTGACGAAACATTGACTGGTTACTGCTGGTATTTTAGAGACTCTTAGCATTTTGAAAACTTCCGATTGTTTTCTAGCAATTTATATCTCTTTTTTAGTTTTTGCTCTTTTATAATTATATTTTGATATAATTTTTGATGAAAGTCTATTATGACCTTCAAGTAAAGTACCACTTCCGGTTTGCCAATTTTAACCAAAATCTAGTATCTTATTTATATTTATAGATACGTCTTGTATACCAAATTTCAGAAATTTTGCAATATATTTTAATACAATTTTTGATAAAAATCGATTTGACCTTCAAGTAAAGTACCTACCACATCCGGTTTGCCAACTTTAACCAAAATCTACTTCTCTATTTATATTAATATAGAAGTATTTTATACTAAATTTGAGAATTTTCGCATTATATTTTAATATAATTTTTGATGAAAGTTTATAATGACCTTCAAGTAAAGTACCACTTCCAGCAAGCTAATTTTAACCCAAATCTAGTATGCTATTATTATTTATATATTAGTCTTATACATCAAATTTAAGAAGTTTGACGTTATATTTCAATATAATTTTTTATAAAAATCCGCTATGACCTTCAAGTTAAGTACCACTTCCGTTGATCATTTAATAACAAACCAGAGAGATTCACAACTAGATTTTATAAAAATCCTAAATACAAAATTTTATTTTTCTACGGCTAACGGTTTTTAAGTTATGCGGATACGAACGAACGTGCGTACAGACGCACATTGGTCAGAATAGCATTCAAAATAGGATTTTTTGAAGTTATCATTTCAAGATAAGATTAGTTGATATTTGTAGAGGGACTGCTATGTACCTTGACTCTGAAAGGATTAATTGAAATTTTGACATTTTCTCTGTTCGGTAATAAAGGTTACAAACACGATTTTGTTTTCACTCCAATTAAACATTTTTATTACTTGTTTTAAGTGTTAAAATTGAATGTAAAATACTTGTTTTCCTCTCCATTTGTGAGTTTAACAAGTCTGCAGCAGATATTATCTATGATATTAGGTAAGAGAGTTCTTCTGCTTAAAATGCGGAAATCGTCGATTTCCAATACTTAATCTAATAGTTCTAATGTTGTTACAGAACACGAAGAAATCTCATGAGAGCTCGTTACCTTCTGAAAGGAAACGAAATTTAATAACGGAATGAGGCCTCCAAAATCAAGAGCTTGTGTGTGTGTGTGTATCAGACGTATGTCGCGACGCCAAGTGTCGTTTTTACTGTAATCTTCGGAAACTAGTAACCAAATTCAGAATCACTTTTTGAGCCACCGATTTAAAATTTAACATGCGTACAAGGAAGTCATGTGTTGTCCATATCAAATATTTTTCTTTGCCAGAAAGTAGTCATGTGGTGAAAAACATAGACCTCTTTTCACAATGGCTGAAATTCAAGGCCCTCAGGAGAGATGTAGTAGTTCGAGAAATTATGATGTCTTATAATCGAGTACCTAGATGAACAATATCAGCGGCTAAACGTTTCCCAGAGACATGCAGCTTAGTTTTAGTTTCAAAAGCCAGTTCAGCTTAACTGAAATTAGCTTAACTGATTACTTACTAATTTATGTAGTACATTTGCGTTGCTTAGCCCGATCACTACATTCACTGAACACATTAAAAGGACGTCCAATCGTTCCTTTAGTACTGAATTTTGACAAAGCATCCGAACTATCAATAAAGCATATCACAATCCACAAACAAGGTAGAAATATAATTAGGACCACTCTTTTATAGTCTAAAACTACGTGTAGAGTGAAGAGTTTTTCATTGTCGCTAGTGGATACTGCTCAAAGAGTCGACCAGAAACAGGTGGTTCAGTTTCGGAGAATTACCCTCGAGAATTACTCTCAAGTTTCCTGCATTAAGATCTAATGCTAAATCTTAGTCAGTGAGTTGACTATGTGACCTTCATCATCCAGTTCAGAGCGACTCTACAAGATTTTCTCTCTGAAAACGAAGTAAAGAGTTCCCGGAGTGCACCAGCTGAAGAGAGGAGCGAGCGCTCTTGAGATAAGAACGCAGTGGATATTATTGTGGAAGGTATTGAAGAAGACTCTTGGCCACAGAGGTGGGGTGACCTACGGCAGACGAAGGCACAAAGGCGCCGGGTCGCAGGTGCAATAAGGTGCAATAAGCTGCAGGACTGGCCGTTGCACCGAGCCTTTATAGGCTCCCTTAACGAGATACCCTCGGTAATTAGGTTCCGATGGTTTCTCTTTATTTTGTTTTGCCATTATTTCAACCTTTATTGTTGTTATACCCCTGTCGGCAGTGTTATCGCTGTTCTGTCATTACCATAATTTATTGATACCTATCTACCTAAAGATCTTTTTTGACAACTATAAATCCTTCCTGTTAATGTGCGGCTTTCTGACCTGTACAGGGTGCGCTAAAGAATATGGCTGTTTAAACTAAATCCTCTTGGCGTAGGATCAAGAAAATCTAAGATCTTACAACTGAATTTCGCTGTCTGTCAGTTTAGGATTAGAAATTGAAATAGTCCAGGAAACATATACGGGATTCGCGAAACATAAAATTCGGAAAATATGAAAGAATAAATGAGAAACATAAAAAAAAGAGGGAGAGGGGATAAAATTATCAAATAGTTTCACTTTTACAACCGTTGACATCCAATCAACTATGTAGTGATGGAAAAAAAAAATTAATAGATCGATTTTTTTTAGTTTACAAATAATTTGTTTCTATGAACTACTTACCAAACCAAACAAAATCTGGGTGAATTTCTACCATAAAGTTAGTCTGAACATGTTCCTATTTAAAATGTGTTTTTGAATTGATAGGTTTTGACAATTTTCGATAGATTTCTTGTTACTGTTAGAAAGTCAAATTCTAAAAATTTCGTTTAATAATAGAATATTTTTCAAACCTTGGTTTTGCAAATAATTTATAAAAATAATGTGTTCGTAAATTTAAATTAAAAAAAAGATTATATTTTTTTTTGAGAATTTTTAATTAAGTTTATGTATAACTTTAACATGATGCTTTAATAATTATTTAAAAACAATATCTTATGAGGACAACACATTACTTCCTTGCACGCCTAATCGGTGGCTCAAAAAGTGATCCTCAATTTGATTACTAGTTTCCAAAGATTGCATTAAAATGACACTCGACTTCGCGACCATCTATTGACACATACACACACAAACACACACACACACAGACATATTCTTGTTTCTGGAGGTCTCATTCCGTTATTATATGTCGTTTTCCTTCAGTTTCCAAGAGATTTCTTCGTGTTCCGTGACAACATTAAAGCTATCAATATCACGAGATAAAGCATTGGAAATCGACAGTTTCGACATTTTAAGCGGAAAAACCCATTTAACTAATATCTTATTCTCCTGCTGCAGACATGTTGATCTCACTAATGGGGAGGAAAACCAGTATTTTACATTCAATTTTAACACTTAAAACAGGTAATAAAAATGTTTAATTGGATTGGAAACCAAATCGAGTTTGTAATCTTTATTACCGAAACATATGATTTATGTATTTAATTTAAATATAATTTTTGATGTAAGCTTATTATGATCTTCAAGTAAAGTACCCTTTTCGGCTCACCAATTTTAACCAAAATCTAGTAAATACATTCATATCGATATAAAAGTCCTATTTATCAAATTTGAGATAATTTACATTATATTTTAATATAATTTTTGAAGAAAGTCTAATATGACCTTCAAGTAAAGTACTGCTTCCGGTTTTCCAAATTAGACCAAAATGTAGTATGTTATTTAAATTTAAGAAGTTTTTCATAGTATTTTAATACACTTTTTAATGGAAATCAATTATGACCTTCAAGTAAGGTACCATTTTCGGTGATCAAGCAGTGACCAAAAAGGGAGGTTCACAACTAGATTTTACAACAATCCTAAGTAATCCTAAATACTAACGTACGTATAGACGCCACGACGAAACTAGTCAAATGGATTCAGGGATGGTCAAAATGGATATTTCCGTCGAAATCTGAAAACCGAAAAGTTTCGCCATAACCATACAGTATGTCTTAAGACATACCTACCAAGTAACTAATTGAGCTAATGAAAACATTCCATCCATTGAAGGTTGCATCCACGATAATATTTCTTGTATAAAGAGTGGGAATAAAAAAAAAGAATGCTGTATTTAACAATCGGGGAACAACTTCTCTTTTAAAACAACTGCATGATTTTTCAAAAAAATAATGGAATGTTCAGAAGTTGCCCCTAAGGTGGCGGTTGCATTGGATACAAGTATTAGTTTTGTTATAATAGCAACATAATAAATAATAGGAAGTTATGAAAATCAGAAAATAACTTGTAATTATTTTAATAACTTTTCGTTATGGTGCAAAAATGCGATACTGCACAAGAGGCCCTCTTCAAAAGTGTAATCAAATATGGAAAAGTCGGACGAAAGTCTGAGTTTACTACTTTGTTCTAACAGTAGGGTGAGTTTCAACATACATTTAGTAGAACTGACACGAAATAAACATAATTAATCCAGGTGGGAATCGAACCCACTCCACACCGAATCGGGTGATCTGGGAAACACATCTCAACGTATTCTACCTCTGATAACTAACTTTTATGTAATCGTACCATTAATACCTAACTACTATAATTTGAATCCCTTATAAAAAAACTAATAAAAAAATCGCCTTTCTTTTTTAAACAAATTTTTTAAATGCTTTAAAAACTGGACATGTTTAGCGGATTTCATAAATCACTCATGGCTACAAAACCGATACCGCACTAAAAAACAAATAAATTTTGGAATGGCTCAAGCAAACTAAAACATTTCTCGTCTTTATGATGTTTAGTCTCAACTTTAGATCCGTCTATCACGGTTTCCGGTCTGAATAAACAGGATTTCCATCATTGCGCTGGGTAACGTTAAATGTTTATAATTTAAAAGAAAACGTTTCCTAAGTTATGTAAACATTAAAAACACTGCAGGATAGACAATTATAACACATAGTTGTCGTATTTTCATATATTATAATAATATGTACAGTTATTGATCGGATTGGTACATAAAATAAAATTGAAAAAAGTTATAATACTAGAGCTAAGTTTGACACCTGAATTTCTGACTAACTTATCAAATGACTGCGAATTGCTCTCTTTAAACCATTTCGACATAAGCTTACACTCATTCACTGGCAAGGTTCCTTCTTTTTTAAATTTCGCTGTAGTGCCTGTCGGTGTGAAGTCAGCAGCCTGCACTCGTAGATCATGTTATGAGTTTGTTATGATCAGCAAGTTTGTTATGAGTTATCGTTTTGCATTCTGAGTCATAAATAATAAAATATATAATAAATCGTATCAACATCAAAGGCAGCTTAGGTATTAGCTAATATAACTGTAATATTTATGATAAATAGCGGCGTAGCGTAAGATTATACTTCCGTTTCAAGTGGAAAAGCGCGTTTATCAAATGAAGCTGAGAAGTGCGACAAAAGAAATATAATTCATCACTTTTTTTTTTTTTTAATATTTTAAACAATGAATCCAACTATCAAAAAAATCTGTGAAATGAGCTGTAAAAGTTGAGTGAGATAATAACTATTGCAAAGTTTTTTGTGAACAAATTTAAGTGTAGAATTTTAATAATTTATTTCATAAAAAGAAGTGGTTAAAAAAAATTGATATTTGTGACGATTTTTTTTTTTTACGGAAATCATACAGTGAATCTGCATCAAATAAGCATGGCAATATAGTCCAGGTAACGAAGGCCAAAAATTGCCGATTAGAAAAAATAAATCCTATAGTTCTGGATTTTGGCACAGTTATTCATTGAAGTGCCCTTGTCCAACATACTGAAAATCCCGCCGGTGGTGGGCGGGCGGGAGGTGGGGATGCAGTCAGAAGGTTCCTTTTTCGGTGTTTTGCTTTCATCTCGGAAACTACGCGTCCCAGCGATTAGACCATTTAATTAAATTAAAAATTAAAACCGGCAAAATGCGCCACAAGTTTGACTTTATTCATTTCCCCGCTATCTGATCAGAATATCTAATAATCCACGCTCGAAATTCGCCCAAAAAAATTGGCTCGGGATTTTAGCCTTTTTTGACTAGTTAACTGCTCAGCCCTTCATCCTAAGAAAAAGCCAAAAGAAAAGAAGTTGAAGAACATTACATTTCCTTTAAAAATATATAGTAGTTTACAATTTTATGTTCAAAAGTTAAAGCAATTTGCAAGTGCAAATTCCAAATTTTACAGACAAATATAACTTTTCATTATTCCAATGCTCTAACTCCATAAATATCCCAATACATACGTATTTATATGTATACATAGCATACATATATACATGGCACATGAGGGAGTTATAAGTATTATATAATATAGTCCAGGAAGCGAAAGCTAAACATTAATTAGATGAAAAAAATCAATTGGTTCATTTTTGGACAGTTGTTAATTGGAGTGATCTGTATAACATACTAAAAGTCCCTGCCGATGGGGGTGGACGGAGGATTTGGTAGGGGTGGGGTTGCAGTTTGAAGATACCTTTTTCTGTTTTTTCTCAAATATCTCGAGAACTATAACTATCAACTTTAACAAAAGGTACTTTATATATTATACATAAAATTATACAATCATAATTAGCTATTATGATAGTTTATTAACGATAATAAACCTTAGCTAGATTACTAATGAACTTTAAAAAATAGAAAGGTGCTCATAGAGTGCTTAGAATGTAGTAGAAATTGAGACGATTAAAACAAGACGCTACTACTACTACGAGGAACGGTAATGCGACCAGCCAGTCCAGCCTAGGAGGATTGAGTTAGCCCACGCCAGGACACAAAACTGGGACCAGTCGCCCCTACTTTATTATACACCGTTTCTTTTTTTCATTTTTTTCTCTTTTTCTTTGAGCCTCCTCCCGCTTTATCTCAGTTCTTTCTCTCCTTTATCTGTCTACCCTCCGCCTGAAAAATGCCGGCGAGGATGACCAACAAGGTCTCAGGATTCCGACTAAATTAGACCACTCTCATCCACTATGGTCTACCCATTTGAGTCCCTTTATCCAAATAGTTGTTAGGAAGCGCCCGGGTAGAACTTTCTTGAGTTACTACTCACTGTTGTTGTTCCAACAATAATTTTATGGGGTACTCTTAGAACCAATAAAGGAATTTATGAAATATTATCCGATAAAAATAGATTTAAAGGAGATGAATGAAATTGTATTACCAACACACAAGAACAGGGGGGAGGAGGCAAGAATTTCTTTAGAGGAGGGAGAGGCGGTCCTAAAAATTAGGTAATTTCGCCTTTATTCAAAACAATTTTTTGAATATCGAGCGCAAATTTGAGTGTGTAGCTGCTTTATAGAGCATAATTCCACTCATTATAATTTCACTGGTTTCAAGAAGAAAAAATTACGGCTGGTTATTATTTCGCTCTTTCCAAAGAAAAACGGACGAAGATAGGCGAGTACTGAAGATTTCTAGAGCAAAATATTTAGCTGTTATGTCGTCCGTTTCAAGAAATTTTTTAAAATCCGAATAAAAATTTGGATGTTCTGAGGATCTCTGGGACATAATTCAGCTCGTTATATTTTTCATAACCGGAAACGAATTGTTGAGATTTTAAACCTTTCAGGAGCAGAGTTTAACTCGTTATAATATATTCCATTAGAAAAAATTTAATCTGACGCAAATTCGGGTGTTTTGGAGCTATCTGTATTCAGCTCGTTTTAATTTCACGATGGCATGCTACGTTTTTCATTATCGTGATCTCAGCACATGTTCACTAATGATGTAGAAGTTTCTATGAGAGCTGTTTCGTTCACTGAGGATATCGCGTCTGCCGGGATAAAAATTTCATTTAATGCATTTCGTTAAAATTTTTGATTTATTAATGATGCAATTAGTATGTTTTAGTTGAAGCTAAAGTTTCCATTATAACTCGAAGTTTTCAAAACATATCGCAAGACCCTAAAACTCTACTAATATCGATCAACTGAAAACCATTACATTGTTCAATTACAAAAATTATGTTTTTTTTAACTATCTTTTTTAAATTTATCACAATTAGAGAAATAAATAACTCATTACGTTAAGTTAAGTTTATGAGATAAACTTTCAATCTTTCTGCAAACAAGTGAAAAATCTTTATTTTGGTCTCTAAATTTGTCAAATATCTAAAATACTCATCCCTTGAGGAAAGTCATTCGGAATGAAGTTGAAGAAATAATTTTGTTTTAATTTGTGCTTTGCCTGGCATCTATAGACCCAATGATTTTCACAAAATCTGCATGTTACCGAAAACCTTGAAAAATAGAATTTGGGAATTTGGGAACTATAATCAATGAAAACAATTCACGAGAACGTTTATAGTAATCACTAGAATTTCGAAGGGCTCCAAAATAACAGTGCATTTTTATTTTGCACAAGTTCATGTTCTAAATTACTTTTTCTACAAATTTTTTTGAAACATTCCATGCAAAAGCTTTTTGTTAAAACTTTTATTATAAGTTCTTACAAGAACTTTTTGGTCAGAGCTCATAGTAAAAATTCTCTGAGAACTTTGTCGTAAGGACTTTTATATTAAAAATTCTTTAAGAACTTTATCGTAAGAACTTTTATATAACATTAAAAAAAGTTCTCGTTAGAGCTTTTTAGTGAGATCATAATAAAAATTCTCATTATTAAAGTTCCCAATTAAATGTGGAAAATACTTATGGAATTGTGTCTCGCGAGATTTTCTTATATTAAAATGTTATTTCTTTAAATAAGCACTCTGATTTATCCCGCCAGTACTCGTTAGATATACGTAGAAGGATGCCAGTATTCGCGCTTGAGATTTTCTCTTATATAGGAATTTCTATGAGAAAATTAGTTAGTTTATGAAGTCTTTTGAAATTTAGGTCTCCGTTCATTCATCGGTCTCTTCTCTTGCATTACATTTTCACTATACTTTCACAGTTCAAATTAAAAAAAAAAAATAAGGATTTGGATACTACTTTGTTACAGTAGGCATCGCTAATTCGAAAATGAAAAGTCACTATTTATATCCATTTTATGAGAAAAGTGTAAACGACTGAGTCATGAAATATTCCCATATTCTGCAATAATACACTGACTGAGAAGTAAAACAAATTAAAATATAGGAATAGCACTATAATTAGAACAATATAGATAATTTTGACTAGACATAGCTTCACTGGATAAAATGGTTATTTTAGTAGCAAGTGATAGCATAGTCTAATAACACATCATTCTATTCGAAAACTGCCCTCTCGATTTCGAGAACCATCTTTCCACAATAAATTCAGTAATAATAAATGATGGAGAATTTGAAAAAAAATACTCTGATATCGAAAAAGAACTACAGTGGCGCGATTATAAAATACTTACATTGGTACGGCAGCACTCGCACGTGAGAGTTCTTCTCACAAATCGGTTTGATCAAAACTAACACTTCTCTCCACTTTAAGGCCAATAGGCGATCGACACTCTATTTCGATAGTCTATAGCCCTTTCATCTGTACAAAGGCCCAACTATCTTCCCACCTTCGCATATCCTAGGCAACACCGTTTTATCCAGACGTATGAGATTTATGAGAGACGTATGAATTCTCACGCTGCGAGTACTGGCGGGTTAATTAATTAAAGCAATTTTTCAATTTAAATTAAAAATTAAATGTCAAATAAATAGATAATCATTTTTCTATTTGTTTATTTATTTCGACTTTTATTTATTATTTATGCTAATTGTTAAAATATGTTTTAATTTTTTTAAAACTGCTGTTTTTAAATTTTTTTACTGCTCTCTACCGAGTTTCTACCCATCTCTCGGAAACCCCTCTCAGGCTTTGTCCCATAAGTATTAATGTGAAAACTTATATTTAAAATATTCTAATAAGAACTTGTATTAACAGAACTTTTATAAAAAAAAAGTTTTGGCAAGAACAAATATTAACGGAACTTTTATCAAAAACTTTCAATGATATAAGTTCTTAAGAAACTGTTATCAGAAAGTTCTTTTGTGTAGAACTTTTACGTTAATATTTTAATTGTAACAGTTCTTAATTGTAAAACAGTTGAACTGAGACTTTTTGAAAAAGTTCAATAATTGTTTCGAGCCCCAGACTTTTGGTTTACTTGAAAAAGAAAATAGAACTTATAGAAGTAGTATATACATCTATAAAAGAAAAATCATAGTAATTTCATTAATTGTAAAGGTCCTGGCATCAAGAAATGTCTCTCTAAAAAAGTTACAAGTTCTTTGGAGGAATTCTCATGACGAGCAGTATGTGCCGTTCGTTTAATACAGGGGTGGAGATGTCCTCCTTATCATCAGAATCCTCTAGTTGAAGAGATTGGACTTTTTGACATAATTTTTACACGCAGAATCAACAGAAGACTGAGCGTTTTATCTCAACTTTCCACCAGCTACAAATGACGCTGCAAACTTTTTTCACTTGCAGGAAATTATCCATATTAGGATCTGAGGAGCAGTATCCAGAGTGACGGTGATGGGGAAAAGCCCTGATAATCGATCTTCCACCCGCTATATGTAGGAGTTTTTCAACCACCAAACACTCTTGAACTTTGTGGTATATTCTGTGAGCATGGTGGTGCGCTGCCTCCTCTATTTGGAGCAAGCAATCAATATTAATTTTGGAGTTAGCCGCAGATATAACGAGCAGCTAAATTTTTCTTAGTTTTAAGGAAAAAGCATTGGCCAATGACAACACACTTCTTTAAGATTCATTCGATAACCAGGGCACTAAAAGGAAAGTTAGCGAAAAAGACGCTGGTAGCGGAGGTTTAACGCTATTCAAGGTGGCTGTTAAGAAATCATCCACATACAAAGCTGCAAAACATTTATCCTCAGCTTTGCTATGATCACCTTACTTGAGTCTGGTTGCAGTCAACCAGTTACACAAGTTGAGGACATCTTCACGTACGACAATCACACGGTTAAATGTTGGGCTTTTGGATATCATATCAATGATGGCCCGATCAGCGTCATTTTCGCCAATTTTCATTTTAATGCTCCACTTATCAATGAATGAATCATAAAGAAGGATTATTAGGCGCCTCTTGATGTTCTCATTGGCCAATACTTTTTCCTTAAAAAATAAGAAAAATCGCTTTTCTTATTTACTTAATCTCAATAAAACTTTAATCAATCACACAGACCCGGATACAACAGGACAGTACATTTGAGAGCCAAGAGAAACGCCTTCTATTCCTTCATTACAAATTCAAAATTCTAAAAGATGTTCCCGCCACGCCCATAATCCAGTGAGATATTGTAGTTCCGATTATACTCCTACAGGATGGAATTACAGTAATAATCGTTTCGAAAACATACATTGAAGAGAGTCTAACCATAAAATAAATCTTATTATATCAGACTATTCAACATTTTTTTAACGCTACCTATATATTTTTTAAATTAAAATAACAAATAAATGTTATAGAATTGATCATTTCAAAATATAAATAAATAGATAAATGCTACATTCACACAATGTATAATAGGCACTAATCTGTCTCTTTGTTTTTTTTTTCTTTTTTTCACCAAACTATAGATAAAACAATTTATTTCATAGGAAAATAATTAGGCATTGGAGATAACACAAAAATAAAGATAAAAACCTGCCATTCATCTAAAAATATTTTGTTTCAATTTTTAATGAAATATATTAACGAATATATCAAACAAAGATATATTTAAAAAATAAGTCTAGAATAAATCGAAAAATGAATCTTAGTTTCATTTTCGATTTTTACTAAAAGCTTAACTGCTAAGCGAATGTAGTTACATTTTCACTCGATATAAAGTTA
This sequence comes from Rhaphigaster nebulosa, assembly GCA_948150685.1. Lineage (NCBI taxonomy): Eukaryota > Metazoa > Arthropoda > Insecta > Hemiptera > Pentatomidae > Rhaphigaster > Rhaphigaster nebulosa. The sequence continues at coordinate 113,211,229 of OX411309.1, read as the reverse complement.
ATCATTTTCTCTGAATTTAAAATTTAAAAATATACATTTAAACGATTTTTTTTATTTGCAACAACAAAAAATCTTCATATAAATTCATTCATTACAGTTAACATATTGTGAAAAATGATTAACAGTTGTACAACATATCAGCATCTAGCCATTACAATCAGATTTCAAAAGTTTCGGACTAAAATCTTATTGAAAAATAAATTTAAGCAAAATTATGCTTACTACAGATACTGAAATAAAAAATGAACAAGCACCATTATAACCAAGAAAACTTCAGAAACAAACATCAGAACATACATGATCCTTTAAACCACAATAACTTATAACGTTCGAACCTTATAATTAGAATTGCTTATTTACAAATAAAATAATTTAAAAGGTTTTTGTGTTTCAAGTTTTCCCATAGGTATATATTCTAATGTTATAAAACAAAATAAAAATAGTGAGCGATCGTGAAAAAGGAAAAATAAGCTGAAATCGATAATTATTCAATTAAAAGCTCAAAAACTCAGGAATTCCATAGAAAAATACATTAGATGTCATATTACAAGAAATCGGTTAAACGGTTGATTTAAAAAAAAAAAATATTGTAAGAACAGTGCTAGAACAATTAATTATAACGCAATGAAAAATTACATCTTAATACTTGGCTTGAAGGTTGAAAAATAACGAATAAAATAATAGACTAAAGTATTACCGTAATTATTAGACCAGTCGGTGATTAAAATGTGATTTCCTGTATACAGTCATTTATTACCGTGGCGTCAGTAGAAGAAAAAAAATGAAAATCGCTTTAAAGCAACGTCACAGCTTTGAAAGTAGCTGTGTTGAGTTAAAGTGAACCTGATTCACTGAAGCCCTCTGTGAATAAAAATAAAATAAAAGTACCAGGCTAACAAGATTTAAAAGAAATGATTTATTACACCAATCGTTGTAAAAGTTAAGTTTAAAAGTAAGATAAAAAAGTAATCGACAGCAGGAGTTATTAAATTACCAGTATATTCCACAAATTGACCGTTTGTGAGAAATATAGGAACATTCAGTATATTCCACAAATGGTCAATTTGTATATGGAAAAACAACAGCAAACATATAAGAAGAGCATTAGTTCATTAGCGTACATTAGCTCTGTTGAAATAAATAATCTTACTTGTGTTATCCTCTGCTCCATTTTCGTTCACATTATTATCCAATATATATTGAAGAACTGCAACATAGAAAGACGAAATTAACCACACTGCAATCAACGCACTGACCGCATTAAAATAATCTTGTTGAGAAGCCATTTCCAAGAACTATTGTTGCCGAAACCTACTCAAAACAAAACGAATTTCATAGCCCGCGACCTCTGGCTCCAACTGCAAAAATCACTGCCTGTTTGATTGTTTAATTTATTTAAAAGGATACTTATATTGGCTTTAAATCTGTTTTATTTATTTTATTTTTTTCACGTTTAAATTGAATTTAAATGTTATAAACATTCATTATTATTATTATTATTATTATTATTATTATTATAAAATAGATGCATTTATAACTATACAATTACAAGTGTTTGCGCTGAATAATTTATATTTGATAATATGTAAACTGTTACCATAGTATAAATAATATTATCCAACTAAATTAAATTAGAAATATACCTGTCGATATCATTCAAGAAATATTTTAAATCTCTTTTAAATATAAAAGTTGCATACAATGTAAAAATTAATGGATTATTTAAACTTCCTGGGATTCTTCCCTCCTAAATCTACTTTGAGTTGTATTTTTTTCATTAATGTAATTATCCTACTCGTAGTCCTTTATTTGTGTGCATAATATGAAGTACCGTCGATAAACAAGAACTACCGGCTCATACCCTTAAAAATACCCGTTTTCGGGTCATTTACGTTTTAAGAATACAATCTCATTATTTGGTAATCATTTCAAGTCAATACATCATTATTTTTTTTAATTAATGAAGATATCATATACTATTATATGAATATCGGTATACTATTAAAAAATATGGGTATACTATTAAAAATATTTTTTTAAATAACAAAGAAAATGTTTATGATGAGTTATTTTATAATTTATTTATTTCATCTATTACTCATTAATTTCTAAACCTAACAATCTTTTTTTATACTGTATGTTTCTTTTTCTCGGAAATTGAAGTAGTTACAGATTTTAAATTTCTACACCTTACTTTTAATGATAATTGAACGAAATAGATTTAAGGATAACTAATTTGACCGAATAGAAGCCAGTTCCCATTGAAATAATAAAAATGAAAAATTTGTGTGTTTCAAGATTTTTTTCAAGAATTTTTGGTTCTTGTTTTCTAATTTAAAATTCGTAGAAATAAAATAATTATGGCGTGGGAGTATTTTTCAGTCTCTGGTATTTGGAAATTATCTTTTATTGATGTAATAATGGATATGTTAAAAGATAATTTAAATCCCAATGCAAGTCAAATGGGAATCCTTAAAAATTTTGAATTTTAGTACGACCCGAAGCACACGGCATCGTATAACTACGGTTTGGTGTCAAAACATGTAGGTGCAATGCCTTATTGGTTGAGGCGTTGTTTGAAAAATTAATAATTCGCAACGAAATATAAAATTGCATTTAATTAAATATATGAAAATTGAGGATAAGTAAATATGAAATTACGATGAAATTGTAATAATTTATTGAGCAAGATTCGTCAGGAAAAACGTTAAATTTCATGAAAAATATAATTTTAGTTTTTCTCTTTACATGTGGTATATTTCATTGTATGGCCCACCTTCTCAAAAGAATAAAATGTTCCACTGTGTCAGGTTCAATATTTTTTTAAAATTAATAAAATACATTTCTTGATAGCGAAAACTTTCGTGAGACACAGTACATCGAACCCTACGAAGATTTTTTTAATAACATTTATGATAAAAAAGCTTGAATGATTCCATTATCTGGATATATCAGAGGAAACAGACATTTTATGTGATAAATAATATATTACGTTAAGGAAGAGCAAGAGCAGCGAGAAAACTCGCGAGCAGAAAGAGCAAAACTAGTTAGTGCGGTAGGTCCTGTTTACTGCCCGCAATAGTATTACCTTCACTCCTATTGGCTGTGGTCAGGGTTTTATGGTCTAGCTGCATTCTTCCTTCTCGTCTAATGAACCAGGCGATTGGAAATAGTAACTAGGCATTAATGACTTTCATGTAGTGACTCCTTTCGTCAATAATATCTTCTGTTATGGCTTTGAGGCAGAGTTAACAGCGGTGTCAATGCATTTAGGGAGCATGTTGAAAGTAAAATATTATTTTATATCTAATATTGGTCACGATATTCCACAATGAAATCCCTGTAGCACCTACCGAATATTATTTTTAATGTAAATATTTTAAACTATTACTAATTTCTTATCTGTCCCTCATTCATACTGTCGTGCTGAACACAAAAGGGGGTAAATGACATTTTTGGGCGAAATTCAATTTTGATGCCAAGCTATTCATTGATGTATAATATACCTAATATAGAGTACTATGGCCGTAGTTATATGGGGAATATTTTATAAATCTTTAGTTTGATAGTCGTAACTGCACATTTAATACCAATTACTAAGATAGTTTAGCAGTAAGTGACAATTCTGAAGCAGTTTTAGGATGTAGATTTGGCTTCTTTGCCTTAGAATATTGTAGGTAAGACATGATGTTCTTAATTATTGAAGGAACAAAAAGGAGGCATCAGAATTTCAAACACCATTTTCTCAGTATAACCTCAAATGCAGTTCCCCCTTTGCGCTTAGAAGGAAAGAATAATTATTATTTAGGTATCAAACATTAATAGATTGAATATGTAAGTTGATGTTGAATTTTCATTTTACGCACTCAGTTTAGTTTTCAGGCCTTTTCAGTCCTTCCAGGTCTGCATTATTAGGTTTTCCACATGGTACTGGATTAGCAGTCAAGAAAATTGGAGACTTCAACCGAAAATTTCCAATCATATTGAATTTGTATATTCTATATTTAACATATTATCTCAAACTTGTTTGTACAATTGTCCATATGTATGTCAAAAAAATTAGCTAGTATTTACACATGGGCTCAAATCTTCGTGAGTGCCAAAATAAAATCTAAGAAGGGGTCCACTCAATTAGATGTTATGGAGCGATTAGTAACATGTCGGCATTCGTTCTCTCTACAGTGGAAAACATGTCATAAATTAATTTATCTATTATAAAAATTAAATTTTACGCCCCTTTACATGAAGTTTACTCTCCCAGATCCAGGAGTATGATCCATGCCAGACAAAGACGTCTTGCTTGATCAGCATCACTCACAGAACAGAGGAAGAACATTTTCTGGGAAATCACACCCACCTGCCATGATATCCTTTGTAACGGAGTCACCTCTGTTTACACTTTCTTTCATTCTGGCCTTTCTTTACTCCTTTATTTGTATACTCCTTCATCTACTTCAGCCCTCACCTGATGTTTACGGAAAGCGGTTGAGGGATTAGTCGGGGTCGTGACCAGGCGAAGATGCTATCATAAATCATCTTCCTGGGAGTTCAAGGGTGGCCATAAGCTCTTAGAAGACAAAATGAGAAAAGCTACCGTTGAGATTAGATTTTTTTTTGGCAAGTCGATTATTTAGATTTTACCCAAATATTCAAGCTAATTTTGGTAATTATCTATCATACAGTTTACCGTCTGTTAAGGTGATATTTTAGGTTCAGACCTCAACTGAAAAGAATCTTTTGGGGGTTTGTTTATCTTTTGAGCGAGGGGAAATTGACAACTATGATCTAATCAAAGCAGTAATAAAAATAGTTGGTTATAATCCAACAGCAATGATCGACCGTTAATACGCTATTTTATTATGAAAGTAACAATTTCACCATCAATCTATAACATTAAGAGGAGGTAAGAAAATTATACTTTTTTATTTATTTATTTTTTTTCTAACAATCTTACTAGATTTTTGATATTCTAATTTTATTAAAAACTACTTCACTAATTTAAGAAATCAGTTTTGTATTTGTGGTATCTCAAAGCGTTTGAGATGATTCTAGCAAAAGCATAAAATTGTAGGAAAAAATATATTCTCAGTAATTTAAATTTAAAAATAACTACTATAAATGGTATTTCTTTTTTCGATACAAAGTTTATGCAAGTTGAGTCAAACCCAGAGACTTGCAATGAGTGTTCAGCTTTCTATAACCAAAATTATTGACATCAATAAATTAAATTACAGCGTTATTGTAACCAATAAAGTGGATAAATAGTCTAACCACTTTAGGACCTTAAAAATACCCTATTTCTTCTGTGGTAGAGATATGCATAATCAAACGACATTGTATATCTGTAACTTGAGTAACTATGAACCAATCTTAAGCAAATTAATTTTTTATTTAATTACATGAATTTTGTGATTTTCCTTTGACTTCACAACAGGATAATATAAAAAAAACAGGAGTTTTATACATCTTTTTTTTTTTGGCTCGAGTCGTTCCATTGCTTTTTTCATGACTTTTCTCAATTCTTTTCTCTGGCCAGATTCAACGTGAAGAAAACCTTCAAATTAATATGTATATAAATAATGGTTGTCGTCATTTTCTAAAAATTACTAAAACTTTTAAGCTTTTATTGCTGAAATGCAACAGTCATTTCAAAACATTATGTTTTTCCACACCTAAATTCTAAAATTCGAGGAATTATTTACGATAAAATACGAATTTCTAAATCCTAATAACCTAAAATAACAATGTGAGAACAAATCTTAAAATTATAAATTTTGTTATTTTAACTAAGAACTTCTTATGTTGAATTTATTTGTAATTTAAAAAAATAAAATATAGTTAAAATCATTATGAAAGTTACACAAGTGATTGAGGAAATGCGTCTACTTATTTATTTCACAGCCTGATAATATCATTTTCTGTTTCGATATTTTATTTGTTGTATAAGTTAGTCCAAAGATATTATATTAGCCTGGAGAAGTACATACTTAACTGCCCACATGCTGAGTTGTACCATAAAACCCATTATGGTATTTAATCATTCCTAATGACAACACATAATAGAGAATGCATCAGATACGGAGCAATCAATGAGGCCTATTTTCAATCGTGCTCTTGCCTCATCATCGGTTCGTTCCTTTTCAGTCCACACGTCCCTTCTTCCTCTTCTTTTTCAGAAGTGATCAATCAGAAGATGACCCCAGATCAAGAGCCGTTTCCTCGACTTGAGAGGGCTGCGGCCACGATGCTGTATGGGCCCGGTAGGGGAAGAAGAGGCTCAACGGCCAGAGCCAGGGGGTGGTCCTCTGCATACTTGCTCAACGTGCACCGTGGCTCCACAGGTGGCTACCACGTGTCCGCTGGCTGAGCATTCTCGATCCGATGAATCATTGTTGTCTGTGTCGGTCTCGAGTGTTGTCTCTTAAGGCGTGGTAACAACGGACCATTCATGAGAGTACGGTGTCCAAGGGCAGGCTTGGGCAGTCTTTGTCACTGCTTTCGAAGAACTCAAGTGTCCGCAGGTCTAAAACGTACTGTAAATTTTACTTTAAAAAATGTAAACACCAAATGTTCGTAATTACAGTAAAAAATAATTCATAATTTTCTTATAAGATTAATTAAATAGAAAATTTTACAATAATATAGTGAGAACAAGGAAAATTGTTTAAAAAAACCCAGATAATTACTTAAAAAAGAAGGCCAAAATTTAGGTTTATATAAGAATAAATTCATCTCTGAAAATCATTAGTAAAAAGTCTGAATTTCTTTCTTAATCTGGACTTCAGGTTAATAATTCAGTAATAATATGGTCCGTACAATTATAATTGTAAAATAATTACACTGGGAAGTTTTTTTGGTGTGGTTGCGACTTTGACAACGAACTATTCAGCGGCCACCATATGCCCTATTGGTTTTGGTTATAGCCTCCACTGTATTCTTTGCCATCCGTTCTTTGTTTATTTATATAAGTGTGGGATTAATTATTTCTGTGGTTTATGATATTTTTCTTTTCGATTTTTTTATGAAAAATGATAAAAATTTGCGAATTGCCTTCTACAGAAGAAAATGCAGTAAAATATTTTCAAAATTTTCGGATTATTCCATCGAAATATGTATATTAGAATGGGCATGATATTTTCATTACATAAATAACTAAATTTTAAATTTAGTCCCGATTTCAATTGTAAAGAATGTGTTGGAGGTTTGTTAACTTCTTGAGCGAGCGCAGCGAGCAGAAGGCAACAGCTAATAATAATTTTAATAATCTCAAAAAATACGACATTTTAACGTCTCCTCATGATCCAATAGCTGAGATATAGCTTTATGAACTTCGTTTTTATTTTTTCCTAGTGAAGTGCACATCAAATATTTCCTCTGTATCATTTTACATCACAGCCTACTTGCATTGACGCAGTTTTTTTAATTAACACAGTTCGGCACTCTCACGGCGGACATCTTGTGACAAGCTTCAAATTTCTTTTCCTTTGGTACCAACTGCTTCATATTTTTTACTTTGACAGAATAGATATTTTTGTGGAATAATAAACAAGTGGAATAAATAAGTGGAAATAATAAACCATTGTGTAATAATTTGCAGCGTTTTTTAGTAAAGGAGATTTAGGAGGTTCATACCCATTATCACGTAAAGGTGTCAGTTTATAACCGACAACAATAGGATATATGTACTACAATACCTACAATTCTTAAGTACCGATAATATGTTTTCAATAATTTTATTTCCTCAACAAGGTTATATATATAATATATAGAGCTGAGAAAGTGTGTTAATATTTCGATTTTTTTTCATTATTTCAATCCCTGTGTTCAAAAGGTGGTTTTTTAAAACCGCATTGTTCTGCTGTTATCATCCCCCTAAAGTACCAAACTAGTCATAGATTTTTCTTGAAACTTCAGGGCAAATCCAACACAAATTTTTTTGTGAATAAATTTTGTAGGGTGGATATTTAGATGAACCATATCAGAAAGTTTGGAGTTGTTGGTTTGTTTCTCAAAAATAAAAGAAGTTTATTTTTTTACTCACAGAGGCGATACGACCCGTTGCCGAGCCAGGGTCTTGTATACCACCCTCCGCCAGTTGTCCCGATTTTGAGCTGCTGCCTTCCAGTTCCGTGCCATAAGTAGATGTCTTGCATCGCTTGCCACACTGCCCTACCAACGAACCTTAGTTCGACCAACTCTTCTTGTTCCGTACAAGCTTTCAGTTAAGGATTATTTGGAGGGTCGCCGTGTCTTCCATTCTCATTACATGAACAAGCTACCTAAAACATCCTTTACGTATAACCGTGGCTAAATCTGTATCGATCATGAGTGAACTTAGTTTATTATTGGTCCTTCTTCTCCGTTCTCCCTAAACGCAGATTGGACCATAGAGAGTGCGAAGGATTTTGCGGCCATGAACTGATAAGTCTTGCTCGATTTTCTTGGTCAAGGCGCATGTCTCAGAGCCATTAATTGGGACTGGGCTCACTAATGTTTTATGAAAAAGAAGTATGGTCCTTCTGGCAAGGATGTTGCTCTTAAAATGCCTCAGATGTCCATAGAAGCACCTGTTGAAATCTTCTTTTAATTTCAGTTATCACGTACCCATGCACATTTACCTGGCATCCTAAGTAGATGAACTCATTCACTTTCTTCAAATGAAAATGCTCCAATCCGGATTGTATCATTTTCCCGCGTTATCATATATCTGGTCTTGCTTTCATTAATCACATGCCCCGGTCTTTTTTCTGGGTCTTCAAGAGAAAGAAAAGCATCTGAGACGGTTTTGAGGAATCTTCCAACTGTCCAAATCGTCTGCCCATTTAGGGTGAAAATTTGGTCAGTAGTGGATTTGCCACTCCTGAAACCACACTGGTATTGACCAATAGCCCGCTCGGCATATGGTAGGAGCATCTGATGTAGGATATTGGAGATGACATTGTAAGCCGCAGGCAGCAGGGAGATCCTCCTATGGTTGTCGTCACAAAATGATTGATCCCCTTTCTTGTAGGTTGAACATATATAGGTTTCATTCATGTTAATTTTTTTTTTCATTTCATATAAAATATCTTATCTTGAATTCTCTGTTAAAATCACTTTTGACCATCGGAATCAAAATAGAAAAATCTTTAAATTTATGGTAGTGATTTTTTTTTGCTAACATATTTTAAACAGAATGAATTTTATTTGTTTCAACAATTTTCAAAGTTTTGCCGCAAAAATAGCCTTAAAATCGACTTTTCCCCTAAGTTATTCTACTGTTGAAATGAATTCAAATTAGTGGGGTCGTTTTCATTAAATTGGGAATATAATTACAAAGACATTTTTTAGTCTTTTCACAGCACTACTTAATATTCTTGAAAATTTTAAAACGCTTAAAAAATAAAATATTTAAAAAATTAATGATTATTAGTGTTAGCAGTAGCTAACACTAATAATTATTAATTTTAATCATTAATCATCTAGTAAGATGAGTGAGTACATTTAAAACAAGCACCAAGTTTTATTTATTTTTATTACAACACTAAATTTCCATTTTGTTGGGACAGTTCACAAGACCAGTCATATTGTTCACTGATGGAGGCGGTGATTGGCACAAAAAAAATTATTAAATGTAAGAAGACCTTCAGATTTGATGTAAGTAAATAAAAATAAATAACTAAGAATAAATCGCTTACTTTAATTAAATTAATAGGTTTTAATTCTTGAATGGAGACGAATCAGGCGTGCTGTACCAATTTATTACAGCGTGTTCTCAACATTACCAGCATTGAGGAAACTCGAAGGCACTTGGAATCTAACTTTGGGTAAAGAACTGAAATAGAACTGAGGTCAACGTATTGTTGGAACAATGACATCACAGTCGAGGCTGGTACAGTAGTTTTCTCCTCCAATAATAGTTTCAAAGGCAAGAACCATGAGGTTAACTTTTTATTGTTTTAGAGAAATATAAAACAAACTAATCGCAGGACAACAAGTTATTTTAAAAATATTATGAAATAATGAATTGAATGAGTCGGGAGAGTATTTTTTACTAGCTAAGTCAACTGGCGCTCTGGGCAAATTTCAAAATTGCCGCACCCCAGGACCGGAACTAGGAGAGGGAGTAAGGTAGAAACTTTTCCTAAGAGACAAATTTAGGGTGAATGTTTATTTTTAAGTTGAGTAAAAAATATTTGTTTCCTCTTTTTGATAGTTTTGGTCTTAATTCGGTCAATAAAACGAGTTTACTGCTATAAGATGATGATATAGTATGTATTTTGAAATATATCGCCGAAAGTATTGTTATTATTAATTCTATTGGAGCGGGAATGAAAAAAGCAAAATTAAGCTTGCTCCCCCTCGCCGGCAAAAATCCTATTTTCGGCTCTGCCGCCTTCTGCCACAATTCCAAGCAAACTGCTTCAAGGGCAACACGATAACGACGAAGCACTGATTCAAAATCAAATATTCGATACCATTAAGATATAGAAACCGAAACCAAAACTACTTGAAAGGCCTAAAAAGGAAGGGAAAAAAAATTATTAAAAATTATTTTTTGATATTTTGGACCTCCCTTCAAGCGGCACTCGGGGCGGCCGTCCACTTCGCCTTATCATAGCTGTGCCACTGAGTATTCGGAAGTTACTATGATATATAAAAGCATCAGCTGTAATCTTTCTTGTCTTTTAAAAGATAGAACTATTTAAAATAAAGTGTGAGGATCAGTATCTATATTTCAGAGGACAAGGCTGACCGAATCGGTTACCACCGTGCGATCAAAGGTGCAAAGACAGCAAAAATGATTAATTAATGATAATAGAAATAAATTAAAAGAAAGTTGACGTGTTAAGAATAATACAATACCGGTGAAACGAAAAGAGGCAAAGATTTATTTAATATGGTTTTATAATTAAAAAACAAATAAATAAAAACAATAATAAATAAATGGCAACTAGCCACCGTCTGCCATCCACCTTCTGAAGAATTACAAAAGGAGTAACAATATTAGAGAAATTATTGGATTGTCCCTCGATGTTCCCTATAAAGAATGGAACACAGGAAAACTATTTTTTTTATTCGCGTTTGTTAGTTTTTATATAAAGACATTCGAATTACCTTTTTTTTGACGTGAATACGTTTATAAATTCGCTACCGTAGTGTTGGTAATCAAAACACCCAAGGATAACAAAACAGGGCGATACACTTCGGCAATGCGGGTGGAAACTGCAACGCATAACGCGCAATGGAGGGCATGTACTGCAATTTCGAGTTTTGCTTTCATATAATAAACAAAATTATAACAGTAATTATTTTTTTCTTGATCCTGAATATAAGAAATTTTTTTTATAAAAGAACAAAACAAAAAAAAACAATACATAGATAACCGAAGGACTTCTAGTGTCCATGATTGAATATGACACACTCTCTGATGAAATAAATTGCTTTTAACGTCCATCCAGTAGCGTAGGCAGGAGGGGGAGGATCGGGGTGATACATCTCTCCCTCCCCCGAAATTGTTGAAAAAATATGATCTTCATATATCTAAGATTTGTATTTTGAGTAATAATTTTTGATCCAATTTTCATTCTTATCCTTAAAACTTACGCCCTATTTGGCGATTATAGACACTTAATGATTACTTGCCTTCTCATTAATCCCTCCTCCGAAAAAAAATTAAATCTCCTGAAAACAAATTCTGCGTACGCCCCTGCGTTTATGTGTTGAAATTAAACAAACACGGCCAACAAAAACGGTCTCTGACACAGCCAACCCCTTTTTTTGGTTATTTTTTTCTCTCCCTAAAAATGAGAAATGGGTAGCACAACCCAAAACAGGACCAAGAGATCTATAAGTAGCAACCATTGGTCATAGATCCTCACAACTAAAATGTTTGTCCCTGGGCTCGGTAATCGGACCTTTGTCTTTATCGAAAAAAATTATTTTAATTGGTTTTAAATGTTTCGAAACTATGAAGCAATATTGAGGGTCCGATATTGGCATAAGTATGATTTTGGTGAACCGTGGCAGCCACGTTTTGAGGTCCCTCAAGCTACTTACTCAAAATTTGAAGATGTGGCTGTGAGTTATACATGATAATAAATATTAGTTATTAATTGTATTACTACATATAACATAGTTAGATATTATATTTTATTGTTATAAGGCGATTTTATCGAATAATAGGACAACCCGAGGCCCGTGGCATTTGCCACCAGATATTTACGCCTATGAAGGTCCAATAGTAAGAAGCTAAATTGTAATAATGTTTGTGGATTGAAAAAATTATAAATTAATTTTTATAATTTATTTTAAAAAATACAAAATCTTGAAATTTTATATCGGTCTAAATTGACAGTTTGTTATTATTTCGGATTTCTTTTATCTTCTGCTTCTTACTCTTCTTCCTCTATACCTTTCAGGGTGGAGGTACCTCCCATATGCATAATTAAGATTTTTGCGAGAGAGAGGAGGGGAGACAAACTTAATTTTGGCGCCCCTTCTTTCACTTCCCTCCGATGAAAGACAACAATTTTATAACGGTGTTTTAGGAAATACATTTCGAAATTAATATCATCATTTCATAACATCACTGTTTTTTTTTTTTTATGAATTAAGCTCAAAACAATCAAAAACAAATATTTTTTACTTATCCTAAAAATTTATAAATTTGCCGCCCGGGACAAGTGTCCTCTTTGCTCCCTCTCCTCCAATTCCAGCTCTGGTACCTCCAGCCATTTTTTAAAATATCTCGGTAACTTGCTAGTGGCTTCATTTTGACTAAGGTTTTATCTCTTTTCTTTCCTATCTTGGATGTATTTATATAATAAATTTAAGGAATGGATGTCCTTCTGGGTCTACCTCGGGGCCTCTTGCCAATTAGTCTCGCTTCTATCAACTTTCTTACCACACTGTTATCACCCGTTCTATAGGCGTGTTCAACCCAAATAAAAGAACCCAAACAAGTTGTTTTTCTAGAGTCCATTTCTTCGATATTAAATTCTGTTGGGTTATCGCGAATTCAGAAAGTAACAATATTTTCACTCCCATGAGGATAAGAGAGTAGCTGGTTAGATACGGGTGTGGCATTCCGCTATAAAATATTGATACGTATCTTATGCTAATTGTCACGGCGGTAATTGATTAAGTAAGCCTTGTCGCTTTTAAAGGGGTATCGAGCCTTGGAAAGTTCTTTTAATGTCCCAAGGATAAACCATTAATTACATCCAAAGTACCTTTTTTACGACGCAAAAACATTATTGGCATAACTTGACAAGAACGGAGAACATGCTTTTAAGTAGGTCCCCTAGGGCTATTTGTAGAGCAGGCGCTATCTGGCAGCAGGAAGTCCTGCCCACCGTTTCCGGTTCCTCCGTTCGCACTCGGCGCTATCTGCGATAAAGAGATCCGCAGCCCGTGTACACCAGCCTCCTGAACGACCGTTACATTCTTGCCATTTATTAGCTCTAAATATATGAGATTATTTTATTACAAAAGGGTAGCTAAGTGAGTAACGTACTATGCTCCTATGTCACCGACCCGGCTGTGGCAATTAATAATTATTTGTTCTATTGTATGGACCCTGGGGTCAAGACACTCCTCACGAGTGTGTTTGGGCACACGATGCCTCTATAATTAGGAAGAAAACTGGCAAACATATAAAACTGTGGGTGCCTCAAGAACAATAATAATGCAGCCAGTAATTCACAACCTGATTTCCTTACAATCTTAAATTAAATTAGGAAAGTAAATTCAACACTATTTCTATCAAATCAAACACTAATAAATAGCACCCATCGGTGATGAACCTTGATATTTATTATCCTAGATCAGATCAATATACCTTTAACAAGAATTTTAGAATTCCCTCTAATCCTCTGCCCTTCGACACCCATCATGGCAACATCCGTAATGAATTTCTGAACTGCTCGTCTCGTCCCTAATCTTGTCGGACTATCTTAGTGTGTTATGTGGAGGTCTCTTGGGATACATTGAATGCTAGTTGAGAGGCTCATGAATAGCTGTTGTAGGACAGTTCCCAGGGATTCCCATCATACTGTAGTTAAAATAGTTATTACCCTCCTTATGTCAGCAATACTTTCTAGGCTTCTTCCTCTTCAACTCTTGATAAGATAAACTCTCAGAAAGCAGTGGAGGATAAAAATCCTAACATTCGTATTTTATTTTTTATTTCAATTACTATTGTTTTTATTATTTTTAGTAACTGCATTTAACATCAACTTTAGCATCAATTCCAACCAATCTTAAACGATATTTCATTTATTTCCACATTATTTACTTAATAAAAATATTATTTTTTACCATCTTAAAAAAAAAAAAAAAAAACTATAAACAAGCAACAAATGTTCTGCAGCATCATAACAGGGAAGTGAAATTTTATTATTCCATGAATTCAAATGGAAATTTGAAATTCCATTTGTATGATCGGGAAAACTAATGTCAGATTAAACTGACAAAAAACTACCAAAATAAATATATTTTTTTCAAATCAATGAAAAGAATATGATAAACTTTAAAAATAAAGTGGTTTTATTTAAATAATGGCTGAAACAAAAATCTTAAGCTGTTTTTCAAAGTATAGTCGACTCCTAATTAAGCAAGATCCATACAGCCTTCAGCACTTTAATAATAGAAACTGACTCTACAATTGTACTATCCCATAATGATCAGACATCTTTTTTGATAAAGGCTTAAGAGCCAAAAATTCGAAAATTAGGTTTCAATTTATTATGGGGCGTAACCACCTCGATTGATACCCAGTCACAATTTATTTACAAAAAAAAATAATTGAAAATGGTCTAAAAATTGACTATTGATGACGTAAACACCAAACATTGACGCCTCTGTCGTCACTGGCCTTGACCACTGCTAAAAACCATACAAAACATATCGTAATTATAAAGGTTTTCCCACCTTAATAAACTTCTACTGTGTACAATAAAGAATAAAATTAAAAAAAAAAAATGTTATTTTGGCAAAAATCGTTTCATGAGTTTTCTGTAAAGTTTGCTAAATGCAACTTATGCCTTTTTCAAAAAACGATGTCGATATAATCTCGATTGCTACGCCTACAAAAGATAATGACAAGTGATTTCCAATAATAATATGTAATCAATAAATATTTAATCTTTATTATAAATGTACATACATCTGTTACAGTTCAAACAAATTAGCACATATTTTTTTTTTATCTTATATAAAATAAACATTATAACATGTTTATTATAGTTTATTTGAATATCACCAGATAATAAAAAATGTCTGATATTAATAAACAACTTTCCATACAGAAAATATTAATTAATCTATATGAGTAATGGAACATATCATGAACTAGAATTTGCTAAAACGCAAAATTTAGTCGTAAAGCTCAATTATAAAATAGTAAATAAAATTATACAAAAAAGTCAAAAAAACCAAGATTATCACAATATACTTAAAAAGAGGGAATGGGATTAACTGACACATCAGTACTAATTATCTTTTTTCTAAGTAAAAATTTAAAAAATAATAAATTATTATTTATCATTTTTAATTAGTAAATAAAAATATGTGAGGTAGCTTGAAAATGTGGCTTCACATTTTAACCTCCTAAATGTCTTAACCATGTTTAATAATACAGCAATATCATAAGGTGCGTTCATACCTTTGTCAAACCTTGGCAAATCAAATATGTTAAGGAAGTAGTTTTGTTTGTCTTGTCTTTGTTTAAGTCCGATCGGATTCTTGGGAGAAGCGCCACATAAGCACTAGTGTTACACCCACATATTGGTGAATTTATATAAATTATATATTTTTATATTATATTTGTAATTGTTTCTTTAAAAAATAAAAATAGTTTAAACTAAAATTAACAGCAGACAAAAGTTGGGACAACTGGAGCAGAAGCGTGTGGATAGGTTAGTCTGCTAAGTTTCTGTAAACCCCCTATACACATTTACCGTTTGATTTGGGTTGGGACTTGCCACAGTTTGGCAAAGGTGTGAACACACCTATAAAATATTGATATTGACTTAAGATTAATTTCTATATGCCAATAATAATAATAAAAAAAATTGACAAAATATGTTAAAGGGAAAAGAGATCAAATTTCCTCTATCCTTCATAAACAAATATAAAATAATAACTTTAAAGAAATGAGAACTAAAACAAACACCTCAATAATCTAGGAGGAAATCATAACATAATAAAACTCTTTGCATTATGTTATAGTTAGCATACAACAGCAAGTTATTATTATTTAAATAATACTTTTAATACCAAAGTGCGTAATCCCTTTTATAAAACAGTTAATTAAATAGAGCAGCTGAGAAATAAAAGGGCCAATCCACAAAACTAGTGCTTTTGAGACCTATGTCCAACAGGCCTTGAAGATGAGTCCTTTTAAGCCTCAGGGTCAAATAAAAATGATTTATAAAGGAAAGCCAACTAAAAAGGTAACCAAAAAGAATATATAGTGAAAATACAAAAGAAAAAAGAATAAATATAAACTAAAATACTTCTCTGCAATTGCATTCTAAAATAAATACATTCATATGTCTATCACATTTTTTTTTTTTTAAGATTTACATTTCATATATACATATTAATACATATAATAACTTTTTAAAAATAGTTATAACAGCAAACACTAAGTCCGATTCAGTCAGGCAATTTACAAGTCAACATCAATAAGACTAAAGTAGTAGAAGACGAGTAACTTTAAATAAAAATAAATTTCAGCTGAATCGTAGAACCCATCCATTGGATCTGATATGGTTTTGAATAAGTTTTTCTGCGGCAGACTCGCTTTTTGCTTGTGGATTCTGGAAAAAACAACAAAAAACTTATGTCCAGTTAAATAATATATTTTAATAATTTGGTCAAAGGTGGTATAATAATCTTAAAATAAATAAATAATGGCTGTTTGGTCTTTAACTATGCTGAATACGATTTTATGTACTTTTATGATTCAAACAATAAAAATTAATTATTTCTCAAAATAATAAAGCCATGAAAACGCATATTAGCCATTTAAGTGGTGCAGTGGATTAGGGACACTGGATAGTTTTAGTTAGGACATGTTACATGGATCAGAACCCAAACCGATCAGGCAGAACAAAAATTGTCTACTTTATCATGAAAAACCTTTAGTCAAAAATTGAGGGCATCTAGTCCTTTATATTAACCATAGACCTTATGAGAACTGTGATAGTATCCTGAAATGGTTTACAGAATAATGGAATTGAAATCTATTGCTCAGCCTACTAAAAGAAGCCTGTAAGGATACAGAAGTAAAAATGGCAACACCTTTTTAGGGGAAGATTTCTTCTCACTAGTAAATTTGTATAGAATGTCTCTCCAGGATCTATAAGTAACGATGAAGTTACTTTCTACTTTGAAGTTTCAATTCATCATTTATCAGAAATTTTAAAGATTTAAAACCAACAATGTGAGGATTAAAATACAAGAATATGAATAAACAGCACTGAACACAGTTGGAAATGGAATTGAGAAGGAAAAAATGTTGAATTTGACGAATTTATAACAATATGGTCAGCATTGTCGCTTAAAAGAGATATCTGTGTTTTTATACAACATAAAATTAAGAAATCAGATTGTAAAAAAGCCAGCACTGGTTCGATAGCCGCTGATAACTGGAAAATTAATTCAACCATTGGTGACCAGAATTTCTATAAGGCACCAAAACAAAATGTACATTTTTATTAATTTATGCATTCTCAGCAAATTTATATAAAAAATGAATCTACATTAGTTATCTAAAAAAAAAAACAAAAAAAAAACCTTAATTCAATGGAGGTCTGGCAAAACATGATAAGTCCAATTTACTTTATCTTACAGGAGAGCAAATTAAAAATTTCTCAGACTTAGAGAAGGGTGTGAAATATTAGGAAATAATGATATTACGTCATTCAGGTTTTCTATATTCTGGGCAAAAAAAATGTATTTTATTTATTATAAATTTATTAAAAAAATATCATCTGGTCGTACATATCATTGTTTTATTAATTTTCCACTAGTTCAATTAGATCATTGTTTGCCATACGAAAGAACTCGTAACTATTTACTTATAGTGAAAAATCCAAAAAATTGGACATATCATGTTTGCCAAATCATTTATCAACTAAGTAGAATGGGAACAAAATAGTTAGATCTCTATTAAGACCTGAGATGAAGTTAATTATAAAATTTGACCACATGATTAATGTGAGGAATCATTTTTATAATTAAAAAAAATAATAGCAAATGAATCAATCATCATTAAATCATTGGGCTTAATAGAAGATTTAACAATAATGAACAAATTATAACACAATGAAGTAACTAGATGCAAATTACTTACAAGTATAAAGTAAGTCTTCATGGAAATAAATTGTGAAGGTGTAAGCTCTAAAGATGTGCACAGCTAAAAACAAATAAAATGCATTAATATTTTTTCGACAAAAATCTAATTCAGAAAAAATTAAAACATTATTAGTTTAAAAAATAAATTTCAGGATAAATTTTTTTTTGTAGAAATTGTGTAAATATTGAAGTTATCTAACAACAGAAAAATGATTGACACGAATTCAGAATATTTTAATAGAAAATGAAAAAAAAAAAGAAAAAAATTAATCTGGTAATATGCAATGTGAATGTGCAAAACATTGGAGACAGTTCAAACAGAGATTGGTATGAGAGATGTCAAAATGTAATACAAAAAGTCACCTATAAAGAGTTTACTGTGATTTCCCCTTCCAGCTGTTTGTTTACCCAGAATTAAACACTAACCAGTTGTGTTTTGTTACTGATAGTTTCCACTCCTTAATTCCGAGAAATGTCCAGGGGAAGGAACTTCTGAGGGGACATGAATATTTCATGTGCTTTATTTTTGTTAATAATGTTAATCTAAAGATCAAGGTTTTATTAACAAAACTTAATTATAAAACAAGAATAAATTATTTTCCATAAAATATAATCTCATTTAAATTGGAAATCCTGGAAGCCCGGGTACTAGAGACTCCTCCTCCCTTGCTCCATCCTGACAGCGGACCTGCTCATAATGATCTACTGTGAGTCTGTTCGGGAGAATGGATTTGTCTACGGCAACAGTAGCTCTGTCTGCTTATATTTGGGCATAAGTGGTCCTTACATCCAGTCTATCTCAAGCAGACTGAAATGCAGATAAGAGGATTTTATGAGATCTGATCTCATGAATTTAAGCTCTGATGGGGTTGAATAGGCAGATATGCTCCTCCCTGTTCACTAAACCTTATTATAATTCCTTCAAATAGAATAACATTTAGCTAGGAAATGGTGAAACATATTGATAATCATAGGCCTTACTAATTTCAATATTTTAAGTCTATTCTGGCAATACACTGAATTTTTATTTTTATTTCTGCAAAAATGAAATCGTGGTAACTATCCTAATTAAGAATATTTCTTTATCAACTTTTCTTGATAGTATTCAGAGGGAAATATAAAAAAAAATAGTATGTATCTATTTCTTAAAATAGGAATAGATGCAAAAAATTAGTTTAAATACGTAATTACATAGACATATGCAGTCTTTGGATTATATTATTTATACAAGAGACCAAGTCACTAAGCTTACAATAAAAACAAAACAACATAATTATTATCTTAATCTAATTCTAAACATGACGACAGTTTAGCATAAAAACATACTTATATTATGGTCTAAAGAAAGGATGAGGACTAGATGAGGTTTAATGAGCATTAGTACAGACTTTAAGGCCAAGATTAAACGATTGAAGTTAAAAAAATAAATAATTATTCATTAGGAGAAAATAAAGGAATGAAGATATAATACGAATTTATTAAAACATAGTTGACAGATAAAAATGTACTTATTCTATAAGTACGGCCTTGCCAGATTATGAAATATTCTGGATTAGAGGATATTAGGAAAAATATGAAAACAAAAAATGACTGTACACCATGTTTTTTAATCCTTTAACAGCTTTGATAGAATATCAAATTACATAATAATGTAAAATATCTAATTATGAAAAAATATGACTTGAAGTCACCCAAAGTCGGCAGGGAAAATGAGCGCCTTGTTATGACTTCTTTTCCACAAACCTATAGACAGCTATCTTTTGAAAAAAAAAATTATAACAGAATAAGTACAGCCTGACAAATTTCGTAATTCAATGCCCTTTGTTCCAAAAATAACGCCAATCTTTGCTCAATTGAATGGCTTGAACTTTATATCAATAAATAAAAATATAGAAATATAATGCTTATAATATCACTAACAATTAGTACACACTATAACCGAAGAATGACATACTGAGCTTGAGGAAAAATAGAACCTCTTCTGTTGTTCGATAATAGATAAGTTTTCATATAAGAAAATCACCTATTTAGCATCCAGTTAGTTTATTTTTAGTCAGTGGTTCTCAACATGGGTGGCGCCCCCCTGTGTGGGCGTAATAAACATAAAGGGAGCGCGAGTACATCAAGTAAAATATATCGACAAAAAATAAAGAAATTATTTATTTTCTATATTTAACCGAGATCTATATTTTGTCTTTAAAATAGCCACAGCAGAAAATCCAGTTTCGCAAAGGTAGGTTGTTGAAAATGGTAATAATATACAAAATGCTTTATTTTTTAGTACATAGAACTCATCATCCAAACCTGCCCAAAATTCAAAGAGCAATTTATTACTAAATTGTTTTTTGATTTCCCCATTTGCCGTGAAGCCATGTAGATTTCTTCTTCGGCAGTTGAGAGACCTTCGGGAGTATTTTGGAATGGGTCCCTAACCTATTCGTAACTTGCTATAAAGTTGAAGTCAGTAAGAAAATACTTTTTAAAATTCTTAGCCAGCATGGTTAAATGATTTCAATGGTTACAAAAATAACTTCCACCTGCTATTCTTCAGTCTTTTAAGTTTTAACACATTCATCCACATTTACAAACATTTCTAGGTTTTTTTCTTAAAAAAACACTAAATTTATCACTCATAGCGAACAAATGTGTATTTGTTCTTTGGAGTTGATGATTTAAGGTATTTAATTTCTCGAATATGTCGACCAAGTAACTCAGTAAATCTCACTTTATTTCATCAGAAATAAACCATCTCGAAACATCTTGGCTTCCAGTCGGTTTTCCTCTTCTATAAAAGTGACGATTTTATCTCTTAATTCATAAAAACGTTGCAAAAATTTCCCACGAGATAACCATTTTTGATGTCAAAATCACCATTTTTAAATTTTTTGAACCACTCAAAACACTGTGATTTCCCAAGAGCATACTCACCGTAAGCTTCAACAAGCATTCTATGGGATTCTGCTGCTGTTTTCTTTAAATGGTAACAAAAAATCAATGCTGTCCGCAAATCGTAGTTTCCAGGCACAAAATTCGACATGTTTACTGTTGTTTCACAAAATACACTGTTGTATGACAACTGAATTGTGAGTTGAAACACCTTCACAGATGATAACAAAACAAAATGGTGCCCCCAGTGGGACTTCACGGTAGCTAAATTTACAGGTAGCGCTTTCTATTGGCAAATTCCGGTTTCATATTTACATACCTGGTAGCAGTAATGAAATTGACCTCAAAGCTATTGTTCAAACAATTAAGGTGGTGAGGCAAGTGGACAGCAAAAACAATATATTGTCATTAGTGGTGTGACGCCTCCTATGAGTCAAAACATGATTTTATAGGACAAATGGAAAACTGATTTATAAGCAATTTTATAAAGTATATTTTTATAAACTAATTATGAGCATTACATTAACTGTGAAACCACCTATGTGAAAACTGTCTTGGAAGTGTCATATCCCTGATTTCAAGCAGTAACTATTTGCTATGCGATAAACACTCAAAACAGTAAAATTCCTTTTGATCAATTTAAATCGTGTTACGATTTTTCACACATGAGTGCTTTTCACCAGCACATAGAAGATAAAATATTGTTTCTAATAAAAACAAGTTACAGGTTTCATGGCGGCAATGACGATGTATTGTTGAACTGAAGTAGCTCCCAGACTAGTGGCAGTTATACTCTAATGTGGTTGTTAGCCAATTGACATGAGCACAAACGTGGTTGTCAGGCAATTGAAGATGATCCTTGACCAGGAAAGTCTTCCAAACTTCCAAAAGACAGCAAAACTTCCATGTTCAGAAAATATGTAGCATGCGCAAATTGCCGACTGATTATCAGAGAACTTGCAGAAAAGGTTGGCATCTCAACTGGGTCATGCAATGAAATTATCACTAAAAAATTGAACATGCATAGAGTGGACATTTGCCAGCAACTCCTTTAACAAGCCAATAACAAAACATTCATCTTAAGGATCAGAACAGGAAACAAAAGTTAGGTTTAAGGATATGAAATTAAGCCAAGTTTAATCATCAGAATGGATTGGCAAAGGATTCCTAAGCCTCAAGAAAGCACGCCAGTCATGATCCAAAGTCAAAGTGCTCACAATTTTTTTTTTTACATTAATGAAAGGTGAAGGTGAAAAATTGAACCATGTGTGCCATTGAGGCATTTTGAAGGAAAACCACAGATGGCAGATGGACAAATTTTCTTTTCAGTTGATTCTACGGATCTCAAAACGCAGAACTTAAAATTTTGAGGGAGGGGTTATTATTTTTTTTTTCTTGATCAATAACCAAGGTTTATTACTGAAACCAAAAAAACATAATTCAAATGTCATGTGATCATTATAGTATAAAGGAAAGAACGGAAATACAAAATTATGTAAATTATCTGATAAAAAATCGAAAAAACAGGTGTCCTATTGTTGTACTCCAAGGTTCCTACTTTGCCGTAAACTTAATACTGCAGCTAAACCAACCAACATTAGAAAATAATAACTGGTGTGATAAGCTTAATACTGCACCTAAACCAACCAACATTAGAAAGTAATAACTGGCGCATCTTATCCCCATGGTTATGCATAAAAAAAGGAAAAATGATTCTTGAAATAGGAGTTGTATCAGTACCAGATGATACTTTTTCACCTCTTGAGAAATCTTAAAAATTGCTCACTCACTTAAAATGTATAAGCAACAACTGATAAAAACTTGTAACAGTTCTTTTAGTTGGGTTTTTTCCCTAGCATGTCTGAGCTATTAGAAAAGTTTCCTGTATATGCCAAACTTTATTCTAGTAGCGAGTAGAAGGGTGTCGACATCCACAAACTACTGTTGGCACATATTCAGGTATCTGGTACATACTGGTGCCATTTTACGGTATTTTTTTAATATAAGAAGAGAATTACTTCTTGACTAATAAGATTAACTCTGAAATAAAATTAGGATCTCTATAAATTTTAGCTTCAATTGATTATTAATGTGATTGAAGAAACTACTTGTTGAAAGGTTTATATTTAATAATATGAACTGACAGTAAAAAATTAGGGTTTAAAGGTGTTTAAATTTGGCAAAATATTTGTTTTAATTTTTAATTGAATAACTAAAGGTTTTTGGGTTAAATTTACAAAATAAAAAGATAGAATCAAACTAGATCAAAACTTTTTATTTTACCTTCCTTTTAAGAAGATGCAGTCGGACATTCATTCACTCTACAAGGATAAAGAAAGTAAGTTTGAGTGCGAGCTAAGAAATAAATAAAAACAGTTAAAATGAAAAGAGAGGGGCAAACCAAAATATGCTGAGTTCAAAAAATTGGGAACAGTTGAATATAGAAGTGTAGTAAGGAATTTGATTGAAAGCAGCAGTCCAATAGAAGGAATTAACTATTTAAATTCGGTAAAATGGTAAGAGATGGGCTCATCATTGGCAATCTAAATAATGAACTTTAGCAGGAAGCAGTTAATGACGAATACAGAACACTAAATAAATGGACAGTGATGGAGAAATTCTTTAAAATAACCATTAAACAATATTCAGGAATACAAAAACAGTGATATATTTCGAAGTATTGAAAAAGTTAAGTGTTAACTAGTAATAGTTCTTAAAAAGATGCCAGGAAACTAGTACCAACAATTTTGCCTTGGTTCAACCACAATTCTTATCATGACACTCCAAAATACAAATCAAGTAATTTATATGGTTTCCAGATTATTATTAAAAACATTTTAATGGGTTGCTAATGTAAACTGCTTTCTCTTATAGATCATTTCTCAAAACCAGCCTAAACTGATTTACCTAAAGCTATGAAATTGACCCAAAACATTATTTTATTATAGCTTTATTTGAATCGCAGATAAAATTATTGCTCCCTACGCTCATTACTAGATAACTATATACACAATAGTATCCTTGTTAGTGGATGCCAGTCAAATAACTTTATTTGTCGGAAACACTATCTCTAGAAATTAATAGCATTATGAATTTGCATTATATAGGGTGGAATTTAGAGTTTAACTTAGATAAAAGACACATAATATAATTAAAACATCAAAATACATTCATAGCACTCGGTAAGCTGAAATAATCACTAATTTGACATTAAGTTTTGTATGAAGCTCAGTATTGGTGTTTAATATAATGGATGTATACTAACGAATTGAAAAATTATCATACTGAATTTATTTAAAAATACTAACCAATAGTTTTCTATTGTTGGTTTAACGATCCTGCCACATCAGTAAAACATTTGACGTAAACGAACTGCATGTTATTTCATCATTGATGTATCAATACACATACCTGGGTCTCAGTAGAAGATAGAAGATGGGCTGGTTCAGGGATCACTGTGAGCGGCGGCTGCTGCCCTCGCTCGCGCTCTGTTCCTGGCAATGAGGTACGGTTGCCTGTGAGGGAGGTGGAGTTTTTTGTGGTGGAATAGGGCTGCTTTGCCTCTCTTTCTTCTTCTCTGTAACAACAAACAGGAAGTCCATTATTATTTTATTTTAAATGTAATCATTATTGGCAAAAAATATTTAATAGCTGCTAAGTAAAAAACTAAGATTGCCAACAGGATTTGTGAGCTGTTCCTAAGTAGACCTAGAACAGCAACCAAAAAGTATCAATCAATTATATTCCCTATCAATAATTAATCTTAATAATGTAGAAAGAAATGTGAAGGTTGTAATATCTTGCATTCCAATTTGCATTCCTAATAAAAATTGGATCTTCTAAGTGGAGAAGTAGTAGTAGTAGTGTCTTCGCCTAAGAACTTCGGACTTATTCAATCCCAGGACCTTTTATATTATTCCATTAGGTCTTCAATAGTCCACTTTTTCTTGTCAGAAGAAATGAGAAGCTCCTTGAATAACAAAATAACAGCTCGCTTTAAGGAAACCGAAATCAACAATGTAAAGACTTAAATATGACTGACTACCAAACCCTTGATAAAAACATGCAACAAAATCAAACCAACGAACTTAGAAGACCTAGTCAAAGAGGATACTGAGTGAAACATGAATCGAATATAAACTTATTTATATGCTGAGTCCCATCCAATAATGCAGCAGATCTAACATAATATTGGAGGTCAAAATATGGCTTGTTTCACAAAACATGTGCTGACAAATTAGAGGAACCAAATTTCTAGATGAATAGTGGCACATCTTACTCGCCATTTTTTAACTACTTTATTTTTTATTTCAAAGGAAAATAAATATATTAAATTAATTCTTCCGTTAAAATAAATACTTTAAAATATTAAGTTTACAGATCTTTTAAAGTATTAATAAATTTAAAAAAAAAACTGTAATGAGGCAAAGAAATAAAGATAATGAAAGTAATTTTAAACATTTTATTTACCCAACAATGGTTTTTAGTTATAAAAAGAGAAATATAGAAAATAAACATCTGCCTTATTTAATTTTAATGATTTAGATTTTAAAAAAATAATTAAAAAACACCTCAGTTAATAGGTTTTCCCGCTGTTTTATATTGCTTAACAAGTTTATTTTTATCATAAGATTTTAAATCAATTTCAATATTTTCCATTATAATTCTACAAGAGACTAGGCATAAGATTATTTTATGATGGGAATATTGAAATAAATGAAAAAATACTGTAAAAACTTGACACCATTAAGTATTTAACTGGGTTTACATTAAATAGCAGGCTGGCTAGTAAGGAGAAAATAATTAAACAAAAAAATAGCTGTTAATTTTTATACTGCAACCTTTATTTTTTTTAAATTTTACTTTAATTGTTCCTAAACTGAAATTGGGGAAAAATTCAAATTTTATAACAAATCCCAAGCTGTCAAATCACATTAACTTGTTGATGGGTGATATGCTAGCTCAGGGGTTCTTGTCTGCATTGGGCATGTATTCTGCCAATCACATGATAGGCAGGAAGTGAGAAATTCTTTTGCTAAGACACTCATTCAATATGATTTGACAGCAATATTGTAGTGCTGATGTTGACTGAATTAGGGAATGGACTGGTCAGTTAGTAACTATGATTTCAGATAGATAGTGAAGAGTTTTGTTCTGGTAACATCCAAAAATGAATGGACAAATAGATTTATGTTTTAATTAATATTTATCAGTTAATTGCAGGATTAAGTAAAAGTTAATTTATTAATAAAAAAAAACTTTAGAAGTTGATTCAGCTAAAAGAGCTGGCTGCTGATGAGAGGAATTTTAACTGCACTATCTATCCAAGCCTTTCACTGGCTTGAACTCGCACGCTTGAGCATTGAAAATAGTTACCAAAATTCAGAGCTAATGCTGATTTTATAAAAAAGTTAAAAAGAGTTTACATATTCTTATACAGGTTACATATTCTGATATCCATTTTCAGAAGCCAAATATAAAAATGTAAAATATACTTGGAGAGAAGACAAAAGAAACTAGACAAGTACAATCATTCACGCAAAAAGGAATAATATGGGTGGAAAAGAAATACCTAATTTTGGAGAATATTGTAAAACCCATTTCATAAAAAAAACCAAAAGATCTACTACCAAAGAAATTTTTTCAACAATTACAAAGTTCAATAAGAATCTAATAACTAACAAGTTGTCAAAACATGCAAACTAACCATGAGACTTCAAGAATGAGAGATGAAATATAACAAATTCCAAATCAGAAAAAGTATTCCACAACCAAAGTAAGAAATATGGAGTAATGTAACATAGTGTAAAGATGTAATGTATTTGCATGCAAAGACATTTTTTTAAAATAAGTAATCCCTTAGTAATTATAGATAAATCAAAATTTGAAACTTACTCTTTTCTTTTCTGATCCTTCTGAGGGTATTGCTTCCAGGAACTGTCCTACACAAAAAGAAACTGATACTATCCTTTACATAAATATTATAAAACATATCATATAAATAAAGTTACTTAAGAAATACAGGTCTTATATTATTTATCTATCTGGATCAGTAGTCCCCAAATATATGTCATAGTTATAAATACTATAACAGAATAATCTCTGTATACTTTTATTGAGTATAATATTGACAGAACAATTATAATACTATTTTGAGTCATTCGAAAATAGATCAGAAAAACTATGATTTTAAAGAGGAATCGTGGGGTCAAAAAAATGTAAAGGGACCACTGGACAAGATTATAAAAGATTGGAAAAAGTTTCATAATTTACTTTTGGATTAAAAAACAAAAAAAATTACATTTATTAGTTTGTTTATTTGGACTTAACGTTCTTAATGCAGTTTCTGGAACTACAATAGTTGTTGGTGTGATTATATTATTGATTATCCTGATTATTAATGTATTTTCTAATCTTTACAAAAAAAACTGAATAGAGAAATAATCAGATCTGGAAAGAAAAATGTTTTTAGCAATAATTTCTCTTGCATTTTGAATGAAAACCATGGGCATGCAGACAACAAATATTTTTTTTTGAGCTATTTTTAATTATCAACTTTCAATGCCCGAAATCTAACCTAAAATATTTTTTTTTTCAGTCCGAATATCTATCGAGCAATTATTATATGATTTTGGTACATATATTTTTTTAATTATCTTAACATTTCAATTTCTCGGCCATTGGTAACTACGGAAGTACAATGAATTTAAAGGTGATACAGACCTTATAGATAGACAAAAACTTCGATGGCTACATGATTGGCTATATGTGGCAGCAGTCAGACTAACAGTTCAACATGCTGCCATGGTTTATTGAATAAGGTCACAGCGAACAAATCTACAGGCTGAAATGCCTGATGACGAGTGCCATGAAGACAGCTCCCACTGCTACTATGGTTTAAGTTAGTATTAAGTTCTTTTGAAATTGACACTATTTCACATGGAATTAGAAGCGCAAGCTCTAGAATGCCAACGGACTAGCCAAGATAGGAACAAGATCCAAATTTCTGACCTATCAAGGATATGGGAAACTTGCTCAGAAAGACTGATGAGGATGATGTACTGGCAATGCCTTCTGATCTTCAGGTCAAGAATTAAGGGGGCACATATTAATGTGTTAGGATTAATAGGACTAACTCACACAGACCATGTAATGGAATTAATCTTTTCGCTGCTACGAGCTCATATAGTAGTCCGGCGGTTGCAGTGCACCGTGTGCAATGAGCTCATGTAGTAGTCCGACTTGTTTTGCGCCTGGCTGCTACTGGCTTTTACGTTAGTTCTTCGACTATCGCCATCTGTAGACTATTTAAAGAAGTAGCAATGCCCTTCAAAGACAACAGAGGAAGTGGGAATTCATTTTTAGTTTCCTTCTACTTGACCAACCCTCATACCTGCTCTGTCCCTTTTTTTATGGCCATATACGATTTATCTTTACCTGATATTTACCCCATATCTGTTCAGTATATTTTCTGCTTTGGTAGTGAATAGTTAAGTGCGTAAAGATGTCAAATAAAAATTTATTCTGAAGAAGAATTATTTTAACTTTTGGCGGTTACGAGTAAAAGTGACGCAAAAAGTATTCAGCACACGGGGCACTGCAGGCGCTAGACTATTAGTCAAAATTAGTGGAGGAACGCAAAAGCAATTTAAACATTCTCTGCCTAACCAATAATGTTTGGGGGATAAATGGGTGCCTAAAAACTTAGGTATTTAAGGTAATGAGAAGGCGGATAACCTTGCTAGGAAGGGCTCAGAACAGGCACCTTTTGCACTAGAGTCCATCTGCAGTGTCAGTCTCAGTTAAGTAAAGAGGAAAATCAAGGCGACTTCGTTTTCTAATGTTTCTCCAGGCTCGTTGGAGAATCATTAGAAAACAGCTACACCCTGGAGAACAGATACAAACTAAGCAGTTTCTAGGAATCTGTTGAAAGAGAAGTACAACACTTCAAGACTGTTGGACAGAATCACTTTAAGGAGTGTCACAGGACTGTACACAAGTCACTGTTGGCTCAATAAACACCTTTTTAATTTGAGACTTGTTAAGACTCCAATTTGCAGGTTTTGCAAAATAGAGGACGAAACTCCTTATCATATAACATGTAGATGTGATGCTCTAGCCAGAATAGGATACTTTCATTATAGTTGTGGACACATTATGGATCCCAAGTACAGCGAATTGATGAACGCACAACATGTGTAGATATGGAAAGGCTTCTTTGACAGTATAGGATGGCATACAATAGGCCTCAAAGAGACTGGTGTATATATAATAGGGGAAAAAAATGCAGGAAGGAGGAGTTATGCAACAGGTTACCAACACATTCTAGTCCGAATGGAAAGATGGAGAATTACTCCTTGGGTCTGTCACACAATAAATTTAAACTTATAAGGGAATTGCACGGTGTGTCCGTCGGCGATTTTGATCAAAATGTTATGGGTGATTCTACCTTGAAAGAAAGATGACCCATATCCCTCCGTTTCATCCAATGGGCTAAATGAAACATGCTAAAAATGCTTTATTTTATATCTCGTTTGGAGAATGATATCGATATGATTTTTTCAGCTAAACATTTGTTTTTTTAAGAGTATATTAAAGGAAAAATATAAACATTAAAAAATAATTGATTGTGTTTAAATAAATGTGTTAAATTTTAACACATTTAAATGATTAGTTCATTAAATGAACTAGTCTCATGTATTTTTTCACACAAAAAATGATTGCAGATTTGGATTCAGCACTTCAATAAACCCTAATGTTGAAAAAATTATCGAAAACAAAAAACCTTTCTTTTTAGTCCCGATGGTGCTCAAAATTTTTAAAGCCAAAAAATTACGCCTGAGTTTGAAGCTCTATATTTCCTCTTCAGTTTACCTGATATCGTCATTCTTGGACTTGTTAAAAAGAGGCGAGTTTCTTCTTTGCATAGATACAAAAAATTATTGCATTATCTTAGATAGTCTTGGTAAAAAAAAGGGGAATACCATATAAAAACAAAATTGAAGTTTTTTGCGGATAACATTGGCCTAACACACATAGGAAACCACTGTTAAAGCAAATTGCGTAGTTTAAGAACCTTTGCCCCAAATTAGGTTTGAATTATTCAAAGGGTTCCTGATTAGTGAGCGATTATTTAAATCTTTAGAAAAATTTGAAGGGGTGAATAATATTTGTGATCAAGAAATAGTAAATATTACACTGTTATAACACTGCAATAGATATTATCATAGACAAAAAAAAAATACGAAAAAGTAGTACTAATATTCAAGGTATGTCTGGGCATAGCTTGGTTCGTAACCATGTACATATCATAATATAAAAACATTATTTGTAATCAAGAAATTTTAAAATTTATTTTCCAAAAATCAATTATTTTTTAATGTTTATATTTTTTCTTTAATATACTCTACAAAAACAAATGTTTAGCTGAAAAAATCATGTCGATATCATTCTCCAAACTCGAGATATAAAAAAAGCATTTTCAGCATGCTTTATTTTTTCTCTTAGCTCCTAACACCCATTGGATGAAATGGAAGGAATATAGATTAACTTTTTTTCAATGTAGAATCACCCAAAACATTTTGATAAAAATCAGCGATGGACACACCGTACACTTCCCTTGTTGGATAAATTTACAACTAGCACCAGTGTTGACTTTATGCCAAACTGACACCTTAACACACTTGATCTCCAAGGCTTCTGAATTTAGTTTAATTTAATTTTTTAATTTACCCTGATTCATTCGACCAAAATACTTTATTTATATGTATGTAATAAAATGCAGATTATTTATGTTAAAAATATATATTGATTTCATCTGTCCAATGTATATAACCTATAGGACCTATCCAAGGTACCAGTGGACCTTACATATCTACACTAATGGATCTATGGATAGAGCCCTAGGAGTGGCTGGATCTGGATATTAGTCTACAAAGGAAAAGTTTTTTCTCCTGTATCGGAGTCTCCCAGTTTAATACCAAAATGGACATGAAAATTCGAGAGGGTATAAAATCACAAAGAAAAAATAAAGCGGAAAGTTAAAGGTAGTAAGGACTTCAAAAATTACTGCCCATGAACTTACCGAGAAGAGATTTTGTTTCAGACTCCTCACAGGACACGATTATCTCCAAGCCTACCTACACAGAATTGGAATCAAACCCCCTCCAAAATGCCCACTTTTTTGAAAGTTTGCTTTAAATACCTTGACGTAGTTATCAGAAAAAGAATGAAAGATTAATCTCAGAAAAAATCAATATGGTTTCCTCAAATAAATCATTAATCCATTTTTAATATAATAAATAAAAAATCAAGTGTCTTGACAATACTTGCAAAGCCCTAGGAGGCAGGCAGAGATAGGGAAAATGCCGGATATTCCACTTTACACAATACTTGGGGTAGAGTTTAGTGGTCTCAGCAAGCTACTATTTCAAACCACAGTCCTCATCCTGATAATCTCACAGTATCAGGAATACTAATTAGTAAACCAAAAGTTAAAGAGTTTGAAATAGATTCATTCACTATAAGAAATGCTCTACCAATTACGCTATCTTAAACGCTCATTTTTTGATATCATAGAATTTGAAGTATGAGAATATAAAATATTTGGGGAATATGGAACTAAGATAAAATTGTTTGATTCAATCAATATATTTTTTCTCGGGGATTTTAACATGTGGCCTAGATGCAACAGAGTGAAATCTCTTTTTCATGCCTATATTCTCCCAAAATGGTTGTTTGGTTATGAGGTATTGCTTCACATACATTAATAAAAGGTGTAACAGTAACTAGTAATTCTTTCAGCAGTTCACAATGCTTTTCTGGTCCCATCTGATTTCACAGATTTCAATATCTTTGTTCCAATCTCTTTTAGATAATAGGGAAATGTTTTCATCTGATTTTGCCTTTGAGTGAACACAGTGCGATTATTTTGGAACAAAGATTGCAAACAGTTTCACTCTGCAACCAGAACGAAACTTCTATCCCACACAGACAAGACTGTTGATATGTAATATAAAATAAAGAAATGAATATAGTTCAGTAGTAACAGGTGTGTCCATTCACCTGACTTTCCTTATCACCGTATTTAAACATCAGTTTAAATGGTTTTTATTTATATAGTCCCTTAGTGCAGAAAATGTAAAATATTGTTTGTTAGTTGATTTTTATTAATGTATTTAATTGCCTTTCAAATGATTATATAGAATTTTTCACTTTTTGAGTTATGTACAAATAAAATTCCTTTTGTCATAACTTTTTTCTGTTTCTATGGGAGGAAGAAAGGAAATTTACTATACATAAACAGTTAAAGGGCTGTAAGAAGATATCTTTATGCAAGTTTCATAAAAATTGTTGGAGCCCTTTTGGTACAACGGCAGGTTTTTCGGCTATAGTGTCACTTTGGTACTACAAGTGTGGGGTGGATCTTCAACGGGGGAAAAAAAAAAAGAAAAAAAAAAAAAAACAGAATCGGTTAACCCATTCGCGAGTTATTCATGACACAGGCACACAAACCAATAGCCAAAAATGAGTTTTATTGTACTCAGGGGGCTCTGCAACTAAAAGATCTGTTGAAAACCAGTTTACAATATTTTACTTACCTACCTATCTCCGGTAATGGCAAGGAATATAGCTAGTATGATAAACCTATATTAATGTGAATAATACCGCATATTTCAAGTTTAAATTCAAACCCATTGGATGGCAGACTATAAAGATATTAATTTTATAAACATACCCAACAAATTCAAAAGCAGATAAGTAAATATAAATTTAGTGTAAAATT
Source organism: Rhaphigaster nebulosa (assembly GCA_948150685.1). Classification (NCBI taxonomy): domain Eukaryota; kingdom Metazoa; phylum Arthropoda; class Insecta; order Hemiptera; family Pentatomidae; genus Rhaphigaster; species Rhaphigaster nebulosa. The sequence continues at coordinate 113,178,213 of OX411309.1, read as the reverse complement.
TCTGTAACTGCAAAAATATCTAAGAGATTATACAATCATCTGATTTATTCCTCACATCTTGTTCATTCATTTAAATGGCCTCAGGTTTTTTTTGTTTTCAAAACGAAGGTTCAAAATCCTATTTCCTTCTAACAGACAGGTTAAAAAACAACCACTACTCAAGAATAAAAATTACATAATAAAATTTGAATTGAAAAAAAAAATTATGACATAAACCTAAATCATTGAGGACTGGCTGTATTAAGAAAAATGTAAAACTATGCGTACATCTGAGTTTTTCTAATCTAAATAAATTCAGAGCATACAGCATTGTTTATTTATGTCCCTCTGTTAATTCATGAGTGCAGATACTCTAATAGCACTCATGCGTGGAAACTAGAGGGCCCGGAGAATTGTTAGATAGAAATAATCAAATCAAACCTCCTCAAATGCATTTCGCTTTCATCATTGGCCAATAAGATTATCATTTTTAAAAACTATTAGAAAACAGAATGACATATATTAGAGTATAATATACAAAATTTAATAATGAACAACAATGATCAAAAATACAAGTCAATGCATTATTCTAAGATTACAATAAATCGCAAATATAATAATTTAAAAAAATCTTATTGTTTATAAAAATTGTAAATTTAGGATTTAATTGTTTAACTAATTGTTGATGATATATTTTCAAAATTTTATCGAACTTATTTACTGAATTGTATAGTAGTTTATATATAAATATGCTGTATGACAGATTTAAAAACAACCAATAGATAGGCCCTTACTTCATGGAAGAGACAAGAACAGCAATACATAATTTTTTTTTTTTTTTCAATTTATGAGATAGTTGATTAGATGCAGATAAAAAAAGTATTTGTTCTTTGACACCAGGACAAACAACCATGGGACTGATCCAGTCTTCTCCCTCAATTATTTAATATCAAACGCACTACTAAATTATTCATCACTTCAACTTTTTCAAATTCTATAATACCAAATAACGTAAGTAATCATTCTCTAGCCTCTAGAAACTTGGTCCTTTTTTCTCTTTCATGCGTAAATCTAAGGTTCATTTTACAATATCATGTATCTCGCTTTGTCACTTCAACTGTTAAAGGTTCGTGGCGTGTTACAAGTTTTTTTTAAAGTGGCTGCTAAAATTATGCTCAACAGTTTTCATGAATGAAAAATAAAATCGGTTAACAGATAGTCAGAAGTAAATATGCAATTGAATTAAATTATGTAAAATAAAAACAAATATAAAGTAATTAAAAGACATTTTTTAAAATTAATTTGATGTCAAACTATTTTATACTAGCTCTGTTCCAACATGAGTTTAAATTATCATTGAACTGTCGGGTGAACTCGTTGTAATGTTTTTTTCCGTTTCAAAATCTGTATCCCGCATGCACCCAACAGTTTGATGATACTCTAAACATGTGTTAGAAGATCTATTGAATTCTGTCGCCTATCATCATAGCCTGAATTACTTTAAAAAAAAGATAAATAGCAAGTGAAAAGAAAACTAAATCTTACAGATCCTTTGCTCCTGGCAATTTCTTGTTCATAATGAGCTAATTCTTCTATCCGCGTTAAACCTGCTCTTCTGTACCGCAGTAGTTCTCCAAGGCGTTGCTCAAGCTCTTTCTGTCTCTGAATTGCACGAACTAAAGAGTCATGTTCATCAGCAGTTTGGAACATGCACACACAACGTAACTTCTCTTCAATGTCCCTATAACAAAAGCAAGCAATTAATTTTCACTTTATTTCAAATGCTTTACCTTGAAAATGGACATGTTTAAATATTATAAAAATTGTTTTGAAATATATTATATTTTATAAGATTGGGATGATCCATTGAAAGACTTACTTTCAATATTCAAACCTAAAAATTAACAATAACACTTATGGAAAATTTAAAGAAAAAATTTCTTTCGATTCCTCTATTTCTGAGCATCCTTTATTCTTCTTAACTACTAAATTGTTTTAAATGTCGTAGTTATTTAAAGGAATGAAGAATGCTAAGTTTGGAGAAAAAATCTTCCGAGATAGAGATATAAGTAGTTCAAGTACAATTGTTAATATTCAAGTAAGTAACTTGATAAATTAATGAACCAAAACCAATTGGAAGCAACTTTTGATGCTTTGATTTATGGCAGAAATAATGAGTTAGAAGGTGGCTAATGGTTGACTCCACACTAGTATTTATATAATAAAAAAACTGCAATTTTTCATGTAAACCATATCAAAATTTTCTCAGACCTCAACTAAAATAATCTCAGGGAGATTAAACAAGAAAAATGAATGAATAATAATATGAATAATGAAAAAAAAAAAATGAATGATTAACAGGTAGTTGTATATACAAGCACAAGCCAATGTTTTTTTTTAAATGATTATATAGAAGAATTGGCTACACCAAAAATCTGATGTGTCTATACTTTTTCTTACCACTAAAAAAGATTAATCAGAGTAATTACAATTAATTGACATGGTCCGTCTGAAAAATTACTGTTATTTGATTATATCGATATTATTTTTTTAAAAAGGCGTAAGCGTCATTTAGCAAACTTCACAGGAAACGATTTATTTCCAAATAACAATCTATATATATATATATATATATATATATATATATATATTGTTTTGATTTTATTCTGAACTATGTACAGTAGGAGTTTATGAAGGTGGAAAAAGTTCTATAATCTTAATCTATAAAAGCAAGTTACCACTTATAGTCATTACTATATCTAACAAATTACAGAGCCTATGAAGCTGAAATTTTTAATGGTGGTAGATAGATGTCTCTTATGCTGTAGATGGTTGAAAAAAATAATGATCTTAAAACCTAAAAAAAAGTAATTAGATTTTTGAATAATTTGAAAACTATACAAAGCAAGCTGTGAGTCGAAAACTATGTTCATCTTGAAGATGCCATAATATAGGGGAATGGTAACGTTTCGAATACTGGAAAGATGTTTCTGTTGCCATCCTGTTTAAATGGTGGGTTCTTGTTCTATCCATGAGAGAACTCAGGATGAGATGACATATGTTAGTAACTATGATCGTTCTGATCTGTTTTCACGTTTAGATGTAACTGAAATGGTCAGAAATTATAGATGCCTTAAAAGACGTACAAAAGCCTCATAGCAGGTACGATATAATAGCTCGAGTGTTTCATTTGAAAGGTATGCATGTTTAGCCTAAAGGTTTCATTTTCAGTCCACGTATGTGTTATATAGAGGGGCTTGCCTGACGCACGCACAATGAGAAACACAATTATTATATGCATTATAGTTATCCTTACCATAAACGAATATAAACGGAGACAAAATGGCTTAACTAAATAAGATTTAACTAGAGCATACTATGAGCGCCCAGTCTATTAATGCAGATAGCCACTGGTCCTCCAGGTTGGGGAACAGTACACTGACACACACATTTATACTGCACACAGCATACTACATCAATCCTACAATATAGGCAAAGGTCATCAACAGTACATACTCTAGGATCACCTCGCCTAGGTAGCCACCCCGGATGGGGGAGTGCATCAGGGTGCTCTGAGAAGGCAAGAGGAGACCTGGATCGGGCTGATTACCTGCTCTCCATAAAAGCTAATAATCATGAAACCTCAACTAACAGAAGAAGCCGGACTGTCCCAAAAGAAACGACCAATGAATCGCCATATTGACATACAATTAGCCTTTTGAAATATCTTATCCTCTTAGAGACTAGGAGCGCTTTGAGCATTCCTTATGGAAATCGACAAATATAAAATAGACATTGCAGCACTCCAGGAAGTTCACTGGTTAGATAAAGGCACTCTTGAAAAGAAATTTCACACTTTCTACTACAGCTGCCATGATACATTACATAGTTTTGGAGTTGGCTTTGTCGTGAGAGGACGCTCTTGCTGGCTCGTCATCCCCCAATTGTGCAAATCACGAATTAAGGGTAAGTTTTGCAACTATACCATCATTAACTGCCATGCCCCAACAGAAGTAAAGGATGATGAAGAAAAAAACCTATTCTATGAGGAGCTTGGAAGGGTCATGAATATTTGACCTGTGCATGATGTTAAAATAGTAGTGGGAGACTTTAACGCAAAGGCTGACGGAGAAACTGCATTCCAACCTCCTATTGGATCCTTTAATATCCACCAGGACAGCAATAATAATGGTCATCAGCTTATAAGATTTGCCTCGAACAACGGACTACCCATAGGCAGAACCCTTTTTCCTGGAAAGAAGATTCATAAGGCAACCTGGAGATCTCCCAATGGACTAGTAAACAACCAAATAGATCACCTCCTGATTAGCTCTCATCATAAATCTAATTTGATGAATGTCAGGTAATACAGAGGAGCCAACATGGACACGAACCATTACCTAAGTGTAGCGAAAATTAGAGCAAGGATATCCGTTATCAGATCTTCTAAAAAACAATCAATTAGAAGATATAAAGTTGGCAGACTGAAGGAGGCTGAAGTCTGTACTGTATATCAGGCCCGCCTCAGAGAACTGACTGAGACACCATTGGAGAAAAATGCTCAGAAGCACTCAATGCAGCGGCTGAGAGAACCCTAGGCATTAAGGAGAGAACCCCTCAAGCACCTTGGTTGGATGAGAATGTCTTCAAGTGATAACAGGGAAGAATGAAGCCTACATAAAAATGGTATAGCGTTGCATGAGACAGTCAGCTCAAGTCTAGGGTGACAGAAGAGAAGAGACTCCATAGAAAAAAAAAGGGGCTTGGGGAAATTAAAAACTAGAGGATGTTGACAGTCTAAAAAATACAAATGAATCCAGACTTTTCTTCTAAAGAGTTAATGAGGGAAGAACCATGTTCACTCCAAAAGTCAACTCCTGCAAGGATGAGAATAGAACACTACTTGTTCAGAAGGATCAAGTCCTTCTAACACCTTCTAAAGAGCTACTGAAGTATGGGGGTGATGAGCTGGAAAAAATGTTGTACGATCTCATACTCAATATATGGACCGAAGAAAGGATGCCACAAGATTGGGACCATGGCATAATATGTCTTCTGCAAAAGAAGGGAGACCAAAGGATTGCGCTAACTACAGAGGAATTGTGCTGGTCTCCTGTGCCTATAAAGTTCTGTCAAATATCCTGTTAGAGAAATTAGTGGCATTAGCCGAGAGAACTTGGAAATTATTAGTCAGGATTTAGAAGAGGTAGCTCAACCACTGATCAGATCTTTACTTTGCGGATGATCTTAGAAAAGGGAATAATATACAAGCTGGCCACTCACCATCTATTTGTCGATTTTAAGTCGGCATATGACAGCATTGGTAGAGAAGAGCTGTACAAGGCTCTGGAGGAACTTAAGATTCCAGGAAAACTCACGCAACAAAAATGACGATGAATCTCTAAATGCACAGTTCATGTGGGGTCAGACCAGTTTGAAATATTTGAAACTAGCTGCGGAGTAAGACAAGGAGACGCTCTTGCATGTCTTCTTTTCAATATAACACTGAAAATGGCTGTACGAAAATCAAAACTATAGACAACAGGCACCATGTTTTCCAGGGTTATAGAGCTGCCAGGAAATGCCGATGACTTTGATATCATGGCAAGATCGGAGCAGACATTGAAAGAGACATTCATTGCTTTTGAAACAGCGGCAAGGGAGTTCGGTCACATAGTCAATGAAAAAACAAAACAAATACATGCGATTTGGTAGTGGCGGAGACCATGTTACATCAATGGACATTGGCCCTTACAAGTTTCAGAAGGTAGAATTTTTCATAAATCTGGGATCTGAGGTGAACTCTTATAACGATGTATCACAGGATATCGGCAGACACATTAATGCTGTCAATAGGTGTTTTCACAGTCTGGTAAAGCATTTTAAGAGCAGGTTTATTTCCTGTCATACCAAAATCATCTTTTACAAATGCTTATCTATGGGTCAGAAGCATGGGCGACCACCAAGTGTGAAGAAAACATTTCCTGTCATACCAAAATCATCTTTTACAAATTCTTATCTATGGGTCAGAAGCATGGGCGACCACCAAGTGTGAAGAAAACAGACTCATGGTATTCGAGAGGCAGATCCTCAGAAGAATCTTTGGAGCGGTAAAAGAGAGAGAGAGGTTTGAAGGAGAAGAAAAAACAGAGAGCTCTATGAGTTATTCAATGAAAATGACATTAAAGAAGGGAAGACTCCGCTGGGCTGGACATGTCGCTTGTATGGATGACTCCGAGATCAAAAAAAGAGTTTTAATGGAGGACGTACACTGAACGAGGAGAGTCAGTTGACTCAAGGCAAGATGGCTGGGACTGTATTAAAGCGGAAGCGAGAGCCTTGCTGGAACACGAAACTGGACTGCTGCAGCACAAGACAGAGCCGTCTGGCGGAGGCTGCTCGATGACTTACAAGGGGGATGTAGCACCAAATATGATGATGATGAGACATTCAATAAAACCTCAACATAAATGAAATGGTTATAATTTTGCTTGTTATATGTATTGCCAATATAACTTTAAGTAATTTCATTCCATTTTGATTACAACAAAAAATTATTATAATTAAGTATAATTCGAGAGTTATGTTTACAGCTGTTGGATAAAGTTAAGAGGTTTGAATATGTTTTAAATTTTTTTTAGGGAACTACCTATTATCATCAAAAATGGCTTTCAAAACAACTTCTTTTTAAGATTTATACTAGTTTTGGGACACAATAATTGCAATTACGACACCATTCTACCTGAGAACTTGGGTTAAGATTGAATCTGTTTAGCCTATTTTAATCTCTTGCCTGCTCTCTGCTATGATTTCCACATCTTTGTACATATGTTGTTTTATAACAGACCTCAAATATATTTGTGACTTGACAATATAAGGGCAATGCAAAGGAAAAAAAAAAATTAGAAGGGAATTCATTCATTTAAGAATTATTTTAACGAATATGGCTAAAAATATGCAGCAATGATATAGGCACTTTCAGCATCAAGACCCAAATATAATGACTACTTCGAGGTACTTTGAATAGTTTTCATTTGAGTATAAATATATACATAAAAAAAAAAAAAGAGAAAGATTTGTCTTACTGTTCCATGCTATTTTTTCGCCTATAATGCCTATCTTTTCTATCTGCAAAAAATTTAGAAACTAGCTGGTAATCTCGACAAACTTCTTTCATTCTCCCTCGCTCACGCAACTTTTCCATATACATGTCTACATGCACCAGTTTCAAGGCTGGAACAGAAAAATATATCATTTATTTTAAAAATATTCATATGGCTTCAATTAAGTTGGCCTTTCAACATTAATAAATCATTAAGATAAAGATTCCAAGTTTTTAATAAAAAGTATTGAGATTTTTTATAACGACATTCATTTGATTATTGATAAAATATGGGTTGGATGTGGCTGGTATATAGAAATGGTTAAAGTGTAGAAGTAGTAACTTGATCACAGGACCAAATCCTAGTCCCTACTTCCCACTTTTGTTGCTTCCCTTTGGAAGTTAAACCAAAACAATCATAATAAGCGGCAGGTCTACAACTTTAAATATTTGTAAAAAAAAAGTTTAATTTTTTTTATTTTTTTTTATGATCACTAAGAGGTGAGACAAGAGGACGTTTAAGAAGGAGCTGGAATAGGGATCTCCTATACTAACTTTCAAAATTTTTATAGAGAGGCATCGTTGAATGACCTTTAGTTGTCTTTATGATTAATTTATGACATTAACTTTCATTGTACATCTCATTCGCTGGTTGAAACAGATTTTTGTTTACAGTTGTGAAGTAATTAAATAAAGTTAAAAAAAATTTGATGTGTACATCACATGACTTCCTTATACGCCTATTAAACTATAACTCGGTAGCTAAAAAAGTAATCCTAAATCATTATTTGGTTACTAGATTCCGAAGGTAGTAGTATCTCAAAAACAACACTTGGTCTCATGACGTCCGTTACTTGTGGTGGTGCCCTGATTCGTAATTCTGGATGCGTTACATTCAGAATTTTATTTTCTAAAACTTTTATTTGATGCTTTTATTTCTAAAATTGATAGAGAACCATTTAAAAAATCTATTATGAGCTGCAAGTAAAGTACTACTTCCGGTTATCCAATTTTAACAAAGATATAGTATGCTATTTATATTGACATAAAAGTCTTAAATACCAAATTAGAGAATTTTTACATTTAATATAATTTTTGATGAGCCTATTATGGCTTTCAAGTAAAGTACCACTTCCTATTTGTCATTTTAATCAAAATGTAGAATGTTATTTATATTAATCTTATATACCAAATTTGAGAAGTTTAGCATTATATTTGAATATAACTTTTGATGAAAATCTACTATGACCTTCAAGTAAAGTACCACTTCCAGTTTGTTATTTTAACAAAAATGCAGTATTTTATTAAAATTAATGAGAAGTTTTGCATTATATTTTAATATAATTTTTGATGAAATTATTAATTAATCTACTATAATCTTCAAGTAAAGTACCACGTCCGGTGATCATATAGTGACCGAAAAGAAATGTGCACAACTAGATGTTACAAAAATCCTAAATAAAAAATTTCAATTTTCTATGTCTAACCGTTTTTGAGTTAGGCGAGATACGAACGTATGTCACTACGAAAATAGTCAAAATGGATGCAGGGATGGTCGAAATGGATATTTCCATTGAAATCTGAAACTGAACAATTTTGAGATTACAGTACTTCCTTTACTGCTTACAAGGGAGCAAAAAATCATTAAGAACTAGGAGCTACTTACTTATGATTAGTAAAATAGCAAAAGAATTGTAAATCAAGTTTTAGGCTTCATTTACTTCATCTAGGACACAATTATTATCTCCAATAGAAAAATATTACACATTATTGATATTAAGCTCATAAGTTATAAAAGAAATAATAATTAATATAAATTTATAAATCAATTTATGTTTTCTTCATTTGCCAAATAGAATTATTTCAAATTTCAAAAAATTATAACAAAAAATGGTGAAATGACATTTTCATTAAAGAAAATCAGGACAGATGATCAAAGATTAAAAGAGATTGGTCAAATCCTAAGGCAATATGAATCCATGAAGAAATATGCAATGGATTAGAATCAACAGTTGTGCTCAACAATAACCAGCAATGGAGTGAAATGAATAGAATACCACAATAACAATCATTCCAGGAGGTCATACTAAAAACAAGAGGATTATAATTAAATAACATTCATTATAGGAGGTCAGACTGAAAACAAGAGGATTATAATTAAATAACATTCATTCTAGGAGGTCAGACTGAACACAAGAGGATTATAATTATTACGAACACCTTTAGATATTTTGTACGATCAAGTAACAAGTAGTGCACGATTACTCGCTACCTGTCATAATCAGAAAATCTACAATGAATGACCAATAGGAGTCAGTACATTGACAGTTTAAAAAAAAAACTCAATAAATAAATTAATATTTTATTTTGAAAAAGTAAAATTGAGGCTGTAGCCGGAAAAGGGACATTCACGGTCAAATGCCCTATTTTCGGAGATTGTATTTAGAATCCTGGACACCCACATTTTTTCTGACAAAAGTTTCAAAGTTGATAATCTATAAATTTTATAGAACTGTTTCAATGAAACAACGCTGTTTATTCATAGAAAGATTCAGTATGGATTTTTGTTGTTGTTTTTGTGAGTTTATAGAAGAAAAATGATGACAAATCAATCGTCTGTGTTCCCTACATTTCAAAAACTGACTATTATTTTTTATTTAAAAAGGAACAGATTTTATTACTAAGTTTTATTCTATTTTGGGTGTTACTGGAAGTATTTTGTTCTATGTAGATTTAGTTCTTGATTTGAATGGTGGCTTCTACATTTTGTTAGAAAAATACAGAAATATCAGATTTAATTTTCATGAAAAAATATATAAAATAAATCGTTTATTTATATCTGAATAAAATAGTGTTTTGCTTTAACTTTTTTTTTTCATTATACCTCCTGAAAATTTATTTTGTATCGTCTGTGGAAAAAAGGCCATTTACTGTTTTTGTACTCATTGTAACTACTTACTCTTCTTAGGTACCTATTTTACAATCTATATAATCAGCAGTCAACCTAAAATCAAGTTTTTTTTCTTTTTCTGTTATGCACAGTATCGATAATCAATACCAAAATAAATGGGATCTGATTTTATATACTGTTAATATATTTTTAAAAAATACTCCTTAAATCAAATAACTAATGTAAAGTATAATTGGTACACACAATTGATCAATAAATTGAGAGCCATAGACTCGGCTGATCTATTAAACATTAAAAGTAAACAGTTCTTTGAAAAGGAATTCAATAAAGCTATTTAAAAATAATTAACTTTCCCTAGATGTTCAAGCTATTCTGCATTCAAAATTTAATCATAATTTTAGGAAAATTAGTAGCTTCACTATGGGTGAATACTATTTAAAAATTTAGGTGTCAATAAGAAAACAGATCGATTAGTCAACTAATGCAATGTCAACCTGACAACCTAAAAATAACTTTTTATGGTTTTCAAAACAGTTAACTAGATAGTAGCACTGAATGTCCTATTTGTAACCTAAGGAAACTCACAAGACTTAAACCATTTTCTATTGCAATGCCCTATGTATAACAACTGCTAGAGATAAATATTAGGTAAATATATCGATAATAATTCTGAAAATGAAGTTAAAATAGAAAAATTATTACAAAAAGAAAACAAAAATCAATTTAATGATTTAATGTGGTATGTAGAAAACTGTTTAAAATTAAGAATTTTTTTTCTCTCTCCAAGAATAGTTGTATTTTAAATGTTATATCTTTTATTTTAAGCTTTAAATATAATACGTTTTATTTATTTTTTTGGTTAAGGTTTATTTTGTTAGCTATGACATCAAACCTGTTTACATCTGTATTCGTTAAACACCTATTACTAGTATGCATTTATATATATATATGTTTATATGTGCGTGAATGAACATTTATGTAACTTCAGCAAACTCAACCCTATTTGTATTAGTCTGTGGGCCAGACCCCCAATCGTGTATCTCCTCCTCCCTCTCACATCCCTTTAAATTGCACAATGTTGCGTTCCTTGTGACTAATGATTTATTGTCACTACCTGACAAGTTGCAAACTTTAGATGTATCAAGAGAAATATTGCACCTATGGTAATTACAAGTGAACAAGTTAGACATGAAAATTTTAAGTAATAGAGGCAACCTTCGACTAATTGATTTGTATTGTATTGTTAAATATTCTTGCCTTACATCAAACTCTTCAAGTTATTTAGGTAAATATTATGTTCTTTAGAGCTGAAGAGATAACATTTCTTCCAGAATTATTTTTAAGTAGTCTTTTTTTTTGTTTATAGACTAAGGAAGGTTTTCTCAAGGGAATAGAAAATTTGTGATATCAAAGGATCAAATTTATTAACAATAGACTGTGAACTAGCTGCATTCTACACTATTCTATAGCCTTATGCCCCAAAATAATTGACTTGCATACATAATATAAAACTCTGGTAGCTGACAGGTTGAATTCATCGTAACTATTCCAATAATAGTGGAGGTATTGTAGACCGTAGACTAATCCAAGGAGAAGTTGATTGGATTAGGGGCCAGGAAAGATAGATATAAACTTATTTTGTGAGCTGATGTTTTGACGCAAGTTGCAGGCCTTCATCAGGGCAATAAATATGGAGTTTGACAGTCATGATTTGCCAAACAGTTGGCACACATTAAAATAAGTTTATACTTATTTGTGGGTTTTTCTTTGCTGGCCGCATCTCTCAACCAACTTCTACATATTCTAGGCATGTTATTTTCCAGGGAATTAATATTTCATTTCACATACCAATTAACATAATCACAATTATTACAATAAAACACAAAACATAAACGTAATACAATAAATTTACCAATATCTAAGTCGTCTTCGTCAGTACCACTAACATTTAATTGTGATACTAATGATTCTGCTTCATTCTGATACTCCTGTAAAACAAAGTATTCATTATAATAACCTTCACGAAGGGAGGAAGTTTCATAGTCAACAAATACATTTAGTTTTATGAAATAATATAATGAAAGTTGTTAGTGCAGAAATATATTTGCTTCAAGATCCCCCAGGAGATGCTATGCTCAAACAGAGGAAATTTTAACTAGGTCCTTAGCAGCATGAGAGATACGCATTTAATCCGGCGTTGTTTGTTGAGACCTCGTGCGAGGAGGACTAGAAAAGATCGAGATTGTTTCGTCTTTGGTTTTTGTCTAGAGAGTGTTTGTTAAGGAAAAGGTTCGTGCTTATCATATTTTCCTACCTATCCTTCCCTAGTCCTGGTTTTTCCTCCTAAGGCCAAACCAGGAAGTTGGAAGAAATAAATCAGCAAGATAGAGGTGAGTAAAAAACTAGGGATCAACCGATAGAGAAATTTTAGCCGATACAGACTAGAAGGCTAATATAAATATTGGTATTAGTTGATCTCTAGTCTGAACATCTGCAAGCCGATTTCATCTTGCTTTTCCAAAAAAAAATTTCCCGGCTGATGAAACACTTCCATATGGCTCATTTTGGGTGTTTTATCTTCTTTTCCATTATCATATTTCACTGCTGACCCATCTCGATTTATCAATTGAACTGCCATATGATCAGAAAGTTCCTCACTAACGTCACCCACAAGCCACTGTTTGAGTTCTTCAACATTGTCATCCATTTCAAAGCAGGGTATGTCCGATTTCAAGTGCAATAAAGTTTGATTATATTCATTGTTAATGACACAAAGTGCAATAAAGTTTGATTATATTCATTGTTAATGACACAATCAGGTTCTTCATTAACTATTAATGGTTAAGGAAGAAGTTGGTCAGGGGGGTGCGGTCAAAAAGTAACACTTTAATGAGTAATACTTATTAAAGTAACACTTTAATAAGTAATACTTATTTATTTTGTGCCAACGTTTCGTCCTAAGTTTTAGGCCATCATCAGGGCCAAAAGAAAAACAAAATAACAGCATTGAAAACGACAGAGGCAGTACCAGTAACATTAAAAAATGATAAAAACAGAAATTACAAGTAAGATAAAAAAGTATGAAGTATAAAAAGAAAAGGATGACACTAAAGTACATAATAATAGTGACTAATGAAAAAAATAACAATGTAAAAATTAATTGAAATTAAAATAATGTGTTATTTAAACAGAGAATAATAAAATATATGAAACCTATTATTAACATATACTTTACTATTCTCAGTGTATTTTAATTTTAATTTATTTTTACATTGTTATTTTTTTCATTAGTCACTTGTATATACTTTAGTGTCATCTTATTTTTTTATACTTCATACTTTTTTATCTTACATGTAATTTCTGTTTTTATCATTTTTTACTGTTACTGGTACTACCTCTGTCGTTTTCAATTTTGTTATTTGCTTTTTCTTTTAGCCCAGATAATGACCGAAACGTTGGCACAAAATAAATAAGTATTACTTATTAATGTGTTACTTTTTGACCGTAGCCCCGACCAACTTCTTCCTTAAGTATATCTACGGTCAAGCAAAACTCATTACAATATCAATGGTTAAAATCGTTTACCATGATTTTTGTTTAATTTCTCTGGTAATTTCTACTCTAGCATCTTACAAGCAATAGATTGCATAATTTTCTAGAAATACATTTTTTTATCAGCTGTGTTTTCTCATTTTTCCTATATAAAAATTCATTTATTGGACAAGCTATGAAACATTTTTTGTAATTTTTCTTAAAATGTTAAGCAAAAAATAAAAAAGCTTTAGTGAGCAATAAAAAGTTGCTCCATGGGCCAAAGTTGTTTTCAGGGACAACCAGTTAGAAATACCAACTATGAAACATTAAGACTTCATAAAACTACATTGCCAGAGCCTGAAGAAAATGAATGTAAGAACCATTGAAAGAACAAATTTAATCAATATAAATTGTTCTTATAAAAAGTTAATAATGATTATAATTATTAGTTTAGATAAGAAAAAAAGCACAAACCCTTTCGAAGTCTCCTCTCTGTGGCATATAGCCTAACTGTGCAGCTTCTTTAGACGATACATCTAGAGGCGGAAGATATGAGTTAGGAGTTTCTTGTGGCTGGCCGATGCCTAAGTCTTTTAGTTTAGCACGCCTCTCATAAGCAGGCTGCCAGGTGGAATGCCCAATGTTACCGTCAACATAGTGAGCCATATATTCATCCCTTGCCTCTGCAATAAAAGAAACATTTTGCTCATTGCTGTTTTCATTTAATTAAATGTCTACCTTTAATAGACACATTTGAGGTATATAGCAGACTAAAAATCCTGTGGACTAAAACTCCTATTATTCTAAATTACTACAAAATTTCTGGATTGATTGGTTCACAAATCTAACAACATTGATACATGGAACAATGCAATCATCAATTACATCATATGGATGGTTGTACCAAATAATTCATAGTAGCACTCTAGACAACCAGTTTCACCTCGTAGCACACCTATACTTAAAACCAGTAATTCAGATAGTTTTTGGACAATTATTCTAAACATTTCTACTATAAAATTCTGTTAATAAAACTAATTATCATGCATGTTAGCTTCTATACAGTAGTAATTTCTATTACATCCATTTCCCGCACATTTGGTCATTCTGTTGCAAAAAATGCCATTGTCATATTTCATAATTTAGATTTCATTCCAAAACTATCAATTTTATTTAACTTAAATAAATAAATAACTTTAACTTAATTTAAACTATCAATTTATTAACAATGAGATATATAATTGTATTAATTAAGAATTGAATTAACACAAATTAATACAATAAATGTGAAACCACTTAAGTCCAAAACTGTAAGATTTAGAGTTAGTTATTTTGTGAAATTTCATGTACAATAATTAATTCTTTCTACTCTATAGTATATCTAGTCCTGTCATTAATATTGCTACAAGTAAATATATACAGATTTCAAAAGAAAAATTAATTTTTTCAAAAACTTTATTAGAAAATAAAATGTATATCTATAGAGAGTAAAACAAAAAAGAAATTACTCAAAATGTTCCCCTTTAGCCTTGGACACAGGCATTTAATCTCCATGGCCAGTCATCAATTGCATCCATCCACTCTATAATATTTTTTAGGGAAATGGTTAGCCTTTGTAACATTCTTCAAATGTTTGTCTAACATTTGTTGTATTCTAATATTTTTAGCATTCTTCGAAATGCACTCATCCTAAAATCACTTTTTATTATGCGAGACATTGATCTGACAGAAACTCTCATTTCCCGAAACATGATTTGTTGTTTTCGAATGGGATTTCTTCTGATTCGAGCAGCCACTGCTCTCACTGCATTTGCCATTCTCACAATGCGGGGACGGCCAGGTCGAGGTCTGTCACAAACAGATAGGGTCCCATTATATATATTTATAGTGCGGTACACGAGCATACAGCTGATACCCAAAGGTTTCAAAATGTTGAAAATCTCTGACCTACATTTTCCAACTTTGTGTAAGGCGATCACAGCTATTCGGTTTTATCACCCCACTCCATGTTAACTGAGCGAAAGAAAAATACAAACTAACTGGGATTATAGAGGTAAGGATTATCTAAATAATACTCAAGGATGTAAACAAAGTTCAACTTTTGTAACAGTATTTATGGCAGAACTAGGTATTACTTGCTGTAGTACATGATATTAAAAAAATAAACTCAATGTGATGAAAATTTAATTTTTTTAACATTTTTTATCTTTCTTTGAAAAAGTTGGGATCTGACAGTGGTTTTACACTTTTACCAACAAAATGTTATCCTTCCGACCCTCATTTGATTAGTTTCTTTAACTCTAGAACAAATAAACAGAGTAAAAGTAGATAGCTCCAATCTATCTAAAACTTTAAAAATGGCAACAACCTATAATGATGCGACAAACAATATTTGTATTTTGAGGTAGGTTTGATTGATACCTATCAATTTATGCTCACTGTGTTTGTTTGAGGGTCCTCATCAGTAGATTCTGACAATTGTGTTTCGTTGTAATTAAAATAATTCCTAATCATCTTTAGCAACAAGAGGTAAGATTAAAAGGTTATGCCAGTATAATAGGACGAGATTTGACAAACAGTTCCCATTAAAAAAAAAAAAAATGGTAAAACTCTAGTTTTGTTACCCCCAACATGGCGGGTGGGCACAAGCTTTGATAATAGTTCACTCTCATAAGTTTGATAATGCACCTCACTGTGCATGCCGAAACTAGCCAAATGTATCAAACCTGTTATTAATTATTTGTTTTGGGGATTGAAAGAGTAATTTATATTGTTAAAAATTAGTACTCATTGAGATAATTTGTGGCTAATAAAATTATTACTTTTTTCTTTACTGCTCAAGAGATGGACAGACCCCAAATGGATCCTTTTCAGTTGAGGGCGGGGCTTTACCATGACTTAAATTTAGTTTTTCGGCTAAACTCGGCTAGTTTCAAAATATACATTTGAGGCCCTATGATTCAGGCTTGTGGTCAGCCAACATGTTGGGGTGGCAAAACTGGAGTACTACCAAGAAAGCTTATATGATCAAGACATGAAAATACATAGGCAACAACCAGTTAGCTCTTTATCAATTACTAATTAACTGTTTCTGGTGTGTTGTGATTAGAGCATTCTAAAATATTACTTTGAATAGATGCACAAAATACTTTGGAACTTGTGAGCTTTAAAAAAATAATAGATTAAACAAAAGTATTGTTAACAGAAATTAGAATGGCTCTTACAAAATAAACGAAACAATACAAGAAAAAAATAGGTACCGTCTGCTGTCCTTGTCTCGATTCGTTGACTGATTTCTTCCCAATTCCCAAACCCATACTGCTCTATGCCATTTAATAGCTGCAATTCTTCTCTGGCAGTCCATTTGTTTTTACTTCGAAATATTTCTATAGCTCCAGGATCCTAAATAAAAATTAATAACTCATTGATAATACTATTCCATACACATTCTTCCGAATAAAAAATAAAAAATTCACTTACCACAAACTGATATGAGTGGTCATTCTTGTGAGGGCCAATTTCAGCACCTACAGAAAAACACTGAAAAAACAAATATGTAAGAAAACCATTTGTATTTAAAATGCTATATCAGTGGAAAAAAAGGAGCCTGTGAGGTTATAATGTTGTTTGAAAACATTGACTCAACCGTTAATTTACGAGTAAATTTATAAATTTAGTACACCCTGGTGACATAATTGAGAGAAAGATTTCATAACTAGGAAGTACTTAAATATTATGATTATTTATTAATACCAAAAGTATTTCCGAATAAAAACAAATTAAGAAATAACAAATCCAAGTGTTATCAAACTTCAAACAGTGATAACAAAATAAGCTTGTAAATAAATCGTATGTATTACAGGCTGGGCAGTTAACGGTTTTATAGTTAAAATCGCATTTCGTATTATTAAATTCATAGTATAAAACGTGATAATGGTTAAATCACTAAACCAAAAATTCATAATTAGTAAAAAAAAATTTAAACCCGGGACAAGGTGAGTCAGTCATGTGACATATTTGAAAATCCCACTTATCAGAGGGGGTTCCCCTCGCACAAGCG
Source organism: Rhaphigaster nebulosa (assembly GCA_948150685.1). Classification (NCBI taxonomy): domain Eukaryota; kingdom Metazoa; phylum Arthropoda; class Insecta; order Hemiptera; family Pentatomidae; genus Rhaphigaster; species Rhaphigaster nebulosa. The sequence goes on along the minus strand of OX411309.1, from coordinate 113,160,627 downwards.
CGTCATACCTGGAGACATAAATCGAAGTCTTGGCACTCAACACATTTCACTCTAACTCCGGCAATATCATCGAGGCAATACGTGCAACTGTGTTTGGCAAACAGATCTGAAACCAAAATGGGTTTACGTTAGATAAAGAAGACATTAAGAAAAGTTCATACAACAAATAATCACAATGAGTTCCTACCGGCCGCCATCTTTGTTTTGGCCTAGCTTCAATAAGCCAACTTCAGTTGATCCGTTGCTGTTATGATAATTCAAAATAAATTAAATTTGTTTGAAGGTACTGCTTATTATAAACACTTTAAGAAACCAAATATAATTTCTCTTGTTTAAAAACTTGCGTTCTCTGTATTCTAAAGATGGATACGAATCAAGAAGTCGAAAATGCTTGGTCACTGAAAAAAAAGCAAAGCAAATTTAGTGAAATGTCATAGAAAGCTATTTAAAACTAGTTTAAAACATATTAGAATAATAAATATTTACATATACAAATATTTTCTTCAATGAAACCTTTCGATTTGAACTATTTTCAGTATCGCCAAACTGAAATGAGAGGGGGGGGGATGAAAAATCGAGGTGTAAGTAATGCAATCCCAAGCTATATATTATACAATTAAAAGTTATAAACAATTTTGTATGCTATACACATACCCGAATATTTAAATCTACCATCGCAATCGATTGTACTAAAAAAAGCGGGAAGCAAGATGTATAATTCTCAACAATAAGTGCTTTTACGCGTTTCTTGCAAACCTTTTCTTTAATCAGGTCACAAGGGTTTGTTAATTGACTAAAATCTACTAATGATGACATACTAAATCAAAAAATGGTATATTATTAATATTACACATTTTAAAGTTATACCACATCATTTGATTCTTTGAAATACCTACACAATAAAATTATGGCACATCTTAGTAACTAGCATACAAATCTATAAAGAAGAAAAGTTAGTAGTGTTTTATAATGTTAATAAAATATAAATAAAATGTTATCAACTAGTTTATTGATAATTTATTTTTGTTTAAGATTGAAACCATTAATCCTGATGGACCTGGCTGGAACAGGTTTTTATAATTTTGACAGCAAGTAAGAATATGCAGCTTTATTTAAATTTAATAAATTTAAGATTATGACAGTAATTTTTAAATCTTAGATTTGAATTTAACTAAAATTAAAATAAAATGGGTACAATAAGAGATATTTTAAGTTATAAATTTACAATAATTAATAAATATTTTAATTTTTAAATTTCCTTCAATTTAAGTTATCTCCCTCGATGCATTTGATTCTGATGATCTTTCTAAATTTTTCAGATTAAATTGTTGTAACTAAATTGATTAAAACAAATATTTATTATACCTGCATAGATACAAAGTTTCACTTTACTAATTATGATACATCTTAATAATTCTGAATATATTTTATATTTTCATTAATTCTGAATTATGTTTAATAGTTCTAAAGTATGATAAACTATAACTATTAATTTATATATATATATATATATATATATATATATATATATATATATATATATATATATATATACACACACGTACATATTTTTTTTTATTGTTAAGATCTTAAAGAATTAATTTTTATAAACTTTAAATACTAATAAATAGCATATATAAAACATAACTGGAGTTTTAAGATTTGTCTATAAGAAACTAGATACTGAGAATTTTTTTTTTTATCTTATCCATGCTGATACTGACTTGCTCCAACCATTAATGAAATTATTAGGTCCACCAGTATGCAAATTATCAAAAACTTTACTGAATTATTACTGTAAGACAAAAGCATAACATACTGTATTAGTCTATTGCTTAGGATAAAAATAAAAAAATATTTTAATACATAGAATTTAATTGTATGTACTTTTTCAAGTATAAGAGATAATATATTTTTTCTTTCATCACGTTCAAATGATTGATTTAACTCTAAATGGTATAAAATAGAAATAATAGAGTAATTTATCATTAAAAATGCAAACTGCAAATAGTTTAAAATTATTAATGCCAGAAAATAACATCTTATTTTTATGGCCAAAATGTAATTTGTTTTCATTATGAAACATATTTTTTGTTATAAAAAATTAAACAATTGTCACAGCTTCTTGGTGAACAATTGTTAAGTCTATTCCTCAGTTTAGCAGAATAAAGGATAATATAAATATAACGGTTCAATCTACAATCATATAAATAGGAAAATGGTTAGTGCTATAACTTAGTCAATATTGTGTTTACAAGTCTCAAAACATAAGAATAGTCAAAATTGGATATCTCTGCATAAACAAAGATTTGAATACTTACATTTAATAAATTATTTCACTTCTTTAATTCACTACTTTAATAAATTATACTCATACGGCTGGGAATCAAGGAGTAAAATGAATAAGAGATGTAGATATATCTCGAATTTGTTTACAAAACAATTTATGGGTGTATATACAGGTTGTACATAATAAGAACCAGGAAACTTCAGAGGCTGATTCTGCATCTCAAGAGCAATAAAAGAGTTCATATGAGCCATGGTCTGATTCCAAGCAGAAAATTTAAGTTTTGTGTTTTTATTTTGATTTTAGTTTTTTGTTAAATAGGAAGCAATCACTCAAAAACTTTTCAAGATAATCAAGTTCCCATTACATCATCCTAAAGTAGACAAAATTCCCTTTAAGTAATATAGTTTGGCTTAACTGAATCCATTGTAAGGGAGCTTTCAGGGGGATCAATAGTGAAAAGTTTTATTTTATGTTTAAAATCATACTTTAGTTGTGAATGTTTTTTCAGCCACCTTCTAAGCTAAAGATATCCCACTTACAGGAAGACTTTTCATTTTATTAAGATTTAAGTTATTATGAATTTTTTGGAGGATTCATTACGAATTAGTACCTGATTTCTAAAAAGTGTGTTGTGGAATTTAGACTTCATAGACAGAGAAGTGTTTTGAGAATGAAATTTATTAAACTCTATTTGTTTCTAGCAAAAAGAAAAAAAAAACAACACCGAAATATAGAACAAAAAGATTCTTAGTGAAATAAAACAAAACTTTATACAGAACAAAATCTGTAAATTAACCAAAACCAATTCTGAAATTAAATATGAAGGAAACTGTCTCTGAAAAATAAATAAATAAACATTGACAAATTAAATTGAATAATGCTGAAATATTTAAAAAAATAAAAATAATTTTACCATTGAACTAACAATAAAAACGCAAAACATACTTATAACATAACCTGATTGAAATAAATTTTCAAAAAGACCAGAGAGGACACTACACACTCTTGCATTCATTAAAATGTCCATCCATGCTATATTTCTCTTGCTCATATCTTTATTGTAATTTGTAGGTAGGTAGGTATGTATGTATGTATGTATGTATGTATGTATGTATGTATGTATGTATGTATGTATGTATGTATGTATGTATGTATGTATGTATGTAATGTATGTATGTATGTATGTATGTATGTATGTATGTATGTATGTATGTATGTATGTATGTATGTATGTATGTATGTATGTATGTATGTATGTATATATGTATGTATGTATATATGTATATATGTATATATATATATATATATATATATATATATATATATATATATATATATATATATATATATATATATATATATATACATACTTGCACTAATTAAAATGTCCGTCCATGCTATATTTCTCTCTATATTTATTAGCATTCAAATTCCCAGTTGTTTTAAAAAAGTTCAGAAAATAATTGTATATTAACATTATTTCTAAATTTAAAACAAATTATTAGCAAAACTTACTTTTTTTTTTTCAAAACAACAAATATTTGAATCAATAAAATAGGATTATTCTATGTTTCAACAATATACCCATAAATATGTAGACTAAATGTAATTTTTGTGGAGCCAAAGCTAACTAGTATACTAAATAGTATAATATAAGTTAATTACTTTAATTATATTTCTACTTTCTTACTTTAAAGACCTGTAATCAGTTTGGGTAATTTTATCGCGATAACTGGGATCAGAGAAAAATCTAATTTTGTTCGTTCTTGAACATGGCTGGATAAAAATAAAAATTAAAGACAAGCTGAAAAAATTCCCAGAGAAATATATATGTCACATTCAGACAGGAATGAAGCTGCATTGACCTCATAAGCATGTGATTCCTATTATCATTCAGCAAAGCACAATGCCTAAGTCCTCTTTTCTTTATCTTTGTTGAAATCAAAAACAACATCAACTCTATCAGATTTAGTTTCAATATTCAACAGCGTTCAATATTTTTATAGTTTCAACAATGGAAGATATATGGAATATTTCTAAAATTAGTAAAACTATAAGCAACAAGAGTGTTATCCAAAATGAAAAGATATTGGAGCTTTTTATGGAATTTATAACTAGAGATCCTTCCGCCATCAATACTATTTGCGTTATTGCTTAGTGAAATAATGCAGCTCACTGTGGGTAGAACAAACAAGGAATGGAATCAGTTGTGTATACTCATCCAGATTTGGAAAATACTGATAGCATCTCTACTTGTACAGAGATTCATTGACATGCAATCAAAGATAGAAAAGCTTGTTGGTTGAGAAAAAGTTGCAAACTGAAGAAAAAGGATGAAAATTAACACGGAAGTCTGGGAATTCCATTGAGATTAGTAGGCAAATCCTGAAGCATGTCAGATTATTTATCTATGTTGGTAACATATTTAACAGTACTGATGTAGAGGACAAACGTCTCTTAGGGAAGACAACTTTTCTTTTCTCCAACGATGTTCGGAGAAACAAGGATATCTGACGAAACAATAAGTTGAAGATATTTTATTAGCCCATTTGTCCTTTGGGATGCCCAACCTTTTTATAATGTGTGTCACATCCAAGGGTTCCCCATATTAAGGCGTATCATAAGACCTCTCCATTTCCAGAGAACTGATGCAAATAATGAGAAATGATGTATTAGACGAAAATATTTTGTAGGAAACGTTTCGTGAATTTAGCTTTTAGCTGAACAGTATTGAGAAAAAAAGATTCATGGAGTTGTTTCAAATTTTATAAGGTTTGCTAGGATCAGGCTCTAAAGAAGAAATAGACAAAAGGAAAATTATGAGTTGCTAACAGAAATGATTTAGCTACTAATTTCATCTTGTTATTAACACAAATTAAATGCCAAATAATTATGTATATTATTAAACAAGTTTTTTTCATCCTATTCATGAATAAAGAAAATGAATAAATTATATCTTTTTACTGTACTTATTTGGCTGATTTATACACTCATTATGCTTCCAATTGATATTTTCAGTAATGGAATACAGTTATGAAGTATTTAAATAAATATTTGTTGATCACTTTTAGCAGAAGACGTTTTGTATGATTCATTTATTTCATAATAATCAACATTGACCCAAGGGGGTCATTACTGGTATTTCATTATTTTTTATTCATTTATAGAAGCATCAGATTATTCATTATTTTATATGCAGCAATTTTATTTATGGCTCTAAATATAATTATGGACAACAGTGCCGAAACATAACAATAGCAATGCCCCATCAGGATTTTCAAATTCCTTGTGTATTTCCAGTAATTTAACATACTCTCAAGTAAACCTTTGGATTTATGAATATAATCGTTGTTATATTAGTAATTGCTTTGGAAATTATTAAAAAAAAAAATTGAAATAATATAAGTTACTAAGTTATTAACAATCGGAATCATATTTTTCATAGAAATAAAAAATCTAGAGTGTCTAATAACCTTAGAGATTAAGGGTTTCATTGTCATGGTTAAAAATAAATAAATTATTTTGTGATGTTACATGACTATGGTAAATGTTAATAAAACCAGTATATTTTTTAATTAAGTTTAATTTTATAATAAATATTAATATTAATTAATAATTAATTTTAATTTAATTAATATTAAGAAAGTTTAACATATCAGTATGAAGATGATTTTTTAACACCTAGAACATGACTTATTACAAGGATATAATGGGTTAAATAAGCACTAGAAACTGGGTTAAATAGAAAATTGTACCTAGTCAAGAAGCGACATACATACTTTTAAGTTATAGAGCTATAGAATTAATAAACAACAATATTTCATTTTTCTACATAAACCTGTGTCAGTTAGGCTTAGTACACACTTGTCTGAACATTGTATCTAGACAATCAAGTGATGGTATCTAGACAATCAAGAGGCATATTAATGTCTAAAGACAAACTTTTGGTTCAAAACCGCTATACATTTGTCTCCAGTTTCAAATGAGATACATGAAAATAGCCTAGGTACAGAAATCAGTTTTATATACTAAATCTTAAAGATACTCTGTATTCATCACAGGTAGGAGATACTATCAAATATTTAGGGTGCACATTCTCGGGAGAGCTAGTATTCAACAAGAAGGCGGTGACAAAACTCAATACTAATTTTAACAAATTAGTAAGCTCTTGCTTGCTTAAGCCAGAGCAAAAACTCAATGTTGTCAACCACTACTTGCTCTTGGGGGACTTACATACCCTATCCAGACCGCACCCCTTACAAAAATATGTCCTGCGATATTAGAAGGTAAAGATATTATCAAGGATTATCCAGGCCATTATTGGGCTAACTGCTAACACCTCTACTGGCAATGTCATGCACACTGAGGATTGGGAGTGTTCTGCTGTCAATGGGAGGCTCCATTACCGCATTGGCCCTTTGCTCAGCGACTGTCGAATGTACTGGATGCCCTGTTCCAGTCCACATTCGATTATACAGCAGAAATAGCTAAAGACTGGGCGTTGATCAGGGCCATCAAAGTGTGAAAGCTCTATAACAGTCGCTGCGAGAAAACGCTTTTGAGAAATAGACTAATTGCAGGTGGCTTGGCATTGACGTTTGCCATTTTAAAGAGATCCTGAAAGCCAACAGATATATATGTGAAAAGAAAGTTCTTTCAGGGTTTGAATGGTCTAATGCCTTAAAGTTGAATATTAACTATGCACCCCTGTGTGGGATAGATTACAGAGTGATATTCATACAATATAGCAGTGTTCCTCTTCTGCTATTACAGATAGGAATTTTAAAAGATGATACAATACAGAGCTGGGTCTAAGAGGGGACACTTGTCCCGGGCAGCAGAATTCAGAGGGCAACAAATTTTGAATGAAATTTTATTTTCAGGTTAAAAATAAAAGCTTCTCTTTTTGATTGTTTTCACCTTAAGTCAATAAAATGGGTTAACAATATGAGATGATATTTATTTAAAAATATATTACCAAAAATACTGTTGTTGAATTTTATTGAGAGGAGAGGGTGAAAGAAGGGATTACAAAATTAAACATGGTTCCATCTGAAAAAAATTCTAGTTCCAGCCCTGTTACAATATAAAAATTAATCTAATGTTAGTAACAGATACTCAATTACGAAAGATCTATCATAAAAACCATAAAGTAACAGCAAATTAATCCAATAGAACAAAATATATTAAATTTATAAATGTAATCTTCATATTTATACATTCCTGCTGAATCCTAAAGACTGAATAAAAGAAGAATAGATATTTTTTTCTTTTTGAGATAAGCTTTGTTATGTGGTCCCTTTTCATAGCACTTAACATATTTTTGTTTATATATTATATAAAAAAGCAAATAAAATACTTGGTTGGCTAATAATAGACTTGTAATATAATACAAGTAATAATTACAATTCCAATTTCAATAAATTAAATTTGTACCTTTGTACCTGGGGTAAAAGGTCGGGTGTATACTTTCTTGAAAATGGGTTTGGTACTGATCTTTAAGTAATTTTAAATACTTTCATCAGTGGAATAAAGGTTGAAGTCAAAAATTCTGTAGATAAAGAGTGATAGATATAAGTTAAAAATTAAAAGTTATTTTCAAGGGAAAAAAACATGTTTTGTCTCGTCTACTGCACAATTTTATGAATACTACAACCGACCTTTTACCTCTGTGGTACAGAGACATTTTAATTTTGCGGAGTGGTCAAATCCAAAATAACAAAGGACAAGGCGATTCTCGACCTAAGTATAGTTAAAATATGCAATATCATTTATATTTACTATTATTATCATGAAATCTTAATATGTTCTGATTAAATAAGATAAATCTTTATATAAGTACAAACCTATAAGCGAAGCAAGGGTTGTCACTCGAAGCTGATCCCGTCATGGAGTGAACAGAAGAGGTAGAGTGCAGGTATTAGCTACATGCTCTACGCCATATTTGTAGAAATCCGTTAGATTTGGCAATGCCAGGTACTATCGTAAATTATGTAAATCCGTCCGGTATGGGTTTTAGCTTAGGAATAGCTTTTATGGGATTTCCCCCTACTTTTCATCCATAAAAAATCTTTTCTTCCATCTTTTATATTTCAACTAGTAGTCCTACTGCTCTGTAATTCGAAATGTGAAAAATAAGTTTTAGAATGTGAAAATAAAGTATTTGACAGGTAGTAGCCACTTGAGAGACTAAGTAGAATTCTAAAATACCTACTCGAAGATCAACAAAAATGTATTTCTACTAATAAGCACCGATGGCAGATCGAACTTCAAATTATGGAGGGGCGACGGATGAACGGAGCATTATGAATTTAATTGAATACAGTTAAATTGGGAGAACGATTTTTTTTAAAGTAGTCTCTCCTTACTTAAATTACAAAAAAATCCATCCATTTATAAAACAATCGTGGAACAAACACACAGACCAATGGCCGGAAATGCGCTTTTTAGACTCAGAGCCTCTGAAACGCATAGATCCGTTGAACATTACACATCAAAATTTTGACACGATTAAAATAACCTCTCTACCTAGATGGTAAGGAAAGTAAAAGTGTGGGTGAACTCCACTTATCATTTTCTAAATTTTTACTCATTTTCAATTTTTTAACTTTTTACTTATCCCATCTTTTTGAATATTTTTTAACTTAAGATAAACTATTGAATTTAATATAGCTTAAAAAATAAATCGAGTTATGCCGTATGCATCTTAAGTTGCGATATTCTTAATTAAACATTTTAGCACTTCAATTAGCATTGACAAATGTAAAATAGAGAGAAAATTTGAATGATATAAATACATTTTTTTTAATTATTATTAGATGGCGTTACGACTCAGCTGTTGAGTCAAAGACTGCCCCAGCATAGATTACCATTCTTCTCTGTTTTTTGCTGCTGCCTTCCAATTTCTGATACCAAATAGTGCCTTTGCCTCGGCAGCCACTCCGTCCTCCCAGCGAAGCTTAGGACGTCCAATCCGTCTTGTGGCTCAGACAGTATTTTATATGGGATTTCATTCGGTTCCATTCCTGCTATATGACCCGCCCATCGAAGCTTTAATATCTTAATTATGATGCATACATCTAAATCTCCATATATGACACTCAATTTATGAAATCAAATTTTCAGAGAGTGTATTTGGCAATGGCATGGATAAGACAGGATCTTCACCTCAAACATGTGTAGTTTTTAAATGACTACCGTACAATGTCAAATTTATACATATATTCTAACTCTCTAAAAGTAATACTAGCTTCGGCTAGGATAGAGGTCCTTCGTGAGGTCCTTATTATAAAAATAGTCGGTTTTTACATTGATATAGGCTTCGATAGATCCTGGCTAGTTATTAAATCGCACAGAAATAATAAACAAAATGAATTTGTATAAATCATATTATAAGTTTGGCAGGGTCACACTTCTCTGATAAAAGTAAATGTACCTGTAAATTGTTCTAAAGGGACTTCAGTCCCAGAATAATAAAGTTATTTTTCATTTCATTTCGTTTTCATTTCACTCTGCTAGCCCATCTAGGCCCTATTTCTTCTGGGAATTGTTTACTGTTAAAACGAAGTAACAAACGACGGGCTGATGTAGACTAGCAGAATTTGAATCTACTTCAAATTTAATCTTATTTCTAGGCCTTAACGCCAGCTATTCGACTTTTCCTATTTTCTTAATTGGTTTTAGCTTATGTATTTTATAGGTTCAAACAGATTATTTGTTATTGATTCTTATTTTACTTTTTTTTAATTTTTATAGGGATCAAATGCGTACTAAATTTTAAAAAGTTCGACTTTATAGGATTGATTTTTTTTTATTATCGAAGCTATATTTTTTTAAAACGTTACTTCGATTATTATGTTTCAATATTATATTCAAGCCTACGTTTCATTCATGTGATAGGAGATTTGAATAAGATCATGGTTAGACAGAAATGGTATTGGATTCACAGAAAAGGAGAGATAATTTTGATGGGAATCAACAATAATTAGATCAATTAATGTATCGAAAACTGGATATGATAGGTGGGCTGGAAGGGTACAATGAATAATCCAAGGAAATATGCCAGATCTACCAGAGATATTGTTTCAGGAGTTTCGGAAAGGAGATTTGCATTAAAGTCACCTACAATCATAAACTTACTGTATAGAAAAAGGTAGATAAGAAGAGAGGATTCAAATATTGGATCGATTTTAACTTGAGGAGATAGACTACAACGTACAGGAGAGAAAATGAGAGAGAGGATATTTCAGTGAATAGGTACGCGAGTTGTGGTGTGTCAAGAGGAGATTTGAATAAGATTTTAACTCTCAAGTTGTCATGAACGAATAAACCGACTACTCCACCATTTCGTTCCACCTGATCATGACGGATGAGAGAGTAATTAAGGATGTTACAGAAGAAGAGGGAACATTTGGCTTAAGCTAGGTTTCTGAATCAGAAAGAATGTGATAAATTTTGTTTGCTTCTAACGAAATCTAATATTTTTTTTTCTTCAAATTGAACGGGTTTTATTGAAAAACAATAGGCATAGAATAAATTTGATTTTTAATATTATGCAAGGGCATGCATGATAGCTTGAGATTATTCCTTGTAATAGGAAAGAGGAGCAGATGTCCTGAATGAATTGGGAGGACTCATACAATCTTAAAATAATTTTCGTCCGCCCATGAGAAATGTAACTAATGCCCATTTCGATGAGATTGATAATTTAGTTGAATGGTACTTGCCCCTGTCTTAAGGGTTAAGTGCGTACAAGGTATCTGTAAGATTATTTAAGCAACAGCATTTTTTTGGGCAAGTTCAAAATAGTTCGTTTTTCGAAGGATTATTATACTGGTGTAATCGTGGAAAAACGTTAAAGCTCGTCGGAGATCCACATTTTACATTCTTCATTGAGCTGTGAAAGTGGGATGTTGAATACAATTGAATAAATGTATTAAAAAAAATAATTCTTCTTTTAATTCGCTAGTCCCTAGTAAGGGTAAGTGTACACCAAGCACACTTGTCACACAACAGAGGTCTGCACTTGTCCCTACAATCATGTTTTGCTAGGACAAGCGCTTAAAAATAGAACACTGCCAATGTGAAATGTAAATCACGAAGTATTTCGAAGAACAATTTCTGCTTAAGGAAAAAAAAAAATAGAAAAAGCCTTACTGGTTATAACAGCGGTACTGCAAAAGTTGTCTTTTGAAGTTTTTATGTGGCTAAATTGCATACTATGTATTACTGTTCGCAATATTGAAATACGTTCTGTTCTGTATTAAATATTGTAGAAAGCTGGGGTCTTTTTACGCTTAAATGGATCTTAACCTCTTGAGTCTAATCAAAAAAACAATTATTATTGAAACTGTTTTTTTTTTTCAAGCATGCCAGTTTTTCTATATAAAATGGGAAACAATGCTCTCAGGGGTTTATTTTTAATTTTAACACAAAAACAACGTGCTTCGCTTTGAAAATGGAAATTCACTAAAGAGTTAATTTGAATTGGAGGACATGAAACCCTTTTTAGCATGAAATAAACAAATTTATTAATTAAAAATAGTATTTTCTTTTCTCTTTACTAATTTATTCATTCTTATTATCAATTAAATTCATTATTGTTATTCATTATTCATTCTTATTAACAATTAAATTCATTGTTATAATCAATTAAAATTATTATTTTATTTTCCTTTGCTAATTCATTCATTCTTGTATAATGATATAAAGACAATCAGTGAATGAACTGAGCTGAAATAAATAAAATTATTTACATGTGAGGAATGATAGAGAATATTACCCAGCGATACCTAATTAGCTTGCGATTACTTTCATTCACGGAGATCTCAGATCCAGCTTCTTTTTACTCTTCCGCTGGTGTTGTCTGAAACTTGAATTGTCGCCTTGCCTTGTTTCATTCCGTAAGAGTGTCCTTTTAATTTTTCGTTGAATCTATTGCAATGAGTCCTAGTGATTGTGGCAATTGTAATACTACTGTACTTTTGTAGAATTGTATAAGAATAATTAATTTTAAATTACAAAGTTCTTTCAGCTATTATTTATAGTTTTTTTTTTTTTTTTTTTTTTTAATAAAAGTGTACCATATTTATACTGATATTATGTGTAATACATTTAATATATTAAGTTTCATATATATTTATCTCCTAAATTAGATAATGTTAATTTAATTATAAAGATAATAAGCTAAAGAGAGCAATGAGACATTATTCTAAACAATTACATTTTTCTTGAGATCTTTTTAAGAGGAAAAGTTCTTTGTTTTGGAGAAGCTCTGAAAATTTGCTCATTTATGTTTATTTGTTATGGGCACTGAGTACGAGTTTCAACTTTTTTACCTCAAATTTTTCCGGAAATAAAATAAAAATGCAAAAAATCTCAACAAATTAATTTCGACTCGCTTTAGCTTCAAAACGGAGCGGTCAAACTAAAAAGTCATCAGAATCAAAATTATAGCTAAATTAATGTTTATTAATTTAGTATAAAATCAATATTAAAAGTTATTCGATAAAATCGAAATAAAATCTCACGAAAAAAATCGAGATGGCAAAGATGGAATTCGTAAACAGCACTCTAAAAACCAATGCCCCTGACGAAAAACAATATAGAGTACAAAGATGTAAGGATTGCTATGTTATTAGAATATTGCTAACAAAATTGTATTTACTATAAAATTATATTTATGAAAAAAAAATGTGTTTATGAATATTAATATTAACTATAACTTTACAGCTCTACTTCTAAATGACGGTTCCATAATCTTTGCTTCTTTCGGGGACCAATCGAGTTCGATGAACTTGGGTATTCACAGGCAGGGGACACAAAGAAAAAAGGTAAGTGGGTATTTGTTTTGCATGAAGTACCATGCCAAGCAAGTGGCGACTCCAAATATTTTTGTTGAAAAAAATAATATCCTAAATAAAAAAATGCTATTGAATTTTAGGAAAGAAATATATCAAAAGTAAGTGTTAATAAATCAGTGTTCAAATTATTTATGAATTTGAGCTTACCCAAATAATAGTTTATTTTTTTATTTTATGTCTACAGTAAGATGTAGTTTGTTGTCATTATTCAGATCTAAAATACACATTTAATTAAATAAATATTATGTCCAAGTGATTGTCACAATATAATTTGAAGTTTTATAGTTAATAATTATTTTTACAATACTTCAATAAGTTAAAAGAAAATGGCCAATATAAAAGAAATCAATGCTAAATTGACGGGTGTCCGTAGATTTCCTCGAATCTTGATTTAGAGATATTCTTTTTATTTTATCTTTACCTGTTTATATTTATAATATGCAATAATCATATGATATTGTGCTATGCATCTAGTACAAAGAAAAGAAACTAACTATAATGCACTAGGTTATACAACTGTGCCAACTTTTATTAGGATATTGTTGATAAAGTTAATTGTGATAAGTTTATTATTGATAATAAGTTTCATCATGCCGATTTGGTTTCCAAGGAGTTCTGTAAAGGAAGGCATGCAAGTGTTGGTTCGATACCGGTTTGCTAAGCCTAATCATTATCAATATACAAAAATCGTTGAATATATACGGTTTGAGAAAATAAATAGTATATATAGTGAGTCCTGACGGATCAAAGGAAGTGCTTCGTTGGAAAATAGAAAGAAGAGGTACCTGAGGAATAGGCCTTAGAAAGAAAAATGTGGAAGAGAATAGAAAACTCATTTTAAGGAAACCCACTTTTTTAGGGAAAAATCCTTTGAATAGTTAAATAGTACAGAGACTTCTTGCTTAATTAAATGTAAGAAATATTAATTAATTATTACAAAATAATTTAATTCTTATTTTTAACATAATTAAATTCATTAGTGGAATATAAAACAGGATATTAGAAAAATAAAAAATACTGAGGATTTAATACCATTGAAATTAAATTATCTCATTAATTTTTATTTTTATTAATTGAATAGCATGCACCAATCCAAAGCATTTACCGTTATATTCATGAAATCAGAGAGAAAAAGTATAACAAGTTCATTTAAGTATCAGTAATATTTTTCTTTTTATAAGAATACAGAATCCAATGTTTAAATGCATTTATATTGAAATTTTGGAAACGAATGGGCCAATTTCATCTGCCAGATATATATTCCATATAGTCGCAACAAAAAAGAAACTGTTTTTACAAAAATTATTCAGACATTTTTATCCAGCCAAAGCAAACAACGAAAGGGAAAACATGGAAAGGCTTTTAGTTCTATGACAGCCATCCCTCATTAAATTAAATTCATAAAGTCCGTTAGCGGTTCAATTTTCACCTCTTGCATAGAGTAGGTGAGCAGCAATATTGCCTTAGGGATGGTTTCTTTATTTGAAATTATTTTACAATTTTTTTTTCTCTGTTACCTCGTTTCAAGCTTCACTTAAAAAAAATCGTAATTTATATGAGGATACAATTTGATTAGATTTGGTATAGTCTTGGCAGATTAATTTTAGAAATTAGAATTTAAAATGACATTTTTTTTTTCGTGGTCTAATTTGAGCATGGTTTAATTAAAAAAATAACATAAGTTATTAAAAATTTTAACCAAACATTTGGAAGATGGTAAATTAAATTGCGTTTTTAAAATAGGCTTTATTTAAATAGAAACGTCAATAAAAATTGTATGATGATTTTCGCACAGTTTTAGTTTTAATCCTGTGATCTTTAGGTCCTAAGAATTTTTTTTTTTTTTTAAACTATTAAAATATCAGAGGTATCGAAATCCATTAAGTATTTTAATCATTCTAGATGTAATTGTAGATATAGTTTGCCTAATTTAAGAAATTAAGAAAAAAAATTGAAAATAAGCTCTGAAACTGAAATAACTAATTATTAAATATGAATACATTTAGCCAAACACTAATAAAAGTTTGCTAACTAATAACGATAGGGGAGCGAGATAACTGACTGGATATGACACTGGTCTCCTAACTCTCGGATTCATGTTCGAGTCCCACTGCTGGTTGCAAATTTATTTTTTGTTAAATCAACGGTGGATCGACTCTGGGACCAGGAAGACCTTTTCATGGCCCACCGGAGCCTCTATAAAATATGCACCTAGTCCTTCATTGGTTTGGAGGATAAACCCATCGATTTAAAAAATAACTAGATACTGCACTGAGTAGTTACCGATCAAAGTTACGGTTTCGGACAAAAAACCTTGGGTTCGGCCGCGGTTCCTTTATAGGCTAAAAATCAGCCGAAACTTGCATTCCTATGTTATTCGATCACGCTCGACTTTTCTCGGGGCTACCTAAAGTACGTAACATCTTCTTTTTACTATAAGTTTCCTTACTTATCATCATTTCTTGTTTGTGTTAGAAGTGTTGTTCTAATAAGAGACAGACATAATTTAATACAAGAAATATTGAAAATTAAGAAAACTTGTGATAAATAGAAGATTTTGACATGAAGAATTTTAACCGCTTAGTTAATTTTACATATCGTAAAATAAAAATATAACTCAAAATTCGAAATATTTGGTAAATCATATTTAAAGTTTTTTTCTGCCTACACCTTCTC
The DNA here is from genome assembly GCA_948150685.1 of Rhaphigaster nebulosa. NCBI lineage: Eukaryota > Metazoa > Arthropoda > Insecta > Hemiptera > Pentatomidae > Rhaphigaster > Rhaphigaster nebulosa. Next base: position 113,144,799 of record OX411309.1, on the reverse strand, counting down.
ATTGAAATACACTGAATATTCGTAGGTTATTAGGAATGTTCATGGTGTTAAAATAAAGATCCTAACACCACATAATTTTTGTAAATGTATTTTTGTACCGAATTGCTCTAAAAACTAAACCTTTTTATGACATTAGAAAGCACTAAAACGTAGTTTTTAGATCAATTCGGGTAAAATATAACGATGTATTTAAAAAAAAAATGATTCGAAGTTGCGGCCTTTTAGCTTATCACGGCAGTGTAGAAAACAAACATAATTTTAAGTATGATTTTCCACAATTTAAATTTTTGAGTTCTATCTTTATTCTACGATAGGTGCATTTTGATTAACTCAAAAAGTCAATAGATAAAATTGATACTAAACAACTCAGGCCCGAAACGTTATTGATATCTTGAAGAATTAGATAAATGAATATTAATCTGAAAGGTTATTAATTGAAATTTACTTAAAGATATAATAATACATAAATTAACCTTTTGAAAATTAGTTTATATAATTAATATGCATTTAAAAAAATTAAATCCACCAGAGAAGATGGACGTAGCCACCTAGGCACTCCAACGTATGCTTTTCTCGGAATAAATCCTGGCAAATGAGCATGACGGTGGGTGATTTAGTGTAAGGCCTTGTTTACCAACCGTAAAATTCAGGCACTAGAGACCGGGGCTTTAAGTACGCTGCAACCGCCCTAACGGGGGCAATATTGTCGCAATTTATTTGACAAGAAAATACAGGAGGGAGGGAGACAATTTTCTCCTGCACAGGTTGTCCCTGTCTTCACTAATCATGGTAAGATGAAGTATGGCCCTGTCTTATCTAGCGTTTGCCAAGTCATCGGGCCTCCGGTCTTATGTGCTTATTCGGAATCACTAATTGAACTATTCAATTAACCCTTGGTAAACGCAAAAGAAAATAAAGTTGAGTAATTGCTTGGATTGTTCGCAAGAATGACTTTATTTATAGGATAGGTTATACGTGAGGTCTTCACTTCTATGAGCTCAAACACTCTTTAGGTTAAATATGCTCATGCACTCTGTAGGCAAAATAAGAGGCGCTCCATGGAAGAAGGACTAATCCGCCATGTCACATATAATTTCTATAGTAATATAAAGGGTGATTGAATATATGTGGTATATATTTACGGTATTCTTGGTTTATGTATATATGATATACATACATTGTCATATATATACAGGGTCGGATCTAGGGCATTCTTAATTTTGCCGCCGCTTCTTTCATCTCCTCTCCACAATAAAAAATTCAACTGTTTTATAATGGATTTCGAAATAAATATCATATCATAACATTGACACATTTTGTTGGGTGAATTAAGCTGCAACAGTAATCGGGATTGTACAGAAACACAAGAAATTGAAAACAGCAGAGAGAGCCTGTTGGCCCAATCCCGCTCCATAAAATTAATAGGTACAGGGTTTTGTTATTGTTATTCACTTATTCAGTTATTCCTGTTACGATTTCATATTCGGCATTAGTCGCTTCTCACAAAACAAGGTGCCATGCTAAAAATCTCCAATAAATAAAAAAAATTTCTCTGTAGGTCATGTCATGATAATAAAAAATAAATCGGTAGGAGGAAGCTCAAAGGGAATAAATAACTAGAGACCTCGCTTTCTGACATTGTCTTACAATTGTCTCGTCTTCCATTTTAAACGGGGAATATTGAATTTTATCTCTTCTTGATTGCATTTGTTTTACATACATTGAGATCTAAGACAATTGTAATTATTAAAATTGAGAAGATACGATTGAAAGATTCCAAACACAAAGCCGTGAGTCTGTAAGTTTGAGCTTTGCTCTTTTTTATTAATTAAAATTTTGTTATTCTCCTGCTGCAGATTTGTCCAGCTCACAAATGTGTAGAAAAAAAAGGATTTTCCAGTCAAATTTAACACTTAAAACAAGTAATAAAATTGTTTTATTAGAATGAAAAAAAAATTCGCGTTTATAACCTTTATCACCAAACCATACGATATCCGTATTAAAGGTCAATAAACCTTTTGATGTGAATTTATTATGACCTTCAAGTAAAGTACCCCATTCGGCTCCTCAAATCAACTAAAATCTATTATATTATTCAGATTGATATAAAAGTCTAATTTACCAAAGTTGATTTATGTTTAAATAATAAATAATAAAAAGGTTTTACTTCATATTTTAAAATGATTTTCGATGAAAGTTTATTATGACATTCAAGTAAAGTACTGCTTCCGGTTTCCCAATGCACACCAAAATCTAGTAAGCTATTTTAATCAATATATAAATTATAAATACTAAATGTGAGAAGTTTTGTATTATATTTTAATATCACTTTTGATGGAAATCAATTATAACCTTCAAGTAAAATACCACTTCCGGTTTGCCAATTTAAACCAAAATTTATTGTGTTGTTTATATTCATATGTAAGTCTTTTATAACAAATTTGAGAAGGTTTGCATTATATTTTAATACAATTTTTTATGAAAATCAATAATGACCTACAAGTAAAGTACTAATTCAGGTAATCATGCAGTGACCAAAAAGATTTTACAGCAATCCTAAATACAAAATTTTAACTTCCTAGAGTTAACCGTTTTTGAGTTATGCGAGATACGTACGAACGAACGTGCATACAGACGTCAAGACGAAACTAGTAAAAATGGATTCAGGGATGGTCAAAATGGATATTTCCGTCGAAATCTGAAAACCGAAAATTTTCGCGATTACAATACTTCCTTTACTAGGAAGTAAAAATGATTTTTAAAAATATTCCCTCGAAATGCCACCCCCTAAATTATGCCTCCCGGGGCAAGTTCCTCCTTTGCCCTCCCTCCCTAGATTGATGTATAGAATGTATGTATGTATGTGTATATATATATATATATATTTTTTTTTTTTTTTATATCTTTTCCTTACATGGTACTCCACATAAGGACCGTTTATTATTTTATACATGCTCCATGTCTTAGAGGCATACAAAGAATAGTCAAATTTACATATTCAGTGAAGTTTAACACAATTCAAGTATTGAAATCAACCAAATCAATTGAAAATAAATAAGTAATAAAAAAGAAAATATATAACGAAAACAAAACTAAATCAAACAAACAAAAAAACTAAATAAAAATTAAGTAAAGCCAACAAGAAATCACCTACGCTGCCCATCTTTGGTCAGGGAGTCATATGTTAAGTCTATATGTTTAATAAATTTAAGCAAGTCTGTCTTAAATTTAGAAAGCAAATTTTTTTCTGTTTCAGGCCTTTGCCCGTTTCTGAGAATTATAGTTTTAATCAAATGAAAACGTTGCTTGTCAAATAATTTACAATCATAAAGCATATGACTAAAATTTTGGATTTGTCCGTCTTCTTCACATAAGTCTGTTTGTATAATGTTGAACCGTTTGAAATATTGTTTTGTGTTTCCATGTTCTGTCAGTAGTTGCGTTAGTTTGTAGTCATTACTGTGTATAGTTCTGTAATTGTGTAATGCAATATGGGGTATAAATCTGTGCAAACTAGGTGATTTGGATGAGGTCATCCATATTTGATCCCATCTTTTAACCAAATCAAATTGCAGATTCCTCTTTATATATGAAAGCGGTACTTGATGGTATGAGGCAAAAAATCACTTTTTGCCGCTTCTTTAGCAAGGTAATCGGCCCGTTCATTACCCTCAACCCCTGAATGTGCCTTTACCCATTGAAGAGTCACTGATTTTCCTATGTTTTGAAACTCTATTAAATTTTGTCTAATTTGGTCAGTCAAATGGTCAGGAATGTCTGAATTATTTACAGAGTCCAATAAAATTTTGTTGTCTGTGTGTATAGTGATGTGGGCGTTCGTTTGTAGCGGGTCGTTACTGATGTATTCAGTCACTTTTAGCACAGCAAATTTTTCTGTCGGGTTATTCGAGCAATAGGATTCCAATTTGTATTTTTGTTCCACATTGCTACCATCTGGTGCTTAGAATAACCATGCACATCCAGTATTCTCGCTGTCCTTACCGTCTGTATAAGCATCAGTGTTTTCGGTGACGTGAGTAGCACATTGTGGTCTAGTCCATAAATTTGCTTTAAATTTGGGTGTAGCCAAAACATGCAGTCTGTGATTCTGTCCATTTTGTCCAGTGTCATGTCTTTATAACCTATTTTTTAATAATATATTTTTATTAATATTTTTTAATAGCAATTTTTCTTATGTTGTACAGCTGAATGCCAAACATGTACAGCGTAGAGCATCTTAGGAAGTACAGCGCCTTCATAAAGCACTTCAATACTTCCGATCTGAGGGCCCATGTTGCTCTAGCAGCTATTGACAGTCCATCTATAATTCATAATGTGTCGTTATAAAGATTGTCCAAATGTCTGTTCCAATATAGTTTTCTGTAAAAGAGTAGACCTAAATATTGTAATGTGTCATATTGAGTTAGCCTTACTGAATTGAGTCGTATATCTAGTTCCGGTACTCTGTGTTGTTTGGTAAAAATTATGTATTTAGTCTTCTCCGAATTTTAAGTTTGTTGCGTCGAATCGAATGTCTAAGCCTTGATAGTGTTCTCGCCGTTTTATAAGTAATAACAAATCGTCGGCGTTTGCTAATAATGTAGTATTTTTCTGTAAGTCCGTCTCGAAAACTGTATTTATTGAAATATTCCATAGTAAGAGTGATAATGCTGACCCTTGAGGAGTTCCCAAAGTCAGTCTCTTATCAGTATAGTAAAAATTTGTCTGAATGGCAAGTTTTATATCAGTAAAATAATTTTGAATGATTTGGTATAAGTTTTTAGGATAGTTATAGTTTTTTAGATTAGTCAAGATCGCAGGCCGCCAGGCATTGTCAAAAGCATCAGCAAAATCCGATGATACAACTAATAAGTTATTGTTCTGTCGGAGTGCGCTAGTGATATGATCGGCCATTTCACTGAGATTGTCGTAGGTTCCTGATTGGGGCCTAAATCCGTACCGGTGTCGGCCAAGTATATTATTAGTATTAAGATGATGCATTAACCTGTTTTTTAGTATTTTTTCAAAAACCCTGCTCATTACAGAGAGCATACTCAAAGGTCTAAGTGAATATGAATTAGATCTAGGAATCAAAGTTAATTTACCCAATTTCCAGCTCTTTGGAAATTCTTTTCTTACAAATAAGATTTTATAAAGTCCAGATAACAATTTTGGAGAAGTGTCAGCCATTTTTTTAATCATACGGGAGTCTACTTTGTCTATTACAGGAGCTTTCTGATCATTTAATTTACTAATTATTTGCAATACTTCATAATCACGAATGTCTATGTCATCGACAGTAACAGGTAGGGTAAGTATATCTTCTCTCATTCGTCTATGTTCGTCACTGTCAGTGTTTAAATTATCTTCTTTAATCATCGTACTTAAGATATGAGACAATGTTTCTTTGGTATCCTACTTCAGTTCGAACAGTCGTTAGTAAGCTATGTGATTTTATTTTATTGGTGGCAAACTTATAAGGCCACTGCCACGCGTTAGATGAATTAGCATATTCCTTCCAGGACTTTAATTTAGATTATTTAAGTAAAAGTTGATATTCCTGCTTACTTTTTATATAATCCATTTTTCTAGATTATCGTAGTTCAATGTCTACTTTTGTCCGTTGGTAAGGTCTTCTAAGGTGATTTGTCTGTTTGCGTAAGTCAATTAGTTAAGGGTTCCACCAAGGAATTGATCTGTGTTCCTTTCGATTTTTGAAGTTTTTAAGTGTAATATTACAAGATTTTATAATCGATTTTGTTATCTTGCTAACTATACTATGAGTGGAGGGATGAGGAAACTCATGAAGAATCAGGTCTTCTAAATATCTATATATTTATATGTGTACATGGTAATGTTATATGAACCGTAAAATTAAGAAAAAAAATTGTGGCATGGCGGATTCCCCCTTATATGGAGCGCCTCGTATAACATATGAGGCGCTCCATATAAAAGGCGCTCTTTATATAAAAGGGAGTTGACGTGGAAAAAATATTTGTTTAGTAAAAAATTATATTTTTGTTTCAGCCATAAGATTTCCTCCAGGTTTATATTAAGAATGTGTAATCATACTATTTGACTTTTTAACAAAACATAGGGTCATTTTTAAATTCAATTGAAATTTTTTTGTTAATAAAATGAAATTCACTATCGCGGGATATGCGAATCTTATGAATTTGATTATGATTCAATTCCCTGTCTCTTGTATTTCTTGATAAAATAATTTTATTAGATTTGTAAAATTTCGGAAATATAAATTAAAATGAGTGAACAATTTAAAAAATGCATATATTATTTATATAACAATACAAATTATTATTATTTATATTCATAATATAAATGCAAATATTAATTAAAATAAGTAAAAAATGGACCAAAACTAATGACTTAGGTCTCTGTATCACTTATTACGTTTAAGCTGTCGCATTGATGTGATTTTGGACAAAAATAAGAATTCATCCTTAAATTAATATTTTTTATTTATCAATATATGTATAATTAATATAATTATTTGAAGGATTTCCTAAGTCATAATAAGAGGTCACTATATTTTTTTAATCATCATCATCATCACAAAAATAATTCATAATATAATTTTATGAATTAATGTAAAACTGCCACAATTTTATTCACGATTCGTGTAGACAATTTTTCGATAAAATGATCAAAAAATCAAGATTTACTTTTTTTAAAACAAAAAGGGTAAGTTTTTGATGTTTTATCAATGGGTTGAGGACGGTGATAACTGCAAAAAACTGCTTCTCCTATAAAATTCCAATTCTTCTTATTGTGGCGCTGTTCTTTCAAGCAAACGATTCATAGAAAAAAATCTACAGCTTATTGCAGGTCTCATAAGACGAACTTAAATCAAACGAAACTACACGATATTTTTTGCCGATTGTTGAGATAATACCATTTCAATTTAAATATGATTACTTATTTCCGCCAGCCATTTTCCAAAGAGGAAAATTCATTCTTTCTATGAATTATGAGTTATTTTAATAGTAAATATAATATCGTGAGAAATTTCAAAACTCAACTAGCCAAAAATGAACTCATTAATCCTAAGTTTATCTTTTGAGTTATCTAAATATTAAATTATGCTTTCTATTTATTTTCAAGCACTTGTCAATTAAACAGACTATGCGGTTAAAAGCTGCCCAAAAAAAAAACAACTTTTATTTTATATAGATAAGATTTTTGTCCATTGAAGCCGACATCTCGGATTTCTTTATAAATCGAAGCCATAGATTGAACTAGTTGATTTGAATGATGTCGGGTTGACATTTATTTATTTCAGAATAGAACAAACCAAACTTTAAAACAACAAACAACTAATAAAGCATTAATAAAATAATAATTATTTAATTCGAATTATTCGAATTAACAGGAATTATATTACAGTAAGTCAGTAGCTAAAATATTTTTACTGACAAAATATAGACATCATTTCATTACTAAAAATAGATTAAATCACAATAAAAACACTCATTTTATCCCAAAGAAATTTAAAACAAATGGACAATGTTGGTTTATAACTAGAACATACCTGCCTTCAGTGACTGAATAATAATGTATGAAGTGTAGTAGCTATCACAAAGGTCGAAAAGTTTTTTTTTTTACAATAAATTTACTGTAAATAAACGTTTATGCAATTAGAACTTTTGTTTTTTATTATTATTTTTTTAATTTTTCAAAGTTTCTACATTAATTTTTTTTTATTTCTGAAATATTTTTTGTAACTTCATTCTATTCCGTTATCATAAAATCTGTTATTTCTGGAAATTTATTTTATTTTAAAATAAAAATAGTAAATTAATATTATCATAGTTTGAAAATTATATTAATTCGCATAATATATTAACTTTTTGAAAGGTAAATAGTTTTACCTTATTTATTCTTTCATGTGTCTTTCATATACATATTGAATATGGCATTCAGTATGTGCCTAGTAATATAAAAAATATATAAAACATATATTAGTTTTATTAAAACTAATAAAACTAATTTTTTATAAATAAAAATCGTGATTGACATACGTTCGGTGGTCTGCAGTTCTCAATGTTTCAAAATCTTGATGTTCATTTCACGAATCGTACGTGGCCATTGATTTCAATTAAGGTTTATTTATTTTATTTTATACATTTCTCTCTTCCATGTTGCTAATTTAATTTTTTTTAATCATCTTACCGTTATGCAATATATTTTAATTTTTTTTTTAAATATGATCCTTTATGCAATTAATTATATTTAAAACCTATAGCAATGAAGCTATTAAAAAATATGTAAATTATTTATGTAATACATAAACGATAATTGTTTCAATTGTTGTGACTAAAGATCATAGAAACATTTAAGTTGGTGCTAAAGCAGTGATTGCACAGTCTCGAGATAGACTGCTAACAGTGTACTGAGCGATTACGAACTTAAATATTAACTTAGCATTTCTCTCAGTTCTAGGTTCCTTGATATAAAGTACCCGGAGGTACTGCTAAACTGGGAGGTAACATCCTAACTTAGCTGCTGATCAAGGAATGTTTAGAATCAGCATCATTAAGTAATATCTTAAAACTTATTAAATGAGGAAGAATTAGTTGTATTGTAAAATATTTTGGTTTCAAATATTTATAAAAAGTAGTTGAAAAAAAAACAGCGATGTACAGAGGTGTTGGATAAAATTAAAAGTTTCGATATTTTTCGCCGATGCAGCCTCACAGCATCCCAAAGAGCCTCAGTGTCACTCGATCGATAGGGCTTGGGCTGAAAAAATGACGACTCAGCTTATACCTCTCTCGTACACACAGCCCACACACTCGTTCTTTTTTTTTGTCTAATTTTCGAAGAGTTGTTGGACTATGTGTCTGGGAAAAACATTTTGTACTAACGATCGTATTACAAATTTGTTTTATTTTACGTTTTATTTATAATATGTAAAAAATACCACTAATATATTTTCTGTCAAAGCAACAACGGTATAGAAAAGTGGAGAAACTGTGAGCAGCTAACGAAAAGATGTAATAACATCTAAATGTTCATATAAAAACTGATATTAAACCTATCAAACTTTTCCTCATTCAGTCAAGTTTTTTAGGTTAAAAATTATTTAAATCAAAGCAGCCGTTATTTGTATATAATCACAAATCTAAAAATATCCATTTGCGCGTGATTTCCCAACCCTCGGGTAACTGTACGCTGGTACTATTCTTGGCAAATCCTACTCTTTTATATTTATTTTTTATTTATTGCCCAGGGGCAAAGCCTAGGAAAGAGTTGTCCTTTGGTGTATACGGCTCAGGACTATCATAGACGATATTCCGAAGAATGAACGTTCCACTTTTGGGAACATCACTCGAGGTCGAATTATCCAAACCGTCTTCATCAGAAATGTTCCTCAGTTCCGTCAGATGTTTACCATTCTGTGAAGTTTTACAACTAGTCACAAAGATTTTTTGATCGCTTGGTTTACTTGCTGAGACTAACTTATCACGCGTACAGATACCCGATCGTGTCCGTAGAAATGTATTGCTCTATCTAACCTATCAAAATGATTGGCGAACATTTAAATTATTACACTTGTATATGTTAATAAAGTATCACAAATTATAAATATAATTAGTCGTCAGTAAAAACATTACTGTTACATTACAAGGCATAGGTTCTTATTATCCAATGAAGTCAAATAATAATTCATAGACTTTACAATAATCCAGTCCTTAATGGCCACGATAGTAGATTTGGCGAGAAGCCACTTCGGTGGGCCTCTTTATTTGCTTAATGCTATGTTTCAACACCAACTAGATGCCTAAGTTCGCTAGAAATTTCTTTATAGTGATGAGCACAGTTACCCTACTCCCTTCATTCAAACCATCCAATGCCAATTCCTCTCGTGCTGACGAATATTCAACAGACTAAATGGAAAATGATTTACCATGTGAAGATGGACGACTAGACGACTGCTACCCGCGTTATTTTTTTGATAGAATAAGAGTTCATGGGAATAGATGGTCAACATAGATAATAGGATTCTAAGAACATACAAATAAAGGCACCAGTTAGATCTCAGAGAACATTGTTAAAAATAAATAACTAAAATACTGTTATTACATTTATAAAATCCGTTTGTTTCTACGTGATATTTATTTATAAATTGTTCTATTTTTTATTTCTATTCATTGTTTCATAAAACATCAATCCAGAGAGAGTTTACTATGTTCTAAACTTGCGATTAAGAAGTGAACAGTACATTATAAAATATGTATAGAACAAATTATATAAAACTCATAATGCAATATAATAAATACTGTATTATTGCATCAATATATATTCTAAAGACGGAATCGGTTAAGTAGTTACCAAGAAAATGGTTAGTGTGCCAATCGAAATTAAAACGAAAATTATAAAATAAATTATGTACTGAATGCCGATGATTCTATCCCTTCTTTTAGGCTATATAACAAGATAATAATCATATACAGAAAGTACATAAACCGTAAAATAAAAAGAAAAAGTAACAATAACTAAAAGTAATCAAGAACTTACGGATATAGAAAACTAATTAGATTCCTAATTTTAATATTTTTCTTTATTCTTTGTAAGTTTATTTTCAGTATTCAGTCGTAACCTCCCAGATGTAAGCCCTTGATTTTTTTTTATTATTACTTTTTTTTTTTATTCAACCATATTAATCATTTCTTTCTATGGTTCTCATCTTTGTGGTATCTTGTTCATAGAAACAAGAACGCACACAATGTGGGTCGAAGAGTCGGTATTCATTAAATATTTTTTAAATCAGTTTTTATTTCGACCTCCACTCTTCTATTCGATCATCTTTTGTTACTTGAATAAATTACGTTTTCCATTAATTCTGCTTTTCTTAAGACAGTGAATCTTAATTATAATGTTAAAGCCTGTGCCTGGCTAGGGTAACTGCTTTGATCTTGATGAACAATATTATAAACTTTAAAATTTCTAGAAAGAAGTTATGATGAAATCCTTCCAGTTGAGGGACACTTCCGGTGTTTAAAGAGGGCCTATTTTATGATGATAATATTCTTTACCATTCATGTCAGACTTGAGAGTCCATCATACGACCCGAAAATATTGGACAAAACAAAGGTCTCTACTTCTCGAAGAAAATGAAAGAAAAGTGAAAAGAGCGGAAAAAGAGACTGCAACGAGCCCGCACCATAGCCGTAGGCTGCAAACTCTCCTCTATTCTGCTTAAATTCCATGTTTTGAAGTGGTAGAATATGTTTAGAATGTTACGGACGATGCATAGTTTAGAATGTTACGTTAGAATGTTAGAATGCATTTAGAATGTTACGGACGATGCATAGTTTTCGAGTTATTTGAAAAACGCAAACATGTGCACAAAGTTCAAAACGCCGTATCTTTGCTAATACTGGTTCGATTTAAATGTGTTTTTGTTTTGTAAATAATTTAATTACCTTTCAATTTAGATAGGATTTTCCATGAAAAGCATTCTTTTTGAGTTATGCGCGAATGAAATTACTTTTTGTCATAACATTTTTTTCTCGCTTTTTCAGGAGGTTGCACAAAACTCAAAGGGCTTTAAGGAGAAAACTTTGGGCAAGTTTTATTAAAATTGTTTAAGCCGTTTTCGTGCTATAGTCTAGAAAAAAACAGGTATTTCGGTTATTGTGCGCACGGTTCCCATCTTGTCCAACAGGTGTGTGAGGGGAGGGGAAGGAGAGAGGTCTTTTTTCTACAAATAAACCGAAAGAACAAGGGAATCGGTCCATCCGTTCGCGAGCTAAAGTGGCACAGAAATTCAGATCAATAGCCGAAAATACGTTTTTTTTTTTGGACTAAGGGGGCTCTGAAACATAAAGATATGTTGAAAATCGGATACCAGGTATTTGATTTGACCCAGTAACAAACTTTATTCAATAAATGGTAATTCAGGTGTGGCAAAAATGGTAAATTTTTGCATATGTTCTTAAATTTTTACGAGATTTATCGCAGGTCGTCAGTTAACTAAAGCTGATGGTCACTGAGCTGAGATAGGGAACGAATGAAAACTATTAATTATTACTCAAAGACAATTAAACAGAAATGGTGACGGGACTAGGGCTGTCAGGAAGTTGTGTGGCCAACAGTGTTCCAACTAACTGTTAGTTATTCATTTTAGGACTGAGTTGGCCTCCTAATGTACCTGCCAAACTACGATACTCGCCCGGGCATGGCCAATAATTAAGTATACCGAGCCAGGATCTGTCCAATAGCTCTCTCTCGTTTACAAAGAAGTGATTGAGCAACAATTAAGCATCTTGCAACTTTATTATTAAGTTTCAATCGTTTGCAGAAATATAAACTAAACTGATTAAAACATTAATTATTTTCATTGAAATATAAATTGGGAAACAAAAATTCTTTTATTAATAAACTGTATATATTTTGATGAAGATTATAGTTTTAATTTTAGCATTTTTTTTTTATATTAATAATTTCTATACTCATAGTATCTCATCATTCAATCTTTCCTCTCCAACAGATTTTTCTCAATCCCACGAGGTTCAGAAATTTCGTCAATTCTACCAGTATTGGCAGGAGTACCGCAAGGTTCAGTAAAGGCTTCTTTCCTACACATGATATATCTACCAACTCCCTGACATTAGGTGAAGTAAATAAAACTGATCACGTGCTCATTCCTCAAAAACCTGACCAGATGCTCCGTTAGATGTGAATAAAGAGAAGTTACACAATGGTATGCTTGCTAAGTATTTGGAGCACTTGGTCCAAATATGGGATGATTATTGATTCGGAGTAACTGCTCATCTTTCTTAGTTAATATAACTGAGAATGTGCTCCAGTATGTGAGTAAGTACTCAGTAAAATGCTGTGGATACATGATACATGATATCGGCATTTTACTGACATGAGTACGCTGACGATACAGGAATTTTAACAATAGATCACGACTCCAGACTGACCTCACATTATTAAATTACTTTCTATATCTACAAAATTGGTATTCATTATGGAATATGCGATTAAATCATGAAACACCACAACATATAACGTTGGCACTTCGAAGAGACACCAGTTTATATCGGCGACTACCAAATTCCTCAGACGGAGAGTTTGTTACCTTGGACTAGGGAGAGAACATTGAAAGGAAAATATCGGTATTCGATATTTTGATATATCGCAAAACCAAATATCGATTTCCAACGATAATCTCTAGAAAAATATCGATATATCGAAAGGAAATGGGTGAAAAAGCAAAGAAAGTGCATCAAATGAGTATAAAATTAAACTATGAAGAAGAAATAATATAATGATTATTATTTATAAAACAATATTTTTATGAGCCATGAATCATTATAAAAAAAAGATAGAAAAGAATTATACTTCAAAGAAAAAAAAATTTATAACATATTTTTATTTTTAAGACTTTTAGCCATTTTTGATATATTATAGTCTTCTAAAAGTTTTTCAATAATAAAATCTTAAAAATTCTCAAATTTTTATTTATCTTATAACTCTTCCGACTATATTGTGCATTCTCAAAACATTCATCTAAAAGCATGTAATTTATTTGATATACCATCATCATTTATATAAATCATCAATTTTTCTTTATATAGGATTAATCAACATTATTTGTATGTAAATATTATCTACTAATTATTGTTTGGCAATTAAATATTGTTTATTGTTATATTTAATGGTAAAACTCCAGAATGGTAACCCCAACATGGAGGACATCAAGATTTTTAGGACCTGGCTGATCTTAAAAATCTATACCTCCGCCATTAGAGGAAATTGTTAAAATAAAATACAGTAGAATCTCGATAATTCGTATGGTCAAGGGTTCGAAAGGTAAATATGAATTATCCATATATTCAAGTTATCGAGGTTTCCAATAATCAGCGGTAAAAAAAAGGAAATAACAAAATTAATACAAAATGTTATTAATATGAATGGAAATACAAACGATATAGTCAGATAAAAAAAAAATTCGGTTATTTTCTTATGGTCCAATCCTTGAAGAGGGATCTCATCGATGGCTTCGTTAAGCATGTTCAGAGCAGAAAATACATTTACACAAACATCCGATTTTGCAAAGAAGTGACACACGTTGTAGATGCATTATTTCGCCATTTTAGAACTAATCGTCGACACATCAATTTCTTCTTCATCTTTTTTTTTACGGAGTCAAAACTTCTTCGTCAGTTAGGATCCAAGCTACTGCTAAACCTTCGTCAAAATCTCGAAAAGTCATCGGGGTTCTTAATTTTAAGGTAGGTGATTCCCATCCTTGATGCTTACTAAGAGTTGCATCACTACTTCCTTGTGTTAAATGTCTAAAATCGTTTAATTATGGCTAAGTTTAGAGATTGCAGCTTAGAGGTTGTGCTGGGTGGCAAAACCAGAAGATAAACATCGCTGAGTGATGCGGTACTGTTGTGGGTCGTACAATTATCAATTTCAACAGTTGAAAATTTTCGCTAGTTTTTATTCCATATCTGTACCCATTCGTTGAAAATTTCACTTATGATACATGCTTTTCTGTTTGCACGATAGGCGTTCGGTTAAGTTTTTGTTTATAAAGCACCTTGCATTCGCGGATTTGCCAGTCATGAGCGAACTTAATTTTTCAGATCAATCTATGTTGTCGGCTAACAGTATGGTTACAGGTTTTTTTACAATTTTATTTAAAGAGAACTGAATAGAAAAAAAAGAAGGTAAACCAACCGAAATTCATAGAAACGATTCCTCTCTCACTCACTCACCTCTCCTCTTGAAGAGATTAAAAGTTAACCAGATTTTTTTTTTGGAAATTCGAATTATTAAGCGTTTACATTACTTGGAAGACGAAAATAAATAAGAATTATCTGGGGAACCGTATTGCAGTGTTTTTATAAGAAATAAAGGGAGACTTTCAAGAGACCAGAAAATCTATACGAATTACTGGGATATGAATTGTCGAGATTCTACTGTAATATAGTTTAGCATATAGTGTGATCGATATATCGTTGTCAAATATCGATATCATCGGTATATCGGATGTTAAGATATCGATATAATATATGGGTTTTTCAACTTCGATATATCGATATATCGCCTGTCGATATTCCAATCCTACCTTGGACTAGGGTTGGAACATCGAAAGAAAAATATCGATATTCGATATTTCGATACATCACGAAGCCAAATATCGATATCCACCGATAACCGGTAGAAAAATATCGATATATCAAAAGGAAATGCGCGAAAAAGCAAAGAAACTGTGTATTAAATGAGTATAACATTATGAAATTTATGAAAAGGTTATGAAATAATATAATTATTATTTATAGAACAATATTTTTATCATCCACGAATCATTATAAAAAAAATATTTTGGAAACTACTTCTTATGCCAGAAGCTTTTGACGGAGGAACTGTTTCATTTGCTTCTGATTTAGACGAAAAAACGTGTGAATGGGAAGCTTTGAGGTGTGACCTTAGGTTGGTTGTGTTTTCCGATGTCCGAAATATTTTGTGACAATATTTGCATTCCGCACTTTTACTGTCTCTCGATTTAAAATGTTTCCATACTTCACTTTTTGGCGGCGACATTTTAGTTTCTATTTTCACTTTAATCACCTCACTAACAACAACAATGAACACCAGGTAACTGACCGTAAGTGACGCCTATGAGTTATAACATTAAGGAAGTTACAAGAGCTCAAAGAAAGTGACCTAGATTGATTAAACAACTAAGCTGTAACGTAAAGTACACCTCACGGATAAAATTAAAAATATGATGAAGAATAAAGGAAATTTCTAATTAAAATAAAATAATAAAGTTTAAAATATCAATATCAACGATATATCGGTGTAAAATATCGATATATCGGGTATTAGGATATCGATATAATATATCGGATTTTCAAATCCGATATATCGATATATCGCGTTTCGATATTCCTACCGTACCTTGGACTAATATTCGACCGAAGGATGACCTGGGGCCCCACGTCAAATTTAAAATGAGAGAATGAACGAATGACTGAAATAAAAAAGAATGACTTAACAAATGAGTGGAATTACTGTACTCTATTTTTTCCCTAATCGTCAGAACTGAAAATTAGACAGAAAATGTTGCCGAATCTCAAGAAAATCGGTGCAGTAGTCTCGGTGATCGCGCGCGGCGGAGGGCGGACGGACGGATTTTTTTTATTCGATATTTGGATTCTACGTATCTTGAAACGTAAAACCTTAAATTTTTAGGGGAGTCAGTTTTTTTTTTGTTCGATTACAAAGGTCTGTTATTCAAAATAATAAATCAAAAGCATTTATTTATATTTTTTGTTTTTTATATTTTTTGTTTTGTTTAATACCTTATTATGCTGATTCCAAAACACCTCATATTTCCCCTCTATCTTTATAAATGGCCGAGGTATGGGCTTATAAAATCTCTAATCAGCCGCTATTTTGAAAAAAAAAAAACAGACGGATGGTAATGTCGAGTTCGGAGGATCATTCTGGAGTTAGGTGGGACCTTGTTGCCGAATCTCAAGAAAATCGGTCCAGTAGTCTCGGAGAAAAGCAGCATACAGCGTACAGCGGACGGCGGACGGACGGATTTTTTTAAATTCGATATTTGGATTCTACGTATCTTGAAACGTAAAATTTCAAATTTTGAAGGGAGGTTAACATTTTTTTTCTTGGTCGATTACAAAGATCTATTATTGAAAATAATAAACCAACAGACTAAACAGGAGCTGGATGAGAGATTTCCTTTCCTGAATTAATGGACTAATTCAAGACAGGAAGAAGCGCTGCAGGGTGCTATTCTTCTCCTAATATGCAATATCTACCTTTATCTTTATCAATTTGCTGATTGTCACTCTTCTGTGACAGGTGCAAATACAGAGTTGAAAGTAAAAAATAAAAAAAATTAATAATATTGATTATATTTCAATATTAGTATTTTTAGAATTCGGTATTTCCCTTTATGTATAACAGAACCTTGTCGAAACTTTGACCGTGGCACCATTCGTTTCAGAATTAACCGCCCGACATAAATATTCATCTGTATATTTACATTTCAACCTGGCGTGTGTAATTAAATTCTATATAAGCTGTAGGCACAGACAGGTCGGCGAACCAGGTTTATTTCAGGAAACATAGAGGAATATTATTTTGAAATATTTTTTACGTTGTCCATGAAATTTAACTGGGTGCGAATATTTAAAATGCTATTGTCGAAAAATCCTTTGTATTCGGTGTGCTAACATTTTTAAAGAATTGAATGTATCTTTTTGTCCAGTTATTTGGAAATTACAAGTATTCTGAAGCTTTTTTATGAAAAATATCTAATTTTCAAATATTCTTTTATAGAATGTGGCTACAAGCTTTTGGTAGTCTAACCGTTTTTGTCCCAATATAGAATATTTATGAGATTATATTTAAATATTTATTAATAATAATTATTCCTACCTAACAACCATATCGATCATAACATATGTGAAAATAATACCGATTGTTTAAATCAATAGTTGAAGATATAACTTTTTTTTTTGGCCTATTTTCTCCATAGTAAAATAATAATCATTTGCACTGTATCAAAGGTTCTCGGAAGGGGTAGGAGTACATTTTCTATCCGTTGCATAATCCCTATAACACGATTATAGAGTTTTTGGGGTTGTCTCAATTTTTTTCTCCCTCCCCTATCATTTTGAAATTTTCAATTTTGTATTTTAGTGAAAATACGGCCTTAGTGATGGAGCTCTGTTACTCAAATTGTTGTTTACATACTATTTATGTTTTAAAGGAGTGTTACTCCCCAACTGTGGATGGTGAATGGAAGGTGCTTATTATTTTTTTTTTAGTATTTTTTTTTAGTATTTTTTTTTATCATTTAACTCATAAAAAAACGTCCGTGCTATTTACGTTCTTCTTCAACTGCCATTTAACATCAATTATCATACACTTTAATTAATTTTTTTTCATCTACTTTCTTTTTTATATAACTTACTATAATTTCCAATCAAGCGCCAATCTAATTTCCTGATGATGTTAAGAATTATTCCTAAATTGGTTAAAAATTTCAATATTTGGAGATTTAATATTTTTATCTTACATTATTTTGTATACACACTTTTAATAATTTTTATATTCCTTTTAATGATCTTTTTTTTTATTTATGAAATTTTTATTAATTTTTTAATTTTTGAGACAGTAGTCCACGACAGTCCACAAAAATGAACATAAAAAATTTATCATGCTTTAATGAGTAATTTAAGAAAAATTATCCTCGTTTTTAAAGATATATCGTTCATTCAAAGGGGGCGTTATCATTATAACATTGGACAATTTCCCAGAAAAATAGGGTAACTTTTATAGATTAAAAGTTGAAAAACCAAGTAAATTAGTCAGATATGCAACCTCTCTCTTTCTTTTTTTTTTTTTACATACAAAGTTTATTAATCAGGGATTCTCAAACTACGCCTGAAAATAAAGCCATATTCCTGCTTCATATAGACGAAATTCAAAGGTAGCTTGTTGTGATAAAAGTGAGGTAATAAATTTAGAATAATATTCGAGATATCGTTGACTCTGGATAAAATGAGATGATAATGATGGTTGGGGGTGCGGTAAGATATAAAACGCAGTCATGAAAAATACCGTTGAAGTGTGTACCGACATTTTGGCCTAAGCTTCAGGCCTTCATCAGGGCTAAGAAAAACAAGATACAAAAATATTGGAAATGAGAAGAATAAATACAGTATTATTACAGAGGAGAATGTGAAAAAAATATAAAATAATGGTAAAATAATAATAAAAAGGGAAAACTATACAAGATATACAATTTGAAATAGTAAAAAATATTATTTGTAATGGCGAGGAATAAGGAAACAAAAGGAGGTTTTAAAATGAAAAGGAAAACCAAAATGTTTGATTCGAATTAATAGAAATAGATAACAATAGCAAAAAAGTATTCTTTTTTAAAAATCATTTTTCTAAATTTTATTTCATGCTAATTTCCTGTTTGGTCCTGTTTTACATGTTCCCTCTCTTCCGTTTCCTCATTCCATCCAAATAACATTTTTTACTATTCCTAATTTCATACACGTATTTCTTTCTTTTGTGTAGATTCTATATTTTTACTTTCTCTTACCTACAAGATTCTATATTTTTACTTTCTCTTACCTACATATGAATATTAAATATGAATATGAAATGGAAATGTATGTAAAGGGGAATGTATTGGGATTTGGAAAAAATTCTAATTCGAGTTTTTGACAGAAATACACTTTTCAAGGTCCCGTGAGACCAAATAACCTAGTCTCGCATATGGTCTGTGTGTCTGTGAAGAGCCGAGCTCAAAAAGGAAAATTTGTAAGAAATTGAAATTACATATTTAAAGTAGGTATATGCCTAGGATGTTATTGCAACTTTTACTAAATCGACTAACCGGTTTATAACATCGATTTTAAATTTTTTTACGATTGTCTTGAAAATGGCTAACGATTTTGGCGAAACTTTCCTTAAGTTTTCTCCTTAAAATCCTTTAAATGTTCACATATTTAATACATTGCCGAGAAAATTAAGGAAAAATAGTCATGACGAAAAGAAAATTTTATTTGCGCATAACTCAAATAATATAAGAACATAATTTTATGGTAAATTATGTACATGAACATATTAAAGGCAATCAAATTCTCTAAAAAAGGTTGACAAAAAAATCCCTACATCGGACCAGAAGTAGCAAAATGAAGCCTATCGGACTTACCGAAAGTGCCAGTTGATAAAATCGATTTTTTACTTGTTTACAATTTTCTGGAAAACGGCTCTGACGATTTTTATGAAAATTGCCGTTAGTCTTCTATTTAAAGCCCTTTAAGTTTTCATACATGTAGTACATCACAGAGCAAATGCAGATTTCAACGGAAATATCCATTTTGACCATCCCTGAATACATTTTGACTAGTTTCGTCGTGGTGTCTGTACGTACGTTCGTATTGCGCATAACTCAAAAACAGTTAGCCGTAGAAAGTTGAAATGTTGTATTTAGGATTGCTGTAAAATCTTGTTGTGAACCTCCTTTTTTGGTCACTGCTTGAACACCGGAAGTGGTACTTTACTTGAAGGTCATAATTGATTTCCATCAAAAATTATATTAAAATACTATACAAAACTTCTCAAATTTGGTATTTATAACTTATATATTGATTTTAATAACTTAATGGATTTTGGTCTAAATTGGAAAACCGGAAGTGGTACTTTACTTGAAGGTCATATTAGACTATCAATAGAAAATTTTTCTATCCCCTCCCCCTCAAAATTTGAGGATGTTTTACGTTTCAAGATACGTAGAATCCAAATATCGAAAAAAAATCTGTCTGCCGTAAATTGGTGGTTTTATTGTATTTAAACGAAAGCTAATGAAATTCCCCACAAAACGAAATAAAAATCATTTAAATCGGACCATTATTAGCTGAGATATTGCGTAAGGAACTTCTGAGACTGATTCTTCTGGCGCTAGTCATCCTGCTTCCTGACTTATTTATTGGGCATCTGACTTCCTCGTATCTCTCTGTTTTATTCTTCCTTGGATTATTTCTTTACTTCCTTTAGCTTCCTTAGTCGGAAACTAGTAACCAAATTCAGTATCACTTTTTGAGCCACGGATTTATAATTTAATAGGCGTATAAGGAAGTCATGTGTTGCCCACATCAGATATTTTTTTTTAACATAGATATAGTTAGTATTTTTTTACCATCAATTTTTGGACATAATTAAGTTAAATCAGTTGCTTCATCATAACATTGCATAAAATACTTTACATAAAACTATTCTTAGTTCCTGAATGTTAGTTCTATATAACAATTACAGAGTCGATAGCGAACGAAGTTATGCGTCACTAATGCAGACTGTATACAGAGCTGTGTTATCCCAAGTGAACTTAACATACTTGAACAAGGCTAGGAATGCCCAGCTGTGGAGTGCATGGATGGCACACATTCCTCGACCCCGACTCAATAGCCAGCTCTCCCTCCCCTCTGTTCCTGGGGTTCTCTTTATTTGTTCTTCGGGCTATTGGATTGTTCTTATTAGGAAAGTTGCTTTGCTTCCTGTGGAAAACTGAAGATATTGGCTGAGACATATATTGCTTCAGAGCGCTTCTGGCGTTGGTATATCTCTACTCAGTGTTTGTTTTATGAAGATAGACCATATTTGCTAAAGTTATTATGAATTGATTTAAAGCATATTATTATTTCTTTTTTGAATTTAATATGAAATATTTGGCTATTCGGAAGATCGAAGATACCAATGGCGGATAGCAATAGTCAATAGTCACTCTGACTGTAACATTATGTGAGTGTAATTTATATAGACTCCTAGATCGCAAACAAATTTTAGCAAATCTTACAGCTTTTGAAGAAATCTTATGAGTATGTATGCAATATTGAACATTTCAAAGATCCAGAAATTTAAGGATTATTTGGTCAACTCTAAGCTCTGGCTTAAATCCAATAGAAAATCTCTGGAATGAACTTGGCAGGCGTGTGGGAAGAATAAACACTACTTATAACGTACAGAATACAAGAGCAACATTAAGAAGAAATCAAACTAGATGTTTAAGCAAATCTTATTAGCTATATGCCAAGCCATTTCTATAACTATATATAAATCTAGTTATAGCAGTAGAAATTAATGCAGTAATAGCATTTTTGAGCTATTTCCCAAATTTGTGTTTTCCCTCCCTATTTTTATCAATTTCTCTATCTCTATTTTACCTCCATATTAACTGAAATAGATACTAATTGATAAAAAGGCATATATAATTTGTTTTATGTGTGTGCTGTTTTAAATATGCAACTAGGATGTAAATACGCTTTTTGCATTTATATTTAAAAAAATAATAATGAAGATGATATTTATTAACTGCGAAAATTAAAAGGGGAATATGAACTAAGCGGCCTGGTTATAAATTTTGAAAAAGACTAAATTTATGTTCTTCATTAGTGGTAATATAGTATTGAATGCTGGAGATGTACTGGAAAATGTTCAACACTCCAAATGTCTTGGCTACAACATTGAAATTAATTGTTCTTGTGACAGGAGAATGGAAAAAGATAGTTCCTGTAATACAATCTATAATATAATTTCAAAATTCCAAATACAAAGCCTTAAGTCTCTAAAATATTAAAGAATGGTAAATTCTTTTCTTATACTCATATTAAGGTTATTTCTGAGCAAGTAGCTGTTATTTTTAAAGATTTTGATGTTTATGATATTAAGGTTGCAAATAGAATTAATAATAAGAAGAGCAAGTTTTACACTTTTCTCAAGGACAGAATATTTACCCAGTAACAGCCTGATGTGGTATATGAAATTAGTTGTTTACTAAGGTATACAATGGTGAAACATCCCAAAATCTGCACAAAAAAATGTATCAACATGAATAATATTGCAATAATGTTAAGATTCAAGAGCCTAATATGGCATTAGGCTCTAATACTAACAAGCATTAGGCCTAATACTGCATTAGGCTCTAATACTAAAAGGCATTAGGCCTAATACTGCATTAGCAATGCATTCGAAAATATTTAAACATGCCTTTCATTTTGATAAGGTTTGGGGGATTCAGGAGGAGAGAAATGCATCGAAGAGAATCATATTTGAGGTTATGCACACGATAAAAAATGTATATATTGCTGTTAATTAATAAGGCTGATAGTAGAAATTTAAATCTATATTACTCCGAGAAGCATTTTAAACAAGTCTAATAAATCTAACTACAATAGATTGTCTTTTTTACTAGATTTATTTGCGGATCAGCATTTTTTGAGGATAACTTTCCTCAGAATATGCATTTTCATTTCTTTTTTACTTTCCCTTACCTATATACGAAGTATATAGTAAGGGGAAGTATTGCGATCGTGAAAATTTTCGAATTCGAGTTTTCAACGGAAATACATGTTTTAAGGTCTCCTGAGTCCAAATGACCAAGTCTCGCAAAATGGTCTGTTTGTCTGTGTGTCCGTGTGTCTGTGTGTATGTGATCAGTCTAGCTCAAAGACGGAAAGCTGTACGATACTGAAATTACATATTTAAGGTTAGCACATGCATATGATGTTACAGCAACATTTTCGTCAAAATCGACTAACCGGAAGTGCCACTTTATATAATCGATTTTACACATCTTTACAATTTTCTCGAAAACGGCTCTAACGATTTTGATTAAACTAGCCTAAATTATTCTTCATAAAGACCTTTAACTTTTCATTTATGTAGTAAATCATCGAGGAAATGCAGGGAAAAAAGTTATGATGAAAAGAATATTTAATTTACGCATAACTTCAAAAGCGTGCAATTTATGGTAAATCATGTACGAACTTGTATGAAAGATAATTAAATTATCTAAAAAACAATAAAAGAATCATCAAAATCGGACCAGTATTAGCAAAGATACAGCGCATCGGACTAACCGGAAATATCTATTATATTATGGATATTACACTTTTTTACAATTTTCTCGAAAACGGCTCTAACGATTTTGATGAAACTTGCCTAAATTATTCTCCATAAAGGTCTTTAACTTTTCATTTATGAAGTAAATCACCGAGGAATTGCAGGGGAAAGAGTTATGATGAAAAGAATATTTTATTTGCGCATAGCTTAAAAAGTATGCATTTTACGGTAATTTATCTATAGACTTTTATAAAAGGTAATTAAATCATCTAAAAAAGAATAAAAGAATCATCAAAATCGGACCAGTGTTAGCAAAGATACAACGCATCGGACTAACCGGAATTAGCTATAATATAATCGATTTTACACATTTTTACAATTTTCTCGAAAACGGCTCAAACGATTTTAATGAAACTTGCCAAATATGTATATATATATATATATATATATATATATATATATATATATATATATATATATATATATAGATAGATAGATAGATACACGTGTTTCATTTCTGAAATCGAAAGAAATGCGATAATTAAAAGCTTAATTATAATAAAGTAGAATAAATCGCACTGAAATATTTGTATGGGACATTTACAAAGGATGCCGGAAGGAAAACTGCGATACAGAAACAAAAAATAAATAAAATACATAACAATAAATAAAACACTCAGGATAAAGAAATGGATGAATATATAATGGGTCACGATCAACACTTCATGGAAGGAATCAGTGGATATACCCTCTCTCTCTCTCATCCCTCTTCTCCTCCCTAAAGTACGAAAACAAAATAAAATTTGTATTTTAAGTAATATTTTAGGTTATTTTTAACTACAATTTTTGATCCAATTTTCATGCTTATCCTGAAAACTTACTCCCAATTTGGCGATTATAGGCATTTAAATGATTATTGCATGATGATAATAAAATAAATGATACTTGCCTTCTTCTAATATTCTAACATTCTGCGTACGCTCCTGGGAGGAATGGATCTTAGATATAGTAATGTAGAAGGAATCATAAAATAAGACCATCGCTTTTTTTTGGAAACTACTCTAAAAAAAAACAAATAAAACTCATCTATTAAATAAACTTCTAAAAATATAGGTCATCGCTTTCCTTGTGCCCCGAATTTGATACTCCTGATACTCCGAAATGGTGATGGATAGCATCTTTCGAAGATTTACTTACGAAGCTCATGCCATAAATAATCTGTTATTATCTGAGCCAAACCTGCCTAGCCCGTGTACCTTTATTTTCGGAACCTCATTAGCTGCCTTAATTTCTTCTTTTTCTTTTTTTTTTTTTTTTGTAATGGCACTGACATGCATGGATCTATAATCAAAATCCGTCATTTCTTAATTTATACAAAACTCCCTTTAAAAATTCTTTAATTTAATGTTTAAAGAATGGCAAACATTTAATAAACAAACCTAGTTGTTTTGCAAAAATGTACTTTTAGCGATCAAAAGAAATTGTATAAGTTGCTAGATTATATTTAATTTACTGCTTATTCTTACAGAAAGCAATAAGTTATTAATTATATAATATTATAAATAAATAATATAAATAATCTATTCTTTCCCTTATAAAATTTAATTTATTGGTGATATTTAAAGTTCAAAAAATCGTTGATATCTATTCGGCCTGAAGTAAATGGAATCAATAAAAGGTTACTATTGCTAGTCCGTCTAGAATCCTCATCTTTGTTTATTTCATGTTCCTTTGACCTCTCAATTTGTTCTTCTTCAGTGTTCCATAATATTACATTTTTGTTTGAAAGATTCCCTTAAATACAACTTGGAATTTGACTATGCACGGAAATATGTAGGAGATATTTGACATAAGCATTTGCATAATATATCCACTAATCACACAGTATAAATATTTATTTTTTTGTTAAATATTAATTAAATTCTATATTTAGTTATTCCAGTCAATTTTTTCTTATCGTTACTACATATTATACGTCAATTTGGATTTTTTCTGGATTACTTTAAAAAAAATATCGAATGTGGGCAACACATGACTTCCTTGTACGCCTATTAAGTTATAAATCCGTGGCTCAAAAAGTGTTACTGAATTTGGTTACTAGTTGCCGAAGATTGCAGTGAAAACGACACTTGGCTTCCCGACATCCATCTATTGACACACACACACACAAAAAACACACTCTTGTTACTGGAGGACTCATTCCGTTATTATATGTCGTTTTCCTTCAGTAGATAACTAGTTTCCAAGATATTTCTTCATGTTCCGTGACAACAATAAAACTGTCAATATCACTGGATAAAGCATTAGAAATCGACAGTTTCGACATTTTAAGCGGAAAAACCCACTAATATCTTATTCTCATGCTGCAGACTTGTTGATCTCACAAATGGGGAGGAAAGCCAGTATTTTACACCCAATTTTAACACTTAAAATAAAAATGTTTAATTGGATTGGAAACCAAATTGCATTTGTAACCTTTGTTACCAAAACATGTGATTTCTCTTTTAATTTAAATATAATTTTTTATGTAAGCTTATTATCGGCTCACCAATTTTAACCAAAATATAGTAAATACATTCATATCGATATAAAAGTCCTATTTACCAAATTTGAGATGTTTTACATTATATTTTAATATAATTTTTGATGAAAGTTTATTATGACATTCAAGTAAAGTACTGCTTCCAGTTTCCCAAATCATACCAAAATCTAGTAAGCTATTTTTATCAATATATAAATTATAAATACTAAATGTGAGAAGTTTTGTGTTATATTTTAATATCATTTTTGATGGAAATCAATTATGACCTTTAAGTAAAGTACCACTTCCGGTGATCAAGCAGTGACCAAAAAGAGAGGTTCAGAACTAAATTTTACAACAATCCTAAATACAAAATTTCAACTTTCTACGGCTAACCGTTTTTTAGTTATGCGAAATACGAACGAACTACGTACGTACAGACGCCACGACGAAACTAGTCAAAATGGATTCAGGGATGGTCAAAATGGATATTTCCGTTGAAATTTGAAAACCGAAAATTTTCGCGATTACACTACTTCCTTTACTTCGTACAAGGAAGTAAAAAAAATCATTCATCATTATAGATTATCACCGCGTTTACACCCGCTTTAAATTTTGATTAACCCGTAAAAATGCAAAATGATAACATATAATATGTTGTTCAGTCTCATTTCTAGCAAATATTTTCAAGGAACAAGGTCAGAGCGACACTATTTTTTTATGAATGGATATAAAGTTTCACTTAAATACGTTTTATACTTTTTGTTCCTTTACTCTCCTCCAACTTTGTTTAGAAAATAACGTTTTCTTTTCTTTTTTCTAACCCCCTTCCCTCCCTCCTCCAAATATTTAAAATAGGAAAATCCAATAACGTGTTAGAAGCAAGGTCCGTATTTTTCCGAAGGCATTCCAAGGATAGTTCTGACTTCCAGCTTATCTCTGACGTATAGAATTATTATCAGATTTTAACCTTTTCATAGCTTTTTTTTTTTTCTTTCCCCCCGGCTTTATTTTATTAGATACAAAAACAATATATATAACGATACAAATATATATACACTTGATACTCGTTCTTTGTTACTTCCTTGTACGAAGTAACGGAAGTATTGTAATCGCGAAAATTTTCGATTTTCAGATTCCAACGGAAATATCCACTTTGATCATCCCTGAATCCATTTTGAATAGTTTCGTCATGACATCTGTACGTACTTGCGTATCACGCATAACTCAAAAATGGTTAGCCGTAGAAAGTTGAAGTTTTGTATTTAGGGTTGTTGCAAAATCTAGTTGTGAACTTCCCTTTTTGGTCACTTCATGAACGAAAACGAAAAAAGAAGTGGTACTTTACTTGAAGGTCATAATTGATTTCCATCAAAAATGATATTAAAATATAACACAAAACTTCTCACATTTAGTATTTATAATTTATATATTGATAAACATAGCTTACTAGATTTTGGTATGATTTGGGAAACTGGAAGCAGTACTTTACTTGAATGTCATAATAAACTTTCATCAAAAATTATATTAAAATATAATGTAAAACATCTCAATTTTGATAAATAAGACTTTTATATCAATATTAATAATATACTAGATTTTGGTTACAATTGATGAGCCGAAAGTACTTTACTTGAAAGTCATAATAAACTTAAATAAAAATTATATTAAAATTAAACATAGAGATCATATGATTCGGTAATTTATTAATAAGTTAACCTTTAGGTTACAAACGCGTTTTTTTCCCACTCTAATTAAACATTTTTATTACTTGTTTAAGTGTTAAAATTGAACGTAAATATTTGATTTCCTCCCCATTTGTGAGTTGAAGAAGTCTGCAGCAAGAGAATGATATATAAGCTAAGTAGGTTCTTCAGCTTAAAATGTCGAAACCATCGATTTCCAATATTTTATCTAGTGACATTGATAGTTCTAATGTTGCCACGGAATACGAAGAAATCTCTTGGGAACTTATTAACTACTGAAAGAAAACGACATTTAATAACGGAATGAGACCTCCAGAAACAAGAGCGTGTGTGTGTCAACAGATGGATGTCGCGACGCCGAGTGTCGTTTTTACTGCAATCTTCGCAAACTAGTGACCAAATACAGGTTCACTTTTTGAGCCACCAATTTATAGTTTAATAGGCGCACAAGGAACCCATGTGTTGTCCACATCAGATATTATTGCCTAGTGGTTTGGTTTTCACACCATAAATTCACACAAATTAAATAGTTTGTATGGTCAACTTGCTTCCACGGGTATGAAGTTGTCATGACAACGACACGTTTAAATGTTGGATACATTTTCTCTTAGCAATTTATTTATGGTTAGTAGTCCGTATCTATTGATCGTAGTGTGATGATATGAAATCTTGAGCCTTCCTCAATAAACGGTCTATCTAATCCATGGTAAAATGGGTAAACAAAAAAAAAAAAAAAAAAAAACAGACTGGTACTTAATGAAATTTGATTGTTCAAATACACAAACTCTTCCTTAATAGTTTAGATATTATATATATCTACATAATATATTGACATTACACAAGCCTGCAAAATTTGGATTGTGACATGTTTTGATAATTGATTTCTAATGGAAATATGGAAGAAAATCCTTTTCTCTGTATCTAAACCAGGAATATGAGGTACCAGCTGTTAGCAGGTACTTCTCTCTAAGCCTCGAATCAAGCTATACTGAATTTCATTTGGTCAGATGTAAGTCTCAAATCAAATCGCTTAGCTCAGATTGTGAAAAAACTAATAATATTGTATAGAATGATAAACAAAAACAAAAAAAATTATAAGAGAAAAATGTTTTGAGTCTATTTTGAAATCTCACATTTTCACAAGTTTTTGACTTTTTTATGCGTTTTAAAATTTGCGTTTGCGAAAAATCCTGAAATGATGGAAGAAAATGAAGGCCATTTTCGGATTCAGCGCTCAAAATACAAAAGGATCAATCATTAAAAACTAAAAAACACAACCATCTCAGCTAGTGTAAACAGTAACTTATATTTTTAATATCATTGGATTGAAGTTGTACTCATCTGTTTCATCGATTCCTGCAACGCAACAAAACGAAACTTATTACTTGTTTACCTGAACGTACTGGCAAAATATTTTACAGCAGAAATTCACAACAAATAAATATAAATAATAGCTTTTGTACCCTCTACCCCTTTTACCGGTTGCTGTCATAGAGTACTTCAAGCTCAAATCAAGACTTAATACCTTTCCATTGGTCGATAGGTACAATTCCCACACACTCAAGCACCCATTATGGCTATTTCGTATCCAATGGAGGTTGAGAGGAGTGCCTCCAGGAATACAGATCAGGCTATCATCTGCTATGTTCCAACCTCCGTAACCTTTTGTGATCGGATGATCCTATTCTATACTGAAGATTATTTGAGCAGACAGCTCAATTTACAGTTGTAGTGATTACTTATTTTATTAAAACATTTTTTAATTATAAATTAAAAATCCACTAACAAAATATAAAAATTTGATAAATATTTTATAATTTTTTAAGGATATAATGGAAGTGGGTGAAAAAAATGAAAAAGTATAATGTGCTTATTTATTTTATAACACTCCGCATCTATAGGAGTGAACCATTAGCGGCTTAATTAATTATTAGAACATGAATTGCATTCAATGATGGCCAAATTTTTACAATTATGAAATACAATTATTAAATTCATTGAAATATTTTTATATATTTTATAAATTTAATTATGCTCTGAATTTTTACTTAATTTTCTGCAAATGTTTCGGTCATCGTGAAAGACTTAATATATTTTGTTCTGTTGTCAGAGGGTAATGTGCATGCTAGGCGTGCTCAGCGTCCTTTGTTAGAGGCTGCACGAACCTTCCGTACTCCCCAAGTGGGTGGGGGTCCAGGAATATTCTTTATTCCTCTGGAAAATATTAAAAAGAATATGCAATTTAAAAAGCATTTTAAACAATTTTTATGTTAAAATTAAACTGAAAATTTAACACTCTTGGACTTCGAAAAACTTTGCACTTTAGTTCTAAGGAACATATATATTTTTTAAAATTTAATCTTTAAACCATTCTTCTTCTATCTACTGTATTATATAAATATTCTTAAATCCACTGTATATTCTGAAACATTAGCAGGTGCCTGCGCAACTGTGGCACTCACCGTGCGAACGCCTATCTGAGCATATTGTTGCAATGTGTTTCAGTGTCAGAGATAAGTTAAATGTTTCAGAAACTGTTTAAGGCTGGGACGGATTTACAATTATTGGGGAGCGACCCAATTGAACTTATTATATTTTTAGATTCAACAGAATTTTTAGGTATAAAAAAAATTGTTTCCTTAAGAGAGGGATGCTTTTTGAGAAAATGAACGGAGGTAAGAGAGACATCTTGAAAAGATAACAGATAGGAGAGGCCGGACAGTGGGCGGCAGAACAACAAATCCACTCCTGGTTTAACGTCTACTGACGTTTCCACCAAAGTCGTAGACTTTCATCTGGGCTTTGAGAAGAATAAATATAGTGGGATTACATAGGAGGATATGAGGAAAAATTAAAATTAGTTCCCATGAAAATATAAATATAAAATATTAACGCTATATAAGACAATAGGATATCAATTTGAAATAGTAAATCCTTATTCATAGTTTATTCTTATACAATAAATTATAGTATATTCCTTTGTATAATATAAGTTATAAATTTTATGCTTATCGATTTGTCATTTTCAATAATTAACCACTGTAATCGATCAAGAAAAAACATTTGTCCCTCCCTTAAAATTAGAAGTTTTAC
This sequence comes from Rhaphigaster nebulosa, assembly GCA_948150685.1. NCBI lineage: Eukaryota > Metazoa > Arthropoda > Insecta > Hemiptera > Pentatomidae > Rhaphigaster > Rhaphigaster nebulosa. The sequence continues at coordinate 113,114,043 of OX411309.1, read as the reverse complement.
GTTTCAAAATACACAGAATCCAAAAAATAAAATCAAAAGTCTTTACGCCGTCTCTCATCTGCGGCTTTTATCCGAGGCGATTGGACCGATTTTTTGGTTTATTATTTTCAATAATAGACCAATAAAAAAAATTGAACCCCTTAAAAATTTGAGATTTTATGTTTCAAGATACGAATCCAAATATCGAATACAAATATCTAATGTGGACAACACATGACTTCCTTGTACGCCTATTAAACTATAAATAGGTGGCTCAAAAAGTGATCCTGAATTTGGTTACTAGTTTCCGAAGATCGCAGTATCTCAAAAACAACACTCGGCGTAGCGACATCTATCTATTGACACACACACACAAATAGGAAGGAAAACCAGTATTTTACTCTAAATTTTAACAAAACAAATAATAAAAATGTTTAATTGGATTGGAAACCAAATTGCGTTTGTAACATTTATTACCGAAACATGTGATTTCTCTTTTAATTTAAATATAATTTTTGATGTAAGCTTATTATGACCTTCAAGTAAAGTACCCTTTTCGGCTCACCAATTTTAACCAAAATGTAGTAAATAAATTCATGTCGATATAAAAGTCCTATTTACCAAATTTGAGATGTTTTACATTATATTTTAATATAATTTTTGATGAAAGTCTAATAAGACTTCAAGTAAAGTACCGCTTCCGGTTTTCCAAAACCAAAATCTAGTATGTTATTCAAAGTTATATTATATATAAGTTATAAATACTAAATTTGAGAAGTTAGGCATAGTATTTTAATATAATTTTTTTTGGAAATCAATTATGACCTTCAAGTAAAGTACCACTTCCGGCGATCAAGCAGTGACCAAAAAGGGAGGTTCACAACTAGATTTTACAACAATCCTAAATACAAAATTTCAACTTTCTACGGCTAACCGTTTTTTAGTTATGCGAAATACGAACGAACTACGTACGTACAGAGGCCACGACGAAACTAGTCAAAATGGATTCAGGGATGGTCAAAATGGATATTTCCGTTGAAATCTGAAAACCGAAAATTTTCTGCATTACAATACTTCCTTTACTTCGTACAAGGAAGTAAAAAATCCGTTCATCCGCCGTCCGCTGCTTTTCTCCGAGTCTATTGGACTGATTTTCTTGCGATTTGGAAAAAAAGTCACAGTACATCCTAGAATGATCCTCGAAACTCGACATTATCATCCGTCTTTTCGTTTCAGAATTGTGGCCGAATAGATATTTTACTAGCCTCGACTTTTTATAAAGATAGAGGGAAAATGTAAACGTTATTCAACATTTTCCAACATTAAATGTTTTTCGTTACCGTGTGTTTTATTTATAATCACAACACCCAACCATCGTCTCCTTGATTTCATTAATGGTTAAATATAACTCTATTATTATAAATTTTAAATTCAAAACCCCATTGATATGCATTACTTTAATTTTTTTCAAAATCAGGTACTGGTACAGGTAATGGTGGGGGGAACTAGTTCGACAAATGGACCTTATGGTCCTTTTTACCAACCTCTGACGGCTGCCTTTACGTCACCAGAGGGGAAGTGCCAAGATTCATTTCGTGGATGGATGGATACGATAAATGCCTTATTATTTTTTAAAATATCTCTCCGTTCTACTGTAATCTGTTTTAATGAATCTCGTTGAATGGAATATCCCGTCAATGCGCCAAGATTATTCAAGCTGTCAGAAAGTGTTGTTGGCTTACTATTGAGATGTCGGGATAGTTGTAGCAGGAAGCTTTGTCCCTGGCCAACACTGGAAGTAGAGCTGCAACTGGAATTAATTAACAATGTCTCAGCCAACGGCTGGAGTTAAACTTATTCCCTCCAGGCCTTTGTGAACCCTCTGCTTCTGCTTGTAGTTCAGGCTGACCTTATCTTTTACTATCGCTGTTTCGAATAATAACGGAAGGACTCTCTCTGTCAGCCAGTGTTTGAGTCGAAATAGTTATTAGCTAAAAGAAAATATATTTTGTGAAAATGAAAAAATATATAAGAATAAATTTTATAAATACTTGGTCCAATCTTAAGGCTCACCAAAAGTACATAAAAGAAAAGATGTTTTAGAAGATTTGATATTTCGTTCCTTCTTGATTTTTGATCACTATAAAACTATCAGTTATCTCAGCAGGGCATCCAAAATATAATTTTCCAGACAGAAACTAGCTGGATCAGGTTTCACCTTTCAAAACCTATCTGGACCATTCTAACAGAAAGCAACAATTGGATGTCCAGAGCGTTTTCCAAACGCTATTTTACTTTTTCGAGTAGAGATTTTTTTATTATTATTGAATCTGACCAATTTTCCGATTAAACAATTTTCAACATTTCAACATTCAATAGAAAGAAATGTTTAAACAGTCAATTCGTCATTCCCCGTCCGTGCCCAGACTTTCCAACTTTCATGCCCTGAATGAGGTTTTTTCCCAAGGCATGAATATCCATTATTGATGGTTAGCTGTGATAATTTTTTTTTAAAGATTCTTTGGAGTATATTTAATTTTTTGATAACTCGCTTCTTTGTTGAATGGTCTTTATAAAAAAAATGACGATAATTTCATATTATTATGACACTATAGTTGAATTCAAATTAGTACTCTAAAGCGTTCTGTAAAAATATTCCAGATATTTCAGGCACCATTACATCATTACATTAATGATCAAGAAGATCTACGATAGGTATATTCAGTATATTACGATGATGTTTAATGAGAGTACAGTGAATGTAAACAAATCTTTTAATTTTAGAGATAAATAATAATTTGACATCACTAATATTAAACGTGATTTTGCAAAATGTTATCCAATGGACATACCTCTTATTCTGGAGAAACTGCATCACCTTAGTTAGGTGGCTAGAAATAGAGTTTCTAAATAAATATGGAAATACCTGGGCTTACAAGATGGTGCAGACTCCGACCTTTGTGATCAAAATCCCTCCTCCCTTAGAAACTGAAATCAATAAATACGTTCTTTTCTTCAGGAGCAGGTGAATAGCAACATATCCTGAATTGAATAAAATTGCCAAGTTATGCCTGGCGTCGACAACATCTGCGCCATCTTAAATAGTTTTCTTACTAGCTGAGGATACAATAAACCCCCCAAGAAATGGCGTGGAGGGGAAACACAGCAAAGGGAAAACACACTCTCCTCATTGACATTGAGAAGAGAACTTGTTTTAAATAAAAATGATTAAACCTCGATAAATATCTTTTATATTTTCAAATAATTTCTTAAAAATAAGAAAATAGATACTATCCAAGAGAAATGTCTTTATCGCTATATTATTACAACATAATATATTCATATAGAGAATGTTTATATGCTATATAAATCGATTCAAATGCTTTTCATGGCCAAACAGATGATCTATTCAAAAATATCAGGAGAAAAAGTCGTGTCTACTTCTATAGTTTCATCAACTTCTATATATTCTTAACTGTGACGCAATACCTGAGGATGACGCGCGGCGAAGACTTCGGGTTTACTTATAATACCTACTTTTTAGTACACTCGTTAGAGTAATTTAAAATTTATGAAAGATCTCGCAAATTTCATTTCGATATCTTCAAAATTTAAGAATTTAAACCCTATTAGAATCTTGTATTCTGAATGTCATTATTATTTTCCAGAAACCTCATGAACAGGAATTTTGTAGATATAATACATCATTTTTATGTATTTTTTCATCGTCTTTCTATTTAAATTATAGCGTAGTATTTTTTTCTGAAGAAAGTGAAAAACTATGTTCTGAAATGATTTTTTCACAATTATTAAAGAGAAATTGATCATATGAATTCAAAATGTTTATCAGTTTAAAATGTTTATTAGTTTATTGGTTTACATTAAAAAAATCGTAAGAAAACTATCGCTTACCCGAAAACCATAGTCGCATCAACAATTTCTTTTATTGCGTATGGAAATATGTCTTGGAGATAGATATTGCACGTATTAGCAATTAACTGCAAATCATGCCCCCATAAACAAACAGGATCAACCACTTTAAGGATTAATCTCAAAAGTAATTAAATCTCTTAGGGATTAGTGAAAAACATCTCCATTTTATTGCATATAATACGCAAACCTCCGCAAGGAGAAGAAAGGGTCCAAAGGATGACAGAATATATTAATATTGCTAAAGTAAGGAGGTTACCAATAATCAGTACCAAGGGAAACTGCACTACGAAAAAAACTGAGAAATTTTGGAAGCCATAATGACTGAAATGTGAGAACATTTTTGTAGGTATTGTTAAATTAATAAACATTTTGAATTCATACAATCGATTTCCCTTTCATAATAGTGGAAAAATCAATTCAAAAACTACTTTTTTACGCTTGGAAATATTTTAATAAAAAGACGTTGAAAGAATACGTAAAAATGATGCATAATGTCTCCAAGATTCCAGTTTTTGAGGTTTCTGGAAAATAATAATGACGTTCAGAATACAAGATTCTAAAATGGTGTAAATTCTTCAATTTTGAAGATACCGAAATGAAATTTGCAAGGTCTTTCATTCAGGCTTGGCATTATTTGTTAAAAGAAATATGATCAAAAGCATATAAAAATGATGTATCATGTTTCTGTATATTGTGTATATTTTTTATATGAACATAGTGGATGTATCCATGCGCTGATTACTTAGTAAGTAGTTGATTCATATTCCGAATATTCATATGCTAGTATAATTCATTAATACCATAATCATAATATCAAGCAAAAACTTTTTCGAAAATTTTACAGAAATTCATAACAAGAATACACTTTACCTGAAATAAAGTATTTATTTAAATACCCCATTAATTAGCAATATTGCACGATAGCATATTTAGAGCCTCTGGCAAATGCTTTACTTTAAACGATTTTGGATGTTTTCTATGAATATCAAATACACAACTTCGTGTATTTGACTTTTATGACTTAGACTCTTTTGCAGGAACGAATTAGTTGTAATGCAGAGCATAGACATGCCAGATAATGCTGCCCCTCCAGCCGCTCCTGTCTCCTATTTTTTCCAGATTTATGTGTCTCTCCCTCATTCCCTTTTTCATAACCCATTTTACATCTATATGCGCTCTGACATAGCACTTTTTTATACTAACAAAGTCGTTTTAATCTAATAATATAATTTCACTCGAATTTTGCCACTCCTAAAGAATTATCGCCGCAGACCAGAGCGTGAATCCGCCTCTGCTCGGTCGAAAGATTTTTTGTCACACATTCGCAGATTTATGTTTGCATAATTATTTCTAATACATTTATAAGAAAATAGGCGTTGATATTAATTACATGCTCTCTAATATTTTTAAAGCTACACCTATTATATTTTTGAAATTGCAGTATCAAAGTATTTTTGAGCCTTTAGTGTAAGACCACATATTTCAACCGAGTTTATTCTTTTAAGATTTGGTATTATGAAGCGCTCCAAAAAAATATCTTAATATTAGGAAGTCAACTGCTTGCACGCTTTGGAGTACCAGATAGTTAATATTTATATATATATATATATATATATATATATATATATATATATATATATATATATTTTAACTTTTCTACTTTGCTTAGAGATGGTCAATTTCAATATCTCTTCAATCTCAAATCAGACGATTTCATTTATTTCTTCTTCTCCTATATTTGCAACTGCACTGCAACGCATCTAGCAAATTTGCTGTCAATGCTTTGTTTTCTTCGAGTTACTTCATAATTAAACTGGATTTGAACTTTCTATTATTGGGGCAGCATGAGATCTTCGGGCTGCTTTCTTTTTAATTGACGTCGACAGGGTAACGGGGAGGAGGAAAGAGATGGAACAAGTGGATTGGGACGACTGTGAGTTGAAGAATGAAATTTGATTTCTATGTCTGGGATGTAAGATTTTACAGCTGGAATGTGTATGCCGTGATTTGAAATAAACCGTGGGGCACTAAAAACTTTTCGAAGAATTTTGGATGTGCATTGCTGAACCCCAAAGTTCTGCTACCTATGTCTGAATAGGTATGGTGAGTGATATGTGGCATTATTTGTTTGTACCTTAAGTTAAATGAGGATCTATTGTAACAATGAGACCGTTGATTATAACGGCTTGGTAGCTTTTGATTCTTTTAAATTTATATGTATGTTCCAAGTGTGTCTTTTGTCCAAATATAGTCCAAGATATGGTACAGAGTTTTTTTTTAAGGCACTGAGTTGCCGATTGTTACTGGTGGACATGGAGCTTTCCCTAGGGAGAAGCATTGATTTGGTGGCATTTATCTTAATTTATCATTTATGGAATCACTTTTCAAGAATAAATAAAGGGTTCATGAGGGAAATATGTGCAATAGGATATCTGCGAGGAGAGAGAATTTCTGCATCGTCAACGAAGCTGTGGATGGTGGTGTAAGGATTGTTAAAATTATAATTTATAATTATTTAAAATTATAATTTTTGAGAATATTATAAAATTTATTTTTATTATTGAATCTCTAATAAAAATTCTCAAATATTAAAAAATACAAAAAATATTAAATGTCCGTCCCTTATTTAAGTTCTGTATCCGTTTTCGCACTACTTCACGACCTGAGAACAGCGCGAGACTTCTTCAACCGCTAAACGCTTAGCTTCTTCAAAGACCGTGTCAAAGCCTGGAAGTAATTAATTCGCGCCGGCGGGAACCGAAGACGTGATAACAAATAGGCTGTCAACAGACCTGGAGCTGATAAGACGGATTTAGTTCCATTAGTATCCTGGTAGATTAATCGCTAGCTGTCTTCGGCAACATGGTACCAGTCTTCCTGAGTCCGCAACGCTTAAATTAATGTTTGGTTGTAAAGCCTACTACATTAAAATATAAAATAAAATAAATTTAAATAGTGGCAGAATCAAGGAATAAGGAGGGAGGTGTGATTAAATCCGGAATATTTGCAGATTTATATGTCTTATAACACATTGCCAAAATTATGTCGGATATGGTAACATAAAAATACTATAATTTGAAGAATTAAAACAAAAAATGAAATATCGAATACAATATCAGTAACAAAGAGCTTTAAAAAAAGAAACAGAAATCTTATTAACAATATTCACATATCGAGGTTAAAAAGGAGAATGGTCGTAAGAATGGACACTTTACAAGAGACGAAAACCAAATTTTAAACTAATTTTAATGCTTTAGATAATAGAAAACATTGTGGGCCAATATCCGAACTTTACCCCCAATTGTTACAGAACGGAGAAAATCGAGAGGAACAGTTTTCAACAAAAAATCTGTTTCTATTCTTTTTAAATTTTGTGTGTCGATTCTTTTTATACTTGACACACCGCAAGGTCACCTTATTAGTGAGAGGGATCACTCTTGATCTTGTTTCAGTCTATCTACTGCTCTCCTCGGTCAAAAAGTTATTGAGAGGGATGAAAAGATAAGGTAGTGGTAGGGGAATAGCTTGCCAGTGCGACGCAACCCTTACCCAATTGGGCGACTGCCGGGGTTAGTTCCAAGGGACAAGCATGGACCTCGGCAGCTAAAGGCGCTAACTATGCAAGTAAAGGAAACCCGAGAGCCAGGGTACGAGCCCGACTACCCGAGGAAGGAAGGAAGGAAGGCCGAGAGCCGGGGTACAAGCCCGACTACCCGAGGAAGATTGAGGACCGAGGTACGAGCCCGACCACCCGACCAGGAGGGAGGGAGAGGGAGAGGGAGGGAGAGGAAGAGGGAGAGAGAGAGGGAGAGGGAGGGAGAGGGAGAGGGTGAGGGAGAGGGAGAGGGAGAGGAAGAGGGAGAGGGAGAGGGAGAGGGGGAGGGAGAGGGAGAGAGGGAGAGAGGGAGTGAGGGAGTGAGGGAAAGAGGGAGCGAGAGTGAGAGGGGGTGAAGGGGAGAGGGAAAGAGGGGGAGAGGGGGAGATGGGGAGAGAGGAAGAGGGGGTGAGGGGAAGAGGGAGAGGGAGAGGGTGAGGGAGGGGTGGAGGGGTACTGGCGGTCAGCCTGACATGGTCTTACTAAGCTTCGAAGTCTAACATGTATATAATTTTCTTGGCCATATCAGTACACCTTTTAGTCTTATTTTTATTTTAATAATTACAATGTACATCACAGTACATTTTAAAAAAACATTAAATGCTGATAACTATATTACATATAATTTAGTTGTTGATAAAAAGCAGGTATGCTGAGTTTCAGTCAACCGACTCCCGCGGTCCACAGCCCTTGTCATTTCTATACCGGCCTTCGATCAAGGAGGTTCTCCCTAGCGCTGGCTCGCCTAGTTCATCTGGTGGGACCTAGATGGCGCTGCCAACCGACTCCCGCAATCCACAGCCTTTGTCATTTCTATACCGGCCTTCGATCAAGGAGGTGCTTCCTAGCGCTGGCTCGCCTTAAAGCTGTTCCGCGTGTTTTAATAATTTTTTGAATTACATTGATTTACAGTATCTAATTAAAATAACGTGTTCTTCTAAAACAAATCACACACTAATTGCTAATGACATAAAAAGAAGGGCCTTTTTGAAGGTATTATACAATAGAAGAAAAGGGCCCTTTTTTTAGGATCATACAATATCCTATATTGTATGATATATTAATATATATATATATATATATATATATATATATATATATATAGAGAGAGAGAGAGAGAGAGAGAGAGAGAGAGAAACATTTGTTATTTAGTAAAGTTTGCTTATCAGAAATTCACTGATAGCAGAAGCATCACATGCACTCTGCACAGATCATCCTGACCCAGAAACCCGCCATTTGGTCTGTTCCTGGTTTATAACCCTTCTTAAACGGAATTATTTCCACAATATGACTTTTTATTTCTATCATTTTTCTCATTCGTGCCGTTTCCGCCTCTCCGGCGCTCTGCAATTTATTTTATTATTTCCTGCTCTTTTCTCGGTTTCCAGGTCATTCGGGATATTTAAATTAATTCTAACCGACCCCCTTCCTCGGGAAGAAATAAATTGGACATAAGTCTCTTTGTCTGAATTTGCCCGGATGGAATATTAAATTATATTATGTCTAGACTGAATAATTCTAGACTCTGCCGGTTCTACTTATACGATAGAGCTAAGTTAAATCATCAAGTAATAATATATTCGAGAACATCAGGTGATGTTTATGTGAGCCTATTAAAAAAAGGAATATTCAATGAAGATTTGTTTATGCATTGACTGATAGTTTTCGAATTTTTAAACTAATAAATGAGCTTCTCCAAAATTATTTCAAGTTTATATGCTCTAATATGTTGTTAGAAACCTGTTATTTTTGGTGAATAAAAATAACACGAAAAAAAATATTCATTCCTAATTAAGGGCAATTATTAAAATAATCTTATTACAAATAAAGTACAAACAAATAGAGAATTTTTAAATAAAAGGGCGTATAATGAATAGCGAACAAATAAATTTTAATAGTTTAGTATATAATGACAGTTTTCCATATAAATAAAAAAGTAATGAATAAAAAATTTAAAAACTTGATAGTTTAATGAACTAATATTTGTTTAATGAATTAATAAGTTTAGCTAATTTTTCACATGGTTATTAAAATAGAGCTATAGATTTATTAATTTAAAATATGTAAAACATTGCACAGGTGAAACAATTCATATAATATGATAAATATAGTAAAGGAAAGAAGTTAATGAACAAATAATTATGAAATAAGATTGAGATTCAACATTCATAAGGCGTATATAAGATGTGTATATACGTATAGTAATGCTGAAATTATAAGTTTTTTTTTAGATAATAGGACAATTTAAGCCCGAAAGATCACACAAAACGAAATTAAAGGCATTAGAAGTTTAATATTACACCAACTTCATCTATATCTACTGATTTGCAATGCATATTGAATTGAGAATCTCTATTTTTTTAAGTCGGATAAAAAAGAGATTAGGGTCAAATTTAAATTTGAAAATAATAACAATTAAATAGCATATAAAAAATAACAATTAGATTGAAGAAAATTCATTGAATTAGCCACCAATTGAAAAAACGGTAGTTGAAGAATAATGTTAGCTAACCTGATCAACTACTTTAGCTCTTTTAATAACATCAGTCGCCATGTTTGTTTGAAACATTCTCATATGAAGCACCTGTTGTTTTCTTTCTTGGTTCATTTGATAATAAAGTAATAGTATTTCTTAAGATTTTTATTTCGTAATGCTTGCATTAAATTGTTTGTTGTTATCTCTAAAAATCCAATGACGAAATAAGTTAAAATAAACTGGTGGTTGCATTAATATGACAGTGCCAACATTGGGACCACAATAAACACGCTCAACTTCAGAATATGGGTGTCAGTGATGGATCCTGAAAAATTAAGTTGGGATTTTCATCAGGAATCCATCTGTCATGATTTTTTCTTTAATTGCTAATGACTGGAACCTTAAGTTGAAAATCTGTTCCTAATATAGACTAACAATTTTTAATAACAGTTCGTAAAAAGCAGAACTGATGACCGTTTCTAGCGACTTGAAGTTAGGTCTCTTGTTACTCACAATAGACTAAAAACTGTTTTCTCTACTGATGTTAAGATTTTTCGAATAGGTACGAGGCAAATTACTAGGAAACTTAATAATCCTTTAGTATTTGTCTCGTTGGGTAAAATATATCAATTTCCAAAACCACTGCCTTGGTAAAAAATTGGTAGCTTTTTTTGTACATAGTTCCTATTTTTAGTTGTAAATAATTTTTGCAAGGATATCGTTAATTGTTATAATAATTGAAAATTTACCAAATATTGCATTTTTCCTTTTCATTCTTTCCTTCACTGTCATGCTTAGGAACAGAAAAGCCAAACTTAAGCACCGACATACTGTAGATGTGTCAAAATTAGGAAAAGAGTAAGGCTACATTTACTTATTTATTTTTCTTGAGATATCTAGTGTTACATTGTTTTATATACCTTTCAAATAGAATGAATTAATAAAAAAAAAATAATATACTCAAACAATTTTTTCTACAAAAAACAAGAGAAAAATTTATAAAAGAAAAATAGGCTCTCCTTAAAGTGTCAACTTTTCGGTCATTTAGCCTAAATCACTAAAGATAGAACACGCCGAATCACTGTAAATTACTGGTAACATGCTATCAAAAATAATATTGTTAAAAATGTAACACAGCGAATTATTTATAGATGGTGACTGACGTGGCATCTAGTATGATGAACTAGACAGAAATGAAATGTTGACCTGACCTGGGTTACGAAAGGGTATACTGTCAATTAGCCTATTTCCATCATCAGCAAAACGCTTACTTGTTAAAGTGCTTTCACTATCCTACTGTTTTTGTTGCATCACAAAAATAAATATTTTGTTTTTTTCTTTTGGATTTTATACTTAGAAACAGCAATAATAATGCCACATGTAGTATGTACATCTATCAATAAAAACTCTTACAAAGATAAACAAAAAAATAATTACTGTTACGGACGTTTTACTCAACTACTTGCAAATTATTATTTTTCATGTTTAACGAATTTTTATAAATTAGGCCCTAAACGTGCATAGTGAGTAGCTTTGCAATATATCTATGAAAATTTCCCTTTTTAATACATGTTTCTCATTTTTCCCCTTCTAAAACTTGATATATTTTTTCAATTTAAATTTGTTTATTTCTTTTTTTATTGTAAAATAATAGTGTCAGATCGAACTCTAAAAAGTAGTTAGACCAACAAAAAAAAAATTAATATTTGGAGATGATCATAAAGACAAAACATTAATTAAACGTATTTTGAATTTATATTATGTTCTTTTATAAGTATTGTCTATTATTTTTTTTAATTTTCAAAAAATGAAGGAGATTAAAAAAAATGTAAATATCATAAAGAAAAAATGCACAGACATCCTATTAAAAATAAATAAAAACTAATAAACAATTAAAGGCTAATATAGGGGTGAATAAAGAATTGGAGTTTCGAAATTCGACATATTTGATAATTTTCAAATGCTATAATAAATTTGTTGATGTGTTACAGCCAAAACTTGGCAGACAAATTATTACTATACTAATTACTAAATAAATTTTGTGTTGAGCTTTGAGAGTATTTATTGTTCTAAAATATATATAGTTTTTAGTCGTTTTTTCCCCGAAAAAAATAGACTATTGCAGTTGGTCGAAGGTCGGCGGTGAGCGGCGGGACTGCGATTTCTATCCGTTTCATAACCCCTAAAACACGATTATGGAAAATTTGGAGATGTCTGATATATATTTATATATATTTTTTTTTCCCGCTACATTTGAGCACCTCCAGTGGTCCCCTATGGGTCAAATGAGCTGAAATTCGGTATGTTGGGCTTTCTTTAAGGCAGAACGATACCATTTAAGAATGGGTAAATTCCAGTCAAAATTTCGGTATGTTTACCTGAAATTTCGGCGTTTTTTAAGTTTTGCGCATCGCTACATCTCCACCATATTAGTTTATGTCATTTTCGGTAAATTGTCATTTCATATGTAAATTTCGGTATGTTAGCGGACTGTCTTTTGTGGGTCTCAATTTTTTTTTGCTCCTCCGTTTTTATCTTTTTTTTAACGGGAAAATACGACTTTAGTGACGGAGTTCTACTGCTCACGGATTTTTTTTTATTCATCGATTGACATTATTGGAAAACAAATTAACATTATTACCATCATTGAACAAGGAATTAAAGAAGATATTGAAAATTGTTATTTTTTTTTTACAAGGTGGAGAGTATTTAATGCCAAATGTTAAATATACGAGCTCTAGACGACTTGGGAAATAGAACCTCCTACACCGAAAAATGGAAGGGAAACTGAGAACCTTGAGTCTAGAGGGTGATATAGAACAACAATGGTGCCGTTTAAAAACCTATATCCTGGAAACAGGAAGGGAGGGTTGTGGCTTGCGCAAAATAAGAAGCAAACAAAAGCGCACAGAGTGATGGAACGAAGAAGTACGCCGTGCTGACCAATTGAAGAAGAAAGCATGGAAAGCCTATCTTCTAGATAAAACGTCCGAAAAACTAAATCAGTATCATAAATCAATGCAAAGGAGAAATGGAAAGGAGTGGTTCATCAGGCAAAAAAAGCATCATGGGAAGTTTGGAAAAAATCTCGATGAAGATCACTATGAGAGTATTAAGAAATTCTGCTGCAAAGTATTGCATAGAGAGGAAAAAGAAGTAAGCCAGGGAGAAATGTCAATGAATTAAGTGGCAACATGATCACAGAAGAAGTAATAATTCTTGAACGGTGGAGGCAGTTCTATCAAGGACACTTCTCAGTAGGAAGATCTAATGCCCCGAGAGAACATCCCGCGGTAAATAATACTCTAGAAAGCCAAGAAGTTATTGAGGAAGACGAGATAGAATATGCCATTCAAAAAATTAAGATAGTTAAAGATGCATGTTATGGTTCAAAGTCTATTGTATGCGGATAATATTATGCTGATTGGGCATACGGAAAAAAAGCTGCAGCTATCCCTTGTGGAAGGGCAGGAGGAGCTCCTCCGCAAAGGAATGACTATTAACATCTCCAAGAGCAAAGTCGTAGTTCTATCAAGAAAGGATCAAGAGGACGTCCAGCCAATAATGGGGAGATACTTGAAGTTGTGCAGGAGTATACCTATTTGGGAACAGTCATCAGCAATACGGGGAAGATTGACAAAGAAGTAGCAAATGGGATGTCAAAAGCCAACCATCCTTATGGATATACCTCCTGACCCTCACTTATGGAAATGAAAATTAGGTTATACTTGATAAGCAAGCCAGCGGGGTGACAAGTGCTGAAATGAAGTTCCTGCTGAGAGCAGTTGGAAAGACCAGGAGGGTCCGCATCAGAAATGAGCGGATAAGAAAGGAGCGAAGTTAAAGACCTAGCTTATGAACAATAGTGCATCGACTATAGTTCTAAGTACTTTGTTTTGTAAGTTTTTGATTATTCCTATATTACAATACTTTTCTTAATACAATCCCAGAGCTGAATTCCATATGTCCACACGGATTTTAGAACTTTTTTGTACTATAGAAGTTTATTCTCAACTGTCAGTTGTGAATTCCTACCTAGCAGCCAGTGATTTTATATTGTGTTCCTCTTTCTTTTTTTTTCAGAAAAGTCCATCCAAATCTAGAGTCATTCCTAGACAATTAACAGCATTCGAATATGGGACTTCATGTCCGGTAATATAAACTTTCGCATGCCTGCTTAACTTTTCGTGAATACCGTGTGCATAGATTTGCCTTCATTCCGTTTTATTCTCCAGCGTTGTATTTAATTATAAAAAATAAATAATTATTAAATATAATTATTAACTTTTTTTATTTTTACTGATAAAAATATAGCCTAAAAGATGAGAAAATAAATAGGTTCACGAAAAAAAATTAAATAGTTGTAAAATACCAACCATAAATAAATGCATAATAATAATCAATATAGATTAAAAAGAACCGGTTAATTCCACATTTAATTTATTAATAATAACTTTTTAAAAATCATAATTTTAAAACATTATTTTATTTTGTAACAAAATTATTGGCTATTTTCGAACGCTTTTGCTATCACCCCAGGAAAAATAAAATCTGGTGCGGTGCGCGCATCACACAACTTTCCCATACCGCCCTATAATAATTATCTTTTTAATATAATTCTAAAGGGTTCACATAAACAATACTTGAAATAAACTCAGCAGCATTCAATTCTTCTCCCACTTAAGTATAATAAAATAGTTTTTAAAACAATTTTAGTACAACAATTCTGTACACTACCTCTATATCTTAACTTTGTCAAGTTGCAAATATATTTTAAAAGTTGCTGGTTAAGTTTCTATGGAAACATTTTCTTTCCATTAAATAATGTGAAAGTAGAAATTATTAAGTTAATTTCCGTTTTTGTATTCTTAAATTACTTTATTACAGAGCGTATTGTTTACAACAGATTGGCAGATTGGTGGGAGGAGATTCGGTGGCATCTATCTCCTTTCGGATGCGCTTGGTTATCCATCTATTTTATGCTCCTCATAAAATACACGGTATCGTTGCTAATACTTGTCCGATTTTGATGATTTTTTTTATTTTTTATAATAGATAATTTAATAACCTTTCATATAATTCTGTACATAATTTACTATAAATTGCATACTTTTTAAGCCATGCGAAAATAAATATTCTTTTGAGAAAAATGTAAAAAAGTGTAAAATCCATGATATAATAGCTATTTCCGGTTAGTCCGATGCGCTGTATCTTTGCTAATACTGGTCCGATTTTTATGATTCTTTTATTGTTTTTTAGATAATTTAATTATCTTTCATACAAGTGCATGATTTACCATAAATTGCACGCTTTTGAAGTTATGCGTAAATAAAATATTCTTTTCATCATAACTTTTTTCCCTGCAATTCTTCGATGATTTACTACATAAATGAAAAGTTAAAGGCCTTTATGAAGAATAATTTTGGCAAGTTTCATCAAAATCGTTAGAGCTGTTTTCGAGAAAATTGTAAACATGTGTAAAATCGATTATATAAAGTGGCACTTCCGGTTAGTCGATTTTGACGAAAATGTTGCTGTAACATCACATGCACGTGCTAACCTTAAATATGTAATTTCAGTATCGTACAGCTTTCCGTTTTTGAGCTAGACTGATCACATACACACAGACACACGGACACACAGACACACAGACCATTTTGCGAGACTTGGTCATTTGGACTCAGGGGACCTTAAAACATGTATTTCCGTTGAAAACTCAAATTTGAAAATTTTCACGATCGCAATACTTCCCCTTACTATATACTTCGTATATAGGTAAGGGAAAGTAATAAATTATTTTTAGTATACTATTCAAGTCAGTACCATCGCTCGTATTAATTTAGTTTCAACTATGGGTGACAGTAATACATTCCTATGTGACAGTATTGTATTACATTCTAGGAAATCATAATGTGTTTAAAGTATTCTAAGATATATGGAACGAGAAATGCGACAAAAAAGGAAATAAGAATAACTAGGAAATACAGACAGAATATTTCAATTTTTAAGAAGTACTGTCTTAAGTAATATATTAAGAATGGCTGGTATTTTGACTTAGGTGAAAGCAAAAGAGTGTAAATGGCCTATGATTTTCTAATAAAAAAGAGAGTTAAAAGGCTACAAAATAAAATAATCTTTAAAAATAATGATTCTGTAAAAAGTTTCAATCTGTATTGATTAATATTAAACATTAAATAATAATTGTTTAATAAAATGAACAAACATACTAAAATTGTTGATCACATGAATATATACATTATAATGGAATGAAAAAAAAATGCAAAACCAGGTAATACTTTATTAATCGAATACCACGAACTATTCGAAATGTTATCACATATTTTCTATGTTTAGTAAATCGTTATTAATTACTATACACATATTAATTTTGGTAGATACTTTGTAATTACGATCCTCATTAAAAAAATATGCTAAGTAACACGCTAACTGCTAAATATGCTCGGAACTAGAACATTCCAGTTGCTGGAGCTAGCTAATTATACTAATTCGATCCCAGTGACAGACCGTGTTGCTGCTTCACATTCCAGTGACTCCATGAGCGACGGCTCCCACACCCTCCTTACCTCCAGATATATACATACTTATTTTCGCTCTAACGGAACACGCTCCACACTTTTCCTATCCCTTTTACGCTCCAGTTACGTCTTTTAAATAGGTCTCCCTGAAATTTTAACTTTTAGCATAATTTATTTTCAGTTCTAAATATATAATAGGATTCACTATTCGCAGGGAATCTTTCATCATTTCGACAAGAGGATCGCTGTTTGATCCTGAATTGACATCCGCATGATGGTATAGAAGGATCAATCTAATTAGGGATTGAGAAAATATTTGCCACTTTTATCATTTTGTTTTATTGAAAACTAGTTTCGAATGTTATACATTGATCTTCAGTTCAAGATTTAAATGGATTATATATATATAATCCATTTATATATTCCATCAAATATAATCCACGCAAACCTTGAACTGAAGATGAATGTATAACATTCGAAACTAGTTTTCAATAAAACAAAATGATAAAAGTGGCAAATATTTTCTCAATCCCTAATTTTCAATGAAACTTCAGGACTACATAAACGGCGAATAATCGCTTAACTTCTTATAAATATCTCAGTTTTCTATTAAGTAATGGAATACGCGCCCTCAAATTGACAAAATTGCATTCAATAAAGTTTATAAAAGCATAAACAATATTTATAAATAGGTAAAACTTTGAGAGTTAACTGAAGCGACACTTTTTCGTACAGGTCCCAGTTGATCCCGTTTTAAAATTATTCTCTTTATAAGTCTTAAACATCAATAGCCAAAAATCAATTTGTTTAATTAGCTAACTAGTTCTCTTTTTCTCCAGAGACGTGCAGAGAGATATGGGAATTTGAGCCCTCCGCCCTCTTCATTTGATAATATCGATAACCAATAGTCGATATTATCAAAACTATCGATGGTCAGTTTTTAATCCTACGTAATAAAAATAGATAAAAAATCCTTAATAAAAAATTCCCTTTAACGTCGACGTATTAAACACACGATCGCATATTGATATACCCAACCCCCGTTTTTTTTTCTCAAGAATTTTAATACAAATTTTTTTAGAATTATTGTTTTTAGAATTTTTTAGAATTGGTGTTTTTGATTGTTTAAATATTTAATCAATTAAAATGAATCATTACGTAGGAGTTCAGGAAGGACGTACCGACGTGACACAGACTTACGTTTTTTGATAAGGAAATAAATACTCATGTCCGTTTGCTTTTTTTCCAGTTGATGTTTTCCGATGATTTCAAGCAAATTGTGATAAATTCATATCTAAATTGAATCGAGCTGATATCGGTCTCATTCGACACCATATCTCCATGGCGTTAGTTTCGATCCGGTTTTTGATTCGTGTCGTTTCTTCATGAATTGCCATAAAGTGACGAAAACGGATTTTTTTTTCTCTTAGTTTTGCTGTTAAAACTGTCGAAGACTTCATTTACTGGCCCATGTTCATAGGAAACTTTTTGTTCAGCGTTATATTTGACATAAAACACACAAATGATATACTTTTTTTGGGGGGGAAACACCATTTATAGCTTTCTTAGGCTCATCTATGTTTTCAGTTTAATCTGTACATTAATTTTAGTTTGTTTAAATCAATAGTTTCCTTTTTATGATTTAACATCTTAATAAACATAAAATATTTTATAAGTATTGTTTATTCAACTCGTAAAAAATGGAGAAGTAAATTGTAGCTTCAGAGTAATTTGTTCCCTGCACAAATAAAGTGGACAAATAGCTACTCTTCCAGAGCACAATAAGTAACCGGCTGGGTTTTAGTTAGACCAAGGACTCGGACGGATAAGATTGATATTGTCATCAAAATAGCTTCCATCTCCTCATTGGATCCATTTTTGTTAAATCAGAATTGTTATTTGTTTTAAAGGAATGTCCTGATTGCTTAAGATGATAATTTATTTTGAAGTAATTTTAAATATTATCATATGCTATAAAATCTAACTGATCAATCATTCGGTTTCAACGTAAGTTCTCATGAAGTTGCTAAATCTTGTATATTTTTACCTGCTGTGGATTTTTATTTCCCATTTCTTTATTATTTATTATTTTTCTTTTATTTTTATTACTTGATTAATTTGTAAGACCTTTCAGTTCATATTTGTTTTTTCTGCTGATGAGACGTTTTTAATATAACTTTTATTTATATAACTTTAATTTAATATAACTGTTATTATATTTAATATAAAATTTCACAAGCTATTGTTATGTTATTATCTCCCTTTTCCTTTAGTATGTGTATAGGTGCGTTGTAGTGAGGTTCTCTCTCTAGTGGATGCACCTTTTTAAACTGTTGATGTACCGTAGATGTGCTGTATTTTGTCTGTTTATACTTGATCTTATTTTTTTCTGTCCTGATGTTGCCTGAATCGGGGAAACGTCGACTGGCTAGTAATGTATTTTAGTGAGTCAAGACTTCATGAGTGAAATCTTCCATTTATATCCCAACAATGTATATTTAAAGTTAAACTAAACTATACTTGTTGTTGCAATAAGATATGGACTATTTTATTCTAACTTACAACAAAATGATATGATGAAATATATAAAGTATTTACCTTGGAATTTTACATGTTCACTGGCTTAAATAGTATATGTATCAGCTAAGTTTTGTTATAGATAGGTAATTAATTAGGGTACATTAGACAATTACCCTCCCGTAAGCTTCTTTTTCTTTCTCTTCCACTTATTTGCCTCCAAGCATGGGGATGCTTCAAGCTAACAGCGCACAGTGGAGTATTTGACTTAAAAAGCTGTCCAAAAGTTGATTTTTTTTTTAATCTTATATGGTATTGCATTTGAGGAGACAGGTCTTTGGAGTATTTAATGACACCTGAACCAGTCCTGTCGGACGGCCAGGGATTGCGGGACAGAACAAGCAAAATCATGTTTTGACGGGAACCTTACCCGGTCAGTTGAAGCTGTTAGAAGTTAAAGCTCGTTCCTTCTGTCTCAGAACTCCCAATTACTTCTTTCTATTATGGCTGATCGTTATCATGGTACGTACTACAATTTATGACCAATTTTAAAAATATCAGCGTATTACAATGATGGAAAAGCTATTATTAATATCACCATATAAAAAGACGTGTTTTTTCTCTTCTTCTAAAAACAAAGATACTTCCGAGCGTTTCCAGATGCTCATTTCTATTTTACATGAAAGAGCAATTAATGTAATTTTAATATTGAAAAACAGTAGCCGCCGAAAACCGCCTATAATCTTTTTCTGATTATTTATTAAAAATTAGTGGCAAATAATAAACATCAGTTATCATTTTAAATTTTCTAGTAAATACTTTTTTTTTTTTTATTTCAGACCCTTCAGGCATCACAATTATTACAAAAAATCAAATATATGACAAAATAAAGCTATTTCCAGCCAAAAATATTGGACAAAAGCTTGAATAAATGGAAAAAAACATTATTACAATTGAAAATTATTCTGCCAACAAAAGATAGGCATTTAAAATTAAAATTTTACACATAAAATCTCAAATTAAGAAAAGGTGGTTTGCCGTAAACAAACCAGAGTCTATTTGTTTTTTAGCAAATAATAGCAATTGGCTGCAAGGTACTATCGAGATAAATTTAAAAAATAATTACGTTTAATAGTTGATGTTCCGAAACCAGGGTATAGGACATCTATACATTTTTTTTTATCCTATACACCGATTTTCAAGTTTGATGGGTCAAATTTCTCGTTTTGACATTTGCAAGTTCATGACCATATGGTAATAAATTATTGATATCCGATACTTGAAAAATTAAAAACCTTAAAATAAAATTTAATAAAAATTCCAACTACGGAAATAAATTTTATATCTTACAATCCCATTCGTCCTAAGGAAGGAATATGCTTGCATATCTACTTAAGCGTATAATATTAGCAAGTTGTTAGTTAAGTTGACGCCCATGAATATTGAACCTTGGTGCAGTAGTTGGATGCCTTCCACTACTCGTTACCGTTCCTTGCAAGTATATTCCACCTCGTTCATATAGAAAAATATAGAAAGCTCCTTGCTTCTGTGCATGTAAACATACAGAAAGTACAGAAATGTATTGATTAAAGAAGAGTCATAATTTTCATTTGGACGTGGAAGACATCCGACTACGACACGAGGTTTCAATATTCATGAGCGTCAACTTCACTAATAACCCGCCAAATACGCTCAAATAGATATTCAATTATATTCCGTCCCTCAGGAAGAATGGGATTATAAGATATAAAATTTATTTCCGTAGTAGAGGTTTTTTATTAAATTAATTTTTTTTTATATAACATATCTCATTTTGATCATATTGAATTAATTTTTATTTCATTATATCTAATATTTATGACAAAAATAAATATTTCCTAACATGACAATAACATATTTAGTCCTTGACATAATACGCACATGTGGTGAGGACATAATATACTATATGTATATATTTATATATACATATATATAGTATTTATTTATATAGTTATTTATTTAGTTATTTATATATGTTTATATATATATATATATATATATATATATATATATATATATATATATATATATATATATATATTATTTATAGGTTTTAAGTTCATAAAACTACGTCAAATACTATCATATTTATTATAAATACCATTATCATTAACGTGAGACACAAAAGGGACGATAAATAGTTTTGGCCAGCTTTTCGAGTCAAATACCCCACTGAGCGGCGCATGGCGCCTTGCTCCCTCGCCATGTTCTTCATCTCGCCAGCAGAGTTTTGTCGTCGTCTCCTAATGCCTTCGATATGGCCCTAGTAGGAATTCCTGGGTCTTCCTCTGGGCTTTCTGCCCAATGGTTTCACTTCCATTGTTTTGATAGAGTCCCTATGGTGTTCATGTGGCAGACGTGTCCAAACCACCTCAGCTGTCGGTTTTCTATTTCTATAAGGCATATCTTTAACTCTTCCCTGATTCTCTCATTTCTGATGCGATCTCTTCTATTTTTTCCTAATATCCTTCTTAGAACGATCATCTCAGCTGGTGTGTTCCAGCCCTGCAGTTTTTCAGTCAGAATCCAGTTCTCAGCTCCATAAAGAAAGACCGGGAAGTACACAGGCTTAAACAGGTATAGCTTTGTGTCTTGATCCTTTGTTCTGTTTCCGATGACTAAATTGCAGATAGGTAGGAAACTGAGTTGGCCTTTGAGATCCTGATTGTCATTTCTGAGTCCGCTTTCACAGACCTAGTATCACGTGTAGCCTGAAGGGGTGTATGTATCTTTGTTTGATTTGTGAATCACAGTAATGTTTGAGTATTTCCATTATAGAGGAAATTTGTTCGTTCTAAGTATTGCATTATAAATCAACTACCAACGTACACTAGAGTTTTCCTGGGCATTATCTGGAGCACTTGAGAATTTATCAGGTCATGACCAAGGGTTTCCTTTTTAGGTAACTGTCTAATTTATTCGGCAACTTGTGTCGGGGTGAAGGAAGGAGGGGGCAATGCTAGTTGTAGAGGAATGTCTAAAGTGTTGAGTACAAGGATAATTCCAAGAATTAATTAATGAATCATTCCTTTTTTATAAAACAAAATCATTAAACAAACAAACTATGTTTAGTGCTGGTAATTAATACCATGCCCTGCTTTCACCGAGTGCAGAAGCCTGTATTGAGCTAATGGTAATAATATTTTATTTATAGTTTAGCTGAAATGATAGTAACTAAATTTGTCGATAGAATTTGTACAGTTAAAATTTTATAAGATAGATTGTATAAGATTGAGGTTTATAAATAGATTTTATGTTGAACAAATAGAAGTCTAGTCCAAAATAATAAAGTCTGCGTCAAAATTAGACCAAAAAAATGGCACAAGAGAAATCGTATTTATTGTTAACAAAAAACAAATATTTTAATATAAAACTAAATTTAGCAACGAACTAAATGATATTTCCCCTTAAAAGAAGATGAAATGTAACTTTTCTTGTTCACAAAAAATATACATATAGAAATAAAGTTTTAGTGCAATATTCCTCTCTGCCTTTTTGTTCTCTAATATTTTTTAAATATAGAAATATGGTTATTAAACAAATTGTAAATTACCGGTATGAATGATATTGGGGATGTTTAAAAGCGAAAAAAAAAAAACTTTCCGATATTGAAGAGAGCGAGAATTTAAACGGTGTTATCGTAACGTTAAGGCATCCGAAAAAGCGAACCCAGTTTTTTAGACCAGGCAGAGCTTTATTATCAAGAAGGAAGTGCTCCAGTGGTTCAACAGAGTTCGTTTCCCCTGAATTAACATAAATTAAAAATTGAAAGAGATTGTGTTAACAAAAACTCAACATTTTTTTATAATATCTATAATATAATATAAAAATTAATTTTATAATTAGAATATCTTAACTTTATTTATTTAAAAAATATGTAAATTAGAAAATTTCGTTTAATACAACTAAATATCCACTATGGTTAAGGTTTATTTTTTATGGACGCTAATCAGATCAGACCAAATTCACTTTAATTAGTATCTTAGTATACAAAAATAAATAAATCAATAATATTCGTTATTTAGACATTTATGTTTCTTATTATATTATTTGATTAAAAAAAATAACTACACCCATCAAACTTCTGAAGTCAACCATCTGTAATAGATGTAATATTAAAAACAAGCTTATCAACTATAACAAGTATATTATAATATATTATATACCTTAACATAATTCCACCATCTATAATATATATAATTTTAAAAATAAGCTTAAAAAATTTATCATAGCAACATTAAAAATAACTTAAATATGCATTATGTAACTATATAAGATCATTTAACACATAATATTACAGACAACCTTATAAAAAAAAAATTACAATAATATAAAAAAAGATACTATATAAATTAAATATAATTTTTATTTAAATAACAATTTCAGAAAGGAGAATGATATAATACCTTGACAAACATAATATGATATACCGTAAACTGTAAAGTTTATATAAAACTTTTACAAACAACTTTACACTTACTTCATTACACTTATTGCTATCTGAAATGAATGAGAAATTAAATACAAATATTATAGCAAACATAGATTTACCGAGGAAACACATCATTCGATTTAATACCTTGAATTGCTTTGCCACGGAATGTGAAATGAAAGAGTAGGAAGAAAAAAGATTTTTTTTACGAAAAAAATAATTTTTTTATTGTAAAACTAGTACCATTATAAATGTGATTTTATTACTTATACAACCATATGTTATCAGTTGTTGTTTTTTTAATTAAATCATATTTCTTATAAAATTATAGGTCAGCGGAGGCCAAACCATGGCGCATGGGCCAGACGTGGCTCATTGGATGATTACAAGTGGCATTACATCTTTGCGCCAGTGTGTATTTTTATACTGTGGGTTTTGACCATAGAGTCGAATCCACAGTCTTTAGATGTCGCTTCTATAAGTTAATTATATCTAAAACTATACTTCTATTAAATATATGCCAAAGCCAAGACTTATAGCAAGTGGAGAGAACAGACAAATCAAATTTCCTAGTTGATCTCCATCTCAGTGCCAACTGTGTTCCTCAGTTGACTTTCTCGCACCATCACGAAGCGATCACTCTCTCTTAAAAGAGATCATTAGTGACTGTTGTTATTTGCTGCTTTAATAAACTGGCATACTTTCATTAATTAAATTGTGTGATTAAGTTATTCCTTTCCCTCCCCTACGTGAAGTAGATCCTATCTATCCTAACCCCGATAATGGTCCTTATTCCCCATTTTCCAACCCCTAATAATGAATGTAAGAAGAAATGGAAAGAGCTCGAGTTATATGGCGTATCTTAACTCGACGGTGAAAACAATGGCGCACGCTATGCAAAAGGTTGGCCATCCCTGTAATAGTTGATTTTAATATTATATATATTATAGATGGCGGACTTGAGAATAGACAGATGACCGAAACGTTGTTCATCCTAAATTAATAAATAATTGTGAAGTTTGAAGGGTGTAATTATTCCTTAAAATCAAATGATTTAATAAATAAATAAATTACAGTAAACCTACCTACTACGGTTGGTTTATTATTATGCTATATGTTTTCGTAGCTACCCACAACAAAGTAGTAACAATTAGGGATTGATAAATTATTTGCTACTTCTATAAATTTTTTTTATTGAAAACTAGTTTCGAATGTACATTTCGAAACTACATTTCATTCATGTACATTTCGAAACTAGTTTTCAATAAAACAAATTTATAGAAGTGGCAAATAATTTATCAATCCCTAATTAGATTGATCCTTCATTATTGATATAAATATAACTATAACTATACCATCATGCGGATGTCAACTGAAAGTAGTAACACTATAATAGTAAATCAATGTGAAAATTTCGATAATTTTTTTGTTACTATAGGCATTGAACATGTAATTTCAATCTGAAAACTAATCGTTGATGGTTACTAATATTAACAAATTTTATGTAATGTTATAAATTGTGTTTGTAAATTTCCTACAGCATTACTTGTTTTTTTACTATTTGTTAACAAAAGTGAATTTAATGGCAGATTTTAATTTTTGTATTGTTATTTTTTTCTGATTTGCTGCATTCAGCTGTGAGGCATATTTGTTTATTCCGCTTATCAATCAGGTTTTTAGTCTTAGACGTGGTCCATTGTAAAGAACGGAACAGTGGCGGATCTATGGAGGAGAAGGTGGGGAAATTTCTCTCTCCAAAATAACGACTGAGAAAAAGAAAACGGCTTAAAGTTTAAAATATGCCTACTAGTACCAATACTCTCTTAACTCTCGTAACTTTGATAAATTATCATTCATTAGGTAGAAGGAGGGGGAGGGAGAAGAGAATTAGCCTTGGCTCACCAAGAATCGATCGCTGTATATGAATCAATGAAGTTAATGAATACCTAGCCTTTGCCTACGACAATCGATTCTAAATAGTTCGAGGTAGGAATTATTGACCTTCTACAATTTCTACCATACAAAAACAAGGAGTCTAAAGGAGTCAATCCCTCCTGACCCAGGATAAGACGGCACAAGCACATCATTTTAAATATCATCCTCCTCGTATTCCCTTATAAATATGCACTGTGAATTAAAAATGGTTGATGCCTCGAAAGAGGAATATATAAAAGCATTAAAAGATAGCACAAACAAATCTGTAGCATAATCACGGCCTGCTCTAAGCGTGTTTCAAATTCTATCATCATCCTGATAGTACCTCCCATCTCCCCTCTCCCAAAAAAACTAACTCTCCAGCTCTTGTATAGAAAGGTTGCTAATTAGCCATATCGATCCCTTGGAATGACAAGGCT
This sequence comes from Rhaphigaster nebulosa, assembly GCA_948150685.1. NCBI lineage: Eukaryota > Metazoa > Arthropoda > Insecta > Hemiptera > Pentatomidae > Rhaphigaster > Rhaphigaster nebulosa. Next base: position 113,088,182 of record OX411309.1, on the reverse strand, counting down.
CCATCTGACATTTTATATGTTTCGAGTTAATTAATGTCAAAGTTTGATTAGCTCATTATCCAGTTATCTTACTAACATTAGTGATTTTTCGAAATGGTACTAGTCGATGCTTATCAAAATGGACTGTTAAGAACATTTACAAAACATTGTAATACAATGTTTTTAATGATAATCAGTTTTAACCTTCCCCCATCTCATTCTTTGTAAAACTGCTGCTGCAAACAACCTTTGAAAACTATAAAAAAACTGGTATCTGATTTTTCGTTGTTGTAAATCGGTTATTTCTCCATAAATTGGAGCACTATTAAGTTCCATTTGTAGCAGAAGTGAGCTGAGTTTGAACTGTGGACTGAACAGGTTACTATTCCAGTGAGGTCCGTGTTTAACAGTGATTTATCTGGTTCAAAGTTATTTTTCAAAGGTTTAGTTAGTACCAGCTGATAGACCTCGTAACAGTGATAATTGTTTTAATTGAAATTATTTAAAAGAAATAATAAACATATTTCATTATGAATGCTAAAGAGGCTCAGGGGAGTGGTAGGGGCGATGCAAGCAGAATCCCTTACGAACGAAACATTATTGCTATTTCAAGATTTAACTAATTTAGATAAAAGAATTAATGACAACTTCAAACAGCTCTTTAAGCAGCAGAAACTTTAAATATTAAAAAGGAAAATTAAAAAAAGAATTAGCATCATTAAGGCAATATTTTACTGCAGCGGATAAATACAATCAAAACAATGGAACCAAAATAATAAATATTCCCCATGTGTAAGGAGATGTTTTATCGATAATCAAAATTTTAAGTAGTAAAATTGGATTTCAATTAGATAATAGAACATTTATTAGATAGATTAAACATTTATTAACTGTTATTGAATCAAAACTAACTCAAGTAAAGTTTCGATGGTGATTAACTAGAATTTCTCAAACTATACAGATTAAGGAAAACTACTCTGAGCATGGAGTTGTTATATATCATGCCGCCGTCATCTGTGCTTGTTTCGGAACTGTTGTCTCCTTATAATGCATGGCTTTTCAGACAACTCAAAGCTCACCGAGAGAAATATAAGTTAAAATATATCTGGAGAAGAAATAATAGGATTGCCGCCAGAGAATGTGATAAATCTATAATGATTATTAGTTCTATGGAAGACATCGAAAAAATCGCTATCAGACACGGTGACCTAACTTCTGGTGAAGAACAGAAAACGGAAACAGATACAAGTGAGGCTAGTAGAAAAGCTGATGGGTACCGGAAAAAAAGAAAAGTACGACCACCGACTAATGCTGGTTCTTCATAGAAATCATTAGACTGTTTTTTTACGAAAGGAAATTTAAATTTAAAATGTTATTTACCTAAAGGTAATTTATTTAATATATTTTATCTAAATATTGAAGGTTATAATAAGCTATTTAACGTAGATTAATGTTATTAATGTATATGTTATTAATTTCTTACTGAGTAATGCCGTTATCTGTCTTTCCGAGACATTATAATTAATTCTACATTAAATAAACCAGAGAATGTTACAAAAATTTAAAGCGTGATGGTTATTCACTGAAAAATGTTAATGTTTACATCAATAGAAAAAAACAATACAGGCAAGGAGTAACTGAAACTAAGAAAATGTATTTTGATAGAATATTAGACTCACTATCAAAAGATAATGATGCTAAAATGTTCTGGCATAACATTAAGAAATTTAATAGGTCGATTCTGGTTGAAGTAGCAGTTTCTGTTGAACAGTTTTTCCATTTTTATAAAGAATTCTACTCTAGTAAGACATCTATTTCTGACTTTTTACCAACAAATTCCGTTTCGCAACTAGATGATCCTATAATTGTTGATGAACTTCAGAAGGCTATTAGTAAAAGTGAATTGAAGAAATTCTTCTGGCTTCGATCATTTGCCGTACGAAGTTTATAAAGTAATGCCTCCTAATTGGGAGCACTACCTGCTCAATCTTTTTAATAATGTTTTTCAATATGCAATTGTTCCGGAAAAATGGGATGAAAATGCTAATACATTTTTATAAAAAAAGTGATATTAAAGACCCGTCTCATCACAGAGGAGTAGCACTAATAAATTGTGTAATTAAATTATTTACAACTATACTAACTGACAGTATTAATTGATGGGCGGAAGAATGTTGATTCCAGAAGAGCAAAATAATTTTAGAGCGGGTAGAGGCTGTGTTTACAAAGCATTTTTACTTTAAATGCGGTGATAAATATCTCAAACGGCTACAAAGGCAATACATTTGTAGACTTCAAGCTACATTTGATTCGCTAGATTATTCAAAATTGTGGCCAAAACTGCATAATCTCGGATTGAGTTCCAAGATAATAAATATCTTATTAGAATTATACAAAATAGGTGCTTTAGTTTTGAAGGATGAATTTATAACTGAATCAGTGAAAATCACCCAAGGAGTATTACAGGGAGATTCCCTTAGTCCTTTAATATTTTCATTATTCGTTTGAGATTTAATGTCTCATTTTAAAAATTACGGGTGAAATGGGTTTAATATTGACCACACCAAAGAAATGTCTGGACTGATGCATGCGGATGATTTAATTTTATTTGATAACGGCTGGGTCGGAACAAATAAAAAAAATGATTTCTTTATACAAATACTGCCAATCAAATGCTTTAAACTTTAATGCTGAAATGACAAAATGTGTGATTTTTAAAAAGAGCGGTAATATAAGTGAAGTTAAAGTTCGCTTCTATAATAAATATTAATTCGAAATTGTTAAACAATATAGTTATGTAGGAATGATTTTTTCATCATCTGGTTTGTTTTCTTAGGCGGAAGATAACTTTAGCAAAAAATCACCGTTAGCTTCCCATAGAGTTAGAGAAATATTATTAAGATCAAGGTCAGACACTATTACTACTAAATTTAAATTGTTAAATTCTATGGTGAATTCCGTTCTGTTAGATTCAGCGGAGGTCTGGACTCCTTTATATAGTAAAGAATTAGAGCGGGTTGCTTTGAGTTATTTCAAAACACTTTATCATTGGCCGCGTAACACTCCAAACCACTACGTGCGTGTAGAAACGGGTCTAGAATCAGTTGAGATAAACGTTCTTAAAAGAATGATTCGATTGTACCAAAAGGTAAACCTAATGTAAGATAACCGATTGCCGAAAATATGTTTAAAAATGTTAAATAAACATTCCTTAAATGATACAACTAAGGTAAAGTATAATTGGTACTCTCAATTGTTCAATAAATTGAGAGCCATGGACTCAGCTGATTTATTAAATATTAAAAACAAAGAGTTATTTGAAAGGGAATTCAATAAAACCATTGAAAAATAATAAACTTTACCTAGATATTGAAGCTATTTTGTACTCAAAATTTAATTCCAATTTTAGGAAAATTAGTAGCTTAAATATGGGCGAATATTATTTATATAAGAAAATTGGGCCAATAAGAAAGCATCGACTGGTTAGTCAACTAAGGCTATGTCAGCCTGACAATATAAAAGTAACATATTACGGATTTGAAAACAGTTATCTGGACACTAGTACCGAATTCCTTATCTATAACCAAGGTAAACCGGAAGACTTAGGACATTTTCTGTTGTAATGCCCGATGTAGACCTCTGATAGGAATAAATATTTAAGTAAATATATTGATAATAATTCAGAACAGGATGTTATGGTAGGAAAATTACTACTTATACAAAAAAAAACCAATTTTATGATTTGGTAAGGTATGTTGAAGACTGCTTTGAATTAAGAAGTTTATTTTTCTCTACACAATAATAGCTTTGTTTTATTTTAAAAGATTTATTTTATTCTAAGTCTCAAGAATAATATTTTTTATTTTTAAGCTTCAAATATATTAAGTTCTGTTTTTATTTTCGTTAAGAAGGTTTTCAATCATACTTGTTGCTATATCAAGTATGTTTACATCCGTAATTGTTATTCATGCATTAGTTGAATATTTTATTTATATTTATTTGTTTGTGTATATATGTATAAGTAATTAACTCAACTCCATTTGTATGAGCTCGCCCATAAACAAATAAAGGATCTATCTACCTTGTAGCAGAAGCCAGATAGATCCTTGTCACACTAACAACTCATTTACTTCGATTTTGTCAGTTGCAACCTTGTCATTCTAAAGGATAGATATGTTAATATTAAAAAAAAAAATTAGTGCAATATCCAGAAACCTAATGGCAAGAATTTACAATTGTAGCTTCTATTATTTACGGAAGTGAAACGAAGCCGTTTACTACAAGGGAAGAAGAACAAGGCTTAAAGGTTTTAAAAATAAAGAGGTGCGCACAATATTCGGCCGTAAGAAGGGTAGGTCAACTAGAGTTTAGTAGGATTGCCTGACCTGAGTCCTATAAATATAACTGAAGCCTCGCGGCGACAGAAATGAGGCAGTAAAACTGTTGTACTGGCTGGATAACGACCAAACGGCAAAAAAAAAAAAAGGTTATCAGCAAAGATCCGATAGGTGAATGTGCGAAGGGTCGGTCGAGACATATATGGGAGGACGATGTTGGCCATGCTATCTAGAATTTTTTGGAGAAGTTCTGAAAATTTGTTCATTTATCTTGCTATGATTACGAATTTCAACTTTATTATCTCTTAGTTTTTTACTTTATTACCAACTTTTTTTGGAAATCCAAAAAAAAAAAACAATACATTACGGGAATATAATATATTCACGGGAAAAATTGAGGTAACAAAGTTGAAATTCGTAATCAGCACCCTAAAAAACATAAATTAGAAAATTTTAGAACTTCTCAAAAACTTTCCTCCGATATACCTTTCTGGTTCCATTTGACAAGGCCCTTTAAGACCAAGACCGGATGCTCCTAAGCGATACCCTGGACGAAAAACAATATAGATTACAAAATGTAGGGAATTTACTTTTATTTAATTTAGTATAGGTTGATGTTTCTAAAAAAAATGAATGACTTTCTGATTATGTAAGAAAAAACGAAATAAAATTGTTTGGGCGTTTTTGTATTTTTATGTTTACAGGAAAAAATTGAGTAAACAAAGTTGAAATTCGTAATAAGCACCTCAAAAAACATAAATGAGCAAATTTTCTGAAGTTTTCCAAAACTTTCCATCGAGGCTCCTTTCTGGTCCTCAGTTGACTGAGCTAATAGGTTTTGACGGGGTTCATTGGATTGGTGGAGAGGAGGGAGGAGTTAGGAGGAGCAGGTATGTTTGTAGAAATTGTTTGTGGTATCGGCATAAAACCTTCGGGTTCGTTAGGTCTTGTTATATATTTGTTATATTGGTACTCCTGTTTAGCCGGAAGGATAAATATAGATGTAAATAAAGAAATGAGGTAACTGCCAAGAAAGGTTTGGACAAAACTAAGCGGAACATTACTAAATGAGAAAATAAATAAATAATATAAAATTACCAAAAACTAAATGAAGCGATAAAAAAAATAAAAAATAAATAAAAGCGTTTTCTATTTAAATTTAGTAATTTAATTCGGTTGTAGATAGACTGTTTAATTTTAATTAATTAAGTTGAATACAGTCTCAGTTCATCGTATTTATTTTAAGTAACAGGAGAAGTTTTCTATATGACAGCTCGGAACTTTGTGCGTTGGGATTGTGAGAAATTATCTCTTTTTCCTCGAAGGCGAGCAGCATGAATAAATAAAAATTATATTAAAAGCTATAATATAAAATATTAAAATATTAATTAAAATTAATACATATATTAATTATTATATATTAAATTCCCTATCAGATATATATATATATATATATATATATATATATATATATATATATATATATATATATATATATGTATGTGTGTGTGTATATGTATGTATTACATTACAAAGTTAAACATTAAATGGCCAATAGAAACCAATATATATTTTATTCCAATTCCCCATGTTTATTCCAAACGTTTCGGTTCTCTTGACCCATTTTCAAGACTTTATATTTATCTCTCTCTCTCTCTCTCTCTCTCTCTATATATATATATATATATATATATATATATATATATATATATATATATATATATATATATATATCTCCTACCCCAAAAAAATCCTACACCACCTGCTAGTCACTCTGTAATTCATTAATACTTTTAAACACTATTTTTTATATATTATATTTTGTATATTCAATGTAAAACTATCACTTATATATTGTCAACTATTAAGGATATCAAGATATATATATATATATATATATATATATATATATATATATATATATATATATACTATCACTTATATATTGTCAACTATTAAGGATATCAAGATATATATATATATATATATATATATATATATATATATATATATATATATATATATATATATATATCTTGATATCCTTAATAGTTGACAATATATAAGTGATAGTTTTACATTGAATATACAAAATATAATATATAAAAAATAGTGTTTAAAAGTATTAATGAATTACAGAGTGACTAGCAGGTGGTGTAGGATTTTTTTGGGGTAGGAGAGAAGGGCTACCCGCGGGACATGCGCAGTCTGCCAGAGGGAATATTCCCCTCCCTCGAGGGATATTCTCTCCATTTCTCGACCCAGGCTCTGTATAATACCGCCATCGATTGTGGGCCATGTTCGATCTTTATCTTTCTGAATAAACAATCCCTTTTAATGCCTCTTTTATTTCGGCCCGGGGCTGTCTGTCATCCGTCCAGTTTCTTTTCATTTCGACAACGGTCGTTTTAATGTTACCTTTGTCAGTGGGGCCTTTAGATCTGGCGAATCGCTGACTTTTTCTACTGCTAAATCGCTGTTTCATCTAAAAAGGGCAATAAATGTTGGATATTATCAAAAAATGCTATCTGTATCAATTAAGACAAGCAAATACTCTATTTAAGTTTTATGATTAATAATTAAATACAAACACATTATAAATTAGACTACATAAGTTTGATTTAAATAAAATATAATATTAGTTATTATTAAATTAATAAGACTTTTTCCTTTTATCTTTCTCGTTTATTACTTCATACAGTTTATTTCAAATATCATCAAATAACTTATAACCTGGTACAATTACAGCTAGCAACGATTTTTGAGAAGTTTCCTTCATATTTATATAAATCAAGTCTCAAACCCAATATATTAGGGATTGTAAATGATAACGAAACTACATTTGAATCATTATTGATTTTTATAAATATGTATAGCTTTTTAATAGTATTTTGCTATAAATCTTTCAGTTTCACCAAAAAAAAACAACGTGGTAATGACGCCAGGTTTTTACGCCTTAAAGCCTTAATAAATAAATAAATAAATTACAACAACAATCTTTTAGTTTTCGAAATTTTCTTAATACTAGTTTAAAATCATTAAGCGATATATATTTTTAATTCATTGCAAAATAAAATTGTCTTCTTTTAAATTGTTGTTTACCATCCCTTCCTATTCCTATTAAACCAAACAGGACGGGTTATTCCTACAGGTTACCAACCTATTCTAACCAGAATGGGAAGGTCGAGATTCATTCCGTGGGCCTGCTATAAAATAAAATTGTCGTAATATATATATTTTTTATAACGAACAAATAAATAAATTACAACAATATAGTTTTGGTAACTTCTCATTTCGTGGCAGACCCATGGATTAAATAAATCTCAACTTTGTCACACTGGCTAGAATAGGTTGGTTAGGATTACGAAGGACCTTAAAATCAACAAATTAACTTTCTTTAGACTAATTATTAAGGTTTTATTTAAATTATAAATTGAAACAATTAATTTAAATTCAATATTTTATATCGTTTTAAACTTTTTTTTTCCATCCTGAATTACTCCGAGAAACGATTGGAGCTGAGGGTTTTGATAAATAAGTTAAGAAAACGACTTGAGCCATTAAAAGTGGATAATTAAATGATATTTTTCTTAAAATATCTCGGCGAGTCAGCCGGAAATGACCATAAGTTATAGAATTCATCATATATATATATGCGCGGTGTATCACAAACTGATGACAATATTCAAGGGGTCGAATGCCCTACTCAAGAGAACAAAGAAATTGTAACTATCAAATCCCAAATTTTTTTTTTTTGGGGAGGGGGAGAAAATGGACCTTTTTGTATCCATTAAGAATAACGTTTTTTTATATATACTATTATTTTACTTTCATCGTAAACATCGTTTTAAATTTAATTGAAATTTAACGTAGAATTCGAATTCGTGGTCAGATTTTACTTTATCACAGCAGAAAAACGATATATCATTGTTTATATATATATATATATATATATGATAAACTGATGACTGATATATATATGATATATATATATATATATATATATATATATATATATATATATGATATATATATATATATATATATATATGTATATATATGATATATATATATATATGATATATATATATGATATATATATATGATGATGATATATATATGATAAAAACGATATATAAAAACGATAAAAAATAATGATAAAAACGATATATCATTGTTTATATATATATATATATATATATATATATATATATATATAAACAATGATATATCGTTTTTCTGCTGTGATAAAGTAAAATCTGACCACGAATTCGAATTCTACAGTTAAATTTCAATTAAATTCAAAACGATGTTTACGATGAAAGTAAAATAATAGTTATATTTTTCAATATTTGGAAATTTTCATTTGGCTGGAACTTTCCACCAACAGTGAAAAGCTCCAACTTCACCAATGGTGAACACTCTTTAGTATTTTCTCACTGACATAGTTTAACTACATGAAATTATGGCAAATTTAGTTTGGAAAACTATGGATAATTTTTTTTTTTTAAACTAGGTATTCAAACAGATTATTATAAAATAATACTATAAAATTAAATAATTATAAGTACTCAGGACAGAATGAAGGGCGTTAAACTGCAAGAATAAACTTTTAAATAAACATTTTTCTCTTTAAAAAAAACCTTACATCAACAATGGTATGGTATCGAAAGGCCTTAACGAAAAAAAAAATGTTTAAAAAGTGAGAAATAATAGTTATTTATTCTTATAAAATGTTTGTATAAAATATACTCAGGATTTGATCAATACAATTTCTTTGGGGTTTTGAGTAGGGCATCTAGTAACGTTAAGATAAAAATGTTTATTTTATTTATTCTTTTTAAAGAGGATAATACTTACTTAAATGTTTTTTTTTCGTGTAGTTTAACGCACTTTATTGTATTCAGAGAACTTATAATTATTTAAATTTTATGTTATTATTTTTTAATAATCTATTTAAGACCTACCTGATGGTGGAAGGTTCAACCCAAGTGAAAATTCCCAAATATTGAAAAGACATAATTTTGTTTTGTTTCTGACAACGGAACCTACAGAAGCTGTTCTTCAAGATAACCTAATAAATAACGACACTTTTATATTTTTTAAGCGCTTGTCCGCAGTCAGTTTGCTAAACATGCCAGTAGGGGCAAGTGCAAGCCTCTGTAGTGTGATAAGTGTACTTGGTGTAATTATCATTACATCATGTTTTGTCGAGACAACTATGGACTAGCGAAAAAGAAAAGTAATTTTTCTTTTTTCAATACATTTATTCAATTATATTCGGCATCTACTTTCAAAACTCAATGAAGATTGTAAAATGTGAATCTCAGACAAACTTTAACTTTATTCGATGATTACACCAGTATCATAATCCTCCGGAAACAGTCTTTTTTAGACTGCTGATGTGAAATGTGCTTTAATGCAATTTAATCATTTTTTGTCCTGATGATGCTTAAATCTGCGAAATATTGACTGGTTATTTATTTATTGGCATTTGAGAGGGTTTGGAATTTTTTAATTAATGAACAAAACAAAATCAAATGCATTATTGTTTTATTTGAAATCAGAGTGACAACGATAATAATTTTCCAGTAGACGTTTTTAGAGAATCTTCTTTTGGCTAAATTTTATTTTGCAATGCACCTCAAAATTATTGGGTGTCGGGTATCGGAGTACCAACACGAACATACCCTTAGAAATAAGGTATGACTATGAGCTTGAAATAAATTGATGCGTATCGAACATTTCCTAGCGTATAAATTTAACAAGTTGTAATGTAATTTTAAAAAAATTATTGCGGACTTGCAATTAGTGACTTACGGGGAATATTTAAACAGAAGTGAGTAGACTTCAAGAACAACAAAAAAATTTATATGGACCCTAATCCGATTCAACACAAATTCATTTTAATTTGTCAATGTTTATTTATTTTTTTTATTTCTAGGTAAAGTTTCAAAACCATCTTTAATTTCAAAATTCTTTTGGTTAATTTACTGATATTTCTTTTAAGAAAAGCTTTGCTTTATTTCATAATGAAGCTGTTTCTTTTGTTTCGCTTTTATTTAATTGACTAGAAACGAAAAGGATTTAATAAAATTCATTCTTAATATACTTCTTTGTCGGAGAAATATAATTCCACACCACACTTTTAGACAAATCAGAGCCCAATTCTAGACCAATCACAAAGTAAACCTCGCCATCATTTTTACAAAATTAAACCTTAATGAATGTGTAATTTTTTTTTTTTATTGGAGTTTAACGTCCTTTCCTATTCTATTACGGAAAACAGGACGGATAATCCTACAGGTTACCAACCTATTCTAACCAGAGTGGAAAGGTCGAGATTCATTTCGTGGGGCCGCCACGAATTAAATTTTAATACGTCCAAGCCGAATTCGAACAGCTGCCGTAGCAGACTCGAGGTTGCTAAGGTGACGCCTTAACACTTTCGGCCATCACGACCTTGTAATTGGAAACGGACCATGACCCATATGAACTTTTTTGTTGCTCTTGAGATCTACTATCAACTCTTTAAATATTTCCCGTGACTTACGAGACTACATATCACCATAGAGCAATTTTCAATATTTCTAATCAGTGAAGCACAATACATTAATGGTCTTGTCTTTTTTTTCACATTTAATACGTATTTAATAGCTTAAATTTACATTTTCGAAAACGCTTGAAATTAGACCGTGAATCTTTGAGTATCGCCAATGCGGATAATTTCGAGGACGTGAAAGAAATTTTCTCTTTTTTTACGTTCTTCGCCGGTTAAATATTCATGTCCAATCTCATTTGGATGCTTTTGCTTCTGATCAAATCACATTCTCACGAAATATTTTTGTAACACGGTAATAATGTATAGCGGGAGTAGAAATATTAATTACGTGATACTCCGAAATAGCCGCGAGGAAATTGCACTGAATACAATCATGATGCTGAGATGAAAATCCTTTTATAATATCTTTCTATGAGAATACATTAATAACAATTAAGCATTCGAATTAGTGAGGTAGTTAAAATTAAGAATAGCTGATGTGGATCAGTACAAATCATGACTTCCTTGTACGCCTATTAAACTATAAATCGGTTGCTCAAAAAGTGATCCTTAATTTGGTTACTAGTTTCTGAAGATTGCAGTATCTCAAAAACGGCACTCGGCCTCGCGATATCCGTCTATTGACACACACACACACACACACACATACTCTTGTTTCTGAAGGTCTCATTCCGTTATTATATGTCGTTTTCTTTCAATAGGTAACTAGTTTCCAAGAGATTTGTTCGTGTTCCGTGGCAACATTAGAACTGCCAATGTCACTGAAATCGACGGTTTTGACATTTTAAGCGGAAGAACCCACTTAACTCATATCTTATTTTCCTGCAGCAGAGTTCATCTCACAAATGGGGAGGATGACATTATTTTATACTCAATTTTAACACTTAAAACAAGCAACAAAAATTTTTAATTGGAGTGGAAAAAAATCGCGTTTTTAAAACCTTTATTACCGAACCATATGATCTGCGTTTATAGTTTTAATATAATTTTTGATGTAAGTTTATGGCCTTCAAGTAAAGAAAAACCGTTTTCGGCTTACCAATTTTAACCAAAATCTAGTAAATATATTCGTATTGGTATAAACATCCTATTTACTAAATTTAAGATGTTTTACATTGTATTTTAATATAATTTTTGATGAAAGCCAAATATGACCTTCAAGTAAAGCACCACTTTCGGTCTTTCAATGTTAACCAACAGTTATTATGTTATTTACATTAGTATGTAAGTCTTATATACCTAATTTGAGAAGTTTTTCATTATATTTTAATATAATTTTTTGATGAAAAACAATAATGACCTTCAAGTAAAGCACCAGTTTCGGTAATCATGTAGTGACCAAAATTATTAATTATTAACGGGACCACCGAACACTTCAATCCAACCGTCCCACAGTGGGACTACGTCTCGATTTAGCTGGAGAAAATCATGTCAAAATATTTAAAATTTTCCGGACGTGATAAGTGGTCACGAACCTGGAAACGACTAATGCCCTAGGATTAAGACTTTCAACGAGCCCAGAAAGTGGAAAACACATTTATATAGAGATACGAATTCGGCGAACTATTCCTTCATTTTCAATTATTCTTAGTCTTTATGTATTACTGCCATCATCTTCCATTTATGATGGATTTAATTTCTACAGGAATTCTAAACCTTCAGAACATGGTTCATTCTCTTAAGATCAAGGGCATAAAATTAATCGCATAATGAATTTTATTATTTTTACGCCAAATAAAGAAATACAATTTGTCAAAACATACTTACATCCTAAATCATCTTAGATGATTCTTCTTTATTTTTTACCCAATGACAACCGATTTCATGACCGTCAAAAAATTGTAAGCGTTTAGATAGTTTTTGAGTTTTTTCTTGAAATAGCGCGGAAGGATTTTATTGATATGTGACCGAAACCAGACAAAAATAAACATGATTACATTGTTTTGGAATTCGTTTCACAAAAAAATTATGCAAATGATCTCTACGGATACATTGTTAACCATTTGAAAAATACTGGCAATTGATATTCTGTTAAAATTTGCGGGAGATAGAAGAAATCTCATAGGAAAAAGGATTTTTTAAATAAGCAGTTTTTTCCTGATTAGATAAGGGGATTTTTTTTCCGTTAGGGGAGTATATAATAATTTAATTCTACTAGGGGTGCCCTCTATCAGTCTCCACTGGCTTTTAATACCAGTGACGCTGCTGGGAAAAAAAGCGCTGTGATCTAGAGTTCTGCTTTGCCATCTACCCAAATGGCTAAGCTTGGCTTGGAGACACTTAGGGTATATTGTAAATATTTTACATAGAAATGAGTTCAAAATGATTTATTTTATTGTTATTTAACTTTAATTGTCTTCTATATTGGTCGTTTACTTATTTTGCTATTATTTGTAGGCATACATAATTTATCTTTATATTTATTTTTTGCTTGTGACGCACATATATTATTTTTAACATTATTTGTATATTTTTATTAAGCCTGTATAAATGGTGTGGACAGATACTTACAGCCCTAATACTCTATTGGCGTTGACTGTGATAACTTCTTCTGATATAACTGTGATAACTTCTTGTGATATTTTTCAATCAAAAATGTAAATATATAAATAATGAATTCTTTCTTTTTCTCTTGTTACTGGCCAAACCATAACCAATAATTCGTTTTGATCTTTAATGTTGGTAATTACTTTTTATTTGTCTTATACCTATCTTTAATAAATCATTAACACCCCGATCTGATTTGAGTTTTATTTAATATGAGTTCGAAATACACCTATTTCATGTTAATTTCTCACCTAATAACAGTAGTGAAGGGTAAAAAAAACAAAAAACGAATTATTAATTGAGACCAAGTAAGGCAACTTGATTTGTTAGTGCAGTGTAAGAACTGTATTACAACAAAAAATGTGTCCCTAGAGAGATCAATGCTACTGTTAATCTGAATATTATTGATGTCTACTATTTTATCTCTAAATTATTATTCTTATCATTTTGCGATCGTAAATGCTTTGTATACCTGATCCGGAACATTGACCCAGTCGACACCAAATAGAATGAGGAACGACCATAAGTGTGAAATCCTGTGTGCATTTTTTGGAGTGATGCAACGGTGATGGAACGGTTGAAATTCCATTCGTACTAAACTCCATCACGCCATGCCGAAACCCAATTTCTCCCGTGAACCATGTGGAAAACCACATATTGATGGAGTGTTGCTGCTCAATTGACTGCTGCCAAACCCCAATTTCTCCCGTGAACCATATGGAAAACCATATACTGATGGAATGTTACTGTTGATGAACTGCTCAATTTTTAGGCTGTGCTATAATAATGATAATAGATATTGTTGGTCATAATTAATATTCATGATACTGATTGTATAAAATATTGATATGAATAAATTGCAAATTTTATTCTATTAATTGTTTAAACAATTTTAAATATTAATTAAAAGGAAATAAACATTTATTTTTATTTATATTTTCTATATGCTTGAAATTTCTACTATTTTTAAATACATTTTGGGGAAGGGATATATTATTTAATGTTCTTGCATGTAGAGGCACTTTTTATATACCCTTATTCTCAGTTTATTAATCTATTAATAATATATTAATCTAGATATTAATCTCTTCACTGAAATATTTATAGACGTAGTTTAAATATAATATATTTATAGATGTAGTATAAAGGATCAAAATGAGTGTTTACGTGAGCATGAATCACTTTACTTGACTTAAAAATTGGGACGATGGAGTGGAGTGATCATGAGTGAGGACTGGAAATCTTTAACTCCAAGCAATCCCCTCCATCTTTACTTTGGTCCATTTGGAGTGATCGTCAGTGGCCGCCTGTAGAGTAGTTGATGCTATTTATTGAGGTTATTAAAAATGCCATGTAGATCTTTCTAGAAGAATTGTAAATAGGAATATAATATGCCAAATTGATAAATATGGAGACTTTCTCTGCTATAATAATTGCTGGAGTATCACTGCACTGCAATGTGCTAATGAGATCCTTTTTAAGTGACTATTTCATCATGCAGATTCAGTTCACCAGGCTAAGCAGAAACGAAGACGATCAAACACTGGCCAAAATCTCTCAGAATGATGTTTGAAAGATAGTTTGAATACAAACTTATAACCCAATTTCTCCCGTGAACCATATGGAAAACCATATATTCTCAGTTTATTAATCTATTAATAATATATTAATCTAGATATTAATCTCTTCACTGAAATATTTATAGACCGTAGTATAAAGGATCAAAATGAGTGTTTACGTGAGCATGAATCACTTTACTTGACTTAAAAATTGGGACGATGGAGTGGAGTGATCATGAGTGAGGGCTGGAAATCTTTAACTCCAAGCAATCCCCTCTATCTTTACTTTGGTCCATTTGGAGTGATCGTCTTCAAATCTATTTGTAAGATTTTTTTCAGTCAAGAGCTATAACTGTAAGTCGTGGTGACCAACTATGTTGGTGTCGGACCCTAGGACTCCAGTGTCAGGAATTGTGTTGAATCCGACCTGTGGGGATTGACTTTTATTTCAAGGTATACCTACGGAGTTGAACTTCACTCTATATAAAATAATGGGAAAAATAATAGATAGATAGATTATCCGTCCTTCAATCCTTGTTGGAGTGCACACAAATTAACAACAAGAGCATTTTAAAGTACAAGTACTACTTGTTAAAACGATTATAATCAGTCAATTATCCGACAATATTATAAATAAGTGTATGAAGTTTTTAAGATCCCTTCAAGTTTTGTCATAACAGTTATTCTGACTTTCTTTCTCGGTTTATTATCTTCATTCTGATATTAGGCCTTTATTATATATTCTGCCTTTTATTAGTTATCCTCCAAACTTCGAAGACTGCCGATTCTCGGAATTCTATTTCTGGTCTCGCAGCTTACCATCTTTTCGTGTTGTGGTTTGGCTAAATTTAAATAACTTAGCTTCGGATGATAGATAACTTTTTAAACAATAATGATTATTAAAGAATAATTATTAAAAATTATGCTATGGTAAATTATGACTAAATAAACTATGACATAGCATTCTCGAAAACTGTTTACGTTATTATAGTTTTTGGTAGGCAGCTGACGGATAGAATTATGGCAGTACCTGCCGTGTGACAACTGACAAATTCAAATGGCTGTGAATCCCTGACCAATTCAATTTAAATGAAATTCGGACGTTTGGAAATAATTAGTTTTCGTATGACACGTTGTGTAATTAATTTTCTGTTCTGTCTATGGTGGATCGACTCTCTGGGGTTCTTTCTTCAAAATATAAAAGTCATCCATCACTCGACCACCCTTGAGGGTAATTCTGTAATTCCTTATTTAAGTTCAAAGGTGGGGGAAGGAAGCCGGACTATTTAAATCTTTGTAGATATTTTAGAAAAAATTTGTTTCTTCCTGGTAAAAGTATTGAGGAATATTTTTTTCCTTTTGGGGTCAGTTATTTCTCTCTTTTCCTTCTTATCTGTGCTATCTTTTATTCTAATGAAAAAAATTTCTGTCTGTCTGCATAATGGGTTTCAAAATCTCTCGGAACGATTTTGCTTAAACTTTAAGAATAAGAGTTCATGGGCGTCAGAAACGGATTAGTGTAATCCTTAACTCCAGGAAAACTCTTATTTTGTAAAAAAAAAAAAAGCGAATTTTAAAATCAATATAACCTTCCCATCAATCGTTGTAGAATATTAATCATATTGTCATTGCCACGAGAAAATATCCAATGAGCCATCAAATATCCTGTGAGATTTTTATATTTTGACTTTTATATGTTTTAGTTATATTGAATAATTATGTAAATTTTTTAATTTTCTGAGTCGGCAGTATGTTTTGGTTCTATCTCAATGAATCTTATTTGAAATTCATTTAAACACTCAAAAGCTATAAAAAAAAACAAAATATAAAAATCACCGAGGATATTTTGTAATCCAGTTGTACTTGGGAGATGGGTTTAACAAAGTCTTTTGGAAAAGAAATACAATAATATTTAGGTATGTTGAGTAGGATGGGTGTCCACTATAATGAATGTTAGCCAATATCTTTTAATTAAGTACCTTTAAACGTAATTCATTGCATTACCTTAGAATCGATTGAAATATTGATAAATTAAATGCAAGTTACATTACCCATCTTCTCACCACATAATTTACTCCAAATGTGTAATTAAATGTAGTGTTATATCGTTATTTGAAAAAAAAAAAGACATGATATATTTTCATTTAAGTAATAAATACATCGTAAGATGGATTAAAGCAAGCTGAAGGCTACACTTAACCTAGAAAACCCTGTTTACTTCAGCTGATGGGATCTTCTATCGCGTTATTATAACTTTGGATCCTTAAGTTTATAGGAATATTTACAGTACAGCATGGCCAATCATTTGAAATTAATTCTATTTATTTCCGCACGATTTTGTATTCGATATTTTAAAAATATATTGGGATTATGGAACGATATATAAGTTCTCTACCTGGTTTTAATAGGAACAGTTGCGAAGTTGGATTACCTCCCAAAGTGGATTGAATAAAAATTATTGAATTTTACATTGCACAATTCATTTAACACTTATATTTCTGAATTTATTAATTAAACATGGCTTATAAGTAAACTTTTACCACCCTTTGGAGGACTAAACTAATTTTTGAAGGTCAAGTTTAGGCGAGTAATTAGAGGGTTTGGTATGATGCGACAGATGGGGTAGAAACTTTTTTGTTTTGACTTGTTTATATGGGTGGAAGCATGTAAAAAATGCTAGTACGGGTGACCTCGAGAGAACTTTTGGCAGCCAAAAAAACCTGGAATTTTAGGTGTTTTTTTTTTCCGCCTATATATTCTAGACGGTGCATTCAGTCGAAAAACTTATGATGTAATATATTAAGTAACATTGAAATCTGCGTTGAATGAGCACCACGACATAATCATTCGATTAAAAGATGTGACCGACAACTATGGTCAGATAACGGCGATTTTTTCCAACTTTGTCAAAAACTGAGACTGAGTACTACATATGGGCCTGCATCTTGAAAATGAGTACTCTCATCAGATAAAAGTCAAAGGGCATCAAATTTTTAAATTCGGTCAAGTACACCTTTCGAAATTGGCAATCTCCTTATCTCCGGTAGTTGAAGAGATATCCTTTTGGATTGCAAAATGTGGAGTAATTTTAATCTTCAGGTATGTTGTATGTATTGGCTTTCTCGTAAAAAATCCAGATTTTCGACCTCCTCTTTTTTGTGCGTTTTTCGCCATCTTGAAAAACTGTTAAGAAAAAGCACTTCCTTCAGTAACTCACTTCCAGTGAATTTAAGTTAAAATCGATTTATTAACAATTTTAAAGAACGTTAAATTTCCTTCAAGTTTTGTATGTAATATATTTTAAAATTCGTGATAGCTACTGAGATCTGGTGCCGTGCAAATCTCTTAAAATGTCGAAAAAAACGCAAAAAGCGAGATCTGGCTTCTACGAATGCAGAACAAAGACAGTACATCAGAGTCCAAGTATATGTCAAACCATTTCAAGTGATGATTTTATAATTTCAGTTCTGATAATGTCGTAATTGACGAAACTTGAACTGCTATCTGAGCGATAATCTTATGACCATTTTCGTTTCTCAATTATAAGATTTTTCTCACATCACATATTATTCCTAGAATCATTGAACCGAGATATTAGCTATAGCTTACCCATGCTGTATAAGCCCGTAATATGATTTCGCCGAAACTTCATTTGTATTAGAAAAAAAAACGCTTTTCTAATTGTTATTTTAGTGATATAATTCATAAACTAAGCAATTACTTTTATTGTTATTATGATCTGTAAGAAATTCTATTAATTCTTTAATTATTTTTTCAACTCAATGTACTAGATTTTCATAGAATTCCTTTCACATGAACGCGAAAACGGTTTGCAAACAATGGCGGGTTTAGGCACAGGTAGAAAAGAAACTAGTAGTGAAATTATATTTTAGATCCAAACGTATTTGTAAATATAAATAACTGCTCAATTAAACTCACGCTAATATAAAAATCATTTCCATTTAGCTTTTACTTTAAAGCAATTATTATTTTTTCATATACCTGTGGGCAGAAGTTCAACAAATCCACTCCAATATTAAAATTGAGAAATCGAGTTATAGGGTTTTTCTTTAACACCAGACATTCAGTAGCACTAAACATGTATACACATAAGAGTATGTATGTATAAACATAAGAGTAACAGCGAACCGAAATAACTGAACTAACCGAAATTACATCGTTTGCCACGATTTCATTGTTGAAAAGTTCGAGAAATATCCAATATAAGATAAAGCATAAACTTTAATTTATAAGTTAATAATTTGTTTGATACAATATTCGTTATGATTGTTTATAATTATACTCATTTGTTATGATTATCGATTTTCTGAATTTTCCCTAACTTGGTTTCCGGATCAATAACAAAACTCCTAGTGATGTTAAAGTAACAAGTTCTTAGAAAGGTCAACTAACTTAAGAGATATTGACCTTCTAGGGATTCTGACTAAATATTTAGCCTTCCCCTTACCGGGAACCAATTTAACCAAATAAAAGCAATGCGACTCAAATAACCCGAGGGCGGGAGCGTCTTTGAAGTATGATCACAGGAGTTTGACTCGGATTAGAAAAATAAACCTGAGAATAGGAGGAAGATACTTTGTCCACCTGAGTCGATATTATATCCAGGTCTCTCTTCCTCAAGATTAGCCTCAATTATGGCTATTAGTAAATAATAATTGCAAGACCAAGGTTAGAAGCTTTTTGTGGGTAAGTTTTTAGTCTTTTTGTTAAAATAATGGAGG
The DNA here is from genome assembly GCA_948150685.1 of Rhaphigaster nebulosa. NCBI lineage: Eukaryota > Metazoa > Arthropoda > Insecta > Hemiptera > Pentatomidae > Rhaphigaster > Rhaphigaster nebulosa. The sequence goes on along the minus strand of OX411309.1, from coordinate 113,068,456 downwards.
ATTTGAGCTCAAAAGTTTTTTTATTTTATTTTCTACGATTTCGTTCCGTTAGTTAAAGGTATTGAATATTTAAAAATATTTATAAAGGTTAGTGGTATGAAACCAAAGTTTCGTTAAGTGTCGTTAATTAGGATCTATGATTACCGAGGGCAGAAAAAATGTGTAGCCTTCTAGCCATGATGATCAACAAATTTTAATTTGGCCGAAACGTTGGCAAGTATAATAAAAAAACTATTAATTTATTTTATAATTATATTTCCACAGGACTGATTCTCAGCAAATTTTTTTTTTTGGAAATGAATCAATTAAATTCCCAATTTAAATGATAATAATTTCACTGTTTTGGGAAGATTTAGTTTTATTATATAAATTATTTTGTAAACTATACGAGTATCTCCCTTACATGTATTAAATTATTTTCATCATAAACATTTTGTATCAACGTTTCGAGGTTACTTTTCCCATCTTCAGGATCTCCTGACTTTCTTTTTTTTTCCATCTTCTTTACATATGAAGAGTTCACAGAAGAAAGAGGGAGAGCCACCTGTAATGCATTTCGAGAAAATCAAGTTTTAAAGTTTGGAGCTCCTACTTTCTTCGGTCTATGGCTATTCTTCAAACGATTTTAACAAACCAACTATCCACTTTTCCGTCTGTTTTTTTTTAAATAATCTTATTCTACTAAACGATATTAACACATTCATATGTAAAACTCCATTTTGGAAAAAATGTGGCCCTAAACTCCTTTCTTCGGTGGATTATTCATAAAAAAGTGATTAATTTATTTTTGATTCAGTATTTTCATTTCCATATTTTGTCATTATAATAGTCGTTGATAGAAATTTATTTAATGAGGACAAACTTGATATCATTACGAGTTGTTCAATGTCAAACAACCTTTGAATGACATTGAACAAGTGGTATATATAAAACTTGTCCTCCTTAAAAAAGTTCAATCAAATGGCCATTATAATGACAAAATATTTATATAAAAACTTTGTGTATGAAATGAATGATTCTGAGAAATAAATAAATCAATATTAGGTATAGTGAAGTTCAGAAGATGGAAAAATACGTAATAACATAATAAATAACGTAATAACACCTAATAAGCTAGGTGATATTGAGGATGAGGAAAGTAACTCGATACGTCGATGTAAAATGAGAAATATGAAAATAATTGCTTATGTAAGATAGAAATCACAAAATGATTTGTATATAAATCAAAATTTTAAATACTGTTCTTCAAATTGCAACCGAGTGTGGATTTTTTTATTTTAAATTTCATTACTAAAAATACTGATAATGTAAAATACAGTTTTAAGGAATCAAAATTGAATTAAACTATATATATTATGTCATACTGGTTTATCTGTTCACAGCTCCGCCATCCTAAGCATTAAAGGCGTATTCTTTTTTATAATTACCTTTATTAGAATTCTATTCCTTATCCTTATTAATAAATTAATTATAATATGATAAATATTAATAAGATAAAATCATTAAATACCATATTCTTTTTTTAAAATTAATTAAGTATATTTTGTAATAGTTACACCCATCATATGATTAATCTCTTTCGGCAGTTACGTTCAAATTGTATACATATTTTTAACGTTGCAGCCACTACAACATCCAACTAATGTATATATATATATATATATATATATATATATATATATATATATATACATTTTTTTTTCTTAATTTCTTCCATATAGCCTTACTTTCCCTCAACCGATTTTCTCTTCAAGCCTCTCTAAAAAAAAAATATGTATTTTATTTTTGTAATTTTTTATATGATATCCTTGGTTGTGATCGTTAGATGTTAACATCTGGTCGGACAGCATTGTTATCCTTCGTTAAATAAACTCTATTCTATTCCTGTAACTGGTAAGAGGTTTTTTAGATGCAGCTTTTAGGCTTAGAACGACAGAGCAATGCTCAAGTTTTTCAATACCTAAGAGACCTAAAAGTTTAGAAACCCTTGATAAAGATAGTGCAGCAATAAAAATTTGAGTACCGATGAAATACTATTTATGTTTGTATGTATTTGTAAATTCACTCGTGGAAATATTGCTAAAAATTCATTGTTAATATAAATTTTAATATTTTTAAAATAAATCTATCCCACTACCTTGATGTCTTTACAATGCAAGACTCTTTTCTAAGTGGCTGATATTGCCAGACGTTCCTGTTTCTCGGCCTTACAGTGTTTTTGGGTGATGGTATGGTTATTATTGTGCTCCGACCGATTAGTATGTTCCTTGACTTAGTATTAGGCACTCATTTTAGAGCTAATATGGTAAATCATGTATGAAATCATATGAAAAATGATTAAATTCTCTAAAATACAGAAAGGAATCATCTAAATCGGACCGGATGAGGAAACCCTCGGACTACAAGACGTATGGATAACCGAGATGGATAACAGAGCCGTCTGAAAGAAGACGTATGCGACCAAACCTCCTCCCACCAATCCGCCAATCTGTTGAGAACAATACGCTGTGTAATAATGTAATGAACGAATACAAAAGTAGAAATTAACTTAATTTCTACTTTAATATTATTTAATGGAAACAAAATGTTTCCAGAGAAACTAAACCGAAACTTTTAACATATATTTTCAATTTTCATCAAATATAGGTAGTGAACAGAATTATACTAAAATTGTTTAAAGAACTGTTTTATTGTAGTTATGTGAGAGAAGATGTGAAGAAGTGAATGCTGCTGAGTTTATTTAAAGTATTGCTTATGTGAAATTCCTAAAATTATACTAAAAAGATAATTATTATAGGATGGTGAGAGAAAATTGTATGATGCGCGCACCGCACCAGATTTTTGTATTCATTCTTAAAATCTCAATATTTATTTAGAATGTATAAGCTGAATTGATTACTGATTCAACTATATGTTTTTTTCTGAATTACGATTAATACATTTGATGCTGAAAAAAAACTTGTTTTTGAGCCAAATCCATCCATTCATTCGAAGATGTATAGTATTTTCATTTCCGATTTGACACGCTCCAAAAAGTTACAAGAGTACAAATGGATACACATAAATTATAACAAAAAGTGGATTTTTTTTTCCAAACCTCAGAAATGTGAAGGGTCCGAGAAGGAAAACAATGTAAAAAAAAATCGACTACCCCATAGAATCGATTCGCATAGAATTGAACTTACAGCTCTGTGTCCGAGAGAAATAAAACTTCTATTGAGCATGATGTAATCAATGAAAATAAAACATAAATTACTACTGAGGTACATGGAAACAAAGCATGATACAGATGGAAAAGTTTCTAAAATGAGGTATTTGCGTGTGAATGACCATAGATATATATAAAACATTATAAATCGATAACACCTAAAATTGCACTCCGTTGCTACAAACAATTGATAATATTATGAAACTATAAATTCTTGAAAAGTCTTTTAAGAATAAATTGAAATATCTACTCCATATACATGATAATAATGCACTATGACGTCATCTCCGGAGCGTGGAACAGCTATTGTGCTTGGGTCAATTTGTTGGAACAATGATTTAACCTGAAATAGCTTTAATTATCTTTTACTACACAAAAAACTAACTTGATATTAATAAAGCAATTATTAATATATATAATTCACAAAGCTGATTCGTATAATTATTTATATTGTATTTAAAAAAAAAAATGTCTCCAAATTAGGTCAATATCATCAGTTCTACTGGACACATAGTTACCTATATTTCAAGGTCGATGATTTGTATGAGAGTAAAATTGAGTTGTATGAGAATAAAATCTAAGAGACGAACCGTTCTCGAAATGTAGGTGCTGCAAGGAAAATAAGTTTGCGGAAGCCTAAGCGAAAGTAGTAATTGCAATTTGATAAAATCGACCATTGGACTATTTGCACACTAATCCCCAACTTTCCTCCAACAATTGGACCAAATAGGAGGAGCTGATGTGAAAAAATGAATTTGATAAAATTGATATAGGACCATCCCACACAATCCCTGAAATTTTACCAAAATCGAATTATAAAGCAGCAGGTGTTATGCCCGTTGCATGGATTTGCTTATAGGCCGACAGAAATGTCGGCTAAACTAATCGAAACTAGTGAATGTCTAAAACTAGTGAAATCTTTCGATTCTGAAGGCAAAAGTTTTTTCTTGGTCGATTATTAAGTTTCACTGTTGAAAATAATAAATCAAAGGTCAAAGTTACGTTAAAAAAATTAAACATTTGAAACAACTTTATCAAATCTTACTGCTTTGAAAATAGTACATTTCTAAAACTGGCCGCGAAATATTGTATTATTGATTTATTGATTTAATATTATATTAAACGGTAAGTATAAAAACGATATGATACCTTTGCAACTGTTTTAACAAATGATTAGGAAAAAATCGTTAATTGAGAGAACTGACCTTTTAATTCATTTTATTCCCTCTCTACTTAATGTAAAGGCACTGTGGTAATCGGTAGAAATTTATTATTTTCTAAAATTGTATTTCGTGTTTTCATTTTATTTATACCTTTTAGGGCCCTGGTAATTTGAAAAATTGATGTGTAAAAAATGGCGTACTGCGGTTGTCGTACTCCTGTCCTCAATCGCCCTTCGTTTTCCTAAAATACTTCTCCTTGGTGTATTATTTCAAATCGATTTTACGGCAAAGCCATGTTTAATTGGATCACGAGAAATGAATAGGAAAAATTCTTTAAGTGACAGAAATAGCCTTTTTTTTTCACTTCCTGTTTGAATCCATAGCTTCCATACCTTTAGTTCTGAGGAGGCGAAATAGCAGATATACATTAGTTATTAAATTTATTATTTTAAAATTAAGGTAGAAACTACTGTAAAACTGTTCATTTACAGCTGCGAATATATGTTATTATGAAACTTTCGGAAAAACATTAGGTTGATATAATTTAAAAAACTCTTGCATACTGATTTTTGGAGTATGATTTAATCATTTTTTTACAATGATTAAAATGATTAAATACAATGATTGGAATTATAATGCCACCGATATTAGTCAAATCGATATTTTGTAATAGCTTCATTATTAAAAGAAATAAATCAGCTCCACAATATCCGCCAAAGAGACTTATTCACGACTTACTGAAATCATTGTGATGCATTATGGTCAGCACAATGCTTTAATCCCCTGATTTATATTTTGATTAAAAGATCCCGCTCTGGTAAAACCCAATGATTATAAAGCATGAAAAACTTTTTCACACAGTTTTAAAAATTTTCTCTTTCAATGCATTTCTGAGAAAGAGAAGTGTAGTAATGGCAAATTCTAATATATAAGTCACCACGTCATAGAGACCAAAGTTTCAGAAAACATTCCAGAACAAAGCGTAATAGTTCCAACCCAAAACGGTTGGTAATTAAAATTTGACTTATTCTGAACCTATTATGTTACCAATTAAGACAATAAGAATCATCATGATGTTTAAATTTAAATTTGCTTGACTTATGGGGTTCTCAAATCAATCAACTTTATGGAAATAAGGAAAAAAATAATTACCAATGAATGTGTGAAAACACCTGATAATTAAAATTTGAATAACTCTGAACCTTTTATGTTACCAACTAAGACAATAAGGACCATTAGGTACAGTTTTTAAATTTGCTTGCCCTATAGGGTTTCCCAAATCAATAAACGGCAATAAGAAAAATAATAATTACCAGTAACTAAATAAAGAAGTGTTGATTTATGATAAAATTATTAATAAAGTTATGTTAATACTAGATCAGTCAGATTTTGATTCTTTACCTCTTTCACGCGCGGGGTACGGGAAAATTTAGGCTCACTGACTTAAGGTGTTTCTCAACTAAATGATAATTAGGCACCATTCTAAAACTGCGGATATAAGTCGGACTTTGAGGGTATTGCTCTCAAAACGCATGTCTCTATCGACAGAATTGAAATTGGCAACATTTTATATATACCCTAAAAAGTGACACATGGGGTTTTTCAATTCAAGGATTCAAATGTTTAAATAAACATCATGAATTGGTTAATTGAGATAAAATATGCTTCTACCTTTTTCCAATAACAAATTCATATTATTAGGCGATTGGCCTGCATTTTGCAATGCGGCGTGGTGTACCTAACGCGCCTTCAGTTAAGAGAAACTTTTTATCAATAGTTAAAAAAATAACTAGTTACATGACAAACTATCCGGCAACCTAGTAACATTAAATATATTTTAGAAATAAAAAACGGGTTTTATTATAAATCATCCAATCCATTAGTCCTAAGATTTTAATTTGTGTACTTGTTCATGATAATAACATTTTCAGTAGTCGATATCATTAAATCTGAGATAGGTGTGCGGGATTGTTAGCTACACACGACGAATGCATACCGGGAAACCGAAGTTATAAAATTGATTTCGTTATAAAATTTCTAGTTCCGAGTAAATAATTATGCTCCTTTAGACACCGTGGGCTAGGATAAATTAGCTTCGTTACTAGAGACCAGAGCTGGCTGACTACCGAGAAGTTGGCAAGCGTGTTCCTATTCCCAGTCTAACCTTTCACGCGGCTCCGTCCACTCCTGGAATTTTCTATCATCATTAATTTAGAATTTAGTGTTCTCATGTAATGCTATAATTTATGCATATTCGCATTGTTGGCAGTACAAGAGATTCTAAAAATATTATTTAACAATTGTGAAATTTCGATATATATATATATATATATATATATATATATATATATATATATATATATATATATATATATATATATATATATATATATATATATATTATACATATGTATCAAAATGGCGGATGGTAATGTGAAGTCATGAGGGTGACTAGTGACTTTGGGAATAAAAAAAAAAAAAAAAAAAAAAAAAAAAAAAAAAAAAAAAAAAAAAAAAAAAAAAAAAAAAAAAAAAAAAAAATATCGTCTCAATTGTCTCGGGAAAAAAAAATACGGATCCGTCTGTTTTTGTTATTTGATTTTTGGATTTCTTGAAACGTAGAATCTCAAATTTTGAGGGATATTAAATTTGTTTTCTTGATCGATAATAAAGGTTCATTATTAAAAATAATAAATCAAAAGCGAAAGTTACTTTTAAAAAATTAAACATTTGAAACAAATTTCTCAAAATTTACAATTTGGAAATAGTGCATTTCTAAAACTGAGCGCAAAATATTGTATTAATGATTCCTGTTAATAAAATATCTGATGTGGACAACACATGACTTCCTTGTACGCCTATTTAACTATAAATCGGTGGCTCAAAAAGTGATCCTGAATTTGGTTAATAGTTTTCGAAGATTGCTGTATCTCAAAAACGACACTCGGCGTCGCGACATCCAACTATTGACACACAGACACACATGCTCTTGTTTCTAGAGGTCTCATTCCGTTATTACATGTTTTCTTTCAGTAGGTAACTAGTTTCCAAGAGATTTCTGCGTGTTCCGAGACAACATTAGAACTGTCAATGTCACTAGATAAAGCATTAGAAATCAACAGTTTCGACATTTTAAGCGGAAGAACCCACATTACTTCTAACTTATTTGCCTGATGCAGATGGGGAGGAAATGGGAGGGCAAATGGGGAGGAAAGCCAGTATTATACTCATAATTTTAACAGTTAAAACAAGTAATAAAAATGTTTAATTGGAGCGGGAAAAAATCGCTTTTATAACCTTTATCACCAAACCATATGATCTCTGTAATCAATTTTAATATAATTTTTGATGTAAGTTTGTGATGACCTTCAAGTAAAGTACCCTTTTCGGCTCACCAATTGCAACCAAAATCTAGTAAATACATTCATATTGATATAAAAGTCCTATTTACCAAGTCTGAGATGTTTTGCATTATATTTTAATATAATTTTTGATGAAAGTCTAATATGACCTTCAAGTAAAGTACCACTTCCGGGATGCCAATGTTAACCAAAATTTACTATGTTATTTATATTAATATGTAAATCTTAATTTGAGAAATTTTGCACTATATTTTTTGGCGAAAATCAATAATGACCTTGAAGTAAAGTACCACTTCCGGTGATCATGTAGTGACCAATAAGGGAGATTCACAACTAGATTTCACAGCGATTCCAAATACAAAATTTTAACTTTCTACGGGAAAACCGTTTTCGAATTATGCGCACATATGCGAGATGCGCACATACGTACATACAGACGTCACGATGAAACTAGTCAAAATGGATTCAGGGATGGTCAAAATGGTTATTTCCGTTGAAATCTGAAAACCGAAAATTTTTCGCGATTGCAATATTTTCTTTACTTCGTTCAAGGAAGTAAAAAACAGTAATTACAGCAAAAGTATGATACCTTTACATCAATTTTAACAAATGAATCGGAAAAATTCTTTAATTGAGAGAACTAAATCATATAAAAATAATTTATAGAAAATTATGTAAAATAATTCATTTTATCTTCTCTCTACTTAAGGCATAGGAACTATAGTAATCGGTAGAAGTTTATGCTATTATTATTTGTAAAAATTTTATTTCGAGTTTTCGTTTTATTTATGCCTTTTAGAGCCCTCGTAATTTGAAAAATTGATTTATAAAAAATGGCGCTCAGCGGTTGTCGAACCTCTGTCCTCAATTACGTTTTCCTATAATGCTACCTCGCTCCTCTCTTCTCCTTCGTGTATTATTTCAAATCGATTTTATAGCAATTCCATGTTTAATTGGATCGTGAGAAATGAATGGGGACGAAAAGTCATGGAAAAAAAATATTACAAATATGATGATAATTTCATTATTTAAGAAAGTATAATATTTATAAATACGCTGGATGACTAATATCAATTATCGAAATGTTTCAACCATAAGTAATCATTAAAAGCGTTTAATTAATTCGTCCGTTAGTTGAATTGTTGTTGCAATTGAATTGAATTTCGTAACATTCTGCGAATCGTGTGGGTTTAAACTGCTCAGTCAGCCGAGAAATCCATTGTGGGTGGGTCTTCTGTCTGCGTATTTTAAGTGGAATTCCTAATGCAAAGAAACTATATGTAAAAAAAAAAAAAAAAAAAAAAAAAAAATACATTACCCAGTAAAGCAGTTAAAATGTACATGTTTTTGAATTGTTAATAGTTAATTAAAATCGTAAATATACTACCTCGTAATTATAGTTCTGAGTGAGGTCAGAAATAAAATAGACAGTAAAGAAATATCGTAACCGGCAGTAATGCGACGGTTTATTGTGGTTTAAATTAAATTCAGCAATAAATGATATTATTTTAATTATAACATCTTAAAGCCGTTTATGCATGCTATCTCTCAAAAACGTTTATTAAAAAGTAATGTCCCAACTTTGTCAAAGATGAAAAACAAATAGGTAAGATTCTTCCTGCTATTATAAATATTTATAGAAAGGTATTTCTAAAAAAAAAAACTTTTTTTATATGTAATTTATGTTATTTTTAATTGGTTTTATCCCACGCGGTTATGTATCATGCGGCTAGGTTCCGGCTTCTTCGTAAATGTCTTTCATAATATTACCGCAGATAGCTATAACACCTGGTGCCTCTTATGCTGCCCTTATACAATATATGGGTGACTCTCAATCGGCCCACACCTTGGATATGGTATGGGGGCTTGCTTGTACTAAGGTGTGCTTTTGAGGTGGTTACGACTTGAAGTTCGACGCGTCGCAAAGTGGCGCCTGGTTGTCATATCGCTCTCAAAACCTTATTATTGAATTATTGTGATTTAGAAAAAAATCATCATATTTAACGAACTAGGCCAAAGATCGGCCCCGAGAATGCAAATAAAGGCACCTTGATTAAACAATTTCCAGTTCGAAAGTAGTTATATGAACTCCAATAAAAATCCATTAATGCATTTTTATAAATCCAGAAGGTGGGGACGAAATTAATATACTTAAAGTTTGTATTTTAGAAAAATACTTTTTTCTATATTGTGTAGGTTGTCACACTTTTCTCATCAGTTGTATTTTCACAAAAGCTCCCATTTACAAATTTATGAAATACTCGCGCAAAATTGAAAACAGGTTTTTTTTTTTTTAAATATGAATTTTAAGTTCATAAATTTCGTCCCCACCTTATGAATTTATAAAAATGCATTAATTGATTTTTAATAGATACATTGGACATTTTGTAATCAAGGTGATTAACTCACATACAAAAAATATAACAGTTCCTAAGAGACTCAAAAATGACAAAAACATTGGACTAAGTGCTAATTGTAATCAATTAAGGAGCCTTTTATTTACATTCTGGGGTTCGATCTTTGGTCAAATTCGTTTAAATAAGATTATTTTTCCAAAATAGCAATAATTCAATGAGATTTGGGCGTGATACGACTATACCAGGTGCCACTGTGCATCGGTGCAATGACAAAACGGCGTATCAGCAACTTTTGATATCTTGGGTTTTGTGAGCATTTTAACCTGTAGTTTTCTATTACCTTCAAAATGCCAAAAATACCAAACTAAATATGTGATAAATGTGTGAAATACCTGAATAAATATCTGTTCTGATTAGCCCTTTTCTTATCTTTTATGGCTTATTTTAATTCTGTTATAATTTCCTATAGTTTTATTAGTAATGATAATAAATTTTTGGAGATGTGAATACATTGTTTTCTATTCTCTGTAGATGAGAGGACGAATTACTGCCGGTGGCAGGCACGCTGTCAGGAAGAGGTAGGGGGACAAAATCTCTGCTGTTAGTTGTGAATAGTTTTTGCTGTAAATAAAAAATCGTTCAAGCTCTGTTTTTGCCATGAATACTTTATTTTGGCAATTGTTATTAATTTACCACACTATCATTATTAAGTAATTTTGGAATTGGTCTTTATAATAATAAAATACAATATTAAATTATATTATAGGTAGTAATACAATTAATATCTAACATTGTATTATTATGCATAACACAAAGCTATAAATTTCTTCAAATTTTGAGCAAGGAGCTTAGGGGATCTCAAAACTTGGCTGCCACGGGCCTCCAAAATCATACTTAAGCCACTGAATGTAGCAGAAAGTTTTGTTTTCATAACCCCTTAACCCAAATATTAATATTATCGGCAAAAATAAAACACATAAAATATTGAGTAGGAGAGGGACCGCTCTATTATTTTGCTACGGGTCAGGGTTCGGCCGACGGCGTCCCTGGACGTTTGTGACATTATTTGAGACCAAAATATTTCACACACATAATTAGTATTATAATTACAAATTTATAATTCTAATTTAACCAATCTCTGAAATCTTGAGTTTGTAGATTCTTTAGTTTTCATTAATATTAGCACTATACAGATTTTGTATGCGGTATCAGAATTTATTTAAATTTATTTGAAAAGTAGGTATATAAATCCTATTGAAAACCTATTAATGCATAAATCCATAAGGTGGAGACTACATTTATGAACTTTAATTTTGTACTTTTTAAAAATAATTTTTTTCAATTTTGTGCAGGTTTGTCACTTTTCTCTTCAATTATATTTCCACAAAAAACTTCCATTATAACGCTGAAACACAATTTGTAATAACAAATTTGTGAAACACTTGCGCAAAATTGATAAAAAGTATTTTTTTAAAATATAAACTTTAAGTTCATAAATTTCGTCCCCATCTTATGAACTTATAAGAATGTATTGATAGATTTTTAATAGGACCTATATACCTGCTTTGTGATGATTACATATAAGTGATAATTTATTTGTTTGCTTTACGTGATTCAATCTAATGCAGAAATCATTAAACTAAAGTTTCTCTTCAATTTCTTTCAGTTAATTGATATTTTTGTTCTACGAAATTACATTATGTAAAATTAAAAATGTATTTATAAAACGTTATTGGCGTTGTTATGTACATTAGGGTATACAATATAAACTGAGAAAAATAGTTTTTGACTTAGAGAAGGGAAGGGAGGGGATGAGGAGGGAAAAGAGGGAAATAGGAGGGAAATAACGAGGTGGGGGTTGGCAGGGGCGGCAAGGGGCAGTCGATGGAGGCCGCGGGCGCCATGAACTGCCGGAGCCGCCGCTAGCATGTGTCCGCTCCTTATCCTGGCGGCTCTACCGCTCGCCTCGGCCTTCCTCCTCGAGGGCTCATCTACCTCTTACGCGCAGTTCAGGAAGTGGAATCCCGGTCTCAATGGCTCTCTCGAGCTCGAGTTCAAGACCGAACAGCCTAATGGCTTACTACTATACACCGACGACGGTGGCACTTACGACTTCTTCGAGGTCAAGTTGGTCGAAGGTGCCCTACGGCTGAGGTACAACCTGGGCGGTGGGGCACAGATCCTCACCGTAGGCCGTGACCTCGCTGACGGTCACTGGCACAAGGTCCAGGTCAAGCGGGACGGCGAGAAGACGTCGCTGACCGTCGATGGAGAGACACAGATCAAGTCTTCTAGGGGTAAAGAGTTCTTCTTCGGTAGATTGTCATCCAACTCAGACGTGTACGTTGGGGGCATGCCGTCCTGGTATAACACTAAGCTCACATTGTTGGCTTTGCCAAGCGTCATCTTCGAGCCCAGATTTGGAGGGGCTGTGAGAAACCTAGTGTATTCGGATGACGAATCTCCACTTCCTAGGCGACAGGAGATCCGGATGAAGGATCACAAGGTAAATCCTCACAAATAGACTATGCACGATTTTGATTTTACTTAGTTTGCTAAATCCCTGTACTGACCGCGGTCTTTGAGGCATGGCTGCATGATTTTACTTTTAATCTTTAGTGTGTTGTCATAATTTTTTTTAGAATGTGCACTTTTTCTATACTAGAGCATGTGCATGAGGGTGCATGGCGGTTATTAATTTTCTTTCTGTTAAAAAAAATATATTTTATTATTTATGTTATTGTGTGCCTACAATGCAATGTCTGGTTTTATTTACGAAGAGCTAAAAGAAATCAGCAATAACGTCTCCTAACAACTTTAAAAGAAGAAATGGTGTATAGTATTCAAGTAAACAAACTTTCTATAAAGATAACTGAAACTAAGCCATTATACATTAAGAGAATAAATAAAAATTATTCACTTGATATTAATTACATATTAATGTTTACAACTTTTCAAAAGCGAATTGAGAATGTCAACTGGATTTTATTACAGTACATATTTTTTTAATTGATAATTATACAATAAGAAAAAAGAAATGGCATGGATATTATCATTTAAAATATTTTCGAAAGCTAAAAGGTTTTTGTTTGCTCTGTAGGAGCGGCTGTTTATTTGTGAGTGGTAAATTAATGAACATTTATTCAAGGCTATGTGAATCAATATCGTTAAATAATATACTTTGTCGGATAATACAATTATTTTTATTAGATTTTAAAAACCTTGAAGAACTTTAGAAAAAAATATTCCCGTCTGTATTAATTATCAGTGTGAACAATTTGCAATAAAGACAATATTATTGGGATAATTACATTATATAACTTTATATAATAGACAATTATAAAAATAAATACTGATAATATATAGTATAAATAATAACAATTGACAATTTCCTGTTTTTATCACGTTTAAAGTAATTTTTAAATTACTATAATTATAAACTATAATACATGAATATCATTAACCTAATTTATTTATTTTAATACATCTTAGTCCAAGTACAAAATATTATTAGTGTATTTTTGTAATATAATATAATAGTATATATATATATATATATATATATATATATATATATATATATATATATATATATATATATATTATGTTAGTGTATTTTGAATAAAGAACTCAAGATTACAATTAAATTAAATAAAAATAATAAAAAAATATATAATGTTAAAGGGATTAAAATGAAATTATGATTATACAAGAAAAAATGTTCAAGTTAAAGTTAATTCGATTTACTGAAAAATCCACTGATGAAAAAAAAAAATCCTCATTCCGCTTTTACACAATGAAAAAAAGAAGAAAGGAAAGTAAGAAAAAAAATATACAGATTAACTCCTGTTTTCTGATCCTTAAGAATTTTTCTCTTGCTGTTTTTTAATCAATTGCTCTTAAAAATCTACATTACTATATCTGAATTACAGAGGAAAAATATATTGAAAACATATATCTATATAATTTGAAAAAAAAAAACGATGATTAATAAATTCTTTTAAATCTATGTAAGAATAAAATGTTAAAGAAATAAATAGTAAAGAAATAAATCAGTGATTAAGTCAGTTTACTGGAGACGACAACGCGAATAGCCCAGAATAAATCTTCAACGCTACATCTATTATCCGGCTTCAGGCTCGGCTAATTTTCCGTTTGATAAATTATCCGATTTTGTACCAATACCGAGACAAAATAATTAGTTTAATCCGACGGAGTGTTCTTATTATTATATTAATCCAATAATAATACTGGATTAATAGTATTTGCATCTAATTATTTTAATTTAAAATGCATTTAACGAGGATGGGTATGATGAAAAATGTAATATTCCCTATGATCAATAATAAATATTATCCAACTAGCAAAAAATAATAAAATGAAATTAAATACAGAAAAAAAGAAACAGATTCACAGTTATCATAAAAGTTCTTTATTCTTCATGGGTAGGTAATTATCAGATAAATTAAAACCTAAAAAAAAAAAAAAATAAATAAAAAATTCACGTTTATGGAAAATAACCGTGAAAACTATATAATTACACATTTATATCAGTGTAATAGAGTGAAAAATCTGACTTGGTTTGCGTATTACGATTTTTCGATTTTCTAGGTACTTAGAAAATAGGAAAATACTTAGTTCACCAGAGTTACGCCCAAAAAATTGTTAATTGATTTTTCCCAAGTTGTTTGCGTTTTCATAAAGTAGGACTAGTTGCTGTTGTGGGATGGAACCTCAGTAATCAATATATATGTATATATATATATATAAAGTTTGCCAGAGTTATATTAACTTCATTAATTTTTTCGAAAAATAAACACCGAAGTAATGGAAATTTGTACGAATTTTTACGTAGGTTGTTTTCCATTAACTTTTACTGTTGGCAAACAACAAAACTGAGGAAATTGTTGTCATACCAATTCGGAAATCTATTTTTATTTTATGTTTAATTTCTTTATTTTTCTTTGTTTTGTAAAATAAAAAATGGTAATAATGCAAATGCGAATTAAATTATTGACTTCATTAATTTGTTTCTGAGTAAACTCAACGGGTGACGGGTGATAACTTCACTGTAACTTTGGCCAGCTACAAAGACCAAAAATAGTGGTTATTTTTCAATTTATAAATTGCCTAAAATATATATATATATATATATATATAT
Source organism: Rhaphigaster nebulosa (assembly GCA_948150685.1). Classification (NCBI taxonomy): domain Eukaryota; kingdom Metazoa; phylum Arthropoda; class Insecta; order Hemiptera; family Pentatomidae; genus Rhaphigaster; species Rhaphigaster nebulosa. The sequence goes on along the minus strand of OX411309.1, from coordinate 113,053,205 downwards.
ATATATATATATATATATATATATACATATATATATATATATATATATATATATATATATATATATATATATATATATATATATACTAGCTGTCCCGTCCCAGCTTCACCCTGTTCAAATTGTTCTATTTATGACCACTATCCCCTTAATGATTTCATCCAAAATATGTTAAGTATAAATATATCTGATTCATATTCAATATTCAAGGACGAAACTTATAATTTTAAAGTTTTAAAAGTACATTATTTTTGTAATAACTTTAGATTATTGATAGATTATTTATTTTGTGTTTACCTTAACGCTGAATCAAGAGCAATACTTGAAGGAACATCACAATGCCATGTTATAAGTATAGAATTTGTTAATAACTTGACTTAAATGCTACCTATCGGATTCTAGCATAGCTATGAACGATTTTCTATCAATATAGAAATATATTGTGTGAATATCAAATTAATCGGTTAAGTCGTTCAGAAGTTATATCATCATAAACAGACGCACCAGCGAAAATATATATATGTATATATATATATATATATATATATATATATATATATATATATATATAGGGGCCGGGGTGGCCGAGCGGGCTAAGGCGCTTGTAATAGGTAATCAAAGTAAAGCAACGTCGAGCGTGTTTAGTACTTGGATGGATGACCGCCCAGATTTGGGTGACCGCCTATCGGAGAAATTCCACGCAGTCTGCCACTATCTCCCCTCCCCGGGGTATGTGAGGCCCGTCAGCCTACTGGAGGCAACTCACACAGACCGGGCGTAGGACTGATGACCCTATCCCGTGCACCTAAATTGTGAATCGCGTTGTGGTCTTCTAGGATTTTAAATAGCCGCCCGGAGGTTTGGTCCATTCGGAGGTTCCTGCTTCGGGGAAAGAAATATAGGTTCTAGTGCGCCTGCTGACCCCGAACAGCCATAATCTGTGGATCTAGACCAATTTGTCACTGTCCTTGAACCAGAGAGAGTCGGTGGGAAGGACACTGCCGAATTTGACCCAAAGGGACTGGATATGGAGCAATGGGCAGCCTGCCGCTGCACCATGGAAACCATGGTTCGCAGCAACGTGAGGTTGGGTGACCCCCTCCAGGATGTCTGAGCTCCCTCAAGCGATAAAATGTCTATAAGAAGACCACATCGCGCGGGCAAAGATCTGCATGGTCTGTAGTGCCAATAGAAAAAATAAAAAAATAAAATAAAAATAAATAAATATATATATATATATATATATATATATACACAATTATTCCACAGTTTCATGAGAAATTAATAATACACAATAATTATAATATATTCACACAATAATAATATATATATTTACACAAATATATTCTGTGAATATCAAAGTAATCGGTTAAGTCGTTCAGTAGTTATATGATCATACACAGACTCACCAGCGATTTTATATATATATATATATATATATATATATATATATATATATATATATATATATATACATATATATACATATATATATTTATATACACAATTATTCCTCAGTTTCATGAGAAATTAATAATACACAATAATTATAATATATTCACACAATAATAATATATATATTTACACAAATATATTCTGTGAATATCAAATTAATCGTTTAAGTCGTTCAGTAGTTATATGATCATAAATAGACGCACCAGCGATTATATTTATACATTTATTTCATAGTTTCATAAGAAATTAAATGTTTACCTGCATAGGAATGGTCTGGATTATTTAATTAATTCATTAAGGGAATGCGCGGCGGTGACGGAAAAGGAGCTGAATGAGGGGTATTCTTTAGTGCTTAGAAATAACTCAAGTAGCCGAATAGGTGTTGCTAGGGTGTTTCATAACTACTTGTCATCATCTTCAATTTTTCAATACCGAATTTGTTGATTATTGATATTGCATCAAAGTATATCATCATAAATATATATATTTATAGAATTTGGATTTTTTGATATAAATGAATATACCATCAAATTATCCTAATGCTTAACTTTCCCCAACATTCTTATTTTTATATATACTAATGTCTAGAGAGATTTTTTCGATCCCAAATCACTAACATTGGTATTATCTAACTTTTCCTATTTTTCCTGAACAACCACAAGTTCTCATAAAGTATACAAAGTACTTTAAGCTATATATGTTTAATATAATTCACTTGATTGAAAGCATTATAAAATTGAATTATTGAAAAAAATATCTCTATTCCACAAATATCTCTAACTCGGGATCATATATCTCCCATACTGCTATTTTTATCGGACGAGCTTGCTATAAAAAATAGAGTTCTCTCTTGAGAAGATATCTGATTAGCAACTTGAATATAGAGCTAGCGGTCTGCTACCGAATCTAAAAATCAAGGCTCAAGACTTAACTACATAACTTATTCTTCACATTAATAATCAATATGGCGACAAGCGTTTCAGTAAGTCTTTTTACTTTAAAATATTTTAAAGGGAATTTATGTAAATTTGGTTCATTATTTATATTTTATTATATGGAAAAATATAAGGAACAATATTGTTGTTTTAAGTGCTTATCACAACGTAGTCAAGGCATTTTTATGAATAAATTTATCATCTCTTTTTCCCAGAACCTCTATAGAGATCAAACAACAAACATGAATTAATTATTAGGAATATGTGTCCTGCTTCCATAGCACAGCTACATTTTAAGGTTTCTCTGAGTTTTTTAAATTGTCTGTACTCTTCTGCCTTTTGTTAAATTTTATATAAGCTCTTGGGCATTGAAGATGAGCTTAAATCTATAAATATAGAATTTAAATAAATAATACGATATCTTTGATAAAAATTATTATGGTGAAGCGTTTATTTTTATCCAGGCAGGTGCATCAAGTAAAAAATATTTCTGAGCCAAGTTGAACCGAAAATTATTAAAAATTCAATTTTAATCTAATATTATTGCAGTTGTAAATTTCCACACGCAATGTAATACGCTCCAGTATAATAAATTGATGTAAAAATTAATTTAGATATACCTCAAGGATCTTTGCCAAAAATAATTTAATTGCATTTGGTAATAATAATTCATTTTCTTGTTAAATAAAATATGTCAAAATTATTATTTATTCAGGCAAAAAAAATATCCTTATCAAATAATTAAATTCAATTTTTTTTTATAATTCTTTAATTTTCAACTGTGAAAATTTCATATTTTTTCACTTAACAGTTTATGCTAATGAAGGGAAATAGGTTTTTAAAATCTTCATTAAATATACAATAATTATTATAATTTTTCTGTTATTTTTGATAAAATAAATTCAAAGATAATAATAAAATGAACATTATTAATACTATTAATAAATATTGATTATAAATAGAAATTATATAATTTATTATTAAATGTTTCTACGAAATATTTAATTAAAAACAATAACTACTTATAATTATGATTTATGAATTGCATAGGTAAAATTTTTTAAATAGTATTTACACATTATACAGTAAAATAAATCACATTTAGACATCACATATAATTTTAAAATAAACATAATTTATTTTACAATTATATATAAAATAACTATATTTTGACTCTGACGATTCTTAAGACAAGGAAGTTTTAAAACACAAGGCCTTTAATTTCGGTATAAGTTTAATCTATGTAAAACTGCTGATCCAACTAGAGATTTCGTTATTTTGTCAGGAAATTAGGTTATTTCCGGAGAAAGATTCAGTCAGGTGATTCGGTGTCGAACCATCAAGCAGATAACAGCAAACGAACCGAGAATGGAAAAAGAAATTGTGCAGAACGGCCTAAGAAGGAACAAGGGAAAGGAATTCTGATAAGGCCGAGAGTCGTGTTAAAAGAACAATGTTCATCTCAAAGGGGCCATTTAATTTTTTTTTTTTTTTAATCTCCAGGAGTTATATCTCGATAATCCAATGTTATAATATTGTGTATGCATATTGGAATATATGTGTCACACATATATTCGTTCTAGAAAATTAATAATTTTTTTTTTAGTGCCAATGAACAGAGTATATTAAAAAAAAGGGACTTGCCTCACCACAATAAAATACATATGCATAAGCAAGGACGGTTTTAATCACTGCGAATAAATACAGAACATAATACTTATGTATTATGAATTAACTTATTGATTAATTTATTATTTATTTTGACTTATTTATTAATGCTTCTCCCCATTTTCAAGGAACAAAATCAAAAAACTTATCGAAGCGTTTCACTTTTTTACAAATTATTGTATCGAAACGTTTCACGTTTTTATACAATAATTTCGCAAATGTTTGAGTAGTGAACCAAGTTTGTGTCTAAACTACAGTGAAGTTTCCTAAAAGCATTCTCGGTCAGATTAAAATTTTGAAAAACGTTGTCCCTGTTTTATAAGCACTTATTTATTTAACTAAGCCATTATTTAACTATCTCTGAGCACTAAATCTCTAATATCCTCCGCCAGTTGGTACAGTCCTGAGTTGCAGTCTTCCAATGTGGTGTATTGCGTCTTTGCACAGGACCGACAGCTCCTGGCTCTCTATACCGCCTCCAGTACTCTCCTTCTTTAATAGGCCCATATATTCGGCGGAGCACATTTTATATTTATTTTTTTTTAATTAGTGTTATTAAACCATTGCCATATCAAAAAAAAAAATTACGGTGAAATATTTAGTTATGGAGACAAATCATTAAAGTTGAGGAAAAATATTTTTTATATGCATTTATACATTTAATAACTACAGGCATGGACGGTACCAACTTTGAATAGATTTAAGTGTCTTCAACTTAGAATTCGAACATATACAATTTTTTGACCGCATAGCTCAGGAGAAATATTTATCAGCAGATTTATTTAACTGAAATAATTTAAAATGTATTTTATTAAATATTATTATCAATAGGCTAGATATTATCTTGACCAGAGTAAATAAACAAATCACACAAATTAATACATTCCTTATATATACAAATTACAAACGAAACTTATGGAGCATATAAATTTTATAAGATCAAATTTTTTTTTTTTAATTTAAATATTTTTTGAAAATTAAAAAAATAAATAATTAAATAAATCTGTAAAATCATTATGAATTTTGTGAAGACATGGCTTACTGTATAACCTTTTAATCGATTAGAATAAATTAAAATTGATTCTCTATAGAATAACAAGTAATTGAATCACTTCATACTAAAAGGGGTTTTGTCACGATGTCAATAGTTAGACAGAACCCCTTTTAGCATGAAGCAGTTCAATTATGAACTAAATCCTCGTATTGTTTTGAAAGTAATTATTACAAAAACACTTGTCAGTCTATACTGAAACATGTAATTTACTAAAAGAACTTACGAGTATGTCTAACTCGACTATTTATGTTGTTTAAAACTAATATTGAATAAGACAAACATGGGTGAAAATTAATGTAAAAAAATATATTTAAATTTCATGAAAAACAATTTAATCGTAAAAACATTTGCAATCCTTATGTTTATTCATCTTCAGAAAAATAAATGTTCAGCGTTAAGGAAAGAACAGGAATATCCAAACCAAATACAGCATTAGAATACCAGGAAAGCAGAAAACATAATTTTTATTTCATAAAAAAACTTTTTTTACTGGAAGGCAACTTCTGGATGATAATTGCAATAAACAAAAAATAGCTTGGGGATGTCTAAACAAAACGACAAAAGAACAGACAAAGGGATTAAAAACAATTGTTGTTCCGATTGAATCTTGAATTGATAAAACAGGAGGTTTTAATAAAAGTAAATCTTATTTTCAATTACTTTTACTGCTATAAAACGCTACAGATGGTCACACACAATGGTTTAGTATTATGATTATTTATTTTTTTAAATTTATTACTTATTGTTAATTACATTATTAAAAGTTATTCGGAATCTATATACCAAGATTTAAGAAAAAAATCTGGTGCGGTGCGCGCATCACACGACTTTCCCTTACCAACCTATAATGATAATCTTTGAGATTATTTTAAAGAGTTCATATAAACACTACTCGAAATAAACTCAGCAGAATGAACTCCTTCAAGTCTTTTCTCACAAAAGTATAAGAAATTAGTTTTTAGAAAACTTTAGTACTATAGTTCTGTACACTATATTTTTTGTTTGTCAAGCTGAAAATATATTTTAAAAGTTTCGGTTTAATTTCCATGAAAATTCCATTTAGTTTCCATGGAATCATTTTGTTTCCATTAAATAACATAAAAGTAGAAATTTTTAATTTGATTTATACTTTTATGTTATTAAAATGCATAGATACAGAGCGTTTTGTTAACGCTAGATTGGCGGCTTGGTGGGAGGAGGTTCGGTCGCATTTGTCTCTTTCCAGACGCGCTCGGCTTTACATCTAGTAGTCCTTATGAGATACACTGTATCTTTACTAATACAGGCCCGATTTAAATTTTTTTTGGGAGAGAATTTGATTACCTTTCATATGATTCAATACTTTTTTTTTGTTGAGCATTTACCAAAAATGCTCACTTTTTGAGTTTTGCGAAAATAAAATTTTCTTTTCGCAATAACTTTTTCCCCTGCATTTTCTCGTTGATATATTACATGCATGAAAATTTAAAGAGCTTTAAGGAGAAGACATTAGGCAAATTTCATCAAAATTGTTAAAACCGTTTACGAGAAAATTATAAAAAGGTGTAAAATCGGTGTTATAATTTCCACTTCCGGTTAGTCCGATGCACTGTATCTTTGCCATCTTTACCATATTTAGATGAAATATTAATTCCAAGTAATAATATATTATATAATTATATAACATACATAATTATATTATCGGTAGAATATAATTATAATAATTACGATATATTATAATAATTATAAATATATTATAATATAACTTTAAATCATATAATTTTAAATTATTTATTACAATATTATTATATAATTAGATTATGTAATTATATTACACACACAAACACACACACACACACACACACACAAACACACTACTCTAAAAATAATATTTTTAGATTAAATGAGTTATAAAAGCTTATAAGATATTCCAAATTTCCACATACAGAGAGAGGCTCACGAAAGTTCACACACAAACATCACTATATATTAAAAATATTAAAAACGGTTAGTACGGATCTTGAAACGTGATTATCCATGAAAATCTCAAATTGTGACTTTTAGCAGGATTCGCAAAGTAGTAGACTTTGTTGGCTCTGGCAATCCTGTTTACTATCTCCAAGTCCTGGCTGTTTATGTTAGTTCCCAAATTGTCAAGGTTCTCAACAATTTTGAGAACCTCACCATAGCAACAGTAATCCTCCACTGTCTCTTTCTATTCTAGGGGAAGTACCAGTGCCATACTCTTAAGGCCTAATTGATGGTCATTTCTTTTCTTTGAAGTTCCTCCTGCCAATTCAGCAGAACTTGCTGCAGTGCCTCCTTCGTATCACAGATGAGGACGATAGCATCTACATCCAAGAGAAACTGACTTATTTCTCATTGGCTTTGCTCTTTTACCCTTCAAGAATTTCTCAGTGCGCCTAAACCTTTTGATATTTTCTCTGTGGTTTTTCATCAATATATTTCCCGAAGTATTCTCAGCATATTTGTTTAGCTGCTTTAACTGCTGCTTTTGCCTCATCATTTCTTGCTCTTCTGTACTCAGCAAAGTTATCAGGCATCTTATTCTGTTGATAGGGCTTCCATGCTCGCTTCTTTTCGCTTACAATTAATTTTATATTGTTGTCCTCCGATTTAGCGAGCTTACCTTTTTTTGTCAATTTTCGTATGCCGCATTTCTCCTTGGCAGTTTCCAAAATAGAATTTTTGAGAACGTACCAGTATATCTCTGCATTCCCATCTAAATTAAGATTTCTGAGGCTTTACTCCAATTACCTCCAATCGACCAGAGCCCGCACATTAATTGCTTCATGCACTTTAGGCTGAGGCTTACGGGTTCTTAAGATCCTGGGATCCGCGACCAATAGTAGATTGTACCTATCTCCGCTCCTCTTAATACTTGCACATCTGTGAAATGTCTTATTTCTCGTTCATATATAAAACAGCCTTATTTATTAATATAAAAAAGCGTAATTTCACGAATTCGATTGGTATGACGTCTTCCCTACGTATGATTTTTGACGGACGATTATAGGTTTTGATAATGCCATACTATTTCATTTAACTCTTTATTGTTAAACTCACTACTGTCAGTGCACACTGACTAATACAACAATAATCAAGGCTTGACGGGCATGAGGGAGAGAATGGCTGTTCTTCGGTTATACTTCCTGCCACATAAGAAGGTCTCTCATCCAGATCCTTCTCAGCCTTCCACGAATATTGTCGGGCCAACTTTTTTAGCCATAATTTTTTTTTTTGAAATAAGAATTTCAAAAATTTTGAATCTAGCGTCCTGTAGCTGTAGTCTACTCTTATAAGGCTTCTTTCTTGTTGTCCACGATATGTTTTAATTTAATCTCGTTGGTGGAATCAATACTTGTGTTGTTTTTTCTAGAAAAAAAACATTTTAGAAAAATTAGAAACAAACCTCCAAAAACGGAAGAAATCCCGCATCGAATTTAATGAAATATTTTTTAGCTGTATTTTGTTCTTTAGGATACTAACAACGTTAATCCCTTCTATGTAATTATGGGGCTACAATAACCGCAATGGAGTTAAAAAAAAAGTTAACTAATTTTGTGAGAACAAAGTGTAGCACACTCTAATTAAGAGCTATACCATCTTTCATAATTTTGTAGAATATTTTGTTAAGTAGCAAACAAAAGGGCATTGTCTTCGGGTCCTATTATAACTTTTGATTTTATAAGCTTCTGAATATTTCTCTTTGAAAGGATAAATAAGTTTTTAAAATGAGTGTTGCTCTAACCTTGTTTTTTAAATAAATAATTAATAGGTTGAACTTTTATATAAAATGTTAAAAAAATACACTTAACTAATAGAATTTTTTTTTCCTTACATTCAAATAGTGTTTTACCAACTTCATATCATCGAACTTTCGAATGAGTTACTATTTAATTTATAATTTATTTTGAGAACATTCGGAGAAAAATTCGAAGACATGGCTTACTCAATAAGAAAAAGAGTAAAAAATTGTTGATTTTTGCCAAGTCCTGGTGGAGCTAAATAAAGACCAGTAAGAATAAAAAACAATAAAGAAAACAGTTTATATATGTATATATATATATATATATATATATATATATATATATATATATATATATATATATAAATGTCTAGAAAAAAAACCCAAGTATTTATTACACCAACCAGATTATATTAAAACATATCGTGGACAACAATGAAGTTTTATAAGAGTAGAGTACAGCTGAAGTACGCTAGATTCAAAATGTTTGAAATATTGATTTCTAACAAAAATGATGGCTAAAAAAAGCATACCCAACAACATCTGTAGAAGGCTGAGAAGGAGCTGGATAAGAGACCTTCTTGAGTAACAAGAAGCCATTAGGAGCTTGTCATAACGAAGGAATGTAACAAGTGCTCCATATTCTTTTACATCGCTTGAATTAATAGGTGGGGGTTGAACATTAACGGGCTGCATATTTGTTGGTAGTGAGTCGTCTTACGGGTTTGATAAGGGTCCGAATATGGTTTGAGTACTGGTGGTATCACTAACCTACAAATGTTTCCGGGGGGTCTCTTTCCGTTATTATAAGTAGATTTCTTATAAATCTCAAGTTCCCAAGCGGAAGAACCCACTTAACTTATATCCTATTCTCCTGCTGTAGACTTGTTCAGCTCACAATTGGAGAGGAAAAAAAGTATTTTACATTCAATTTCAACACTTTAATCAAGCAATAAAATTGTTTAACTAGAGTGAGAAAAAAATCCCTTTCGTAACCTGCATCACCGCGCACCATATCGACGTCGTTTTTTGAAAAAGGCTTAAGCGCCAAAATTCTAAATTTATGTTTCAAATGATTATGGGACATAAGCATCACCTCTATCGATTCCTGCTCACGATATATCGAAAAAAGATTGGAAATGGTCTAAAAATCGAATACTGATGAAGCAAGCACCAAATACTTACGGCTCTCAGTTGTCATTGTGGCCTTAACCAGTGCTAGAATCCCCTAAAATACATTGCAATGATAAAGGTTTTGCCAGAGTAATAAACTCCTACTGTATTCAATAAAGAATAAAATTAAAAAAAATATTTTGTTATTTGGGGGAAAATGTTTTATGTGTTACCTGTAAAGTTTGCTAAAATTGCTTTGTACTAAATTGTAATGTAATTTTTTATGTTTATTATAACCTTCCGGCTCATAAATTTCAACCAAAATCTACTATATTATTTATTTTCAAATAAAAGTCTTAATTATCAAATTTGAGATTTTTTACGTTATATTTTAATATAAGTTTTGATGAAAGTTTATTATGACCTTCAAGTAAAGTACCATTTCCAATAATTATATAGTAACCAAAAAGAGAGGTGCACAACTAGATTTTACAAAAATCCCATTTACAAATTCTCAACTTAATACGTTAAAGCTCTTTTGAGTTATGCGAGATACGAACGTACGCATAGACCTCTTGATGAAAGTGGTCAAAATGCATTCAGGGATGGTCAAAATGGATATTTCCGTTGAAATATGAAAAACGAAAATTTACGCGATTACTTTCTTTCCTGCGTACAAAGAAGTAAAAAACAACAATAGTGTTGTTTAAATATTTATTGGATTATTATTTGTATTTGTAATTATTGGTAAAAATGCATTAGTAAAACAAATAACTGGAAACTTGTCCAAAACACTCCTTTTTTGAAGTTTTGATGCCCATACTTAGCCCTATGGAATGAAAATAGACTCATTTCAAAGTGGTTTTTGATTGTCTACAATGTTTACTTAAATAGTTTTTAGAAAACTATGTTCCTTCAGAGACATTTGGAACTTTGTATAAAAACCGTGTGTTTGACGATTCCTTCAAGGCGCATCAGATCCAAAAAGTGTGCGATAGAATTCGTCTTAAAATTTCATTTCCTAGCAGAATCCGTAACAAAAAAAAAAAAAAAGAAATACTCCATTTCATTAGACATTCCAGAGTTAGGTGCGCTGAAGAAGAACAGGAGATTACGAGAACGGTAATGTCGTAAAAAGATATTTCATAGTTCATAACAAAGACCCACCAGAGTTCATCCCGTTATTCAAAATACTATGGATCACTTGTCTGCTGGGACCCTCTGTATTGCTTATTGTTCATAATGAAGGCAAATTGGAATGAAAATCAATTTGATCAAATTATAAGATTAAAAATTGTTTAAAATTCTCTGCCGGTCGTAGGATTCGTGATAAGAGAATGGTGGAATCCAATTTTCACACCCCACGCTTTGAATAAGAACAAAAATTAATTTAGTTTCATTAACTGTTGTAACATTATCTTATCTATTAGATAAATAAATAAGAAGAGAGTAAACAATATTAGGCTGGCCTATAATAGCAGTTTAAAATTAAGACAAAGCAATTACAAATATCTGGTGTGTCCACTCCCTTGACTTTCTTTACCGCTTTAGATGATAAGTTCAATACAAAAATCGTTTTCCGTATCTTCACTGACAAGTATTTGTCGATCAAGATATTTTTTCTTCAATAGTTTAGCTTTGTAAACAATTTAATTATCTTTCAAATGAGATAGTAATGAGACTTCAAATGAGACAAGAATGTAGGGGCGTTCTCAGGAAGTTGTGGATCAGATCGTGATGAAGAATTAGAATCAATGAGAAATATGTCCATGTTTAAAGGCGCAATCGGTACTGGTATATTTCCTGGCTATGACGAATTGGCTTAGGGACAGAAGATAAATTCGGATACTAAATTTTGTCCCTATGTTTGTTTTTGAAATCCTTACAGTTTTAGTAGTACAATAGTAGGAGGATTTCTCCACACCATAGGAACAGCAGGCGGCGTAGAGGTATTCTTGCGATGCATCCACTGGCCTTGATTGAAGTGACAACACACACAGCAAAATAGGAGGAGCCTCACTTTAAGTTTTATCTCAAATTTGCCGCTTAAAATATAAAAGATAGGCTTTATCGACTCCCTCGGATATAGGTTTGCTTTGTGGCTTTAAAATAAATCGTCCGCAAATATAACAAAACTTGTCCGCTGAATTTTTGCAACATCGACAACTAGAACTAACCATTTTATATAAAATCGACTTGAACACGCGAGTTTAAAATAAACTAGACAAAAACAAACAGACTATAGAAAACAATGAAACTACCCTTAAAGGCTAGAGTATAAAATACTGAGGAAATACCCCTTATATGGTCTTTTTGTAATTCCTGAATTGCCCAATCCAGTCAGGTACAAATATGATATATTCTCATCAATGTTAAAGACATCATTTCGACTAGTTTAATGAATTCTGCGGTGTTTGGGAAATGGGGAGTAACTAATTTTTTTGGTACAATGGGTTATATTTTTTTCTTTTTAACGAATTATGTCTTTCGGAAAAGTAAATAAATCAATGAAACAGTATGCAAGTTTCAGTGATTAATAATGACTTAAACCCGTTGTTCCCAAAAAATGACTTTAGCCTTTTATCCAAGCACCACCAAATTTACCTTTATATAAACATAATTATATAAATATGTAATATATTATCACAAAGAACTTATAAGTATATAACCCTGAGTTCATACTAGCTTGTTTCTAGGAAAGTGTAATCAAAGTCTGTGCACTTCGCGGTTAAAAGCTAGTAATTCTTTGTAGACAAAAAAAAAACTGCTTTTGTTGATTTTAAAATTGTTCTCATTTCTTATAGATTTTGAATCTATTTAATACTTAGTAATCTATTTATGCAAACACTAGTAGCTTACCGAAAGACTTAGCGATATTCGTAGAAAAATACGAAATAGCAGAGATTAGTGCGGCTTAAGTTTTATACGTTTAGTTTCGTGACATTAAAACAAAAAAAAAATTAAACAACTAATAATAAACGAAATACTATACTATACGAACTTCAAACAATATAATAATTAAATATATTATCACAGTCACTTGAGGCACATTTTGCATTAAATAAAATAATGGTCTAATATTTTATCTGTTTTTGGTCAATACTGATTAAGTTTTTGGTAAAGTAAAAGTATAATGTTTTGTTTTGGCGCTTATGCTTTTCTGCTTTGACCCCGTGTATATATGTATATATATATATATATATATATATATATATATATATATATATATATATATATATATAAAGCAGAAAGGCGTAAGTGCCAAAACACACAAATGCATACAAATATATTACATAAAGTATACATAAAGTAAATAAAGTGAAATTTGAAGGAATCTGAATAAACTGGACACAAACAATAGATTTATAAAAAAAAACTCATTAAATCGTGGCATTGGTATTAAAAGAAAATTATTATCTTTAAAAAATATATAAATGTATTTTTGCAAAAAAAAAATATTTTTCTTTGGGCCTAAAGGTCTAATATATATATATATATATATATATATATATATATATATATATATATATATATATATATATATATATATATATATATATATATATGTGGATGAGTTTATTCGTCTCGCGAAATTTATTTTCACTATAGGGCCGGATAACACGACGCTCATTATTCCAGCAGTTTTTTCACAGAGAGGAACAGGGGCTCTGAAAGGGGGAAGGGTCCCGTTAGAAGAAGGGGTGAAAAACAAGAAAACACGGTTGTTTTTCCTCCGCTGACATGCATTATTTTATTTTTAATGAAATACGATTTTGTTGTTTATCTTTACATTTTTTTTTCCGATTTTTTTTTATTTCACACCTAGAGTGACAAAGCCATCCGACGTCCAATCTGACGTGTCTGAATACATGGAGTATATTGTCAGTTGTCGAAACCATTAGTTGAAATGATCCGTAATTCGAAGTACGAGAATATGTTATTAAGACGAGGGATTATCAAAAATCTGTACTAAAATAAAAATTAAACAAATAGTAAGTTTATATATATAAACTTACTATTTGTTTCATATATATATATATATATATATATATATATATATATATATATATATATATATATATATATATATCACGGAATATATATATTGGCAGTAATTGCTTAAAGGAAGTAGATAACATATCCACCAGAAAAAAACCCCGTTGACACCAGTGATGGCTCATTTTAAGCAATTTTTTCAATTTTTTTTTATTTTTAGATATACACATACTTTTTTAAAAATACCAACGAATTCTGTTTCAAAAAAATTGATAATAAACAATTAACAATTAACCATAATTTATTTCTGTTTTGTGAGGGGGAAAAAATGATATGAAATATGATAAAATGATAAAAAAAAATAAAAAGAAAGGTAAAACAAATAAATTGCAAATACATTACACGATAAAAGTTCAAATTAGATGATATATTCCAATGATTTTTATTAATGCAATTTAATAACTAGTGCAATCTAATGAATGTTTATTGTCGACCAAGGCCTTAAGGTGGCCACTGACGATCTCTTTATATGGAAACAATCGACGATCCAAATTGGAACAATGGAACGATGAAGTGGAGCGACTAGAATGGAATTTGAAACTTTGTTACTGACAATACTTAGTTGATAATTATGGTCTCATCTTTATTCAATAAAATGGAAAAAGTTGGTAATCACTTATTTTATAATATATTTACAGTTTAAAAATATTTCCATTTACAGACTAATATCATGAGCATTAATGGGATATAATTAGTGTCTCTACAGGAGTCAGATGGCCGAGTGGATTAACGCGCTAGCGAAGGTGAACCTGCTTACAAACCTAAAAGTTGTGAGTTGTTATCCCGATAACGGGATTCCTTGAGGAACAATTCTCCCTCGGGTATGTGAGGTCGGCCAGCCAACTGGATGTAGCTCACGCGGACCGGGCGCAGGAGTGATGATTCTTCCCCGTGTATCTAAATTGCAAGTCGCGTTGATGTTTTCCAGGATGTAAAAATGACGCCCGGAGGTTCGGTCCAGAGACGGTCTGCTTCGGGGAAACAACTATAGGTCCTCGCGTGCCTGCTAATTTTTTGATATGTGGTTTGGGTATAGATCGACTTTATAAATTTAGTAATATTTTTTTTTTTTTTTTTTATATTTATGGATATCCCTTATTTTATACTTATTCCTTATGAGTATTCCTTGAAGTAATTTTCGTCCTCTAATTTCATGTTTTATTTAAAAATATGTTCATCACACAATATTTTTCGAAGTTTCAGGGAGTTTCCTCCTGTTCAGGACAACTCTCTTATTATTCTATAATAACTTTCTTTTTTTTTTGTCATTTCATCCATAATTTTTATTTTATTTCGTCTTATTTTAGTCAGTATAATTTTAAAAAATAAATACAGAGTGTACATACATGCTCTAGATGTAATTTCACAATGACTTTATTCTCAGAACTAAGAACAACCTTATGGTTATCACAAAATTTTTAGATACCCTATTTGATCTTCTTTCGAGAATGGCCCATAATCCTTGTTAACCTCGTGGAACTCTGGCTGGCATTTGGATGCTGAAAGATGAATTAGTTAAGTGTTGGAAAGAATTTATAAATTATAACTTCCCCCCTTTCCGACGAATAGCAATTCTTGGCAGCTTTATAGTTTCTTGCAATTCTATGTTTCCATTAATAATGTTTCCATTATTTTCCAGAAGAATTTTCTTTGTACGATAATAAAACTGCTAATTGATTTCCTTAAATTAAGCTTCGTTTTTGCTTTGCCCTTACACTTTCGCGTGCAAAACTATGAAACTTTACCAGGAATCATATGCTGTCAACATTATCTAGTAGAATAATGGTTAATCCTGTAATTGTAAGACTTGAAAGTGAAACAAAAATGGTTAGGCTAGGTGGGCAAATCTTACCCTAATAAAACTAATTTTCATTTTTGTGCTGTTTAGTACACTTTTGAGGATATAAAACTCAAAAATATATTCTAGAACATTTATTAGTGAAATAATTTTTGCTCTTATAAAAATTGTTTGCAAAGTATTAAAATATAGATTGAAATGAAACACAAAAACAGATACACAGATCACACCTTCGTTTTTTTCCTTGTGGCGATTCATTTGGCATTGCATCTTCTGTATATTCCACCTTCATTATGGTATTCCGAAGCCCTCTTTGGAGGAATTGGAAGCTCGGATTCGCAGAATTCGTGAATATTTCGATTGTAAATATGGATCTGTCCAAATAGTTTCACGATATTTTCTCAAATCTAAATTTAAGTCCATAATTTGTGGATCTATAGCTCTAATTATTCGTTCTTCTGCTCCAAATAATCAACTCACATTGCCATAATTTATTATTTGTCCATCCTCTAGCTCTGAACCCAAATCTTCCAAAACAAGTATCCCCTTCATCTTCCGATTCCTCCTTTTGGTGGTGTATTCATCGAAAAACCTCTTCAAGGCTGGTAAATATGTATTGTTGGTATATTGTGAGTTTAAAAATATAAAAACGTATGAGCAATCAACTGCTGAAACAGTAAACGCTTTTTCGCAGGTTTGTCAAATTGACCCAGAGTTTGGATATGTCGTAAGTTATTAAGCATAGTTTAAAAATGCCGCTTACCTGAATAATACCGCATTGTTGATAGCTAGGCTGATACTTGAGATAAGGTTCTTTGAAGGCTGGTGATGGAAATCCTTGAGGTGCGTGTGAACTTCAATAATACATTTGAATCGGATCAATCAGACCCTTATCGTTTAAAGATTAATTAAGTTCAATAATATTTTTTTGTTGGTTTAACAAACGCAACAATCCACACTTTCAAGTTCGAGCACGCCAATCAATCACAATTATCAAGGATTGGGAACCTTTGTTCTCCTAGCACTCACTCTGTTATGACCCTTTCTTTAGTATAATTCCGATGAAATTAATGTTGAATATTATCTTAAGATGATTTGAATGGAATCAATGGGGCTTTGCCGTAGCCGGAGTCACCAAGCAAACAAACAGTGTCTTCTCGGCAGGTCTCACCACATTGTGCTCTGAGCCAGACCTTTCAGCACTAATGTTGGTGAACTTAATTTTTTGTCTGCATCGTACCTTGTCTGAGCATTGACGCTGGCTTAAGCCTTACGATTTACGTATTCATCGCCAAACGATGGCGATGATTTTAATTTTAATCTGGTTGCAATCTAATGGACCCACATCAGTTGGCAAGTTAAAGCGGATTTGCCACAAAGCCTTCGCATGATCTTGTACCATGCTGGGGAAATAAATCAAGTTATCAGCTATATGTAAAATTCATCACATAATTATTATTTTTACATACTGTGGAGAGGTCTACTCCAATCTAAAAGCCTGGATCAGCAGTATAATCTAAAAATATTTTCATGTGCCCATTTCCTTGGAGATGCTATTGTTACGAGTTTCTCTTGGATATTCGACTTGGAAGATACATGTTTTTAAACTCCACACCCTCCCCTCCTGGCCAATGGCTGCAAATTAGCAAGCCCAAAACCTCTATGTAAAGGATTCCTGGAAAACAAGCCGACCGTTTTTGTTGGTAACAGCAGCAAATATATCAATGAGATAGGCCACTCAACAGAGAAAAATACTTCAACCGCTGGCCGGTGCGAAACTGGCAGGGTATTTGTCAAACTGGAGAGAGACGCAAACGAGCCTATGAATTAAAACAGAGGCCAATCCCCTATTCATCACTTCTTCTTTCGGTATTTTTCTATGAAAGTCATTTATTTGTAAGGGATAGTAATTAAAAATTTGTTTTTGTAATGAAAAGTTTTAGGTAAACAATTAATTAGCAATAAATGGTTTTTTCCTATTTTTCAACAGAGGAATTTCCTCGGAATGGTTTTCTCTTAGGAACTTATACCTACGGAATTGAACTAGTTTTCTAAACTAGACTAGGTCTTACCGCATAGGGATTAGAGTTGCCCTATTTTCTAAGATCTGCAACTATATTTTAATGGATACCATTCTCTATCAGATGCTCAATATAAATTCATGACCTTAATACCATGCGGGCCAGTAGGTCTCAGAGATAATTTTATAGGAATATTTAGTTAGAGTGTGAAGGACATAACTTTTCTTCTCTTGTATAGTTTATTTCATTGTATAACACATTCAGCTCACTACAGATCTTAGAATCTAGTATCGGCTCTACTTTATCAATCCGCATGTAATAGCCAGAGATCCGTCGTACCAGACTTGTTGGTATCGTTCTCTGTCAAAATATATTTGAATGGACAATTGAAAGTTTATAATTATTCAAATTATAATTTTAAAATTTCAGTTTAAAAACTTTGTACTTGATATTAATGTCAATTTTTATAAAGGCTCCTGAACTATTAGCGGTTATGTTCACATAAATTATGGCGCGCTTTCTTCTTGTACTTGCGACCTCCACAACGAAATCATATATTGATATTCTCCGGTTCTTCCCCAGCTGTGATTTTTTCATAATCGCTTTTGTTCAGTATGATTATCTTTAATCGATTCTAGAATTCTCAACACAATCATATTGAAATAAAAACAACTATTTTTGTTATGAAGTGAAGCTTATTTTCTAGGGTGGGAGACAAGACGCAAGATTACTTCATGACGTTATAGCATGTCATGACTTGCCATAATCCTCTGGAAACAGTTCAAAGTTATTTGAAATTAAGAATTTTTGGTTTGTTAAGCCTAAGAATACAACAGAGTATATCGCTACTGTAGAAGTAATATGACTAAATCTTTAATGAAATCGAGTTACCGAGCACACCATTTTATTCAAAATTTTCCGCTTGACCTGAAGACAATATATTTATTTAAGCATTTAAGGAGAATACTTTAACGAAATCCAAATACTTTAATGAATAAAAATAAAAAATATTTATATCCCCCATAGATATGAATAAATTCATATATGCTTATTTTATTCTCCAGAAAAGTTGATAAAATTGAGAAACGTCATGTTGCTACTACAGTTGCTATGGGATCATTTACGTGGTGCTGAATACGCTTTCCCGGAAAGGAAAGATATTCCTCCTAAACATCTTCAATTCCTGCATATGGGTCTCCTACTTCTCATTGGCCTGGTAGCGAACGATTGTTGTAGCCATACTCAAGCCTGCGAAGAAGGGCGACTTAGCTGAGCACTACCAGCTCATCAGTCTTCTCGCACTCATTACCAAAATCTCGAGCGTTTTGACTTTATGGATCTTATGGAAACAAGAATACATTCATATCGCCAGAGCACACCGGATTCCAACGAGGTGTTTCCTGCGATCACCACCACCTTAAGAAGCATCGTAAGCCACAAACGTCCACCATCGATTAGATATACCCCAACAAAGCCATGGCTTTCATCTCGTGAGGAGAGCTCGGAACAGCACCATACATGAAGAGCTTCAGATCCTCTCGATACCAAACATTTTTGGACGACGCCACATCAAATTCTTCGATAGGCTGAATGCATGTCCCAATCCTCTGTTCCGTAACATTGTCCCGCCTCTTAGGCCCGGAAGGCGGCAAGGTACTGGAAGGCCTTAATGGACGTTTTTGTTGAGCGAATGGGCTCGGACTCTGTTTTCTGACCCGTATCTGCACAACCATCAGAAGAGTGATCTTTACTCGCGTTGGAAGGAAGATCTGATGCCACCGCTGTACACAGCAGACCTTAAAACCAGACTTAGAATGACTTTGGAAAAAAAAAGAAGGACCTGGCCTCGTCCATGCTCAAGTGGATTTGGATACTTTTGTTAATTGGGGGCAAGAAAAAACAAGTAAAAATAAAAAAATACTATTTAAATTTTTTTTTCAAAATTAAATCGATATTCGTAATTATATTGTAATTATAGAAAGTTGGTCATTTGTGCCTCGTATCTGTTTGACATGTGAAAAAGTGAATATGCTTAAATATTTCTACAATAATATTTTCTCCCGGTTTAATACAAAGGCCGGATTTGCCTCACCATATAGTGTTCAAATAATTTCTCTCTTGAGGTATTCTAGGCATGTTTCCTGTACTTGATACGTGAGCGAATTAAACGGTATTGGAGAATACATTTCCTCTTCTGGGAGACCTAATATCTAGTAGCTCTAGGGAGTGTCAAAGCCGATTCTACATTGAAGCTTCTCCTGGCATTTGATTAAAGCCTCGTGTTGATCCTTCGTCCTGTCTCGGTGTGGTTTGTACACAATTATTGATCATTGTTCTTGTAAATAGTTATTAATAATTACTTAGTTAATTAGGTTGATTACGGCCGTCTCGAACATTTCTTAAAATTCTAATTTGATGTATTTTGGAGAAATTCGGTAGTTTTCTTAAGCTGGAAGGAATAGCTTTAATAGTTTACAGATTGAATTTCAAGTATAAAAAAATTAACGCGTGTATGATTATAGTGGTTTTAATAAAACCAGTTGATTTAAAATAGGATTTTTCGTGACTTATTGTTGCCCTCCCTATTCGATTAACAATAGCATTACTAAGGTAGATTATGCTTCTAGGCCAAGAGTCAGAGAAGACCCCTACCCAATTCACAAACAATTTTTTTTCCCGCTAGATTCGAAATATTTCACACCAGAAATACTAATCACTGAATATTTATTTCTAGATATTATGTTAATTATAAAGGTAAGCAAACACAAAATAAAAAATAAAAATACAATTTTTATCAAGTAAAACTTTTTATTTTGATTTATTACAATTAAAACTAGATTATATAAATTATTCTGCGGCATTAACACTGAATGCGAAAAAACTAGAGGCGTGGCACGTGGTAGTTGGTATAAATTACGATTACTAACGGAAAGACCACCAGTAACCTATTTACATTATTGTATCAACATTTTTATTTACCCTCAACAACTATCCCTGTTTAGAATAATATCGAATTTATTTATATATGGTAATTTTTCAATACCTAGCTTAAATAATTAAAATTTATTCTTCTTATTTTTTTTTTAATTTGTCTTGCAACGCCCTTCCCTCTTCTTCCTTCCTCCTTCCCCCCGACGTCCGAAGCACTTTGCCTTTGCGTTATTTACGCCTCTGTCGATTAATGTGCTACTATTCACCTAGCACGAAGTATGGAAAATATTCTTACAATTTATTTACACAAGTAACTTTATTTTTATAGCTGAAAAATGTAGCTGGACAATGATGGATATTCCGGAACGTTGTCAAAAGAAAATAATTAAATAAAGCATTTAAAATTTTGAAAGCCTTTTCTTTGTAAAATTACAAAATGTTTATTTAGTTCATTAGTAAGACCTTAGAGAGCAGGGTAGCTCATTGAATTAGGCACTGTGCTCTTATCTCTCGGGTTCGGGTTCAAGCCCGGCTGTGGAAGATAATTATTTAATCTGTTAAATCAGCCGTGGATCGACCGACGTAAAAAAGCACGTTCTTACTAAGTACTTAACCTAAGACCCTTCCTTGGTTACAGTGGTACAGTCTTTTTTTTTTTTTTTTGTCTTTTTTAGTAAGGCCTTATATTTTTGTAAATTATAACAAACAATGGACATTAGTGATTTTAATTTCTTAGATAGAAAGAAAGTTTAGGTATTTCCAATCCTTCTTATTTATTAAACTAATAAATAATGTGATAAAGCATCTTTTTGTTTTTAATCCCAATTATTATATTTAAACCTGCCAAGGAACTAAATATGACATAAAGTAAAGATGAAATTCAAATAGCAGAGAGACGATCTAATTATTTAAATTGACAAAATTAAGATACACTTTTGTTTGTAATTCTTACAGCTTTTTCCATTAAGTCAATATTGTCATGCAAGGTGGTTATATTATTAAAAAAAATGGTCATATAGATATTAAAGTAGGTTTTAATTATTTAGCAATTCGTAAGGGAATTTTCACCGTAATTACACAAGCATTTGAAATATATCAGAGAGTTAGCTCTAATTTTGATTTCAGAGTGAGACTACGAAGACCTGAATTGTTTTGGTTCAACTCCTTCGTGGGCTGGTGGAGATTTATTTCAAAGGTTCCAGTAAATAAATCAGGATTTCTTCCGGCCTCCAGAAAAGAATAAACCCTTCTCCGGTCTACCTCGGTTTTATCAAGGATTTGGAACACAATACGCTTGTATTATACTCTTGACCTCATTTTGCACTAGAACGGGAGAATTTCACAAATAACGTGTAGTAGAAAACGGTTGTGTTGTGGAACTAAATTTATTATAGAATCCCATCCTAACCGGGCATACAATGGAGCCCTCTCTAAACATAATATTTTCTATGCCTAAGCATATTATTTATGGAATGAAAATCAAATAGGTTTATAATTTTTTGTTTACAGATAAGAATAAGTAAAATAATTTTGTAATTCCGGGATGAGGGACCCTCTGGCTACACCACTGCTACCTTATATTATTTAATCTCACTCACTGATAATCAAAGAAACACAGGTTCCAATCCTAGAATTCCGATACAGTATTAATAATTTCTAGTACAATATTGTTTTTGCTCAATAATTATAATCTATAATTAATATCTTGGTGATGGGACTCATTTTTGTTTTTTAATTTAACTCTTACATGACATACGCACTCGAAACCTCATTTTTGATATATTGTTATTGTGACAAATTAATCATATTTAAAGGAGCTAGACCAAAAATCAAACACGAGAATGTAAACATTAGATACATTGATTGTTCCTATTTATCACTTAATCCATATTTTGTCTTGGAGTTAGTCTATGTTTGAGCCTCTGAGGAACAGTTATAATTTTTTTGTGTGTGAATAAATCACCTAAATTGAAAAATTTACAATTAAAAACCAGGTATGTAGGTTCTATTAAAAACAATTAATGCATTTTTATTATTTCATGAAGTGAAGGCGAAATTTCTGAACATAAACAATATGTTTTTTAAATTTTGTTATAGAGTTTCACATATTTATAAGTCCGGAGTTATAACTAACTTTAGTAAAAATATAACTACAAGAAAAGCGTGAAATACTTGCTCAAAAAAAAAAAACATTTAAAAAAAAGAAAAGCTGTGTTAACCTCCACGTTATGAATTTATTAAAATACATTGATAGTTTTTAATAGGTTCTACATATTGTTTTTAAACTGTAATTTTTTTAATTTAGGTGTCTTAATCACACATAAAACACTGTTCCTGTTCTTTTGTGGATCAATGATAGACTGAGACCAAGGCAAAAACATTGGATTTACTGATGAATGTAAACAACCTATGAGCCTTTTATTTACATTCTCGGATTTGGTCTAGTTCCGTTAAATATGAATAATTTGAGAAAATAACAATAAATCAAAAATTTGGTTTTGAGCACTTTGGAATCGGTCGGTCGAATAGTGCTTTGTATGTATATCATCTTCATTTGCTTCTAGTCCAGCAGAGATTGCTCAAAAAAAGGAGTTGGCTTACGAAAGGTGGAGT
This sequence comes from Rhaphigaster nebulosa, assembly GCA_948150685.1. Taxonomy (NCBI): domain Eukaryota; kingdom Metazoa; phylum Arthropoda; class Insecta; order Hemiptera; family Pentatomidae; genus Rhaphigaster; species Rhaphigaster nebulosa. The sequence goes on along the minus strand of OX411309.1, from coordinate 113,029,816 downwards.
AATTTTGATTTTCAGGTATGCTTGTATGAATTGATGCGATAAGTCGTTGCGATACCACCTCTACTCCGTTTGGGCAGGGGAAAATAATGATTGTACTCACTTAAAAAGATGCTTCCCGCCATAAAAGCTTTGCCATTTTCAAAGATTCAGCTGCAGAAAAATAGAAGATCGCAGAAGCCACTACAACTTTCCTTGTATCCGCTGATAGAGATAATTTGAACACCTGTTTGGACGAGTTGCGGTATCTTCGCTTTCCTAAGGCTGCTAAAAACACAAAATTCGATTTGGCTCGTCTACATCCAGTACAACGTCTACAAGGGGTGCAGTTGAATATTATGGATGTAGAACATATCTGTGAGTTCTAATGTGGATGGAATACGAAACAGATGCTCTGAACTGGGATTGGAAGAAGGAAATTGGTGGCCTAGCTCCAGTGCCAATGAATCCAGCTCCTCGGGCATTGCCGAATATGATTTCTGGGCAATGCGAAAAAATCTTGTGGCAACAAATGCAGCTTTTCAGGAGTTCAATGCTCCATCGTATTGTAAGCTACGGAGTCAAGATAATATGAATGATAATAGGATCAATACAGAGTATATAAGGATTTGAGGGCAACCATAGAACAGTGTTAGTCAGGCTCCAATACAGGTTTCTTGTCGTTTCTATTTCGAAAGAGGATTCCTTGTGAGTCGTATGCTAAGAAAAAATCTTAAGTTTATAACAGGAAAAAGTTTAACATGGTCAAAGGATACAATAGGTATGAATATGCAAGGTTTACGACGAAAATAAAGAAAAAATCCGTGACAATTTATAATTTTGATATATTTTTAATATCCCTATTCCTCTGCTCTGCTTAAATAATCTAAGTTACTTACAAACGTAATAGTATCTACAGACAAGCGTGAGACCGAAAATGGGAATTGAAGTGGCATCAAGGGCCTGTTGTACAAGGTGCGGCCCAGTGTACAACCGTGATTGCTAACTAGACCCTCTAGCCTGGGCCCTATAAGTTCGTAGCTGTTCGCGCCTTCTAACAACCAATCACATCAACAGTTACTCTTTCAAAATTTACAATAGCTATATTATAATAAAAATACCGTTAGTTGGGTTTGTAAAAAATGATTCCAGAAATTTTATTTATTGACCATTCATGCAAGCTTTATTAAAAATTTTGGCTCGGGTTTGCATAATTTTAATATTATGTAACGCAGTTCTTATATAGTAATTTATTATTTTGGAGCTACCTTTACTTGAATAAAATAAGAATATCTAGGTAGTCATGACACAATGTTAGTGCTAGCCCGTTTAGTTAATTCTGATAACAGTGAAGTCATAAATAAACACAAAAATTACAAGTCATAAATACACAATAACAAAGAGAACAATAAAATTACGTGCCAATAAAATGATATTACAAATTCTTCATAATTTAGAACATTCGATTTTTTTTTAAACGACCTTAGATATTTAAATAACTTTGCCATACAGTACATCGCTAATACAATAATAAAAAATTGATTGAAAAATTTACCGTACCCTTTCCAATCATAGTCAACAGTTTTGTATCAGTAGAGAAAATATTTCGAAATATATATCATCATCTCATATCATTAACTCATTTCATTGACTTAATTAAGGCCAAAACTATCGAAAATTTGCCGCTCACTAAATTCTGCCGCCCAGGACAGGTGTCTCCTTTGCACCCTTCTTTTCTGTTCTGGCCCTGATAAAGGTGATGGTTAGAACAGCTAAACCCGTAGTAATAATATGGGTAGTTATAAGCGTCAAATAAATATTCTATTGTTTTCAAACAGACGTGGACTAAATAATATTAGTATAATTAATTCAATAGTCAGCCGCTGGCTGTAATTTATCAATTTTTTTCTAATGAACATTTTTTTGGTTTAAATAATAACTGACATATGGGTATTACCATTTAATTTATTTTAAATAATATAATAATAGTAATTATTATTGTTATAAATATAATTTCAGATATATATTTCATTATTTTAGGACTTCACTAAAAATAATCTAACTTTATTTTCATCGATCTTAACCAACTATACAACAACTATCGCACCAAACTATACAACCAACCATCGCAGAGTTGCTAAAATTAAAAAAAAAATAAAAGAAAAACAAAGTGTTAGTTTTTTTAAATATGGTTGTTGAAATAAAAGTTTTCTCACCTCTGAGGCTTTATTTTGAGGTCAAGTATGAGTCTCCACTCCTGGCGAAAATGATGCGGCACACACAAACGGTAATGGTCCAACGGTTGGATTGAATCAGTTATATAACATTATGTTTCCTAGCCAAACACTTATGTTTATGATGATACTTATTTACACATAATACTTTTTCAATTTAAATAAAATTTTAAATAAAACTGTAAGTTACAAAGTATATAATGATTATATAATCATTTTTCTTCAGTTCACTTTTCTGGATGATACTGGACTGGGTCGTTCACTGTTACAAATTTCTCTCACTTATATCGATTAATTAGAAATTAGAGCGTTACTGAAAATATTTAATATTAGCCGTGAAAATATCAGGGGTCGGTTAAGCTTCTGTATCGCTAACACATGACATAAAATTTTTTTTTTCTGTCATACTCCTCATACCATGTCATGCCATCGTTCGACCTCTGGCAGCTCGAAATAATTTACGATTATGACTAGTCGGCACGTCTGATGATTTAAAATTATTTCTACATTCACTAAACCTGGAAATGTGTTTATACTGAGTAAAAAAAAATTCCTACATCATTTTTTTTTAGGAAAAATATGTTTAACATATTGAATATAGATAAACTGATGAATATTATTTTAAAAAATTAATTAATACCGAGTGAAGGAAATGAACAACAAAATTTGAAAAGGAAAGTGAGAAGTTGCAAAGACGAAAGTTGAGCCCCATCAGCTAATTAATTATTAGAATTAATATAAATAATGTTGAAGATGTAATATAGACCTCCTTAAAACAAAAATCTGGAGAAAAAAAGAGAATCTCCAGGCAATCAAATTATCAGAAGCGTAAACGAGGGGTAATAAAAAAATGAAAATCTGGTCCACTTTGAAAATAGTGTTCTTTGGAATCTTCTAGACCCTGTAAAGCATAGTGAGGAATTACAGATCAGAATGAACAGGATGAGGACACTAAGTACCAACTCACAAGCTGCTCAATAATTGGTTTGGGCATATCAAGCGGATGAATTGCCATTGGCTGGTTTGTTAGTAATAAATTACATTAATAAAAAATATCATGCTCGTGATAAAATAATAGCAGAAGTTGGTGGAAAAAAAATAGGATGTGAAAAGTAAAGAGTAGGTTTTTACTTAAAATTCATTCCATCCAAAATATAGTTATAGATATATATTTTTTGAATAATGGGCATCACATTTTATACTAAAGTGCAGCACCCTTTGGTATAATATTATAGAACTATACGAGGTTCAAGTATAATACCATAGATTGTGATGTAATTTAAGGGTAAAAAAACTGATATGCTAAATATGCAAACGAGGAACAAGATTTGAGAAAAAGGTTACATGCTAAGTATTTTAATTAATTCATTTTCATTATTTTTTTTATTTAAAAAAAATGCACTATTTCAAGTTATGTAATAGTTGAGGGTCACTGGAAAAGAGAAACATGGGACGGATTAGAGAGCGATAGAAAGTTTACAGCAAACGAAAGAAAAAAAAAATAATAGATATAATGTGGTAATGCAACGATGACAATAATTTATTTAGAGTTAAAATGAAAGATAATAAAAGTTATATATATATATATATATATATATATATATATATATATATATATATATTATGTCTAGCATTAGATTGATGAGTATGCTGTGTGTGTAGCAACCCAAGGTATTTCATAATTCGATGCAGCATTGCTGTAAGTAAAGCATTTCTCTCTCTTATTCAGGACCAGCTGTGCACATAAAAATGTACAGATAAGAATGTAAAATGAATATTTTTAGGAGAATAATAACAAACATTTAAAATTTAACACGTCTATGCAATGGGATTGGTGTACAAAGCTGAAAATACAACTAGGCATAATGAAAACCAATTGAATATTTTGACATGAAAAGCCTCATGCCGACTCACAATATGACTAAATTCAGCATTTGACAAAAACCTCTCTAAACAAATGCATAACTTAAGAGCTAAGTACACTTTCGTTCTAGAACGTAAGAATAGGACAAAGTTCATCCCTAATACGGAAAACTTTACGGGCAGTAACAGGATCCTGGATATCATTAGGACCGCTGGGGGACTAAGCAGGTGAAGATGTGATGCCGGTGGAGGCATTCAAATGTCAGTTGACACTTGATAACGAACCACCGTCTCCACTCAACCACAAAGGGCACCGCGTCGCTCTGCCTGAATGTCACAACATCGACCTTTTTTTGAACCTCAACCATAGGATAATCGAGTTTTCTTAATCGATTGTGTCGTTAGGAGTAAGTAATTGACACACTTTCAGCTCCATATCATATTTATACCCTTTATAATACATTACATTAATCACTTATTAATTTCACGGTAACAGTACTCGGGCATCATATCGCTCCTGAGTTTCAATTTCATAATTCGACGATGTTGTGCAAGTACATTCCCAATTTTCATGCATATATTATACCGATTACAAATATATTATACTTTCTTGTTTTAGACATCTATCAAAATCTGTACCTACCGTAACGTAGGGCTTTATGGGCCAAATAATCTCCTAATTGTACCCATCTATAAAAGGTTTTGAAGGTAACATTATACAGACTGTCTTGATAAAGACAATAAAAACTATTTTTGATGTAGTAATATTATTGTTGTGTTAGTTAGGTGACCAAAAAGTTATTGTAACATTGTTATTGTAACATTAGTTGCAAACAGATATGTTATGTAAATTAAACATTTCGCAACAGTTTCGAATTCTTAGTGCTGTAGTAATTAAATTGTACTTACAACATCTGGGGAGTTGACCATCGATATGTATACAGGCTTTGACATATTTAGTAACTACATAATGTTTTCTGACATTGAGAGGCAAAAATGTTTTATATATTTTACGAAGTTAATAAACGTCATAGAATACGAATTAGGAATATAATTAAAACTAGAAATAAAAAGAAAAACATCGGCATACATTGTTTTTCTTTTTTTAATACTTTTGAATAGGATAAGGTTATCAGTCTCTTTTCTTTCTGTACATTAGAGTTTTATTCTGAATTACTTGATGGTCACTCTAAATATAAGAATGGTCTTATTTTTTTTTAGTTTTATATTATTTTGTTTCCTCTTTCCAGAGAAGATGTGATCACGCAATTCCTACTACTACGCAATTAACCCAGGAAACATACTAACGAAATTCACAACAGGAAAACACTTTTGCATTGGTTTATAGGCATTGCACCACCAGACTGAAAGAGGCACAACAAAAAATGTCTAGCAACAGAAATTTTAATATTTGGACCCCTATCATTTCAAAGGGCAGCAAGCCCTCAAATAGTAGGCCTAACCAATAGGTATAACAGGTTGATCTACCATCAATTTGCGTTAGAGGGAACATCCGGTCTGCTTCTATGTTCGTTTAACAAAAACTTTTTTTTTTTGTGTTGTGCCCCTTTGTTTTTGGAAGTGCGATGTGTCTAAATAGTTTCATTTAACATAATGTTAGTAGACCATTGTTTGTTAATGTATAATGTGACATACCTATGATCAGTGTTCACCATAGCTATGGGCATTATCTAGATCTGCGGTTCCCAGACCTTGCGTAGCTGCGAAGTTTTCATATAACTTGGAAATCAGGTATTATGATATTGATCTTAGAGATTCGTCTTCATAAAAAAAAAAAAAGTTTATTTAACGAACAAAATAATATGAATTAGAGTTAATTTGCTTAAGAAAATAATATATAGAAAATAAAATTCTAAAATACGAAAATAAAACGTTCATTAATTTCACACGACAACAACAACAGAATGATTCACATAAAAAGACCAAAAATTTAGACGTGAAAAAAGCATCAATATTTTTTTGTTTATTTGTTTATTTACAATCAGACCATTACATCAGACCAAAGCTTGATGGAGCTCAACTTGATTTTTAGATCCTCTTCAGCAATGAGTGCTTTCTCCTTTATTACGGTGACCATTCTGAATTATTTTTATTAATTGTAGATCGTTCAATATATATATATATATATATATATATATATATATATATATATATATATATATATATATATATATATATATATATACATAAAATTATTATCCTTCATTGAACATGTGAAAAAGTTATTTAATCCATAACTTCGCGTATCACCTGAAACGTCTTTGCGTATAACCACAAGTGGTTCGAGTACCACTCTCGGCGGTACGCATACCACGGTCTGGGAAGTTCTGATCTAGATTGAATTGGCTAATATGTATCACTATTGGCTAATATGGCTAATATACGCCATTCACATCCATCTGATCATGTCCGAAATATACATTGAATTATTTTTATTAATTCTTTTACATTCCTTCGCATGTGATTCTGCTTAATGTATTACAAAGATCGTTTCTTAATAATTTTATTTAATTATTGTAGGATGTTGCCTGAATAGAGAATCATTTGCTTCTGTAAACAATCCTGAACGTTCTCTATCTTTTTTTTTTCTTTTTATTTTTTTGATATTTTCGGAATATGCCAACAATTTTCGTAACAAAAATGACTCGCTTCCGTTGTAGGTCTGTTAATATATACTTATTAATATATTATACCATATTCTGTTATATTATATGTTATATTATATACATTATGTTAATATACTTATTCAGTTTAAATGAAGTATATCCAGATTATACCGCTGATAATTCCATTTATGTTTTCAAGTTAGAATCGATGATAGTAAAATTTCATTCAAATATTAGGCTCCCGCCATTCACTAACACCATTGTTCCAGTGACCATAATTTGTTTCCTCCAGGCAAATCCTGCTTGTTTTTTTAAAAAGTCAGTAATAAATTGACGTCGATTAACATTGTCCTGTATTTTCTGTTTCGGTATCTTTCAGAAGTTGAATACCGACACCACACATGAGAACATCAACTCATGTCATCAACGTTCACATTCTTTTAAATGCTTCAGCAAAGACATAGAACGTCTAGAGTAAATAAAACCGACCATTTTGAACAGAACTTAATTAGTTAGACGAAGTTAATTTGAGATTATTATGGCTGTTTCTGGATATGGTTGACATTCTCAACCAGAGTGATGAATTATGGCGACATGCTGATGTGTACAGGATCCAAAGGCTGTTGTGAAAAAGGATGCTCAACAATAGAGGACAAAAAAAGAAGAAAAAGTGAACCCCTCTAGAATCGACAATACCTACGATATATTAGCCCGCTTTAAACGACTGGTTCCCAACATGGGCTTAGGGCTGTGTTTGTGATCCTCAAATTAAAAAAAAAAAACACTTCTACAAAGACTGTTTGAGGTTGCAATGATTTTTCGTCTGCCCTGACAAGATATGACTTTAAATAAATAGATAATTATAATTTTTTTTTAAATTATGGGTAGAAAATCTATATCGTTTTTAAAAGATATAGTCCAGTATGCTCTAGACACTCAGGAATCTGCAAATCAGAAGAATATAATCTATGAAATCAACTGAAGTCTTTGTTATACTGCCTCTTTTTAAAGAACAGTAATTTAATTTAACAATAAATGTCCATTCGTATTTTTAAATTGGATCCCTCATGCTAACAAAAGGTATCAGAGGTACGTTGCAATTAATGTTTCAAAATGCATGCCGTAAAGAATATGACTGAATTATCATAATAAAAATTAATTTAAAATATCAATAAAAACGGATTTGTTGTTGCGAAAATTGTTGGCATTTTTCGAATGATTACCATTAATTCATTCATCACTAATTTTTTTTTTTACATAAACATGAATTTTCTTCCAATTAATTTTGTAATGGTTGTAAAATATAGCATATTTTGTTTGTCTCTTTACTGTGGTTAATCCCTTAGATACATAAAATCGTATCTACAATTCTTCATTCTTTGTAGTATCGACAGAAAAATATGGAATATATTTCATAAATAAAAATATGCCACTTAATTATTTACAGTAAAAATTAGTTACATACATGTAAGTACATTTTACACATATATGATCATAAAATATATTGATAAATATAACAAATAATCCTTTACAGCGAAATTTCATATATTAAAAGAAAATTGAAATCAATTTTATAACATTCAGTTGATGATTTGATTAAAATAAAAAAGGAATGGAATATTTTAATATATACAATGTATAAGTAATTGATTTAAACGAAGCGCGATTTTTTTTTTTTTTTATTTTATTTAACACCCTGGCATGTCACGAACATTTTTACATTAAAATATTTATGAATAATTTAAAGTGAAGTCCTTTTAATTATCCGCGTTATGGCGTCACACATATTTAAAGAATCTGTCTGAAAACAATCGATATTTTGTAGATACGTTTTTTTTATCCTCTTATAATGTCTTTTTCTATTCCTGCTCAGTGGGACTTGAGCCAATTTAGGTAGAACCAGAAGAAAAAGAAAAATTGTTATAGCTATCAATAGTTCCCAATACATATCTGATATTTTCTTATATATTTGTGAAAAAAAAAGTAAACACACTTCGATGAATAGTGGCTACTAGTCAAGTCGGTTGAGATGAAAATGAATTAAGTGTACAATTTAAAAAAAATGACAGAAGCATAGCAGCATAATTCTTGGTAATTAACTTCAGAAAGTGATGGAAGCCCCAAATTCAACTATAAAGCCACAGTTTTTAATTTATTGGAGATAATTGCAAGAATAAGCTGAAAATGACAAGGCCTTCCTAAAGTCACATAAGTTTATTTTATTTTTTTAATGATGGTAATGAGGGTGCGGAGGGGTAAAGTGCGGACTAGATTTTATAAAGTTTGACTTTAAGTAACAGTAAAATTTTAAATAGTCCGTTCCCAGATGATTAATCTGCTAATGTTATCATGAAAAATACTTATCTCAGATTCACATTTTACAAACTTCAGTAGCAGTCATGAAAGTGGGATGTGGAACATAATTGAAAAAATTTATTAACAACTCGTTATGCTTCACCTTAGAGGATTACCTTTGTGAAAAATCAGTGTTTGGACTTCATGCTCCCAAAAAAGCACCTCTTACCATTTCAGGGTTTGGATTTAACAAGACAATACACCGAAAAGTTTGCTTAATTGTCCTACGAATTACTATTAATAATATAATTAGCGTTAGTTTACACACTTATAAATTTTTTTGTTTAAAAGAGACTAACTGGTGCTAATACCAATTACCTTTTTATTATTTCCAAATACAAGCCCACCGTCAGTCAGGAACAGCGGGGGAGGGCTGATCCCGTTAAGTCCGGGTCAAGAGAGAGTTACTAGTTAATAAACAATAAAAAGTTGTATTTTATGTAAAAAATTATAAACTGTTCTTATTATAATATAGTTTACTTTTCATTAAACCTCAGTCTATATATTAATACTCTTGACAAAAATAAAACATAGGGGGGGGAGGGGGAGGGTCGCATCGGCCCGTCAAGCTCTGTGCCCTGTCTCAGCTGACAGTGTCCCTGTCTAAATATAATAAATATAAAAATAACAAAAGATTCTATTCAGATTTTCCAAAATAAGTCTTTACATTTTAACACCAAAAGGACAAAGAACTTCCTTCTTATTTTCACCTAAAGTAGCTGTAAGTCCCACTGTGTTCTAATAGGATATTCATAAGTTAAAAACTTAGCATAAGCCGACCATATAGAGAATGAGTAGTTTTATATTCGTTTCATGAATGCATGTCTCTTACAAATTTACTATTTTTTTCTGTTTATCTTTTTATACTCATTTAGGACTGAATCTTCTTTTTTTAAATATTTTTATATTGTCTCTATTTGCAACCAAACTCCACATAGCAAAGTTAGTTTCATCGAATAATTAATAATCAAAGCGTAACTATGGCTAATTGAAAATTGATAAGTTCTATAAGTTGAGGACCCAACAATGACCCGTTTTATCTTCAGCAAAACGACGGAACTTTATTCGACAGAAATGCTGAGTTTATTTTGATAATTATTAAAAAAGAACAATTTACATTATAACAATTTATCATGTAATCTTATAATATTCTTTGATATTACTGAATTAAATATTAAATTATTTAATATTTTTTTTCTTACCAAAATTTATTTTATTCAGTTGAGAGAGAAACAAAGTCTTAATCGTGCGATGCTACCCTAATAAATTGATAGAATGACTGCATGGCACAGCATAATATATCAAACTCATTAGATATTTGGTCGTAAGATTATTAAGTGAATTCCTTTAATGTTACTACGAGTATTAATTGTAGTAAATGATTATTAAAAATAACCTCGTAGCGAAATTCCGTCACATGCCTTATTTTTCAAGTCAGGAATGTTTTTCTATGCTGGTTTGGATTAATAGAAAGTTTAGATGGGTATTTTAACTTATATAAACTGGGCCATTAATTGACTGAAAAAATTGAATAATCATTCTGGTAATAATAATAATTATGATAGTACATGATGTTGATATACTATAGTAATACATAACTAGAAAGGCATTTCCTGTCGAGTTGCATATCTGTCTCTTTAGGTGAATCATATCCTATTACAGAGGAAGGTCCTACAGATGATCTATCGCCAACAATTAGTATTTTTAATTTTAATAAATTTCATTGATGATCCCTTGACCTTTAATAAAATATGAAATCCTGTAGTAGATTATGTTTCTCCACACTTGACCTGTATGTCCGCGGCTGATGCGTATTAACTGTCTTCACTGGATTTCAATACCGGTGATGCGCCTACGATATGGTTCTTGTATATTTAAATTATTAGAATATATATTCTAAGAAAGTAGTTGAAAACTGTGTATGATCTACAACCTGATTTAAAGTGTCAAATCTTTAATATATATATATATATATATATATATATATATATATATATATATAATTTAATATATTATATATTATTTAATATATATATTAATATATATTTAATATATATGTATTTGTCGAGAGCTTTGTTAAATAAATTAGAACCGCAAACCGATTATCAGATAGGGGAATACTAGGGGGGATTTATAAAACGGAGATCGTGTCCGGAACAAATACTAAGTCTAAAAATAATCTTGAGGTACTACATGATTAGATCGAAGAAAATTTATGTATCCTTCGTGGATTTCCAGAAAACCTAAGATTCGGTGGATAAACACTTGTTCGGATACTAACGGAATACGGAGTAGATGAGAAAATTATAAATTTAATTAAACTAATTTTAACTGGAACAACAAAAATTAAATTCAGGAGGAAAATCACTAAACCGTTCGAAATTAAAACAAGACTAAGACAAGGAGACGGACTGTCACCTATTTTATTCAATTTCATTCAAAAAGTGTTGGACAAAATTATGAGAACCTTCTGGGAATCCAGTAAGTCTGGTGCAAGGATAGGGGGAAAAAGAGGGAATAGGAATCGGAACCTCAGCTTTCGGGAATGATCCAGCGCTTATGGCGGAAAGTGAACAAGAGGCGGTTAATCAGATTAATGAACTAAAAGAAATAGCTGAAAAAGCCAGGTTAAAAATATCGTTTGAAAAAACCGAAATAATGACTGATAAGAGAATGAAGGAAAAAAAAGAGACTAAATATGGGAAAATTAGGTTGGTGAAACAGTTTAAATACCTAGGGGAACTCGTGAACTACAATGGGGAGGGACATACAGGCGACACGGAGTAGGGAAGTAAAATTGGATAAATTGAATTTCTCAGTCAGGAATTTGTAGAACAAAAAAATCTTTCGAGGAAGGCTAAAGTTAGATATTACGAAACCGTCATAAAACCAGTGATACTTTATGGAGCTTATTATTCAAAGCGGATTATCGGGACAAGGAATCGTTACTAAGAATAGAAAAAAAGATACTGAGAATAATATACGGGCCAAGAAAGGTGGGCGAAGAATACCGATTGAAACAGAACATCGATGAAGAAAAGGAGACTAAGATTCTTCGGGCATAAGAAGAGAAAGAATCGGAATGGGTTGAACAAGCTAATATTCGATAAAGAAATGGAAAAAAAGAACATAAAAACTTATTCGGAACAAATAAAAGAAGAAGTAGAAAAAATTGGTATTAAAGAGGAAGACTACCAAGATAGGAAGAATTCTCGAAAATGGTGAAAAACATAAAGGTTCTTGTAGTGGAGAAATAGAAGCAGAAAGGTAAGAAATGGACGAAAGAACGAAGGCGGCAGATGAGAGAAAGAATTAAAAGAATATGGGCAAAAAAGAAAAAAAAAACTAGAAATGGTATACGCGTGGTCCTTAGTAGGCCTGTTACACACAATCCACTTTTTATTATTATAGGTGGACTATTTCCTAAATAGAAATAACTTGGATTTTTATTTGTTCATTAACATCATTTATTTATTGTTTAAAAATAACTCATTTTAAAGTTATAGGTCAGATTCAACCAAATTGAGAAGTTTATGTATATTTTTCTATGAATCGCATAATTTTAACAAATGTCTCATGCTCCACCAACTTAGAACTAATAATTGAAGAATCCACTGAAGAACAGGAGAGAGTCACATTTTTTTCCGAAATGGAGTAATACACATCAATATGTTCGTATCGTTTAGCAGAATAAGAGGGTAAACAGAAACAACCGAAAATGTGGATTGACGGTTCGTTTGAAGCTTTTGAAGAATAGCCATAGACTAAAGAAAGTAGGAGCTTCAAACTTTAAAACTTAATTTTCTCTAAAAGCATTACGGGCGATATACCCCCTTCTTCCGTGGACTCTCCAATTTGCAGAAATTAAGGCAGTCAGAAATTAAACTACTTTTTATTTGCATTTTAGGATAATTTTTCAATTTAAAACTTTTAAATATGTTTGCATATAATACTTACATGTATTTATTATTTAAAAAAATAGGACTACGGCAATTAAAAAAAGCTCTTTAGATGGACAAAAATGGAATGAAAAAAAAAGGAAGAGATTTTTTAGTAAATTGGTTTTTGGAAATTAACAAATGGAATAACAGGAACTAGCAGAATATATTTATTGAGCATATAGAGTTCCTAAGATATTAATTTATTTTTTCGCTCTTCTACTGGAGATTTCGATTAATCGCTGAACTACAATAAAAATTCATCAGTTTGATCTTAGGGATGTGATTCATGTTGTTAATTTCGAAATTAATTAATTTATTTTGTTTAAAATATTCTTTGTTATGCTATTTAGAAAATGATATTTCTTTTACATATAAAATTTTAATGAATACGGTTGATTAATTAACTTACTTATATTAATTAATTAACTTACTTAGATTAATTAACTTTGTTTAATTAACTTAGTACTTTTAATATTTATCTCACTTAAAATAGTTATTTTAATTTTTCGCAATCATGACACATTGTAATATTCAGTAGAACAGAGATGTATCTCCCAATAGACAGAAGAATAATTTGTATATTACAAACAGGTTATTTATAGAGGTACTATGTTTAGGGGAAAAAAGAAATATGGAAGTGATAAACTGTTTAAAATTATATTTATTAAATATTATTTTATTGAATAATCCTGAAATTACTGTTACATAGCTTATAAAAAAAAAAAAAAAAAAAATTAAGATACAGGATTTACTACGCTCGCCGAGGGTGAGTGAAGATAATTCAAAAAGGAGATACCGCCCTCACATAAAGTGGGTATGAAAACCCTCTTTGGTATGGCCTTCGGGTGATAAACGAGCTAGCGAGCTTCCTCCGCCATGTATAAAATAAGTAATAATATTTTTTATCTTTACTGCCTTCTATGTAGGAGGGAACAAGGATCATGTCCTTTATATAGATGGCATTTCTGCTCGGGGATTGTAATGGCAGTGGCTTCTTTATCTAGCCGAGAGTGGTGCAGTGTCTTGCGCAGCCTTAGCCCACCTACCTCCAACCTACCTTCTTTCTAGGCCAGCTGTAAATTTTTATACTTTAGACCTTTTCTTTTTCCGTAAATATTTCATTCTTAACTCTTTCCATCTTATTTTTCGTTAAATCGAAATATAAGCCCTCGTGTTTCATACGCCAACGCATGCAAGGATTCATGTTTCATTTTCATACATTTCCTCACTTTCTTAACCCTACCGACGAAGATTAGGGTGTTTGCGAGTATTATTAATTATTGTAGTTAATTTAATCACTGGATTTTTAAATTCAACCAATATGAAACGCTTTATAAAAGATATCAATGATATTTTTGGATTAGAGATTGTATAAAAAACGTTGTTTTTTAAATATTTAAGTGTGATGTAATTTTGAAGATTCATTTGAAGTAAATATCTGCGAACCCTACCTACAATGTAATTATTTGTGATAAATCGTGAATTTGTCAATTGCCAACAAAGAAAGTGCTGTCAGAAGAGTCAAGTAACCTCTTTTTTTCTTTTCAGTCATAATAACCTCTTTTTGTTTTATTATTTTCAATAATGGGCCTTTGTGATTGGTCCGAAAAAAATCCAAAAATCGAGTAAAAAAAAAAATCTGTCTGTCCACTGTACGCCGTTTCTCTGAAATTATTTTGCCGATTTTTTTTTTTTTATTGGACACCAAAATTACAGAACACCTCAGTATGATCCCCAAAACTTGATATTACCATTTCTTTTTTTAAATGGCGGCGGTTAGAGGTTTCATAGGTCTCCTAGATAGAGAACATTTTTTTGAGTCACCTGACTCGCGCCCAAACCGCGAAGTTCGTAAAATATCTTATGCTTATGCAAATAATTTTAAAGGATAATACAAGTTTCAATAAAATAGTGCAAACCATATTTAGATGTCTTTAACTATTTTGATGAATTTGCATTTATTAGAAGGTATTTTTATTACAAAGGAGGTAAAAAAATACGTTGGATCATGTATGAGGTTCTCGTTATCCATATCAGTTTGGACACAAGTCCGGCTTGTAAGCGAAGTCTTCTAGAAAAAAACGTTGGATCTAGCCTTTTTTTCGTAAAATGTTTTTTGAGCCGTCTTAAAATGAACACTCTGTAAATTTCTTTTATGATTATTTAATAATCAAAATTTTATTATTGATGATTTTGTTTTTCTTTTCTCCTTTTCTGTTTGAGATTTTTTAAAATTTTATTGTATCTACTTATTAACTATTATTAGTTCATATTATAATTGTTTCAATATTTTTATCCATCATGTCTGTTCCCATCATACAAATATTCATGTTCTTCCAAATACTTGCAACAATATAAAAAATAGTCAAGAAAAAACATATACAAATAGAATAGAATAGAAGAACTTTATTCTAGGACTAGGTTCCTTAAGAATAACACAATTGAACAAATAAAACAGAAACAATATCTGGCTATAAGGCATCAAAATAAAAATAAATTTAAGTTTACAATGTTTTAAATAAAATAAAAGACAAACAATATAAATTCTTGTTTTGAAAAATATAATTTATGTGAACAAAAAAAAATTAAAAAAAGAAAAAGAGAGACCATGAAAAATAATGAGTTGATTAGCAAAGTTGGAGGTGTTGGAAAAGGAAGGATCTGAATGAGGATAGAGAAGGAGCATGGCGGGTATCAGATGGAAAGGAATTCCAGAGGGTAGAGGAGCGAGCGAGAAAGGAACGTTCGAATATTTGGCCCTGTGTGGAAGGGTATAGAGGTCAGAAAGACGCGATCTTGTTTCCTGTGCGTGGTTTATTGTAGGAGGCTGTAGATTTATGAAGGATGCTGGGTGGTGATAGTTTGGCTATAATTTGACTTTAAGGAAAGATCCGAGGAAATATTGTTTACGGTTGGAGGGGAAGAGCAACTTTAACTCCCCGTAAAGATGGGCCACATGAGCCCTTCTCGAGGTACAGTAGAAAAATCTTAAAAAGCAGTTCATGACCCGCTTCAGACTGTCTCCGAGCACATTCGAGAGGACCACGTATACCATACTAACATAGTCAAAGTGGAGAAAGACAAGAGAGGATACGAGAAGTTTACGGGTAGGTTGTGGAAGATGATGTCGAGAACGATGGAATTACTTGAGGGTACTTATTGGCCATCCAGAAATTTAGGCGATGTGGAGTTTCTAGGAAAGTGTTTGGTTGATAGTAATTCCCAAGTTTTTGATTGAGGAGCTGAAAGTGGTGGGGTGATCGTTTATGATTAAAGCAGGGAAGATGCATTGGATCTGAGGAGAGAATTGGAACCTATAACAATGGCCTGAGTTTTAATCATAATCTATTCTGGTTTGCCCAGGCACTGATCTTATCTAGATCTTCCTAAATGTTGGTAAACGCTACTAATAGCTCACAAGGAGAAAAGGATAAATAGATTTGGAAGTCGTCGGCATATAGGTGATGGGAATAGTGGCGGATTGAATTAGGAAGTTCATTAATATAGGAATTGAAAAGGAGTGAGGAAATACTCGAACCTTGGGCTACTCCTGAGGACAGAGTTAGAAAGGAAGATAGGGGTTGATTAGGAATGGTAACTGCTTAAGTCCGATCGGAAAGGAAAGATTGAAACCACTGAATAGAGATGTTAGAAAAGGATAGTGATTTTAATTTGGCAAAAAGGAGAGAATCAAAAGCTTTACAGTAGTCAAGGAGTATTATTACAGTTATTTTTTTTTCGTCCATAGTGGTCACTGGTGATTTTGAAAATAGCGGATTGGGTGGAAAAACTGGGACAAAACCCAGATTTGAGAGGATCGAGTAGTTTGGACTTTTCAAACAAATTTGATATTTGTGACTGGACTGTTCTTTCTAGGAGTTTGGAAAGATTAGAGAGGATGGAAATTGGGCGATAGTCTTTAGGAGATAAAGGAGTGAAGATTTTGTTAATAGGATGGACTAAGGCTTTTTTCCACGCGGTAGGATATACTGAATTTTGGAGGAAAAAATTGTAAATGAAGAGAAGAACTGGTAGGATTTCAGGGTGGTATGATTTTAACAATTTAACGGGTATTACATCATACTCGGTGGAGTTGGTGTGAGATTTCTTTATGGAAGAAATAATATCGGTAGAGGAGAAATAAAAATTATCGGAGTCGAAGGATGCCACTAAGGAAAAGCCGGAAGAAGGGGTTGAAGACGTGTTAGAGGAGGCTAATAAAAAGTATGAATTTAATTCATCGGGTGAAACTGGAAAGACTAATGAGGGAGAGGATTTACAAAGAGAGAGTTTGCGAAGGAGTTGCCACTTTGATTTAGAATCGGGAGTAGAGAAATGGGCTTCGTGATAGCAGTTGGATTTTGCTCACCTAATAGTTGTATGTGTCAAATTGCGGAGTACCCTAAATGCTTGGTAGTGATTTGGTAGCTTTGTACTTCTAAAGCGTCTACGGGCTGCCTCATGTCTGCTCTGGATATCTTTAATTTTTTCACACATCTAAGCAGCAGGAGGGCGGCTGAAGGTTGCCGTTTTGAGTGGGGTATGATTATCAAGGATATGGATAAGATTAGAGATGAGGATATCAACTATGGAATCTATGGTAGATAAAATGTTTTCATGGGTGAGGGCGTCTACGTTAAGGAAAGGTTTTAGGGTGTATTGCTGGAGTTTGGATATTGTAGGATATTTGGATTGAGTCATGAGAGGACAGGAACGGAACAGGTATTTGAGAGCAGGAAAGGAGATTACTTGCTGAATCGATGGCATGAAGGTCCAACCAGGTGTCGGTAGTAGGAGAAAATGAAACGATGAAGAGATGGAGGGAGAAGAATAAATTTTCAAGGTAGAGATATTTAGGATTCGGGATTTCAAGCTTTTATGGATAAAAGGCCGACACCTCCAACAGTCCTGCCAATCCGGCCATGGCGGATAAAGGAATAATTAGGTAGAAAAACCGAAGAGGAAGGAATGTAAGGCTTTAGCCATGTTTCGGAGATTGCAATAGTATGGTAAAAGTTATGAGTAAAATACTGGAGGAATTCATAATAATCAGCTGGTAAGGATTGGATATTAACGTGACAGGAGGTCAGGACACTAGACATGGAGGGGAGAAGATAGGACAGTATACAGTATTTGGAGGGAAAATGCTAATAATGTTAACGATTTGAAGAATAAAATCTGGAAAGAAGTGAATAATGAACATAAAAATTAAACAAAAAGAGCTATAGAGAAAAACATGAAAAGATAAAAAATATATCTGTTAAAGTAAAGAAATACTAATAATAAAATAAAAATGAGCCATGAAACACAGAACTGTACTTTTTAAGATTGAGGTCCTTCGAGAGTTGCCAGATCGGACCAGTAAGTACATGGGTGCCAAAACTTCAGCAGAAGGTATCAAGATCTTGAGTCTGGTCAATGTAAATGAAGAGGTGGCCGTCCTCCTTCCGGCAGCGCACTCTTCAAACCGCAAACCAGACGTATTTTAATTTTTCTGCCGCTCTTTTCTGACTAGCGAGCCAGTACAGGCGTCTATTAGTAGGAGTCATCTCTTTTCCGAGATATATCCTGTGGGAATCGTTCTCCTCCAGCCAATATCCCGGCTGGAGAAGTCTCTCTTAATTTTTCTCTGCTGCACTAACTCGTCTCGTACAGACTGCCTGATGAAACAGGTAATGGTGTTTTTTCGGTCTTCGCCGAAGTCGAGGTCCTTAATGTTGAATCTTGATAACGAGGCCGGCTCGAGTCTCTTGGCAACCAGGCCTGCAGGAGTCTCCCGCGCACGGATTGGGATGCCTCGTATCTCTATCGATCAGCCTCATTGAGTACTTCTAGCTCACCAACCCTATAGTTTAGTACTGCATTTTCGGTTGTTAGATTCTCCATAAGTTTCGACTGGCCCTCCAGGTGGTTTTCTATTCTAAAAGTAATACTATTAGTTATACAAAAATAACAACGTTGTACGGTTGTAAAATAGTATGGCAAACAACATCGTTGTGGATGCCTTATGATTATAAATAACTCATATGAAAGTCAGTTTCACTAAGGATTTGAACATTTCTAGCCACAGGACCTACATCGTCCGCATATGCACATATTTGATTACTGAAATATATTATATTTCCTTATGTATTTATACTATTTACTACTTTATGTAATGCTAGATTGAATTTTTTGAAATTGAACATAGTGAAATTTTCAATAACCTCAATACTGAGAGTAAGTATATGGGCCTTGAAATAAATGATTCGAAACCAAGTATATGCGCATTGCTCCAGATAATTTAAGATTTACCCATAATCTTGTGGTAGAAGGGCATGTTTTTGAAAACTTTAATTCCTTTACCTATCTGGGGTCAGAATTAAATAATGAAAATAAAATGATAACAGAAGTACAAAAAAGAATTATGACCGCAAACCGTGCAGTTTTTGCAAACTGAAAGTTTTTAAATCATCATTGCTCTCTCTCTCAAAAAAAGTAAGTTTAAACATAACTTTAATTAGACCTATTCTTACATATGATGCTGAAACGTGGACGTTTACTAACACCTTCGCAAATGCATTAAGAGTCTTCGAGAGGAAAATACTTAGGACAATGTTTGGCCCGTTCTTCGATGAAGTAATTCAAGAATGGAGGATAAGAACAAATAATGAGTTCTACGACTTATACAACAATGTCGAAATTGTGAGCTTTATAAAATTCCGCCGAATCGAATGTTTAGGGCATGTTCTAAGAATGCCGGCTGATAGAATGGCAAAAAAGATGCTCCAAACCAGAAGAAGAGGAAGACCTAGAAGAAGATGGATGGATGATGTGTAAGATGATCTCAAACGGTTGGGAGTAACAAACTGGAAGGAAAAGGCTAAGGATAGGAATATCTGGAGGACTATTGTTCAGGAAGCCAAGGCTCACCTCGGGCTGTAGAGGTACGCAGTAAGTAAGTATAAGAAAGTCAATGGACTTATATAGAAAATTCATGAGGGAAACTAAAGGTAATACCACTAAATAATCAGGTAGTCAAGTTAAACTGTTTTTAAATTGTTGGGGTATCGATAAATTAATTCTCGATTAATTAACCAGGGATAGTTCTGTTTTAATTCATTCGTATATTTCAATTTTTATGAGGTAGGTTAAGTATAAATAAATATTTTAATATTATTTTTTGGTTAAATAGACATAAAGTCTCGATAAACGTTATAATAAATAAATACTACATAATAGTTCCAGTAAACGAATATCACACTAGAAATCCGACGCCTGGACTCAAATAAATCCAAACACAAATAACAAGTTTAGCCGGCATCTCTGATTCGCCAACAGTCAGAAGATCAAGTTGCCGCTCGGAGTTGAGCCTTTGGACACCGTGTCCTAAAAACATTAATTGAGTCAGGGTCCCAACTGCGGCGGAGTTAGTCCGGAGTTTGTGACCTCAGCTTCCGTAGGTCGGGTCACAAGTCACTAATTGAAAGCCTCTTTTAGCCAATCGTCCGGTGTTTTGCTCTCTGTAGTTCTTTAAAGTAAAATATTGTGTAAGCTCATGCATTTTATTCATTAAATTATATTGTAGGTGCCAAGACGAATTTTCTAACACGTGAAAGGCATCTTTTTCTATTTATATAATTATGAAGTTGTCAAGAAATAATAAATTTTCGGATTAATAATTAAATTGAGCTCACGTATAAACTTATTATATAACAACACAAGAGCTCAGTTGAATGGATAGAAGCCTAATTAAAATTTGTGCTAATTAGATCGGATGTTAAAGAAGTTTATAAATAGATGCTATATAACACTTCTTTTAATGCCAACTTCATTAATCATCAGTATTTGTTGACATTCTTATGTGAAACATGGTACATGCTGCCCCTTTCAGTGTCAGGGTCCATTTCATGTTTCAAGTCCCCGTGACCACCAGCAAAGTTTCAATTTTTTACAAATGATATGTTTGTATGTTAATTACTTTTAATGTTAATTTACTGTTAATGCCGAGAAAATAATCAAATTTTTTTTCAAAAGTTTCTACCTCGACTACTAATGATAAATTCCTCCTTTGTGGCAGAGACCACAAATGTTGCGATCATCAGAAACTCTTGCAAACACTCGTATTGGCTTATAGTCAGGGTAGGGTTGAAAATAAAATAGAAATTAATAAAATGATCGATAAAATTAACAAAAATTAAAGTTAATCCTCCCAACATCAGGTGAAGAAAATAAGACTAAATACCAGGTGCGGTACAATATGATTAGTCTTAGTGATGGACATTATATTCTGTTCCTACATTCTGTTCCACCAAATCAACTTGGTCCAAGATTATTCAAAATATATCAATAATAATTATTTTATGTATCCATAATATTAAATTATTTTCCAAAAGCAGCATTTCAACGAAAGAAAATTTCATTTTTTTAGTCGATCATTTTATTTATGTTTGGTATCTGTAGTTAATCATATATTTCGTAAGTATTTTTCTTCTGGAATGAGGTCTATTGAAATTTACAGCAATATATATATATATATATATCGATGTGAGTCACTTGCGTGATGTGAAGGCGTGAATTTGACTGGCGAATAAATTACCCACTGGCTGCACTAATAACTAATTAATTTGACGCAATCTTGCAATCGATTCATAGGAACAAACCATTTTGAAACGTATCCCTTAGCACTTTTATGAAAATTAATTGTTTTTAGTGTCATTTCGGTGTTAAATAATTGCAATTACCAATTAAAATATCTGTAAATTCTAGAAATAAAATTACAATTACATCAGATTGGAATTGGTAATCACAATTACTGTGGCTCAACTAGTAATTGTATTTGCGGACGACAATTACGATTACAGAAGTTCGTCAAGTAATTGCAATCACAATTAAAATTAGATTTTATTGTAATTTTATTTTTGCAAATTACAAATTATAGTAATTGGTAAGCAATTGTAATTGAAATTAAGTTTTATCCAAAACTGGTTTGCATCATAGTGTCAAATTGGTAATAATATACTCGTATGCATAATTTATCGATTAATTTTTATTTATTTCTGTTATCTTTATTTGTGACATATAGGGAAAATTTCGGATTATTTTAAGGATATTTGGTTATAAGGATAGCACTCAAGTGGAATGTGATGTCTTCGTTGAACCCCAACGATTAATTACATCTGTCCAAGATAGACCTAATTGAAGTCATACAGATTAATTGATTTTTTGAAGTTTAGTGTGTTTGTACTGAAATAGGATTAACGAAAAATTCTTTGTCGTTTCGGTCGTGTATGACGATCGCATATCAGTAGCTTCCTCAGAAGAGGATTCCCACTCTACCTTTTCATAAAAATACCAACTCTTCGAACTGAAATTACCCTTTTTAAATTTAATAATTATATTCCTTATCATGCAATATAATGAAAATCACGAGCGTCACATCCATCGAAAATCAAACAAAACATTCACACAGATTGTGCAAAAAAAAAGAAAAATTAAAATAAATATTAGCTGATTACTCCCTAACTGAAATCTAATGATCAAACTTTCCATTGTTTGAATGGTGACGAAAGGCCTTATATGCCATCTGTTATAATGATTTTATACTTTTTTTTTTTTGTCAGCTGGGCTATGTTCAAAAATAATAAAGAATCGATAGAGGTTAATATAAACTAATATATTAAATAATTTATTAGAAAGTACTAACTATGTATATTTTTTTTAAATTTGATCAGTCTTTCTTAAAATACTCTAAATTTACTCTTTTCTATTATTAACCTTTTTTTTTACCCTCCGAGCAATTTTTTTTTATCTTCTTTTCGAGCAATTCCCTGCAAAACGGCTACCCTGGTCTAGAAGTCCTTGACATCAGATTTTTTCGAAAGGGATATGTGAGATACTTAAATTAAAGATTAGAACTGCTTGCCGCACATATGGAAGGTGGGCTTGAACTGATGCAAATCGATTTTACGGGAAAATAAATTTGATGTTTAAAATTTATTATTAATACTTTTAATTTATGGATAATCCTGTGCCGGCATCATTATTTGTAGATTGTCTGTAAATTCTGAGTGGTATGACCCAAAATAACTAAATTATGTCTATTTTTATTACATAATATATGCATTCAGAGACCTATTAAACTCATTTACTTCAGGTTGATGAGCAAATAATATCTCGAAGCTATAAACTTGAGCTGAATATTAGATAGGACTGATAGAAAAAACCAATGGCTTTTACCGGGCTTGAAAGTAGTAAAATTTATCTCTACATAATTATCAGCTGAGATTCGAACCCGGATATTACCTTTCCGACAATAAATGAACTATTAACCTAAATTACACTTCACTATTTTTTAAACTAATAGCTCTCCAACTTCGGAATAATAATTCAAAAAAACATTGCAAACAATTAAACTCCTGTTGAAGGGATTTTTTTATTGCTAGAAAAGTAGGAGGAAAATAAACCAGGAAAAGAAATACCATAGATTAAAAGGCTTTATCTTTTGTATAAGTTCTAAACATTCTTTTCCCGCTTTAAGGATTTTTTGTTTTTTAATTTTGTTTATTACAAGTACGTACTCCATTTTGATTCGAAAGACAGAACTATTAAGTGCAGACTTCTTCAGTTGGTCGTTTCATTTTTTTATGTTATATAAGCTATAAAGCTTTACTAAGGTATGATTTTTATTTTTATTTGCCTAATTGTGTGGTTTGCAATATAAAATATTTCTTGATTGGCATTTCAAATTTGTTAACTTTGTCTTCATGCCTGCTCGGCGTATAAATGAATATATATGACAATTAAAATACAATAATGATCTTTTTGTGTATGAACAAACTAAATTCGTTTGAGACTCCAGACTTTGATTTTTCTGCTGAAGGTTCTTAAACTACGCAATTTGCTTTAACCTTGATGTTACTAACTGTTTTAGAACCAACGTTATTCGCGAAAAACACCAATTTTGTTTTTATTTGGTGATCATATTTTTTTTACACAAACCTTCTTTGATAATGCAATTGGTGTTTATATGTATAAAAATATGAAAATTCCCTCTTTCTAATGTGTCCAAGAACTTCGATATCGGATACACTGAAGACGAGATACAGAGCTTCATATTAGGGTTGCGACATCGAAAGTAAAATATTGATATTCGAAACGAAATGAAATGGATGAAATCGAAAATAAAAGTGTATTAAATGAGTGTAATGTTAAACAGTGATGAAGTTTATGAGATAATATAATTATTATTTATAAAAAAATATTTTTATTAGCCCAGATTATTCTTAAAAAAAAATAAAATAGAATTATACTTTGGAAAAAAAATAATAATGTATTAGGACATTTTTATCTTGGAGGCTTTTAACCATAATTCATATATTATATTTTTCTACAAGTTTTTCAAAACCTTCAAACTTCTAAAAAATTTATTTATCTTTTCCAACTATAATGTGCATTCTCAAATCATTTATTTAAAAAACATGTAATTCATCTGATATAAATCTTGGTACAATCCCCATTTGTATTATTATCTATTTGTCTGTCGATAATTGATCAGAATGAAAAAATGTTTTTTCTAAGACGTTAAGAGTGTGGAAAAAAGGGTAAATTTCCAGAATCGTGACCCAACATGGCGGAGGTTTAGATTTTTAAGGCCTGACTATAATTGGCAAATGGAAAGAGGAGCTCCATTGGAGGAATGGGAATGCAGAAAGATTACGAAAGCCCCGCCCGTTGGGCAATAGGCCCCGAGGAGGCCCGAGATTTCTCTACGAGGATTACCAACGAAAAATAAGACCAAAATTCTCGCTCAAATGAAGAGGATTTGTCGGGACCGAGCGGAATGGCTCCGTTGGATTGAGGTTCCTCTACGCTATTTTTTTTTCGTGTATAGTTTTTTCTGTAGACATTTCAATTTTTTAAAAATTGTCTTGTTTTTATATGAATTTTCAAACATGGCCAAAAGTCATTTTATGCAATATTTAAAGCAGAACATCTCAAAAGGGATATAGTGAAAAATTATAAAATTGACATAGTTTATACCTCTTTGTGATATTAATATATGGCACAAATTTGGTGACTGAGATTCAACTGGTTCCAGAGTTATTAATTTTCTCCGCAGCTGAAAAACATTTTTGGGAAAATGTTTCTAACTCTGATAATTTTGTAGATTTCAAAACAAAAAACCTAAAATTATGAAAAAGATGTGCTCTACATTTTTGTAATCCACAACACATCACCTCAGTATAGTGAGTAAAGTGGTTAAAAAATTCTCGAACATTGATATATAACGAGACTTTTATCGCTGTAATAATGTATTATGGAAAGGAGACTCAACCTTTGATTTTTTTATTCTTATATAGCTTTATCATTAGTAGAAATTTCGATCTCTAAAATATTTTCCTTTTTTAAATATGAATTTTCAAAAATGGACAACTGCCCCTTTTGGTGATGTTTAAAGTTGTATAGGTAAATAGTTACTGAGTAAAAAATTATGAAACTAATAGAGTTTATATCTCTGTATAACAAAATTATAATACACAAATTTGGTGACTATGAACCGACTGGTTTTTGAGATATAATGCATCAAATATTGTTGCCTCACGAGCGTGCTTGAATTGCTCTCTTGAATGGGAAACAAACTTTGGAACCAGTTCGATCTGAGTCACCAAATTTGTGTCATATGTACTTATTATACAGAGATATAAACTTTATTAGTTTCATAATTTTTTACTGAGTCATTTTTGAAATATTGCTTTTAAATATTGCTCAAAATGACTTTTTGCCATTTTTGAAAATTCTTATTAAAAGGACAAAGTTTTAGAAATTTAAATTTCTAAAGCTAGTAATGCAATAAAAAAGCTATACAAAAAAAAATGAAAGGTGAGTTTCTTTTCCTTAAAACACCTTTACAGCGCTGAAAGTTACGTTTTACATAAACTTTTGCGATTTTTAAAAAAAAATTTGCTTACTACTTGGTGATGTGTTGAAAGGACAAAAAATGTACAGCATATCCTTATAATGATTTTAGTTTTTATTATGTATTGATATCTATAAAATTACAAGTGCTAGAGACATTTTCCCAAAGCTTGTTTTCACATGCGAAGCTAACTTAAAATGGCTGCAAAAGGAAAAGTATATGCCTGAAAAATGTTTTATCCATGGTCATGGAGGAAAAATTAATTTAAACTGGCTGATTTAAAATAGATTCGCCCCCAAATAACATTGTATAATAATACAAAAATCAAATAGGGTATGCATTGATAGAAAACTAAAAATAATCGGATAAATGTAAGTAGATAAAAACATTTTTGGAATTTTATTAACTGAAACTTCCTATATTTATGAGTCAAAAGTATTCCGAATTTGTTCATTCGAAATATTAATAATTAACATTTTCAGTGAATCAATTCGAAATAATTATAATTAATTATTACGTTTATTAATTACTAAAAAACTGCCGTTATTTAAGATATACAGATTATTCTAATCGTTTGACACCGTCATGGCAGACTACTTATAGATATCGTCAACTCAGTTATTCGGATAATTGTTAATTTATTTTCAATGGTTAATTGGATGTTCTAAATAATCCCTACCTAATAATTCTTAGTAGTTCCGAGAATCGAACTCTTGGTTAGTAAACAGCGAGCTATCCGATATTCACTGAGGTTGTCGCATATATTACTATTGATTTTAATAAAAAATGTACTGATATCTTCAAAGGTTAAAAGCAATTAAATTGTATTAATTAATGTATAAAAATTGAATTAACATCAACATAATTTTGCAACTAATAAAAATATTTCAAAGATACCACTCATATTGTATAATGGCTTAAGTTACAAAAATATAGTTGAATTACAAAAACTGGTACACCATTTCATAATCCTATGTAACTTATATAATATATTTTTACTCTTATTACATGTCTTTTTTTGTTACGGATAATTATCAAAATTATATTTATCTAATGCACACTTCATAAAATTATATTTTCATTACTATACGCCAGCTCTATGCAATTGTCTTCTATTGTCAATTCATTTATAAGAAAAACTAATATTTTTTATTGGATCATGACAAATTTATAAGGGCTAAGTGGATTGTCGCGTGTGACCGTGACCTCAAAACTATATGGCTATGGTTCGGCTGAATTTTTATAATCTTGGCTTTTTAACAGTATCCACAGAAGGAATCATTATTTTTGGGGTAATGGTAACATTTATCTCTGTTACCATACAATTGAAAATTAAAAATGCAGTACTGGAAGTTGAAGATTTCATTTAAATCAATGTAACAATTTTTGACGATTTGAGGTACTAACACGATTGTGATTCTATGAAAGAAAAATAGGAATACTAATTTTAATTTTTTTTATACAACGAGACAAGCTGATATCTTTTAGCAACTTTGACTTATATTTGATAATCACGAATAGATATCCTATATAAATTAACTTAGTTATTATATCATAAGAAAAGATTAAGTTCATCTCCAGGCTAATAGCATTAAATTTTGTTTAAATTATTATTCTTGTATACTTAAAAAAAAACTATATTATTACTTTGTAAACACACAGTAAGAGTAGTGGAATAAAAAATTGCTAATTTACAAATGTTTTTTAAAATTCAAAAATTCTTTGTTTTTTAGTAAATTAATAAAGAATATCATTTATATTTGTTTTGTTTTTGTGTTACAAAAAACTGTCACGTTACGATATAAATATATAAATTTGTTGGATATTTGGGATAAGCAATAAGTTTACCTCCAAAAGGGAGCATATTTAAAGTAAATTAATGCTTGTTGGTACAGTAAGTTGTGTTACAAGAATAGTGCCTAGGAGGTCGTGGTATGATCTGAAGTAAAAGGCTAAGTACTAAGTCCCGTCCGTCCTAAAAACATTAATGTACGTGACTTTGCCATTTCCTTACTTTTGGTCATACTATGACAATCCAGGATCTTCTTAGGTGACAAATGCTAAACAAAAATTATAGGTGACTGTAATAATGCACACTGCTATTAAAACTATCACCAGGTATATATTATTACTAGGAAAATGATTTATGTTTAGTTATTACATAATTCAATTTGTATGCACAAATATATTTTTATATACGGCAAACTTTTGAAATAGAAATATTTTTTTTTTAACTTTTTACTTCAAAAATATTACAACCTTCGCAAAAATAAAAAAATTATTTAAAAAAAATAATAATAACAGAAAGAAACTTATTAAAAACGAAAATGAAAATGATAATCAAGGCTAAAAAAAAAGAACAAAATACTGATATAAAACTAAATAAATACGAAAACAATAAAATCAATAAATAGCATAAATAAAAATAAGAATGATTAATAACAATTATTAATTCTTAATTGTTGAGAATAACTTTAAAAAAATAAATAAAACTAAAAAAGAAAACAGTAAACATAAGTAAATAATAATTAAGATAAAAAAATTATCAAGGACAAATGATAAAAAAAATATTAACAAATAACTGTTTAGATTTATAAACTATAAATTTAAAAAATAAATCAGAACGATTCATAATTAGGAATAATTTTACATAAATAACAAATGAACTGAAGAAGTAAAAAACAAGAAATAAAAAAAAAATAATATTTAATATATATAAATAAAAAACAAGAATAAAGAACAACAAATAATTTTTTAAATAACTATTTGGATAAAAATGATTGAGAATTAAGATTAATTTTACAAAAATTAACACAACTGAAGAAATAAAAAAAAACAATAAATAAATTAATAATAATTTAGATTGAAAAAAACTAATGAAAAATAATTTAAAAATTACAAATAATTAACTATTTGTATTTTCTATTGAAGTTAATTCAAATAAAATAAAAACCGAAATAGATTTTGTAGGTTCTACTAATATATTTGAGGCTCTATTGTTTAAAGTACTTAAAATATTTTAAATTGTAAAATTAATTTCGTTGGCTTTAGAGTTCTATCCAAGAATAATTTTGAAATAAAGATTGGAAACTTGTAATACAGATTTTTATACATTGGAAAATAATAAAATCTTCCACTTCTGGAAATTAAATAATAGTGCTTAATGCATCGTTCATACCATTTATGTATGATAAGAAACAACTAAAATTAAAACTAATTGAAGAAGTAATAATAAAATGTAATTCAGTACAAAACAGAAAAATAATTAGAAACAAAACATAAAAAATTAATAATATCAAAAAATTAAAAAAATGGATCAAAAAGAAATCATTTGTATATTGCAAACTTAATTTCATCTATATTTTATAGATTTATTAAATTATATTTTATGTATTTTTCTTGGCTCTACACATAGCCTGAAGATGAATGATATACAACTATTATAAAATTTATTTTTCATTAAACAAAACAAAAAAATGAGCACCATTGCACAAATAGTTGAGCTGTAAAAAGAGTATTTTTGTTAATAGTAGTTAGTGAACAGGAGAGATAGTAGGCTCTTGTTACGGGCAACTGGATTGGTCAAGAGATGGACCAATCGGGACTGACCTCTGTTTTCTGTTGCAGTGCGGAGGTTTCCATTGCGCCCCGACCCCCCTCGCCCTGAGGCAGAAGAAGGCCACGGTGAGTCCATCAGACTTCATCAGTCTCTTCTTCAGCACCGTCAGATTTCCCTTAAAATCATCACGCTTTGCTTTTTGTTTTATTTATTTATTTGTGATATTTTATTTGTTTGCTTATTTGATGAAATTATCACTAGTTTTAAAATGATTCCCTAGCCTACCTTAGTAGTTGCACTGCTGTAGTCTAAGTTAATATTGAAAATAATTGGGAGTAAGACAAACTTTTTCTTGAAAAAAAGATATTTTTTATCAAAATATGCCCGTGTCACATACGTCTTTCTTCAAGTACCAGTAAATTTTTATTATTAATTTCATTTATATAATTTTTTTTAATCTGTATTCTCTTATGATTAAAATATTAACATGCCTCATTTTAGAGAATACACTAAATATATTGTATTCAATTCTCAAAAACATTCGATGCTAAAACTCCGCCAGCGGCTGAACGCTTACATTTATATACTAAAATCTTGCTGAGGAGGCAAGTCCTTATAGATCAACCATTGAAAGTCCACACTTAAAAAAATACCAACTTTTACAAAATCACTGATTAATATCAATCTCCCCTATTCCATACAGATTTACGTGTCCCACAATTTACGAAAATAAATGCAAAAAATAGAAACAGTTTTAAGAGAAGCTTCATCGATATTAATCAGTTTGATACTGGACATTTCCAAGACCCTCCCTCATACGCAGGAATAATCTAAGGAAGCTGAAGATAGTACTGGATGCAAATAGCACTGTTAATATTCTCTCTTTAAACCGAAAATTTTTACAAGTTCGCTCATTCTCTTACTTTGACTGGTTAGTGACATCAGTTTAAAAAAAAAGAAAAAAAAAAGTGATCTAAATTAGGAGAAGCAACTCAAAAATGCGGAAAAAATCTTTTGTTTGAAAACATATAAATAAAAATATTACAGTTAAATCAGAAAAAAACAAAATTATCGATATTATTTTCAGATTATTTATTTTCTTGTACCTAGAACGAGATAGTTACAAAAATATTAACATTCAGGCTTCCTCCACTGATTGCTTAATTACTTAATTATTTTCTACTAAAACATTTTTCATCCTGTATAATTTTTTAGACTCGATTTTTTAAAATCTTATTAATTATAATCGTGATTCGTTAATATGATTCATTGATGTGATTCGGACACAGTGAGTTTTTTTTCGAACACAGATCAATTATTAAATAAAAAAAGCCTTTTTTTTTGCGAGAAAATGTGAGAAAAAAAACATACTTTCTATAAATTTCAGAAATTTGCGAACATGTATTGCCGACATATTCCATATCTATTTATTGTAATTTCTTTAATAATTTGAATCAACTCAACTCAAAAATATATCGTTCATCAGCATACTCTAAAACATACATAAATACGAAATTACCTTAAAAGATAGGTTCTAAATTACATCAACAATTGTTCAATATATTAGAACGAGAGATCCATCGGTATTTAATCATTAATGTACTGTAGTGCAATGTAATTAATAGGTAGAGACATAGACCTACACCAGAGGATTGCAATTAATTATTAAATTAAAGGAAGTCTGCTACGCATTGTGCACTAACAATACAATTATAATTTTTAAAAATAATTGAAAAATCCAAATCAGGAGCCGAAGGATAATAATGTATGATGTATAGTCAATGGATGTTAGATACATGTCAAGCAGGATTGATGCCTTGGTCCTATGGGACATGTCAAGATATATGTTTCCTCTCTGTATTGCTGTCAGGTGGCATCCAATACTAGTCCTGTCCTCAATCTTATTGAATTCCAGCAACTATATAGGGCAATAAGTCAGCTTTATTTAGAGTTGGAAATGCTGTTAGATATTTGCTGAGGAAATTGAATTTGAATAATGTGTTATACTTACATGGAAGCATTCCGTACATATCCATCACTTGAGTCAGAAAATACGTACAAGATGCTGAATTTTTCTTATAGTGAATTCTGATCATATAACGAGATCGGTGTTTAAATACCTTGTACTTGAGATATCCTCAGTGAAAAAAACGCTGCAAAATAATACGCAATGGTTTATTATTTCCAAATAGTAATATTTACTATAAAATATCTGGATGGTCCATGCACACGATTTTTCTTATCGAATCAGTTTAGAGACCAGAGAATGAGGTTATCATTAAAATGAGGATCTGGAATGTTATGGGAAATGTAACGTTTTCGAGTTATTAACTAACTAACCAAAGATGAACCGATTTCCATAAGAATATGAGGAGAATGCATTATAAAACATATCTACCAAGTTCAGCAAAGAAATTAACAGCAGAATAATGGCAGAAAATAGAGCCTACCATGGAAAACTCAAACTTTCCAAGTCTCAACTGGTGTCTAAAGCAACAAAATAAATTATGGTTGTCGCAATATGATTGCCGTGAACTGAGAGTGTTTGAAAGTAACTGTATGAAAGCAAGTAGCCCGAGCAGGGCAGGGCAGATATCAGAATGGAGGGCGAAATGGTACATAGGAAAGTGACGGAGGCGCACAACAGTGGGAAAAGAAGCAGGTTCCCTCTACTGGTGGAAGCTAATTCTTTTACTAGAAGGTAGTGGATGTGGAGGATGGATCCAAGAAAGGATGAAGTGGAGAGAGATGCGATGAAGCTGGGAGTCCGCAATTGAAAACTCTTCTTGGGACTCTACGCATTTTGAACTGTAAAACCACAAATTTTAAAGGTGGATTAAAAGTTTTTTTTTTTTGGTCGATTACAAAGGTTCATTATTTAAAATGCTAAACCAAAATGGAGCGAAAACGACTATCTGATATTTTTAAGCTATGTCTACACTGTCCACAATCTCGATTCGCCATGAAGAGAAGGCAGCGTTTCACCTAAGGTGTTGAATAGAAAGTCGAATAGTGTGGACATAGCTTTAAAGGTAAGAGTATCATATTCACATAAAACAGCAATAATCACCAAACGAATTTATCCCGGCATATATATTATAAAAATAACTTACTTGCTGGAAAAAAGAGAGAGAATCTTTTTTTTTTTTTTCTTTTCCGAATTCATACAGTTTGATTGTAATTAATTCACTTCTTGACGCTCTCAATTCGTTTGTCACTATTAACTGATGTCGAATTTGAGAGGAACCTTCACTCGCAGTGGCCACAAAACCAGAGTTTCTGAACCACTGTGTGATGCTCTGAAGATGTTAGTGTATTAAGAGTTTTGCCATAATCTATTGTTATAGGACTTAATATCCCGAAGTACTTCAAAATAATTAAGCTTGCTCTTTACGCCTGCTCCCGGCCTATCAAAATTACTTGGTCTTTACGATAATTGCTTACAATAATCCTGTTATGATTTTCGATCCCCATTCGGCGGGGCTAGGTGTTTTATAGTCGAAGAAATTATATTAAATAATACAATAACATAATATTATGCTCATTATTTAATGCTAATGACATTAAAATTAATTATACGATAAGACATAAAATAATCTATAAAAAGATAGAGATTAAGATTGAGCGAGGGAAAGAAGCTTGCAATGAAATGCCCCTGGGAGCCATTGCGGTGGTAGTTAAAAGGACTATCAGATACGATAACGGGATCGGTTTCCATTTGACGTTACTTCCAATGGTCGAAATGTGTACTTTGACCCTTCAGTGAACTAAGTAGCCCTTACCAGGTTTCACTATCTACTGAGCAGTAATTTCTGATAGCCTTTTGTAGCCTTCACCATTCGACTTTGACATTTATACTTGCTTAAAGCAGCCAACTAAGATAACAAGTTCATAAAATTGAACAATGGAAAAAGCAAAGTAATAATGATAATCACGATAGTTTGTTGACTGGCATAGATTGGATAATACTGTAATTTAGGATTTATATTAAATACTATAAAGAAACCAATGACTAATGAATAACTACAACTGACTAATTTTTTATATTTTTTTTTCTAGGCAATTGAAACTTTACACCTAAATACATACATGCTCAGGAAAATTTAAAAAAAATTAGATATCCATCATCAACGCCGGTATTCCTAATACAACCTTAACAAATTGTGAAAATTGATGATTAATCGGAAATAAAATATCTTGTTTTCATTCTAAAATAATTAATCCATATGTATTCATACGTACGGAATGTTTTCAGCATTGGTGAAATGAGTATACATTGCTTTTATCAAATTTTTTATTGGCATTTAAGAGCCAGAAATCAGAAAAGATAAAAATCATTTAAATCATGACTTTGTGTAGATTTTATGTCCCATATGTCGCTTTTAAACTAACAAGAATAAGCCACTAAGGATGGGGATGAGAGATATTTAGTTGCGTGAATCTGCGAACTTTGGACCAAGCTAAATATAATACTATAAAACATGTTTGTAAATATTTCTCCTACTCAGCGCAGTGAAGATATAATTTTGGATTGCGAAACGTGGAGCAATTTTGATTTTCCGTTTCCAGACCATTTTAGGCAAAATTTTGCATTTATAAATCTTACAGAACATTACATTTACTGCAAGTTTTATATAAAACTGGTAGTAATATTCGAAAGAGCTACCGAGATACGGGGCCATGAATATCTGAAATAATGTAAAAAACACAAAAAGATAGATTTGAAGTGGTTTCAACTTAATAACTATTTTTTAGTTCAGTTCAGTGAAAATGCATTATGACAATTTTCTATAAAATTAACTTTCCTGCAAGATTCATACAAAATATTTGTAGTTATTGTGAAAAAACGCTAAGAAATATTGATATAACAATTTTAGAGAAAGTGGACTGGAAACTAAATATATCACCCACTATTAAAAATAGTATTTCTGAATGTGAACATGAGATACATGCACTACTCTCATGTACTACATGAGATACATGTAAATTTTGGGATAACTTTTTTTTTTAAGTTTTGCTAATAAGTTATTTTTTTTTTTAATTTTGTACAAATAAACAACGTTTGACATAGAGATGACTTAATGGACATTTTGGTACCCGTTATGCCGACGAGGTTATATGATAAAATTATAGTAATTTTGGACAAATTGGAATAATTTATATTGGAATAATAATAATTTATATTGGAATAATAATGTTTTTCATAATTTATGGAGCTATAGAAAATTTCTTAAGTTTTAGAGATTTCTTCATTTCTTCAATCTTAAAAGATGATAGTGCCCCTCAAATTACTTTTTTTTTTTTTTTAAATATTTTTACAAGGGTTAATTAGTCGATATATATATATATATATATATATATATATATATATATATATATATATATATATATATATATATGTGCATGCACACACTCTCTCCCTCTAGTAGTTTTTATTATTATTCACTTTTCGGCTACTTTACGAGAAAGGAAATACTAGCTACATGAACCTTAGTAAGGTAGTTATGTAACTGAGTTTCTAGTAATTTTTAGTCTTATCATCAATTCTTCTTGCCATATTTATTCATAAATAAATATTAATTCGACCAAAATGATGAAGGCTATGGAAATCAAATTCATATACCGAACCTCAACGGTTGAATGTAATAGGGGGAGTGGAGTACATAATCAGTAGCGTGAAAATTTGTAAAGTAAGCAGCATTAATTGTTTAGTACCTACCTAAAAATAAATCAGGACAAAGGAGATGCATACTGTATAAAACTAGCCTAATCCAAGGAAAGAAAAAAAGGATTTTGGAAAGGAATGCATAAAATTATTGGTCAATAGAAAGACGGAAACGTCTTAGCAGCGAGAAACTGCGCGGCAGCATATTATAAAAAAAAAATTTTTTTTATTATAGTAATAGACTCATAAATCATTTCGAAACCATAAAAAAAGTTCATTTAGTGAACCAGGAGTTTCTCCATTGATTAAAAGTAACTGTTTCAGTTGCGGCAACAGACTGCTGGCGCCGGTCCAACCCGACTTGGCAGTTACACTCGAGGAAGCACCTACTTTATTTGCCAGTCCTTGTGAGGGTTTATTTCAATATAAAGATTGATTTTTAAAAAGTCGATCTTTTAAATTCAATAATTTTATGGTCCTATTTCAACAAAAATAAGTAACGAAAAATTTATTTCTAGCTACGAAATGATGATTAAAACTTAATATTTAATAAATGATCGCCATTCTTTATCTCAGACGTAAATGAAAGTTATATGGTACCTAGTCCACTAAATGCACTCTATGCATCCAAGAAAACTCTCTGCATTAATTCATTAGCTAAGTTCATTAATTCATCTCCTAAGGCATCTTTACTTTTTTAATGTTGGTCTTTTAATCTCCTTTACGAAGTCAGAAAAGTTGGAAATCTTAAGCTGAATTTTGTACGAGTTTGATTCCTCTTGCTTTACTTTTACATCCTCATGAAAAGATGAAATATGTTACAAATAAAATACGATTCAATAATAGCTAGTAAAAATGTTATTATATTTTAATATTATCATAACAGTGATAGCTAAATTTATCAATAATTCTGTCCGTGGTATAAAAATATAATATTTTATTTCGATTTAATTTCAATTTATTTATTTCTCATTCTTGAACAATATTATTTACTTACTTATATAATAACTAGGGGCAGGGCTCAGTCACAAGCACGGTTGAAATCACCCGTGAACAAATAAAAAACATAACATTTATTTATTAAACCTTAATTTATTATTTACTTTAGCCTTATTTATGTCCCCCACAATAAAGAGACCTACCAGTGTTCTCTAAATTCAATTAGATATTCGTAAATTTTCAATTGATATAAATTGAGGCCACCATGCACGTTGAGGAAATCACCAAGGAAATCTCGAAGGCCTTTTCCTTGAGGATTTACTCTAACGCACCTTCGCTCACACAGGGAGAGGATTTCCTTCAATATAAGGCCTTGAGGATTTCCTCCAGACCGACACAAACATGGCAAGAATTTAAAATAAGAAGGACTTAATTGAAATTTCTGGCCTTAGAAAGTTAAATAAGTTAACCCCTGGTGTAACAATAAAAAAATTTAATGGTGAAGCTTTACCATGGACAATGTTATGAAATTAATTCGGAAATCTATTTATTTAAGTTATTGGAATTCCAGAGAAACTGGCATGACATATGAATGACCGTAATTCATTCTTTTTCAGAAGAATAGGTAATAATTATTGAAACTGTGAAAAATATGATAGGAATAAATTAATTTATTTATAATAGTATTGTGTATATTTATTGAGTTAGTTAGTTCGCCTCTACTCCTAAGGGCCATTAAACTATTACGTAACTATTATTAAATCATATCGAAAATTCTGATTTTATTAAATATTTCAAAAAATTTCTTATGGTGCCCTCGTCATCCTAGAGGATTTCTTCCATTGTCGTACCCAAATTCAGATGTTGCCTCAGAGGTACTCAACTGGTAGTTTGGCAATGCGTGCACGTTGGGGCTTCCATACCTCGCAGTATGTAACCATGGGAAAGAACCACAGTGCCCAATATGGAGACGGCAGAGGATTGAATTCTTACCACTCTAGATCTTCAAGTTGAAATTTTGCTCTATGTAATAAATTACAGCACTTGTGTCGTACTGTAAATCAGATTTTTTAATTAAATAAATGAGTTATTCTATCCATTAAATAAATGTTAAAAATAAAATTTCTCGTTAACAGATTTAGTAAATCGGTCATATTTCTAAAATCCTCAATGACCAAAAGATATGGAATTTCCTTTTAAGGCCGTCTCCTCGTTCTCCTCGCCCTCAAGGAAACCGCCGCACATGTTAGGCGTTAGGCCCGAAGAGGCCAAGTCTTGAGGAAATCCGACTCGTGTATAGGGAGGGAGGGGCCTTTAGAAAGAAACCGGCTATACAGTACCCGCAATACTGAACGGTTGTGAAGGTCTAGTGGTTGTAAACGGCGGATAATAAACTTCATTAATGATTATTGAATAATTAAAGTATTCTTTCTTTATCTGATTTATTTTTAATTTATTAATTTTGTTTATGAGAATAATGCTGTTCATGAGATTTTATTATTTTTATCTCTGTTATTTTTAATGCGATTATGTATTTAATTATTCAAGATTATTTAGAAGTGTTAAATCAACAATACAGTAATGCATTCTTCAAAGAGCTCGAGATAAAGATTATAATCTTTATAATATTATCAATTATTAAACTGATGATATAAAAATGATTATTTTTCATTTCTTTGTCAATTTTGAAAAATGGGTTCGATTCTCGTTACCCCTTCCATATAGGAATTTATCGAACGGGATTAGGCATGGAACAGAGCTTCCATATAGGATAAATGAGTAGCTACGCAAGAAAAAAAATAGCAGTTTAGAAATATAATTCGCTTATGAATTACGAACTTGTTTATTGCTAAACATTATTCCTCCTATTTATGGATTACCAGCATATTGTGACTAATTTTCAAGATTTAATTGATGAAATTGTTTTCAATCAATTTACTTCTCAGAGAAAACAACTCTTGGTGTACCGGGGGAAACATGTGTTTGCTAACGGGATTAAACACACGACCTTCACTTACACCTGCCACGTGCAATTTCCTATTTATTTCAAGCTTGTGTATTTTAACCTGAATAAATAAAACCAAAAAGGAAATATAGCCAACATTTTATTTATTCATTCTATTATTATAATATAGTTGTTTTGTTTTTTAATATTTAATTTTAATATTTATTTATACGGATAGTTTATGAATTGTTCGGCAATCAAAATGGGCTTATTATAAATTTAAATCCAGCGTGGAGGGTGTAATCAATTACTTTCATTAAAGCTCATATGTAAATAATATTTCTTCAAGATAATAGTCCTGAGATATTTAACAATCTTATCGTTTGCTATCAACCAAATAAAACTAAGGGGCAAAAGTTTCATCCGTAACTATCTTAAATATTTGCTTGATATTACCAGGCAATTTATATTTTCAAAATTAACTTAATTTTCTTATTATCTCTCTCTCTCTACTGAACCAATAATAGTTCAAAATCGTAGACTAAAAAATCTTTTAATTTTAATTTCCCTCCTCCTAGTCCTAAAAGAATAGGTGTCTGAATAATTGAAATAAAACTTATCTTGACAATATCAATGATTAGTCGTTATGTATATATCATTATTAAATATCGAGAGAATTTCAGCATCACAGAAGAAGAAGGATATTTATAATCACATTATCTATATAGTGGGATTAGTAAGATGGTTCTATAATATTTTTTAAATGCTGGAGTTTTACGCTTAAATTAATAATTAATAATTAATAATTAATTAACCCGTTTAACGTGACTTAAGAAAAAGTTTGGGCCTAGAGTGTTTTCCGAAAAAAAAATTGTTTTCTTTTGATAAGCCAGTAGGTTTTTTTTTTTTAAAGGCAATTTTTCTTTTGATTTCTTTATTTGTTAAAATAATTTGTTAGGGCTAATAAATATTTATGTTATGACCATTTTTTAATTCTTAATGCTTCAGAAGCATAACAGCAACGAAATAAAAAAAAAAAAAGAAGGTTATTAAGGTACATTTATCAGCATGCGGTCATTTATTTTATTTTAGAAAAGTAAGCGTGGTAGAGTGGACATGCCACTGGATTAAGTTGGAGGAGTTCGAAGGACTTAACGGCTAAGACTTACTCTGCGGACAGAGCAATAAGTCTCCTTTACTTAATTGCTGCAGACCAAGAACCAATCATCCTTTTATTTTTCCAATATCATGAAGTTGATACCATTTATTGGATATGGCAGGGTCTTATCAATCAATCCTTATAAGTAGTAGTATCTAATAAAATTATTAATTTTCTTTACCTTTGAATTTAATCGGGTATGTAAAAAAAAATAAAAATAAAAAAACATGATATGGTATCTAAGAGTATAACTTGAAGTGAGCTTCGAATTACAACTTGATGATCATTAGAAAAAAATCATATAAGTATAATTTTGTTTATTTAAATTATTTACTTAAACTATAAATTTATATTTAAGGAATAATTAGCTTATATTAAATGATTTACTAAATAAATTTAAATAAAAAAAAAATTTAATTTAGCATGAACAATAATAAAATATAACGAAAAGGTAAATTTTTGTAAATATAAGTTTAATTGAATTTTATAAGTTTAATTTAATGATATAAATGAAAAAAAAAAGTCTCAGTTATAGGACTAGATTGCTGTCTGCATTGAGGACATACAATTTTTTATTGGTAGGATTTTGGTGGCTATATTTCAGAAACGGTGGTTTAAAATCGCGTTGATAAACATACATTCTCCCACTAAAGACAGTGATGATGAAGTTAAATGCGAATTTTATGATAAAAATGATAAAAAATGGCATCTCAGCAGCAAGTGGCAGCAGCCGCGTACATTTTGATAGATTATCTTTTGAAAAAGAGGAAGAAAAAACCGCATTGGTGGACAACGAACTTATATTTAAACCGAGAACATTTTTTTTTAATTTCTAGCATTGGTAAGTCAAAATCAGATAATAGATAAAAATAGATCTTACCTTTTCCACTACCGTGGCTTTTTGAAATTTTCATTTTCTCTCTGCGCACTCCCGCTTGAAGACTTTCAACTTTCTTCTTAATCTCCCTCATAGGTTTTTCCACTTTCTTCGCGAGGTCCTCCGAGACGCCCTGCTTACGAATTTTATTATAGTATTGGGGGGTGTTTTGGGTCCCATAACACTTCGAATGACTTGTATTGGTCAATAAATTCGAGGGTTTCATCTTTTCCCCACTCCATGCTTAATTAAACTTGTCTATAACAGAGCAGTAATCAACCATGCTAAACACAAATTGGTGAAATGATGAAACTCATAGAACATAGAACAGAAGTGGGACGATGGGCGGTGGAAGGGAATTCGAAGAACGGGGGAACGGTACGGTGTACCTACCTTTGATTCGTCTACACTAGTCTCACCCCGTTCCGAACATTTCTTTGATGCGACGGTGAAAAACCGCCATCGGAGCGATCGGCCTCGATCCGTTCTTCCGAACATTATTTCATTGAAGTTTTGCCGCCCCGATCCTAGATTTGTTCGGTTCGCAGGAACGGAACGATAGTTTGTTACAAGTGCGTACGTGACCTAAGAAGTATATTATCCGACAATCGGTAAAGAAAGTTTGCATGAACATCGTAATGATAATGGGATCCGACTAATAAACTGTACTATTTCGAAAAACCTAACAATCAAAAGTGCTACGTTTAAACATAAGGATATTCATAAGTATACATGGTTGTACATCACCGGCTTCACAAACACGAAATCAAATTGATCACGTCTTGTTACAACAAAGAGGGCTATGCAGTATAATTAACGTGAGGTCTTAACGTGGCGCAGAACGTGGGCCAGATCATTAGTAATTGCGAAACTTCAACAGAAAAGAATACGTAGAGGAAATTATCTGAGACTACGAATGAGGTTTTAGACGGAACCGGTCAACTATTGATCAAATATTTTCCTAACGACAAATATTAGAAAAAAAAAATAGAATACAATGGTATAGTTCATCAGCTTATTGTAAATTTCAAAAAGGCTTATGATTCAGTTGATCGCCAGAGACTGTATAATATTTTGATTGAGCAGAAAATACCGATGAAGTTGATCCCTGATCTAACAGGGATGTCCACGACCGAAACATTCAATAGAGTTAGAATCGGTAATTATTTTTCGGAGAAATTTGAAGTTCGCTCGGATTTAAAACAAGGTGATTCCCTTTCACCAGCCCAATTTAATTTACCAATAGAGTATGTCATTAGAAAGGTGGTGCGCACCGAAAGGGATTTAGGTCTGGATGGTAAAATATCCGTGCTTAGGTTTGCGGATGATTTGATATTGTTAAGTGAGAAAGCGGAAACTATAAAACTGAATACCAAAATGTTGATGAAAACCGGTAAAGAGATTGTTCTCGAAATAAATACGGATAAGACGATATATATGGTTAGCAACAGAAACGGCGCCAATTTCGATGAAATAGATATAGGAGGGAATAGGTTTGAACACGTTGAGAAATTTAAGTATTTGGAATCTTAAAGTAATGAAAGTATTGGAATATTGGATTGCTAGAAACAACGAAATTCAAGAGGAAAATGCTTGTTATTTTTCGGTATCAAAATTACTTAGGTCGCGTATTTTGTCTGGAAACTTAAAAGTTTTCTAGTTTACAAAACTAGTAGCCTTCCTACTGTTCTGTACGGGTGCGAAATGTGGCCGCTAACCTTGAAGGACGAACAACGTCTTGAGGTCTTCGAGAATAAGGTATTGCGTAAAATATTTGGTCCGAAAAAGGATGATTCAACTGGAGTATTTAGGAGGTTACAAAACACAGAATTGCGGACCAGGTACTCTGTTAATATAATCGAAGTGATATCATCGCGACGGTAGAAATGGGCTTGTAAAGTTGTTGGGTTCATTAACGAGCGAATTCCTAAAAAATTAATAAACTCTGAGCCGACTGGTAAAGGTCCGTGGGGCAGATCGAAACGAAGGTTGATGCGGGGAAGACCGCACATACGTTGCACTCCAAAAGCACATAAGGAGCTGCGTATAGTCCAAAGCCTCTAACCTAAAACTAGGATCTACAAGACGCTTATCAGACCTGTACTTACGTACGGTTCAGGATGCTGAACTATGACGAAAGCCCAAGAAGAAGCCCTTCTGAGATTCGAAAGGAAAGTGCTCCGCAGGATATATGGAGGTGTGTGTGAGCAGGACTCCTGGAGAAGACGAACAAATGACGAACTAAGCGCGGCGTATAAGATGTCAATGTCATCACCTTCATCAAATTCGCACGACTAGGCTGGGCTGGCCATGTCATGAGAATGAACCAGAGCGAGATCCCATTAAAAATGATGTCTGAGCGTATTATACAAGGTAAGTAAGTATATGCTACAAGGCGAGTAGGACGTCCCAAGCTTCGTCGGGAAGATTGTGTGGCTACAGACTCCAGAAAGCTGCTTGGATTAAGAAATTGGACGGCACTGGCACGTAATAGAGAGGATTGGCAATCCTTGTTGGAGCAGGCTATGACTCATCATGATGCGAGATTAGAAGAAGAAGAAGCTGATATCCAGTGCCGCGATTGTTGAGATGACTCTTGTTGTCTCAGTGGCTCTAAAATAGTTCCGAAGTTGTTCTTCATCGCGGCATGACTTTGACAGGCTTGAGAGGCCTCGTCCTCCCTCTTTACACGGAAGATACATTCTAACCACCGAAGATTTTGGATGGCGTTTTCTCGTATTCAATATCTGCCCTCTTAGGTAAGCATCTATTGCATCTAGGTCTGTATTGGTCCACTTTAAAATGCCAAAGGAATATGATAATGCTGGAATAATTGTCCAGGTATTTAAAGCTATCACAATATTCTTTTCTGAAAAATATGTTCCGATATCTTCACACTTTTTATTACTACTATAACTATTAGTGTTAAAATAATTATTGTGTATATATATATATATATATATATATATATATATATATATATATATATATATATATATATATATATATATATATATATATATATATGTACAAACACACACACACACACAGATCTGCATTTATTAGATATAGATATATATTTATTACCCACAAACACCTATATCTATATTTGAAGATTATGATACCAGGAAATTTAAAAAAATATATATAAAAGTTTATAAAGCTTAAGAAAAGCTAGCTTTATAAAGTTTAAGAAAAATATTAAACTCTTAGCTTAAATTTCATACACTAAATAGTCGGTATCTGATCTCAATATTCTGAAAGCATTTTCAAATAAATTGCTATGCTTCGCAGGAGTCAACTATTTACATCTGAGGAATATCAGACAAACTCAAGTTTCTGACAACAGAATAATAAAATTTAATTCAATTTACTAAAAAGTATGTGATCTTTCTTCCCGTGTTAAAAAACTTCTCTTTGAGTGTACGCTTTAATTTCTTATTAATTTTTTTCATATGCAATGGTTTTTCTCTAATTCACTACTTTGGGATTAACAAATTTAAAATATCGAGGATTTTTTTTTTATAGTATTACTAAAAAATACTTTGATAATATTTATAGTATTATTGGTATCCCTGTTTCTAAACTAAATGTTTCATTTACAATCCTATGTGATAAATAAAAATGTAGATCTTCTACAGGATTTGTAAGTCATTCATTGACGATCTCCTGTATTGAAATGCTAAAAAAAAGTTTACAATGATCTTATAATACGTATTTAAAAAAAAAAAAAAAAAAAAAATGAAATTCCAGACTTATACATCCATAATTTAATTTATTTTGATTGCATCTGTACACTTTCTCCTTTAAATTTCATTTGAATGCTACCCTTGTTGCTTGAAGGCATACACACACAAACGTTAGCCGTTATTTGCTGGCAGCATCACGCACCGAATTTCCATCGAGATCGTAGTGTGATCCGGACAAAAGCCAGCCGGTTCGGAAGCCGGCTCGTGATGAAGGGTCGTAATGTCGGCTTCAACGCGAAAAGCCGCTGGTATCTGTTTTGCATGAAAATCACTCAGCTGCTCCTAAATTGAATCACTATTATATGAATAAATCA
Organism: Rhaphigaster nebulosa; assembly: GCA_948150685.1. NCBI lineage: Eukaryota > Metazoa > Arthropoda > Insecta > Hemiptera > Pentatomidae > Rhaphigaster > Rhaphigaster nebulosa. The sequence goes on along the minus strand of OX411309.1, from coordinate 112,985,715 downwards.
CAACGCCCTAGTTAGCATTGCTCTTGTGGCAATTTTGATTCCACTAGATTTGGAAGTACCATCGTTATTAAATATATGATTACGGTACTAATATCAAATATACAATTATTCTAAATAATGACAGTAAAATTAAAAGTTAGCGAACAATTTTATAATTAGGTTTATTTCTTTTTTTGGAGGGAGGGAAGGAGAGGTTCCAAAACGAAATATTAACTCTGCTAAGTAACAGTTAGTTGCTTCAGGAACTTGCGAGAAGAATGTGTACCAACAACAAAAGCCTATAAGATAAATTAAAAATTAGATACCGGATAGTTGGTTTTTTTAATGTTCGATTTTCGTGTTAAATGTTAATTAAAAAATAATTAAATAAAATAAGAATAAATCAATACACATATTGCATAAAAATATGAGAAAGCGAACGTTTACTATACTAGTTGAAGTTTTAGCTTGTTATTGTAATAAAAAAAACAAAATAAAAAAGGAACAAAAACGAGCAGCTGATATTTTTAGAGTTTACTGTGACAGACTTGAATATTACATTTATATAAAAACCTTAGGGGTGCATTAGCGAGCGAGAGCTACAACTTTCTCTAGGCAAGAAACAAAAATTACATATTCGTTACGGAACCGATATTAAAACAACTTACCTATTGATGACGAGTCCATCCAGAGAGGGAAAGAGAGAAAATTAATTTTTTTTTATTTTAACTCATAGTTTGGTTGTAATTTACTTCCGAACATTCTTACTCGATATGTCAATATCAACTGATGTCAACTTTGAGAAGGAGCTGCAATCGCAAGGTCTAATCCTTCAATGCTTTGACAAGTGTTCGCATCAGCTGGATAATGCAGAACAAACCGAACACTTTCCCCCACTAAAAGTTTGCACTACAGCGAAATATTTTTTTTTTTTTTAGTTTTGGACATTAAATTAGTGTTTGTGAAACACTGTGAGACACGTGGCTGGACGCAGCAGAAAGAACTTTCCAATTGGCGATGAACTAGAAAGTCATGCCATCCTCCATTTAGTGCCCTTGGTGATAGTCTAACGACCGAAGGAGCCATTTATCTTTTCTGTAGGCCCATCTATTTTGTTAATCACATGGAGAGTACCTCATACTCTTTCTGCCGTATCAAAAGTATCGATACGACGCACGTACAGTGGACAAAAGTATTCATACACTTAGTTTTTCGCGTAAAAATATATTTAATAATTTATTGAACATAAATTAACTTATGGATATGATAAAAACAACATTCAGCATTCAGTATTTTACAGGTGAGAGGAATTAAAAAGCCGCACAACCTAATTTACAACAAAAATTGAACGATTGACTTTTTCAGGTAGAACATATCATATTGATTCACGGTTCATTTTGGGGAGAATGGATTGCTAACCTAACTCACAACAAAAATTAAAAATTTATCAAGCAAAAAAGTATTCATACAGCAACAGTTGTCGTGAAAATAAAATTAATGTTTTCAGCAAGAACTTAATCATTTCGATTTACGACCTATTTTGGAGGAATTGTCATTCAATTCGGAATTTGGCCCATTTAGAGTCTGTATTTGAATAAGGGATTACGTATTAAGGGGAAACTGTGAGCTGAGAATAAATAACAAGTTATTTTCACGACAACTTTTACTGTATGAATACTTTTTTGCTTGATGAATTTGAAATTTTTATTGTTAATTAGGTCAACAACTCATTTTCCACCAAAACCGGTCGTAAATAGAAATGCTATGTTCTACCTGAAAAAATTAATTGTTCAATTTTTGTTGTTAATTAGGTTGTACGGATTTCTAATTTCCTTCACGTGGAATTATTAACGTGGGATGTCCATGAGTTAATTTATGTTAAATAAATTACTGAACATATTTTTAGCCGAATCGCCTGGAGAATCTCTATATATAAATATAGATTAAATCAAGATTTTATATAAAAGTATCGTGAAAAGTTTAGTGATAAACATAGTTCGTGTTAAATTTTAGGCCAAAACCACCAAACAATTATTTTTATTTTTTTTAACACGAACGATTTTTTTAAAGCCGAAACTGTTCTAGCCATTTTCAAGTCTATTATTCTTCAAATATCGTTATGATCATCCATTACCAAAAATTGGTCCATTGACAATTGTCAATTTCCATTCCGATTTTTCAGTCAATTACATTATGTATCATGCATGCATTGCTATTCGACAGTCACTCGGAAATAATTGTTTTGTGATTTTGGCTTATAATTTAACCGAAATATCACATATGGCACCGAAAGATTGTGTTAAATTGATAACGATCAAAGAAAACTGATCTCATACAAAAATAAAATCCGAACTTAATTTTTGTTTGTTCTTACTTTTGCACAGAATTAATAAAATTCAAACACGAACATAAAAATATAATTAATCATAAGATAAAATTAAGACGGCTTAAAACCTGATTGAATTACGTTAATAGCTCTATAATAGTGCTGATATCACGTTAATATTGTTGGATTAAGATCATTTAGTACAAAAGAGTTAACTATTTAAATTAGATTATTCATAAAATTTAAAGTTGAAAAAAAAAATTTATTTGATTGATTTTTAAAGGAATGATTTTTTTTTAATTAGTAAAAAATTGGAAAACAAACATCAAAAGGGCAGTATAAATAAATAAAAAGAAAATTGAACAAAGTGATATATGTCTGATTTCTAGCCAAAATATTTTTTTAATAAAAGCAATTTATTTACTTTTTGTTGCAAATCTCGTTAACCTATTTAGGTCAGATTAAAGGTGAAATCCTCGATTTAATTTATATAAAAGATTGTAGTTTAAAAATCACGCAAGATCGAGAAAAAAAATATGCATGCTAAATTATATGAGTTTTTAATTTTTTAAAAATAAACTTTGGATAATACTTATTGAACAGTTTTTGCAATTATTCAAAGTTATTAAAATCTTAAATAAAAAATAGGAATAAATATTGAAATAATACTGAATGGTAATGGCGTCTTGTTATTGGATGGACTGATCGGTCTCACAATGACATTAGACTTTTCAATAAACATTTGGTAGTGTACTCACGAGCTTTGTGCATATAACGGAACAAATGTTGCTTGATATATAGATCCGCACTGCACCCCCCCCCCTCTCTCGCTGCATTGGTATTAGAACAGATAAAATGCGAGCTAATAAAAAAATATCTTGACACTAGGAGCGCCCGGACGTTATGTAAGATATAACGTGTATAATGTTTATATTCATGTAAACCCTTAATTAATAACTCAATTTATCCTAACTAAGCAAAGGCCAGAACTTAGAACACAGGTAACTGAAAGACTAACCAATTATAAAGAAGGCTATTCGTTGTCATGGCTGGTAATGCCAATAAATTTAATAAATGCATAAATATACTATGGTAAATTCTTTAGTAGAGGAGTATTTTAAATATTTCGTAATGTTCTTCCCTGCCAAGATAATATTAGTGGAAAGGTTTATTTACATACTGCAACATAATTGTATTACGTAAATTCGATTACTCGTTTAGGTAAAATTTTGTTGATAATATCAACGAAATTATTGGCTTAGGACATATATTCTAAGACTGACGCGTTTATATTTCTTCCGATCAAAAAGAATATTCTGAATGGTGGAGATACATTCACTGTATGTTTGATCAAGGAAAGATGGCTGGTGAGTGATGCGGACAAAAAAGAAACACATAGTAATTCTGTTTTAATTTGTGCCAACGTTTTGGCCTTAAGTTGTAAGACCATAGAAGAAACAAAAAATAATTAAAGTAGAAAGCACATGGGAGAATATGAAATAATTAAATAGTACACATGAAATATATGAATATTTTGAAGTAGTATATGATATGAAAATTGAAATAATGAAAAAAGATGTATGAATGATATAATATAGTATAAACAAATACTATAAACCAAAAGAATATGAAATAAAACAACAAACAATATAAATGTGACGAGAAGCGTAATATAAGTGAAAAAGATAAAGATGGAAACAAAAAAAAAAAGGAGAGAGAGGTGAAGATATATGAGAGAAAAATAAGAATTGAGTAATATTCTGATTTTCTTATATTATTTTTATCTCAAAACCAGTTGAATCTGTCTAAAACGATTCACAAGTTTTGATCTTAACCCGTCCCTGGAAGAAGATATGACTACTCTCTTAATATATTTTTCACAGACAAAGCTCTCGAAAAATTATCCTGATTGAAAAAAATGCACAATCAGGGGGTGGTTATTAAACAGCTCAGGGGAAGTGATTAAAAATGTAATCAACTCCGTTCATTTTGGAGGTGGACAATTTAATTTCTTACTCAGCATTTGCCGGAAAAGCCTGTCAGCTTATCTTTCACTATAAATACTGATTAAATTTTCTTTGTTAATGCGCCGCCTTTGAGGATTTGCGTTCGTAAAGATCGTTATTATCGCTGATAATCTTCATCAGGATGAATGGAAATCCTTAAATTAAAAACAAAAAAATAAACGTAGTTCCGTCAGACGTACGTTCTTCAACTACTAACTATCTGTATTTGTCACTAATTAAAATTGAATTTTATATACTTTATTAGTAGCGTATTTAAGCATTCAAAAATACTGTTGTATTATGCAGGAAAAAAATCTTGAAGCATCATTCCAACGCAATTTTATAAAACTCCAGTTTTTTTAATAAATGACGATCTTTTATCGAATTCAGTTAAGTAGTTTTAAATTTTTTTTTAGTAATTTTGGAGATAAAAATTTTAATATTTCATTAAATTATATAATAGCTTAAATAATCATAATCTAAGTCCGAATGATTCGTGTTCTTAATACAAATGATCCTATTTTAATCCTTTATTTTTATTTTTACATTTCTGAAATTTACAACTGTAAATAAAATACAATAAGTAAATAGGATCTAAGAATATAAAACTTGATAGTACAAACAAATTGGTAGCACTTCGATAACAATTCTATATTAGAAGGTCCCGCGGCCATCTTATTTTCAGACGCCTCGGAGGAATTTCGGGAATAGTTTGTGGTGAAAGGTTTCGAACAAGCGGATTAGTGTGGGCAAAGAGTTTGGAAATAAAGAAGGTATATCTGCGACAAATGGGATATTGAGGTCTTTGTGGATAATTTTATTTATGACATAATAAGGATCATTAAGGAATCTTCGGAAGATTTTAGATTGTAAGGATTGGATACGGGAGGAATTCGAAGGTTTTGTATATTTTAATCTTAAGAATATTTTCTGGGGTTTCCACAGAGGTTTTTGTAAAATGCACATTAATCTAGGGTTCAACAACCCTCCGCAGTGTCAAGGCTGAGCGAAACGTATTTAATTTTAAATTAAGCCCAGAAATGAAAACACGTAACATCTAGATACGGATTAAATAAAGATAAACATGCAAGTTCGTGTCAAAATAGATTTAAGTTGTAAGTGTGCTGAATGGACTTGAAGCTGCTGAAGATCTGGGCGTCATTGGATTTAATATTCTATCAAATATAAATCGATTTTCTATGAACTAATAAATATAAAATAATAATAAATCGAAATAATTAAATTATATTGAACAATGATTTTTAAAAATAAAAAAATCCGTAATATTGAGGTGATTAGAACTTTAGTTTCAATATTAGAGTTTAAACAAAATAGCTTTTACATACCCTCAAACGGACAAATTATACACATTTATTACAATATTTGACTTCAGCATTTTGAGCTTAAATTGTTTAAAAACATTAAAGGGATCTTATTGAGTAGTTTGAGCCATCCAACTTGGAAATCCTTAGAACCGACAGCTCAAAAAATCTTTACATACGGACAAGACACATTTAATTATTCTCATTGCTGCGTAGTACTCGGATAAACATAAATTCGGTTATTTTATGACGTTTTATTTATACAATTGAAAAAATATACATAAGTATTTTTTTACCATAAGCTTCTTTGGTAGTTTTTAAGCTTCTTTCGTCGGCCTTTTTTTTTTTTTTTTTTTTTTTTTTTAATTTAGCCGAATATTTGCCGTACCAATGATTCAAGCTGGGTAGTAATCAATTCTTATAATTGGGTGATTTAAATTATAATAAGATACAGAATAATATTTATAAATTTCTAAAATTAAATAAATAAATATTAAATATTTAAAAAAAAATATTAATTTTTTAACTATAACGATAGAATGCTGCGTGTTTTTATAGCAGTGACATACATTGTTTTTTAGTGAAACGATTGGTATAATACTTTCACAGCAAATATCGAAAGAACCTTGTAATATAAATAAAGCGATTAAATATTCTTCAAGGAAAGAAACAAAAACAAATCCTTAGCCATCGGCAACTTCCCAGAAGCTGGAAGATGTTATGATCACGAAGTTGAAGAGTTGCAACTGATGGGCCAAAGAAATGGATACGCTATGACCCCTCAAGTTTTATAATAGTCTCCCAGAAGAAATAAAACTTTGTCGCTAAAAAAACTATTTGCTGTGAAATAGTTTCCAAAGTACTGCCCACATCCTGTCAAACTCTTAGCAGGGGGAAAACGGCTATTTTTTTTCCTCGAGTTCTACGAAGGGTACTAATGTGTCTTCAGTGTATTCCGAAGATAAATTTATTATTAACGTTTGCTATTAAATTTCTTCATACTTCTATTCAGCATTTTTACAAATCCAAGAATAATAATGTTTAAGCTCTAATTAAAGTTAGCGATGTTAAGTAATGATTTCAAATGCGGTGAAATAAAACTAAAAGGTTATTTTAAAAAAAAAATTTTCATTTACAATTTTAAGTATATAAAATAAATTATATGACATCAGCATAAATTCAATAAGAAAACAGAAAAATAAATGTATAAATATATATTTTCGTTAATTACCTTCTTTTCAACTTCAGTGGTGGTTTATCGGTGGGTCAACATTTGTGCTTATTCAAAGTGAATTTAACTATTATTTTTAAAGAAACGAAAATATCTTTAAAATTAAAAATAAAATAATCAAATCTATGTAATCATTAAGAATTTAAAAAATAAATAAATGTATTCCTTCCTTTCATTTAATTTATTTTTAAAACCGTTATTATTATTATAATTTTTTTTTTATTTCGAAATACTACCTCCGCCTAATTTCAATGAGATTTTAATTTAAAAATCTTTCTATAATTAATAACCAATGTGTGGTGACGTAAAAAAAGAAAACATAACACGTAGATAACTTATTTTTAGATTAATCAAAAATTGGGATACGAATTAAACCCGCATTACATTCTAGTTCCGAGCCAGGTTATATTGAGGATACACTTTGATTCTGAGTTAATTAATTAATATTAGGCATTGAATTATTTTAGCTTAGTAACGCTAAGGGAATGCAATATAGTTCAGTTGATGATTGCTCGGTCATTATCGTTAACAAGTTCACTGTCACCATTACAAGAGGACTGTTCAGGTTGTTGGCTAACAGATAATGCGGTTGGAAGGGATTAGGTTCATCAAGGAGTTGAGGCATTGTGTGGATTATGGAGCTCTGGGAATTAAGAAAACTAATTCCAAGTCTTTAATCAGCCTCTGCCTGATCGTTGTTCCAGGTTCTAATCATACTCCAATTGAGGCGGTTCTCGTTTGTCTTCATCGACGTCCTCAGCTGGCGGTCATCGAGCTATCCAATATCCAATTATCTTAATAATTTTATTTTTCTGCCTAATTAATACCATTCGGAATCCCATATTCTTATTTTTGTTCTCAATTTATTTCATATTGTGTTTTTTATTTTTATAATGGACCTGAAAGGAAACGAAAATAAGTTTTATTTAATTTGATGCTGAAAATACTTTAAAATATTTAAAAAGACTTTAGAACAGCGAATAGTTCATTCGGAATTTTTTATTGTAAAAAAAATTAATATTTCATTCTAAAAACAAAACAATAAACAAAGCGAGAGCAGCAGAGCTGCGCCACTCTTTTTTACTAAAATACAAAACAGAAAAATGTTGAGACCCCCAAAAGACACTTTTCTAATACCAGGTCAATTCACATACAAATTTTCAACCCTCTAACTCTAGCGCAAAACCCTAAAAACCGCGAAAAAACGAGTAGATATACGGAAATTTCGACTGAAATTCACCTCTACTCCTATGGTATTGTTCCGCCTAGAAAGTAACCATACGTGCAGAATTTCAGCTCAGTCGATAAAAAAGGGGCCACTGGAAGTTCCCAAATGTAATGGGGAAAATATATACATATATATCAAACTTCATAGAAATCCCCAAAACCGTGTTTCAGGGATAATGAAATGGATATGAATTCGACCCCGCCCCCCTCCGATTTCATACCATACAGTGCAAACTGACTAATCCTTTAAATTTAATGACAAATAAAAGTAATAATTTATATTCATAATAATAATAAATAATATAAAAATAAGTAAATAAAATGAAATTAAATTAAAATTATTATTTACAAATATCCACTTGCCTTCGGGAAATGTGGAATTTATGATTCATAGAGACACAGGATATGGCAAAAGGGATGGGATTTGAATGCAGAAAGAGAGGAAGTGTTATGGAATATAATTTCGTATTCCATATTCCAACGGAATATAAAGTAGTATTCCAATCAGTATTGTCAATTCATATTATGTGGTTACGAGCAATAAAATTCCTAAACTATTTTTTTGAGTGTCACAGATTATCTTATATAAATTAATTAAATTCCTAACGCTATCTTTTCTCCTGTAAAAAATGTGAAAAAATTAATAAAAAAAATTGGTGTTAGGGCATGATGCTATTTCCATCTTGTATATAACAGTGAAATTCGATCTACATTAAAAACATTTTAACAGAATGACTTGAATGTTGAATGTTGGACGTATTAGGGGTTAAAGAAAAAAATCTGATGTGGACAACACATGACTTCTTTGTACGCCTATTAAACTATAAATCGGTGGCTCAAAAAGTGATCCTGAATTTTGCATTACCTCAAAAACGACACTCGGCGTCGCGACATCCATCTATTGACACACACACACAGACATACTCTTGTTTCTGGAGGTCTCATGATAACTGAAATTTACAAGAGATTTCTTCGTGTTCCCTGACAACATCACTAGATAAAGCATTGGAAATTGACAGTTTCGAAATTTTAAGCGGAAAAAACCCACTTAACTTTTATCTTATTCTTCTGCTGCAGACTTGTTCATCTCAGGAATGGAGAGGGAAACCAGTATTTTACAATAAATTTTAACACTTAATAAAAGTAATAAAAATGTTTAATTAGATTGGAAACCAAATTGCGTTTGTAACCTTTATTACCGAAACATATGATTTCATTATTTAATTTTAATATAATTCTTGATGTGTTTATTATAACCTATGAGTAAAGTACCCCTTTTGGACCTTCAATTTCAACCTAAATCTATTATATAACTGACATTGAAATAATAGTCTAATTTACCAAATTTGAGATGTTTTACGTTACATTTTAATATATTTTTTGATGGAAGTCAATTATGACCTGCAAGTAAAGTACCACTTCCAAAAATGTTGGCCAAAATTTATTATGTTATTTATATTAATATATAGGTCTTGCAAATCAAATTTGAGAAGTTCTGCATTATATTTAAATATAATTTTTGATGAAATTCCGTAACGACCTTTAAGTTAAGTACCACTTCTTGTAATCATACAATGACCAAAAAGGGAGGTTCACAACTAGATTATACAGTAATTCTAGATACAAAATTTTAACTTTCTACGGCTTCTCAAAAACCGTTTTTGAGTTATGCGAGATACGTAAGAACGTACGTACAGACGTCCACGACGAAACTAGTCAAAATGGATTCAGGGATGGTCAAAATGGATATTTCCGTTAAAAACTGAAAACCGAACATTTTCGCGATTACAATACTTCCTTTACTGCGTACAAGGAAGTAAAAAAATGTTTTCAATATTGTCTTTGAATCTTATGTTTAATAAAATGAATAAAAAGGATACCTTCGGTATAACTTAAGTCAAGGTTATCTTTTAAGTGGCACGTTTTAATGTACTGTGCCTCATTGCTATAATTATTCAAGAAGAAATGAATATTAATTTTGGAATTGGTTGAAAAGGGAAGAGAAGGGTTCATATTGGGGAATATGTCAATTAAATGATACGAAAAGATATTCACGCTTCGTTAGCAGTTTAGCAGAGCTTGAGTTTCGGAAAAAAAAAAAAAAATCCAATTTATGAATCCTTCAGTTTTACTGATTATTAATAAAATAACAAGAATTTAGCTATTAATCTAATAAGTTTATTTCACGCATCACAACGTTATTTCACGTATTCCAAACGTTATTTCACACATTATGAATATAATGTTATGAATATAATGTTTCTATGTAAATACCGTTTATTCCATTCAAAGGTACGTACTAGTACAAAATGTAAAAGGACTAGAAATATTGCAATTGTCAATCCCTTATTGAATAGGTTTGAGAACAATATATCCTCTGTTTCTTATTCTCGGTATTAAGTTATAAATTTCCACGTATCCGGAAAATTTACTTATAAAAGAATAGCCGGGTCCGGTTATATGCGAGTAAAATCGGGTAAACGCCGGATTGAATTGTATATATGTATATAAAATATATATATATATATATATATATATATATATATATATATATACATATATATATATATATATATATATATATATATATATATATATACATATATATATATATAAATATGCATATATATATATATATATATATATATATATATATATATATATATATATATATATATATATATATATATTTATATATATATATATATATATGTATATATATATATGTTATATTGTATTGTATATACATATACAACCAAACACAAAAAAATATGTATCTCATACCAAATTGTGATGCAACGCAAACTGTGAAAATTTCGTAACATTATTATATTTCTTTTATCATGATAAATTATTTCATAGTTTGATATTCACCATTTTTCTCACCAACGATAAAGGTATTAAAATTTATTTTGATGAAAATACCGATCTGTACGTTCTGAACAACATATTATCTTGATTCTTGTTGCAAATAAATAAATAATCATTCTCAAAGATTACGTATTTTTATTGAAGATCAGACCAATTTCAATGACGACAATATTACATTGGACTGAATTAGACATAAAAGAGGTTAAGATTTGCAAAAAAATAAAAAATAACTGAAAATAAAAACTTCAAGCGAAAAAAATATAATTAATTTCCCAAACTTAAACGATTTCAGTCTAAAAATAAAAGTATAAAAAAGTTTTTTAGCGGCTTATGTAGTAATAAAAACAAACAAATGAAGTTCAAGCCAGCGCCGTGGATAAGCCAGCAGCTTAAAACATAAGAGATCGTTTAAATAACAATTAACTTTAAAAGTGATACTGACGGCTCAGGCTTAACCGTTAAATATTAAAATAAATATTATTTTTGTAATATTTCATAACAGTTTAATAACCTAAAATCAAAATTGATTCAATAAGTCGTATTATTTTTTTTTTTAAATCTACTGTTGTAATATAATTTCTCACACTATTTCGAAATATGCATAGTTATAATTAACCAATGATTTTTTTTCTTTCTGAAACACCATGAGTGTCGAGATGTACATTTATTTATTTTAATTTTTTTTTTAGGATTCTACCTCATAATGTTAATTATTTATTATTTCAATTTTATCCTGTACATTATATCATTGTCAGCCCTTCTCCCTTTGATTGCTTAAACAGTTTAAGTCCTGTTTGAGTAATGAACAGGCCAAAATTGAAACAGTAATTGGTTGACATTACGAGATTAAAACTTCTTCTATTTATTTAATTTTAGCAATATGACAAAAAAATTGAAATATAATATTGAATAATAATATGAATGTAATAGATAATTATAATAAATAAGATTCAGCTTAATAATGAACAAAATGGATCGAAACGTCGTGATGTAATGGAAAAATAAATTCTCTAATATAATAAATAATACAAAAAAAATTACAAAATAATAACAAATAGTCGTTTTGTGATACAAAAACCTTATGATTGAAATTTCTAATTTTTTAGTGTGACATGTATGTATAATGCTTGAACATTTGCCCATCGCTTAATAAATAGCAGACCTCAGTAGTTAGGTCTCAAAACACGTTGAAAGTTATTATTCTTATTCAAACATTAAAAAAAACTCCCTTCATATATATACATATATATATATATATATATATATATATATATATATATATATATATATATAAATATTTTGGCCCAAGATTTAATGGGAAAATCCACAAGGAGTTCATACATGAAGATGAAAAAATATCTCCTTAACTATGAGTTCGTTAGTCACAATCACTTTTTGTGAGGAATTGAAAAGCAATACTTCCAATAAAGTGGCTGTTATTCCATTTATGCACAAATTTGTGATCCATCTAACTTTATAATAGAAGAATACAATTACTTTATAGTAATAAAAAGAAATAGAAAATATCCTTTTGAGATTTAGCTTGTCAACAACAACGTATAACTAAAAATCGATATTAAACAATTTTTAAACTAATTCTCAGCTATTCTCCAACATTGGGCCAAATCGGACGAGGTGTTTCTGAAATAAAGGTGCCAAGAAAAATACGTTTGCACTTGCGTGAGCGAAAGCAATGGATGTAATTTGATACAGTTGATACGGGACCATCTAGTGCCAACCCGCACAAACCCGCAAAATTTCATCAAACTCGTGTTATCAGAAGTAAGTGTTATGCCCATCAAATGGATTTGACTATGGACGGATAGATATGAGATCATATTTGTTTCTTGATGTTTTAAACGTTAAACGCGAGGCGAAATTTTCAATTCTGTGAATATTTTCTTCACTTCCTTCATGAATAGAAAGCTTATCGTATCTTCGGCAATGAGGATTCAGAATGTAAATATATAAATATATAGTGATAATAAAGTAAATTAAATAAAAAATCTGGTACGAACACCGGTCAACTTTCACTTACCACCTTAATTGGAATAAATTTTGAAAGTTTCTAAGGAAATTCCATTCAGTTTGCATAAAAAAAAATTATCTCCATTAAATAACATAAAAGTAGAAATTATTAACCACAACAATCACTTAAGTTTATGCCTTTATTGTCATTCTCAATTACCTTCTACGACTGTTTATGCCATACAATATTTTTTCTAAAACCTTCCAATAGTATAAATTTACATCTATATTGCTACTTTTATTTCCGAAAATTTGTTTTCTATTTGGGAAAATATTTCACCTTTAGTAATTTATCGAATTCTTTCATAGTTAATATTTATCCTTTTGTTATTACTAGTAACAATGAGAGGCGGTTAATTAGTTTAGTAAGTAGTTTAGAGGAAGCCATTTTGAAAAATCGGCAATTAAACACGGCCAGACTATTTCAATAATGATAAGACCTAGCTGATATTAAAGAACATTTAATTGCACATTTATATTATGAACTCAATCAAAATCCTTAGAATCAAGAAAATATATAGAAATAAATAGTAAAATCCATGATACAAACTGGCATTTTCGGTAAATTGATTTTGGCGAAAAGGTTGCAATATCAATACATGTACATAAATAACTTAAATTCGTAATTTCAATTTCGTACAACTTTTCGTTTTTGAGCCAGATTTACACAAACACACACAAGATATCTGATGTGTCCACCCACACGACTTTACTTACAGCTTTGAGTTAAAGTCAAATTCAAAACAAGTTTGCTGTATTGTCCCTTATATTAGTCCGACAATTTTTTTTTTTTTTTTTTAATGTTCAGTTTTGTAAACAATCAAATCATGTATCAAATACACATCTGGAATATTCCAAGAAATGTACAGTTTTCGAGTTATCAAAAACTTAATTTAGTGTCCATAGGAACGTGTGCAGAAAAATTTATAACATGCCTATAAAGTTCAAATCTTAGCTAATACTGGACGAATTTGTATGATTTTTTTTTTAATTTTTATTTTGTAGAGAATTGAATTATCTTTCAAAAAATATACAATTTTTGAGTTATGCCCGAATAAAATTTTATTTTCTTCATAGCTTTTTCTGTTTTTTTTTTCCGGAGATGCGCTATATAAAAAATTTAAATATGGCTTGGGGGAAGATTCTAGGAAAGTTTCATCAAAATCGTTCGAGCCGTTTTGGTCCCCCCAGTCTGTATAAAAAAATGTTTTTTTTCAGATTTTAAACAATTATAATCAAAGCAAAACAAAGCAATAAACAATAAAATCGGTCTACTCGTTTAAGAGATTTTCGTGGCACAGACGGATGTCCAAAATTCCGGTTTTTTTTTTAAAAGGGGGTTCTGAAACTTATAGATCGAAAATTTGAACCGATCACCTATGCGGTAAGGAAAGTAACAAAATACGCCAAATTTAATAAAATGTATAGCGGATCCAGCGGAAAAAATAAATTTGTATCACAAATAACAAATTAACTACCAACGATGAAATCAGATACTCACTGCTATCATCCGGATGATTAAAATGTATCTTTAATTTCTTTATTTTCTTTGTAAGGACCGAACAGGGCTACTAATATACTTTTATAGTTCCTAAGAGAATAGGGGTCGATTTTCGATCGGGAAAAACGACAGGGATTGGAAGTAGACAAATGGAGGGAGGAGCGGGAGCAGACAGGCCGACCCGTGAAATATTGAAGTGCCCGCTGTCAGCCGAGGAATCTATTAGGGCGTATCTACACCAACACCACGCCACCACACCACCACAGCTACCACCACTACAATCTTCCTACTTACTACGTCTCTTCCCATCCCATCCCCTTTAGTGGACACCCTATTTTTACCTTGTCGAAGAATACCGGAAATCAGCTTGGGTAAACAAAAATCCCAGTGTTTTGAAAATGGGCTTTTTGATAATACTATCTTAAAAGTCCTAATCAATAAATATCTGGTGTGTACACTAACTCGACATTCTTTACCGCTATAGGTGGGTGTTAGGTGCAATACAAAAATTAATGGCTGTATCTTTTGCTAATATTGGTCTGGTCCTATAAGGATTTTTTTTTTTTATGTTTAGCTTTGTGGACCATTGATCTTTAACCAATTTATCTTTTTGTGGATCTTTATCTTTCAAATGAGCATCTGGAATTATCCTAAAAAGATGTATAGCTTGCATGCTAATCGAACAACTAAAAAAAAGTATACCGGCTTCCATAGCCCTTAATTGGTTTAGTTTAAAAAAGTGGCTACTATGTTAAATAAGCTGTATTTTTACTATTAATGGTCCAATTTGGATGATTTTTCTTTTGTTTCGTAGAGAATTTCATTGCTTTTCAAATGTCCATTGGACAATTTACCATAAAATACTTTGTATAATTTTTATAAGTTATACGCAAATAAAGTTGTTTCTCAAAATCCTTCTTTATTCTTAATTCTTCTTTATCTCTTATTATTCACATCATGATTAACATATTTTTCTTTATACTTACATTTAATTCATCATACTAGCTTATCTTGTCTGTTGTTATCTTGTTTTTTTCTTAGCCCTGATGATGGCCTAAAACTTAGGCCGAAACGTCGGCACACGATATAAGTTTTTTCTTATTTGTGGGTTTATTCATTGACCGGTACCCCCAACCATTAAAAATCTTTTCTCGTTATAACAATTTTTCCTGCTTTTTCTCGGTGATGTACTGTTTACACGAATAGTTAAAGGACTTTAAGAAGAAGCCTTTAGGCAAGTTTCATCAAAATCGCTGGAGCCGTTTAGGTACTACAGTCTATGGAAAACACGTTTTTTGGATTTTACGCAGCCGCTATTTCGAACAGGATACCTTTAGTACATAAGTATCGGTGATAGAAACACAACAAAACAAAACAATAAGCAACAGAATCGGCCCACCCGTTCAAGAGATAAAAGTGGCACAGACAGACAGACCAATGGCTGAAGATGAGTCAGAGGAGTCAGAAACGCACAGATCCGTTGAAACCAGCCCATCTAAAATTTGACGCGATTACAATACATTCATACCTATGTGGTAAGACAAATTAAAACTCAAACTACCGAGACTGAAAAAAATGTTAGTTTTTTGTTTATATCTTGAATACTTGATGGATTCCGGAAAAGAACTAGGCCCCCAAAATAAACACAATTACATGCACAAGTCAAGACATCTTTCAAGTTACGACAAGGTACTATTGCGGCTATCCTCTGACAAAAATTTATGATATAAGCTCGCTTTCCCAATTTTGGATATAAACAACAATTTTTTCTATCCTTTCTACACCTTTTTTACACTGGGACCCGCCCCATCTTCACTACGCTTCCTGTTAAACTGATCGCTGATATAATTTTAGTTCAGCTCTGGCCCGAAGAGGATAAAGCTGCAAGTAATTAGGTTGCTGGAGCTAGGAGAGTCGCTTTGAAGACGAGAGCTCTTATGAATATTTAACTCAATAAAGAAGAAACAGGATTTTCTATTTTCCCTTAATTTAGCGAAAATTAATATAAAGTTTAAAGAAACTCTGTTTTAGACATATTCTAAGAACAATAACATTTATTTTAATGATGAAGTTGAAGAAAGTATTCATTAAGTTAAATAGTTTTGTTATTTTTATGAACAAACACACTTCCCTTAAATTATCTTTATTATTTTTCTACATTAATATTTGTTTACTCATACACAACCAACGTTTCGAAATTCTCTTTCATCTTCTGTGTTTTCATTTCTTCTTAACTATGCTATTTTTTCTAATATAAAATAATTAGCAGTACTTCTCTAAGGTCAGTTTTTCCATAATACATTATTTCGTCTGTTGTGTCCACTATTAATTTAAAAAATCTGGTGCGGTGCGCGCATCACACAACTTTCCCTTACCGCCATACAATAATTATCTTTTTAATATAATTCTAAAGAGTTCACATAAACAATACTTGAAATAAACTCAGCAGCATTCAATTCTTCTCCCACTTAAGTATAATAAAATAGTTTTTAAAACAATTTTAGTACAACAATTCTGTACACTACCTCTATATTTTAACTTTGTCAAGTTACAAATTTTAAAAGTTGCTGGTTTAGTTTCTATGGAAACATTTTCTTTCCATTAAATAATGTGAAAGTAGAAATTATTAAGTTAATTTCCGTTTTTGTATTCTTAAATTACTTTGTTACAGAGCGAATTGTTTACAACAGATTGGCGGATTGGTGGGATGAGGTTCGGTCGCATCTATCTCCTTTCGGATGCGCTCGGTTATCCATCTATTTTATGCTCTTCATAAAATGCACTGTATCTTTGCTAATACTGGTCCGATTTTGATGATTTTTTTTTTTTTTTAGATACTTAAATAATCTTTCATATAATTATGTACATAATTTACTATAAATTGCATACTTTTTAAGCCATGCGAAAATAAAATATTCTTTTCTTCATAACTTTTTTTCCTGCATTTTCTCGGTGATTTACTACATAAATGAAAAGTTAAAGGCCTTTATGAAGAATAATTTTGGCAAGATTCATCAAAATTATTATCATCAAAATCAAAATTGCCGTTTTTGAGAAAAATGTAAAAAAGTGTAAAATCCATGATATAATAGCTATTTCCGGTTAGTCCGATGCACCACATCTTTACTATTATTGGTCCGATTTTGATGATTCTTTTATTTTGTTTTAAATAATTTAATTTTCTTTCATACAAGTCTATAGATGATTTACCATAAATTGCACGCTTTTGAAGTTATGCGTAAATAAAATATTCTTTTCATCATAACTTTTTTCCCTGCAATTCCTCGGTGATGTACCAATATATGAAAAGTTAAAGGTCTTCATGAAGAATAATTTAGGCAAGTTTCATTAAAATCGTTAGAGCCGTTTTCGAGAAAATAGTAAAAAAATGTAATATCCCTAATATAATAGCTATTTCCGGTTAGTCCGATGCGCTGTATCTTTGCTATTATTGGTCCGATTTTGATGATTCTTTTATTGTTGTTTAGATAATTTAATTATCTTTCATACAAGTCTATAGATAATTTACCATAAATTGCACGCTTTTGAAGTTATGCGTAAATAAAATATTCTTTTTATCATAACTTTTTCCCCTGAAATTCCTCGGTGATGTACCATATATATATAAAAAGTTAAAGGCCTTTATGAAGAATAATTTAGGTAAGTTTAATCAAAATCGTTGGAGCCGTTTTCGAGAAAATTGTAAAAATGTGTAAAATCGATTATATAAAGTGGCACTTCCGGTTAGTCGATTTTGACGAAAATGTTGCTGTAACATCACATGCATGTGCTAATCTTAAATATGTAATTTCAGTATCGTACAGCTTTCCGTTTTTGAGTTAGACTAATCACATAAACACAGACACACAGACCATATTGCGAGACTTGGTCATTTGGACTCAGGGGACCTTAAAACATGTATTTCCGTTGAAAACTCGAATTCGAAAATTTTCACGATCGCAATACTTCCCCTTACTATATACTTCGTATATAGGTAAGGGAAAGTAAAAAACATTATTGCACTAGAGAGTGTCTGCTAAATTTGTTAAGATTATAAAAATAATTCTTTTTCCTAAACTGATGTACCGTAAAATATAAAAGATTAGGGGAATGTAGCTGTTGATAAGAGTCAATAGCGACGAATAGATTTCAGGACAATTTTTTTTTTTTGTTAGAGTTACGGACGGTGAAAATACAATTCATTTAATGACAATAACTCGAAATAATAAAAAACGATCTTAACCATTGTTGATGATGGACTATATAATTTTGGAAGTTTCAGCACAATTCATTTCCAATATATTTAAAAAATAATATTCATTTTTTTTTCCATATATTTACAAAACTTCTTTCTCTGAACATCGAGCTCATTTCTCAGAATCGGATTCAACACTAAGAGAATATAAATCAATAAAACACATGTTAAAAATAATACTTTTAAGTTTTGAAACATGGCGAAACCATTTAAATAGTCCACGGAAGAAAGGAGGAGAGTCAAACGTAATATTTTTCATGAAATCACGTTTTAAAGTTTGGAGTTCTGTCTTTCTTAAGTCTATGGGTATTCTTCAAACGGTTCTAATTACTTACCAATTACTGTAATTTGGAATTGCAGAAATATAATTGCGATTACAAATAATTGTAATTACTTGATGATGCAATTGCAGCCCACAATTACAATTATCGGTTGGGCCAAAGTAATTGGAATTTACAATTACAATCTTATATTATTTTAATTTTATTTCTTCAATTCCAAATAATTGCAGTTATTTACTCAACGCCGAAATGACACAAAAAACAATATATCAGCTCTAATAAGTTAAAAGACCTTCACTCAAAATTATTTTTCTAAATACATTTTTGTAGTGTGGCCGAATTGGTCTAAAAATAATTTAATGACACGAGAAAGCTCTAAAACCAATTATTTGGTTCCGACCATTGGAGTTAAGATTTTCAAGGCATGCAAATATGTATGTGCACCGATTGGGTACAATACAAAAATGTATTTAGAAAAATCATTTGGGCCTTTTAGCTTATCAGGTCAGAAATGTGCTAGGGATATGTTTCAAAATGGTGAGTTTCAATAAATCGAATGCATTTTAAAAAACTGCAACACAATTAAATATGGAATAAATATTGTTATGACTTGAATTACAGTTAATCGTAATGGTAATTGCAATTACTAAAAGTTAAGAAATATTTGTTATCGTAACAGCAATGACAGCGTCAGAGAGTAATTGCAAGAGAGAAGCTCAATTACAATTGAAGTAATTGAAAGTTAAGTATTTTCGATTATTTAACATGACAAGAGTAATTGTAATTGAATATTACAATTAATGCAGTATATATGTAATTGCTCTTTAAAACAACTAATTTTAATGAATTGGACCATTTAACCGTTTCTCATTAAAATACTATATGATCCACTTTTGCTCGTGTAAGTAAATACTCATTTGATCTAATAATAATTTTACAATTAGGCAGAATAATATTATTGTAATTTTTTGGACTTAAGGGAACTTAAAAATTGTAAAAAAAAATTCTTTCTCTACCAGCAAATAAATTCTTATAATAGCGACCCGTTTGCGCACTGGATACATACAATACATAAAGAAGGATGTAGTGACTTACAGATAATGAAATCACTAACCTAAATTTAAACCTCTTTTATTTATCTTCAATAAGACCCTACATCTTGAAGAGGATGAATGTACCCTATTGAGGCCTGTTCCATTGGGATAAATCGAACTCCGTGAATCGAACCCGCGTCCCTTGATTATTATTGGAACTACACTTTAATGGAATATATACTGGGTCTAATGACTCCATCAGGCACAGGCTGCAGAACAAACATCCCCCTGCAGGGCGTACTGCATCACGTTAATGGTCCAATGGTTCAGCCTGCAATTAGCCGACCGATGAAAAATTAATCTCATTAATATCTACGATTAGAGCTTCGATTCCGATGGTACCTAATGGACCGTTCTGAAATTAGCAGCTTGGAATCCGTTAATTGCACTCTAGTTATTTTCAATTCTTAACAGTTTGAGGGCATTTATAATTTAACTGAGCCAATAATGCTTACGATTTGAACGAGGCCATTATTGTATTAAAATACAATTGTTAAACAATCCAATTGTTCAGAAGTAAGTAGATATATTTAAATTAAAAAAATTCAGATAATTTTTTATTTTTATAATTACTGCGTGTTTAAAGACTGTATATATATATATATATATATATATATATATATATATATATATATATATATATATATATATATATATTTATATATATAATATTCCAAAATTTTCAAATACATTTTTTACGATAACAAAATTTTTTAAACATTTAATGTGTCAAACGATATTGATGCTTTTTTTTCACGAACTCTTACTTATTATAAATAATAACATGAGGAATATAAATTCGTCGTTTATTGATTGGGTTTAATGCCCTTCTGTATTTTAGCAAGAACAGAAAGAGCACGTTCTCTAGCAGGCAATTAACGTTTTTTAACCATAGAGAGAAGGTAGAGGCCGGATTGAACGATATAATAAATGTTTAGTTTAGCGATATATATATATATATATATATATATATATATATATATATATATATATATATATATATATATTGCTATACTAAACGGCTAATAAAAAAAGAACTAAACTAATAAACGGCTTACAATCATAATACATTAAATCGTTTATTATCCTCGAAACTTATGGTTATAGATATTGTCTTAAATGAGATTTCAGAATAAAAACAGTATATATATATATATATATATATATATATATATATATATATATATATATATATGTATTGTTAAACTAAACATTTAAGATAAATTATAATATTTCACAATTAAAAACATTTATATATAAGTTTATAGCTTGCGGAAAATCACTCACACATATATTGTGCTTATAACCTACCCACTTATCATATGAGATTTAATGCTCAACGTTTAAGGTTAATTGTTTTGTTTTTTTAAAAACAAAAATAATTGTTTTTGTTGTTTTAACAAGTTAATTGTTTTGTGTTATAAGTACGATTTGAAAAAAGGAGAAATGAAAAAAACATGGAGGAAATAAAAGTTAACTTTTAGATTTAATTTAGAGAAGAATATCTATTTATTGCTATTTTAAATCAGGGAATTAGCGAACCCCAAAGAATGTTAAAATTAGTGTCTTTCTTAATAAATAATTTGATAATATAATTTTCTTTTCTTAAATAATTTTATTATAAATAATAACTCAAAATGAATGTTTTGGCATTATTCTATTACTTTCTGTTAAAGGCGTTTTAGTAATGAAATGTAATTTAAAAAGCCATAAATATGAAATAATCTAGGCGTTATCAGTGCCAAGTTATGAGGGTAACAGCAGCAGCCATCCTTGTGTGAGTTACCTTCCGTAAGTATCATAAATATTTAAAATTAAGTAGTTGTGGGAACGTGGTTGTATAATCCTTTAGAATTATTACAAGCTACGCTAAATACGCAATTCAATTCATGTCTAAAGCTTGATTACACAAAATTATTTTTAAAGATCTTCTTTCTATGTATTAATCATTTAGTTTATTAGCATTCCAATAAATAAAATTATATTGGAATTATAATCACAATTGAAAACAATATTTAATACACTATTGTTTGGGCAAACTTTCCTAATGGGTTCTATTATTCTACTCCTATCTTTCTGCCCGTATAAATAAAAAACATAGGTACCATGACATGGATTGATGCACAATAATGAAGACCGTACATCGGTATTATGCATAAACCGGTGAGAGTAACTTCGTAGACTGAGATAATATTAAATGTCACGTAGGGCCGGCTAATAGCCTTGTATTGTACAACTAATGAATCACTTAGGGCTAATTGGCCCAATATATCACGCAGTAATTGCACTGGGAAATATTCGGACGGTTTTGATATATTGGCTCTCCGCACTGGACGATGCTCGGCAGTTCAACATGAGCAATCCCTTTTAGGATCGTAACGCTGTATGACCTTAATGTACGTGATAGGCTACTGTGACGTTATTGGTTCTGGTCCATACAGCAGCCGAATTGTCTTCTCCAGTGATCGATACGATACAGCAAGGAAATAGTTTTGGAATGGTGGAAAATGCTCAGAGACCTTAGTGATAACTTTGTCTGTAAGTTATATTTAATGTATACCTTAAACTACCTAGCTATATGGAAATGCGTATAATATTGTTTATTTAGGCTGGACGCTCCGAACATTTTAGCCTAAGGACCACACTAATTCTTCTGATGAGTCCTAAAAGCCAAGATCTAGTTAGCTCCGTACACCATTACTTTTATATAATTAACTATTTTAATTAGAGTTCTGTTTCATGTATGCCAGATATTATGTTTGTTATTTAGTCGTTAAATAACAATATTTTATTATTATTTTGTGATTAACTTACATTGAAAATTCTATAATGTAATCATAGTAAACTGTGACGGAACAGATTGGTGATATTTGCAGGCCGTAGTTTGGAGACCCCTAATTCAGGCTATTAGTTACAAAGAAATTTGTGCAAAAACCTTTGTAGGAAACGGCAAGCTAAAATTCATTAAATAATTTTTTTTATTATCACATTTAAAAGACATTTTCAATTCAAATTCAAATTTAAAAATTCTGATATTTATTTATCTAAGCAGTTATCAAGATTTTGGAAGCTTTCCTCCAAAGATGAGACCCACGTCGTTATTTATTTTTAAACATTTTCACAACGGTTATCTGGTATAGGGGAGTACTTCTCTATGAGATTGCAATGAGATTAATGTGAATGATGAATTGTTTTATAAAATTCATCACATCTTATTTAATACAGAGTCAAAATTACATTATCCATCTCTTCTACTGCAACATTCGTTTGGTTCTTATCCATTCAAATCTTAAAGAAATAACAATCTTCCTTATATTTTTGAATTCCTTACCCTTTACATGGTTTCTCTATCTACTACTTGAACATCAGAACCCAGTATATCGATCTAGTTTCTCCCATGCACAACAAAAATGTTTGCTTCACCCAATTCTTTCTTGCTCATTCTACCAGGTTATGGAATTCCTAACCTGTTTTTAGTGATTGCGGTGACCGAGCGCTGAGGTAGTATCTCTGTATTCATGAGTCCGAAGCGGCTTCGTTTCGAATCCGGCAAGGAGAGGATTAATTTTTGTTTCGTGGTGGATCCTCGGAGCAAGCTCGATCTTCCCTCTTTGACTGTAATAGGTCGGTGACCTGTAGGATAAACTCTCCTTCATGCTCCTGTATGGGTACATGAAGACTTTTAACTCAAATAAACAAACATACCAATCCGTAAAGCGTCATCCCCAATTTCCTTCAAACACCAGTTATCCCATCTACTCTTTACACCACAATCCTCCCATGAAATGCAATTTATATGTATGTTATTTTTCTGCAAGTTCTTTTTTTTTTAATTGGCACTAAGGACTAAGAAGATGTGTGATCTTACAGGCATTTATTATCAGCCTAGAGGTATTTTTCTCGTTACTATGAACTATTGTTGCGATGGTCAATAGCCGGTAACTTAGGAGCCAATTAGTTGTGTATTTCGAGAGTGATTAAATTTAATCCGTTGCGTTCTACGTACTCGTTCAATGAAAGGAACCTTACTGCTTTCCCCGCTGATGAATGTATTTTGAAATAGGAAAGTATTTCATCTATTTCCAACTGCGATTTATGAAGCATAGGGCTTAAGTTTCTGTTCTGTTCCGATCAGCTTACGATTTGATGCAGAAGAAGAATATTTAAAATATTGTTCAAATTTATTTTTTTCAATGTCTATTGCAACCTTTAATGACTTTACGTATTCATGCGCATTGCGTTTTTATGCAAATTATAATTGAGGGTGCAAAACTCGTTACTTCCATTTTTTATTAAAATCGAGATAGCACTGGTTATTTCATACTCACGTGTCTTTGCTGTCAAAATGAAGAGGTAAAACTGATACCTGCCGCTATGTTTTAACGTTAAAAAATCCATAGTTATTTCAAAGCCCTTATTAATCCAGCAACAGAGAGCTGCAAAACTATACACATCACATTGTGAAAAAATTGAAGTAAGGAGTTTTACATGTTACACCCTCAAATTAAGAAAAACAATTTTGTCTCTTTCTGGCAAATTAATTGTTTAAAAAACGTAATCATAGGCTTTGATGTGAAGAG
Source organism: Rhaphigaster nebulosa (assembly GCA_948150685.1). Taxonomy (NCBI): domain Eukaryota; kingdom Metazoa; phylum Arthropoda; class Insecta; order Hemiptera; family Pentatomidae; genus Rhaphigaster; species Rhaphigaster nebulosa. Next base: position 112,961,014 of record OX411309.1, on the reverse strand, counting down.
ATATTCAATCGAGAGTGATTAACATTAATCCGTTGCGTTCTACGTACTCGCTCAATGAAAAGAACCTTACTGCTTTCCCCGCCGATAAATATTTCCATCTCTGACCTTGCTTTGACTGTTTCATTCACGAACGGTGTCGGGAATCCCATGAGTTCCTCACGAAGGTCGCCACTGCTTTATGAATATGTAAACTACCTCACTAAATCTCGGCGATATATATAAAGCTGGCACGCGAGAATATTCGCTGAATCTGTTTCTTATCGTGTGAATCCCCTACCAAAAAAAAAAAATTTTTTTCGGATGTCCATATATATATATATTGCCGCTCATGAAAGTATGGACAGTAATAAAAATTATGAATTTATGCACTTTAATGTAAGAAAACATTTTATCACTAAACAACATTATACATTAGACAATAATATTTCAACGATTCCAGGCATTCTTTCAAATCATTTTTTTAAATTCTCTAGTGGTAAATCTCTCCAATCACCTTGCGAAGATTCCAAAGATGATTTTTGGATATGGGTGGCTCCTTTCTTTCTGTTCAACTCATCCCATGGAAGCTTTATGTGGTTGAGATCTAGACTCTGTGGTGACCATATCATCATTGAACCCCCTACCAAAAAAAAAAATTTTTTTTCGGATGTCCATATATATATATATTGCCGCTCATGAAAGTATGGACAGTAATAAAAATTATGAATTTATGCACTTTAATGTAAGAAAACATTTTATCACTAAACAACATTATACATTAGACAATAATATTTCAACGATTCCAGGCATTCTTTCAAATCATTTTTTTAAATTCTCTAGTGGTAAATCTCTCCAATCACCTTGCGAAGATTCCAAAGATGATTTTTGGATATGGGTGGCTCCTTTCTTTCTGTTCAACTCATCCCATGGAAGCTTTATGTGGTTGAGATCTAGACTCTGTGGTGACCATATCATCATTTTGAACATTTTTTCTCCCTCTTGGTTTGCAAGATACTCCGTACAAAGCTTTGAGTTATGCTCTGGATCGTTGTCTTGTATCATCACAAATCCTTTCCCAATTAATTGAAATCCAAATTTTCCGTTAAAATTTTTTGTAACGTTCTTTCCTCATAAGGCCATGCATTTTCACTAAGTCCTCCCCCACATGCAAATGAAAAACACTACAATAGAGTCATCTCCCTGTTTAACAGTAGGAACAACAAATTCTGGGATCATCTTTTCATTCTTAGACCGACAAATTCTTCGTTTCTGGCTGAAATATTACTAATTTGAAATCGTCGGTCCATAATACGTTTCACTGTTGGTCAACTGTCCAGGAACGTTGCAAATGTGCTCAATGATACCGTCTGGCCCAATTGCAATGCCATAACATAGGTTATTTGGTGGCAATGCGGCCGTGAAGATCACCCTCCTGAAGACGTCACTTAATAATAATGACTGATTTTCCTTTATCAGTTCCCGAATAAACTCCGGGTACTTACGGAAAGTTACTCACACGAAGATGGCTGCTGCTGTTACCCTCAGAACCTGACAATGATAACGCCAAGATTATTTCATATTTATTACTTTTTAAATTATATTTCATTACTAAAATACCTTTAACAGAAAGAAATAGAATATTACCAAAACTTTCATTTTGAATTTTTTTTTATTAATACAATTATTTAAGAAAATAAAATTGTATTATGAACTTAAATACTAAGAAAATATCTGATGTGGACAACACATGACTTCCTTGTACGCCTATTAAACTATAAATCGGTGTCTCAAAAAGTGATCCTGAATTTGGTTACTAGTTTCCGAAGATTGTAATACCTCAAAAACGACCCCCGGCGTTGCGACATCCATCTATTGACACACACACAGACACATTCTTGTTTCTGGAGGTCTCATTCCGTTATAATATAGTATGTCGTTTTCTTTCAGTAGGTAACTAGTTTCCAAGAGATTTCTTCATGTTCCGTGACAACATTTAAACCGCCAATATCACTAGATAAAGCATCGGAAATCGACAGTTTCGACATTTTAAGCGGAAAAACCCACTTAACTAATATCTTATTCTTCTGCTGCAGACTTGTTCATCTCAGGAATGGAGAGGAAAACCAGTATTTTACAATAAATTTTAACACTTAAAACAAGTAATAAAAATTTTTAATTGGATTGGAAACCAATTGCGTTTGCAACCTTTCTTACCGAAACATATGATTTTTGAATTTAATTTTAATATTTTTACTTCCTTGTACGAAGTAAAGGAAGTATTGTAATCGCGAAAATTTTCGGTTTTCAACGGAAATATCCATTTTGACCATCCCTGAATCCATTTTGGCTAGTTTCGTCTTGGCGTCTGTACGTACGTACGTTCGTATCTCGCATAACTCAAAAACGGTTAGCCGTAGAAAGTTGAAATTTTTTATTTAGGATTGCTGTAAAATCAAGTTGTGAACCTCTCTTTTTGGTTACTGCTTGATCACCGGAAATGGTACTTTATTTGAAGGTCATAACTGATTTCCATCAAAAATTATATTAAAATACTATACAAACCTTCTCAAATTTAGTATTTATATCTTATATATTGATTTAAATAACATACTAGAGTTTGGTATAAATTGGAAAACGGGAAGCGGTACTTTACTTGAAGGTCATAATAAACATTCATCAAAAATGTTAAATAAATAATAATATTAAAATAAATGTCGAATAGCAGCGAATAAGTATAATCTTTAAAACATTAAAAATGACAAATAAATTCGTTACGAAATTAAAATCTTCAGAATTGAAATATTAAAATAGTAAAAAAAATATTATGAATATATTTAATTACCTATCTAATGAGAAACAAGACATGATGAAGAAAAGAAAAAAAACTTATAATTTTCCTTTAAAACAAGCAGAAAAATTATTGACAAGATTTTCAGAACTACCTATATGTATATTAAAAATATAGAAATAAATCTTAACTTCAAAATTGACAGGATTAACAAAAATTTGCATACATTTGATCTCTCAAGAAGTCATACCTATATAATAGAATCTTGGATATATAAAAGAAATTACGTACGTAAAACTAATTAACCAATCCTTAGTAGTCCATTAAATTTAATATAAAGTAAAAAAAAAAATAAAGAAACAAATACAAGATAAACATACAAGTATAAGACAGTATATATATTAGAATTTCATTGTTCATAATTAACGGAATACGAAGAAATCTCTAGGAAACTAGTTATCTACTGAAAGAAAACGACATATAATAACGGAATGAGGCCTGTGTGTGTGTGTGTGTGTGTGTGTGTCAGTCAATAGATGGATGTCGTGGCGCCGAGAGTCGTTTTTGAGATACTGCAATCTTCGGAAACTAGTGACCAAATTGAGGATCAATTTTTGAGCCACCGATTTATAGTTTAATAGGCGTACAAGGAAGTCATGTGTTGTAAACATCAGATATTTTATGTAAGTTTATTATAACCTTCAAGTAAAGTATCCTTTTCGGCTCACCAATTTTAACCAAAGTTTAGTAAATACATTTATACCGATATAAAAGTCCTTTTTACCAAATTTGAGATGTTTTACATTATATTTTAATATAAGTTTTGATGAAAGTCTAATATGACCTTCAAGTAAAGTACAATTTCCGGTTTTCCCATTTAGACTAAAATCTAGTTTGTTATTTAAATAAATATATAAGTTATAAATACCTAATTTGAGAAGTTTTCTATTATATTTTAATATAATTTTTGATCAAAATTAATAATGACCCTCAAGTAAAGTACCACTTCCGGTAATTATGAGGTGACCAAAAAGGGAGTTTTACAACTAGATTTTACATCAATCATAAATACAAAGTTTCGACTTTCTGCGGCTAACCGTTATGAGTTATGCGAGATACGAACGTCCATACGTACAGACGCCACGACGAAACTAGTCAAAATAGATTCAGGGATGGTAAAAATGGATATTTCTATTGAAATCTGAAAACCGAAAATTTTCGCGATTACCATACTTCCTTTACTTAGTGCAAGGAAGTAAAAACATTAATTTTAACATTCTTTGGGGTTTGTTAATTCCCTGACGCTATTTAGTAGCATCCCTGCTGCTAGGGAATAACTTTTCCTAAGTACCTTATTTATTAAATAACTAACGTGACTATAATTTAAATTTATCATTTGCTGCAATAGTGTCATTTCTCAAAAATCGATTATTTAAACATATTAGCTAAAAAAGATTATTAGTGGGAATGAATTTACTGCAATTAATTACAGAAAGAAAATAGGAGTGTTACAGGTAAGTTTTAATGAGTAATTGAACATTTGGAAAAATTCATGCATGAATTATTGAAGTTTGAAGTGTAATGAGCGATGTCTTTTAAGAAGATTACAACTGAGCCCAAGAGGACCTGAGGACCTCAATGATATGACCTGCCCATAGTATTGATATGCCTCATGTGCTATAGTCACGATATATTGATCACTTTGTCGTGGATTGCCTTATATAATAATAGCTATAATAATTCTCGTATACATAATAGTGCTCGAACATATTATACCAGGCAATTTTTTTTTAATTTTAAAATTAATTAAAATATATAATAGTATTTCAAATAACTTATTCGTTTGTCTGTAATTGAACTATCAGTTTTTATTAGTAATGTACATATATAATAAACCGAACAAATGCATTGCGTTGTTGGGATATTAGGTTTTGCAATTTCCAACACTAATCAGTGAGCAAAAAATAAACACATATAAAGAGAAACTTATAAGTAAAAGTAATATATACCGTATATATATATATATATATATATAATAAACCAAACTGCAGTGCGTTGTTGGATTATTATGTCTTGTAATTTCCAAAACGAATCAGTAAGCAAGTAATAAACATATATATAAAGAGAGAATTATAGGTAGAAGTAAATAGTAACTATATACTATAATAACTATATAGTACTATATATTTTATATATATATATATATAAAATATAATATAAACATATATATAATATAATATATAATATGAACATATATATATATATATATATATATAGAATTATATGTAGAAGTAATATATATATATATATATATATATATATATATATATATATATATATATATATATATATAATAAACCGAATAACTGTATTGCATTGTTGGGTTACTAAGTCTTGTAATTTCCAACACTAATCAGTGAGCAAATGGAACAGCACAGCGATGAACTGTTGAGGCTAGGAGCATAGCAATTATTTGGACAGCTTGCTGAAGCTTTTGGTACACTAATATATTATACTCCATGTATGCAGCTGGTGGCTAATCCTTTCAGCTCTCTGGAGGCTTGGGTAATCGTGGGCGGTTTTGCACCGTAATTAGATATATTTAGTAATTAGTTCACACGACTATCAGTAGGTTACTTCAGCGTCCCTAGTCTTTTTAAGTCTATCAAAATAAACTTAAAAAAAAATACATTATAACACTTCAACTTATGAAGGATGTTGGGATCGGTACTCGAGGAAATACTATTTTACGACTAACAGTTACACAGAGAAGTGATGAGGTCTGCGCTTAATAACCACAAAAGGTTTCTTCATTCTACACGTCAAATCCACTGAAGAGGCAGATATCCACTTTCTAGTAGCTGCAGTAGGGCTTAGGATCAAAAAGTCCACCAATGATAAAACAGAATAAAAATGCAGAAATTCATTAGTTTATCCACTGAGCTCCTAAATTTTAGTAATGATGCAAAAATATAGTTAAGTCCTCAATTAGGACATTAATTTGCACTAGTTCTTTGTCGGTTTTTGAAATTTTCAAAGTAAAAAAATAATTATTATACTTTACAACATAGATAAACGAACCCGAAGAAAAAAATCTGCTGAAGAGAGCAAAATCATCATAACTTCGTTGCAAAGTATTGTGCTAGACGCCTCTTCTGTACTAGCTCGCAATAGAAACAGCAAGCAAGCCTAATTTTATAGCCTTTATTGACTACTAAAGTTTACAATATATTGTATATTGTTGACTTACACGATCCTTTTCGGTTTTATGATGTATAGCGCTATACGAAATAGGGATTCTGAAGGTTAGTTATCATAGAAACTATTTCTAGAATTCAGTTATCTTTAAAATGGATGTGAGTGTTGCGTGTTGCACGCTCTTCTTACTTGTGTCACTTATCAAACACAATGCGCTCTACACAATTTTACCATCAGCCTCGATATTTAACACTTCCACACTCATTAAAATGTCAGCGTCTGTAATTTGTCGAGTCCTATTATAAATTAGGCTCTGAATGAGCATATTTTGTTATAGTAAGTATACTGAGGGTTAAACAAATATTTATTTAGGATTTACGGAAATATTTATAAAAATTTATAAATTTATAAAAATGGGAATATGTAGTTATCACTTTTTTTATACAACAATTTTTTTGTGTGGATATATATTTACATTAATTTTTCAATTGAGCTTTTTAGGAATTGGAATTTCATTCTTTCGTCCTTTAATTGTTCATCCCATTGCAACCTTTACCCCATTGACCCTCAGAGCCCGAGCTCAAGACCCCGCAATTCATAGGGTCCCCTAGCTTCTTTCTCATAGACCATCCCTAACTACCATGATATTTACGAAAAAGAGCTAGAGAGGGAATGTCTGCATTCAACCGATCATTTGAGAGCTGTCCAGGCTGGTGACAATTAAGAAAATTTAAGTATTTAAGAACTATTTAAACTTACAACAGCACACAAAATCGAAGGTAAGTTTCCAAACGTGGAAATTGGTATGCATGATGATAGCAAATGCCATAAGGTAACGTTCCTTCTCCGAATTCCAACGGATCAAAAATTGTCAGAAAAGTACGATGCTTCAAGATTGATTGAGCGGTTTATCTCTAATGTTGATAAAATGTATATACTTAAAGAAATAGACTTTGTAGAAGTAATTCGCGATTTCGCTAATCAAAAATCAAGAAAAGTACCTCTTGATAAATTGATTAAAATTTTTTTCAAAATTATTTTTAATTTTAATGATTTCAACTGTTAAGTTCAATTGTTAATTTCTTTTGATAATCCAAAGGTGCTCTAATCTGGCGGACCCCATATCTGTGCCATCTGTCCCCACTTGGTTAAAGACGGAAGTGGTTCATCCCCCCTACTTTTCATTATCACCTTTTCGAACAATCTCCTATAAATCTGGGTACATGAGATTTGTATATTGCCTTTTTTCATTCTTACAGCCAAAGAAATTTTTTTTTTTTAATTTAAGTATTTCACAACTGTTTAAACTTAAACAAATTTTATGGAGTAATTTTGAATTTTATGGACTTGGGCTCTAAAGTAAGTATTGAATGTGCTTTTTTAAAGTGAGTTATCGAAACGTTTTACAACGATTTTACTTATTAAAACACTTATTTGTTTACACTTTTACAACAAATTACCTAATTTGGTAGTTCATGGGAATAAAAACTGCACCCTTTAATATGTTACAAAATTAATCTCCCTTTAATTTATTTACGCAGGTATCACCAGACTTACGAGTCATATTTTTTCTTTTATAATAAGAATTTACTAATGAAATAAATAAAGACTGCTGATAAAATGAACTATCATACTGAGAGCTGGACATAAGCCAAAATAGCGCCACAGACTTCTTGAACATTTTCCAACTGATTTCCCGAGATCGGCCGAAGGTCAAAGTTGAACGACTTCGACATCCCAACAGAGTGTTAAGATAACTTTCTGGAATGAGCCAGACAGTTTCAGGAAAATCGAGTTCTATTGTTGGTCTTTTGACTTGAGAAAGACTTTTTTTCGGACAACAAAATAAGTTATATTTAAAGATACGGATTTACTTGCAAGTAAGTTCTTTTCCATTTCAGTTTTATAAATCCAACCTAAAAATAAGTCGCATATACATACCTAATTGGCACCACAGCCCACTTCGTCTGACCTGATTCTGAGTCTCCTCAAATATAGTATATACACAAACAAAAAATAAAATGATAATAACTTATAAAAAAAAGGAAAAAGAATAATAAGATTTTTTTTAAATGAATAGCTAAAAATGAATATGTTCTTTTGAGATCATTGATCAATGCTTCAATCAGGAATTTAGGTAAACATAATTACATTTAAAAAAAAATCTAAAACTGGCTGAACAATTGTAAAGATTCTTAATTGTATATATTGTTAACTATTATTTTAATATAGAGGAATATGATTAATTTATGACACTACTTCACTTTAGCTGTCCCAACAAGGCGGGATCATAGGACCTCACTGTACATGGAATGCCGACAGTAGCCGAGTGCATCAAACCTGCTGTTATTTGTGTGAGGACTGAAAGAATAATTTATATGAATAACGTTACTTATGTATTATCTCATCGGTAAGTTGTGGGCGATAAGCTGAAACCATAAAGCGCTTCGTATTTATGCTAATTTATATGGCGGCATTACAAAGTCGTAAGCTGCAAGATGTTACCTTAGAAGACTAGGTGTAATAATCAAAGAAAAGGCTGCTGCTAGATTGGAAGAAGAATTGGAAGATAAATGAGCTATCAGAAGTAAAACCTGACTGCAACAAATGGATTATTATCTCCAAAACGTCGAGAGAGGAAGAATCAGAAAAAAATCAGAGCTAGAATTATCGAAAACATTCATAGAAGTGTTGATAGATAAGAAAGAACAAGTCACCACTCTGTTCAAATTTTTGAAAAGTACTGGGTACTTTAACGGAATTTAAATTATCTCTTAACGTCAATGATCCTTTGGAGTAGAGGCGGAGAAATAAAAAAAAAAATCGATTTAAAAAAACAACAAAATTCAACCAGACACAAATGGAAAAAAAAATAGAAATATATAGGGCCATTTACATTACAAAAATATTTAAAAAAAACTTTTATTGTAAAAAGGATCTATATACACAATACGCCGACATCATAAGTAATATTCACTAAAATGATAAATGATTTAGTTAAAATAAAAAAATTAATGATTAATTTTTAGAAAAAAATGATAATTTTGTACACAAAAATACTGACCAATGAATAGAAATATAATTGTTTTGTTTGAAGGCTTAAATAAGAAAACAAAATTGGTAGTAATCATTGGGAAGACAAAATCCAATTAATATAAAGAATTTATATAGAGAAATATTTGTAAATAGTGTTGATAGAGCAATAATATGTGTCATGAAGATAACTACCTATAAATTTTACATATATATATATATATATATATATATATATATATATATATATTATAACTGTCGTAATGAACTGTTGAATGAATCCCCAACGAGCAGCACAAGTCCATAATCAGTTGACCCCCTCATTATACTATTGAAAATATAAACCACCATGCATTTCGAACACTCTAAATTATCATCATGGACAAATTGGAATAATATTACGTGGAAAAGGGCCCATGAGCATAACTTCGACCTCATTATCGTCTCATTATTCAGATGTTCTCAGTGCTCAGTACTCAGAACTGATTGTGCTCAGTAATTGTCAGAGCACGATTTTACTTTTTATATGTTATATGGTTTAAACTGACAACCACGTCCGGTGAAATGGATCAATTATCTGACTTAACGTCAACAAAACCAAAATCAACCAAAATCAACAAAACAGAAAATCCGATGTAGCGTACTTTGAAAAGATCATGTTTGAAGTAGGGTCTACTTTCCTTAATTATATTGTTATTATCTATAGAATTATATCAATTTATTTCCGAAACTTAGTCAACTTACTTGAAATCATTAATTACATTTTGCGACAACTGAGATGAATAACTGATAAGCGTAACCGAGATTTAGGTTAAATTATAAGAAAAAAAAAATCGATACCTGTTTTTGTTAAATAGCTATGCTACTTGTTAGATAATAATGGGCCAGTAAATTGCATTAAGACTAGATTATGTTTTCAGAATTAACTAAAATATTTATTTAATGCAGGGTTACATATGGAAATTGGCACCTTAGAAGGTATCTTTATATTTACACGAATGGGTGAGGGGAGAGTTTAGATACAATTTTTTTATATCATGCCCAATATTAAAATGTATTAGAGATATTTATTTAATATATGAACGATAAGACAGATCAAGTTAAACAGTTAAAACAATTGATAACAATAGACAATCATGACAAAGTGAAAAATATTTATTATTTTTCAATAGCAGGAATCATGTTACGAAGCTAAGTTATATATTAAATAAAGACTTGAGCACATGTACGTATGCGTATATTAATTTATCACATGTATGTATATATATATATATATATATATATATATATATATATATATATATATATATATATATATATATATGTATAATAAATATTTTAGGTATTTATTTATTTTTCATTATTATTATGATTCTATTCTATTTAAAAAATACTTTTTTTTATTTCACAGTAAATGTATTTCCTACTTTACTGTTAATGCTCTTTTATTAATTAGATAGGTAGAAAGATTTTAATTAATGTATATTTTAATTAATGTGTATTTTAATTAAAACTATTATAGAGATCTGGCTACAATAAGCTTCTTATTATCAATATACAGATTAAAATGTACTTCACATTACAATAATTTAAAAATAATATCATACTAATTGAAAATAAAATATTTTTGTTCATTTCTCAGGTCAAGTTAGAAAAAAATTGATACCATAATAATTAAAAATAAAATATATTAGTTCATGTCTCTGATCAACTTAGGAAAAAAGAAAACCAATAAATTATGCCTCAAAAAGATAATAGTAGATATGCAGAGTGGGCGTACTGGCAATCAAGATGAATTTATTTCCTCTTCTAGTCCAGAAGCCACAAGGGGTCTTTTTTGATAATCCATGCTAGCAAGACATTATTTTAACCTCAAAATTAAAGTCCAACAGAAATTCAATCGGTCAATTTTTGCGTCGATTAAGCACTAAATCATATGATGTTCGTGAATATACAAGCTCTGAATTACCAAAAATTATTTCCTCAAATGGATCAAAGTTGCCGATCCGACAGTTAAAATCACCAGTATTATTAATTTATTAATTATACTACTGATTATGACTCAGTATCTGTTAATTTTTACTAACTATAATAATAACAACGAATGGCCATACTACAATGGCCATATATATATATATATATATATATATATATATATATATATATATATATATATGTACAACATAAATGTTAATAAAAAAACATTTCATTCATTCATTTCAATATTGGTGATTTCGTATGATTGGTGCAAAAGTATGACATACAATGATGGGTATTTCGTTAACTCTAACTTAATTTGAATAGGGTTTACAAATAATTTTATTTGGGCGTTTCTGATATCTCCAAGAGATACCTGTCGAGCTAAGAAGCATCCACATTCTCATGAAGGAACAAGAGGCACACTGGATATCCAACGACTTTAACTTTACACAAATGCTGCTGAGGACATGACCCAGTAAGTAGGTGACTGATTGTGCTCAAGACAGTGCTAAGGATTGTCAACGCAGGCAGTTTCTTAAAGTTTTTTTTTTCTTTTTTTTAAATTTGCTTATTCTAACAATTTTATATTAAGTACATCCGCAACTGCGTCGAAAACCATCAAGCAAATAAAAAAAAATGTCTTGATGATTGAATGATATTGGAAATCTTTAATTAAGTTTTAAAGTATAGTAAGTATGAAGTTTCCTGTGCTATTGTATATTTGGTCCACATTCAGGTTCAACGGGTTCGGGAAGATAGTGTGAACAATTTTTCTAAGGATTTCAGATTGTAGTATTAGCATTTTATTTAGAAGATACGTGCTTTGCTGAACTCGGAAATTCCGCTCCGTATTTTCTGACAGGTCTCATAATAATTTTATAGATAAGGATTCCGTAATTTATGTGAAGATCCGCAGTTATTAATTTAAAAATACTAAATTTATTTTTAAAATTTTATTTTTTTAATGTTATTTTTCACTGTCCCTTTCGTTCTTTAAGGAGAAAATAAGTGCTCTAGCTCAAAATGAAGTCGGGCCTTTCAAGTTCCCAAGTCCACGTGTCACCGCAACTGAATTCTACAGTGAAATTGGAATTATTCCGTGGGGCTACTAAAGAGTATTTTAATTAGCCTAATGGTTGGGAATCCAGAAAGAAGCTGGCCCACGGCTAATATTTAATTAGCTTCATTTGGCTGAGTGCTCTTAGCGTTGGAACGCATTAGAAGTTGAGACTGAAAAATGGGCAAAAGAAATTGCTGATTCCGTCAATGTCGTCATGTGGTAGGATGGTTTTTCAGGGAAATACAAGATTTTTTTTCCTCCTCTCTCTCTCTCTTTGGTGCTTCATTCATTATCCTCTGGAGCTCTGCCTGCTTTATTTGAAATCGTGGAAATCAAGTTTCCATCAACTTGGTTGGGTGTGAGAACGAGCTGGTGCAAGGAAAATCCAGTCTCTCTCTATATATTTTTTCTGTAACTATAATTCTTGGACCAATGAATTGAATTACTCAATTCGATACAAGAATAGGGAGCATTAATTAATTGCCAATGAAATTGTATATTAATAAATTAAAATTAATAATATAAAGTTGAATACTAAGTTTCCTTGAGAGAAGCATTTCATTTGTTCCTTTTCAGTTAGACATTTCGTATGCTTATTTGTTGATTTTCTTAATCTAATAAAAAGTCATTAATCACTGAAAAAGTTATCAATTTATATCGTGAAAGCTTCCAGTTTAAAACAGTGTCTTCGTTGAGGCAAAAATGCTCAGAACTTTTTCTTCGCAAACGAATAAAATTCTGTTATAGTTCCTAATTAGGTCTTAAAGCGTGAGTGAACATAAAATTTTAATATTTGATTCTTAACTTTTAGTAATTTATAAAAATTTTATTTCGTTATAAAATTAGAAAGGATTGGATGGAAAAAAGAAGTATAAATCAAAAGAGAATGTAATGGAGAATTTAAAATAAACAGAATCAAGCTATCCAGCAACAAGGGCATATAGGAGACACATTCTAAAGGACACATTTAATCTGGCTACAGGTAAATGTCGCCTTCACTTCAAGACGCATGAATCTATTCAGCAAGTGGAAAATGGGCACGTGACTCTGGCTGGGACAGACTACTAAGTGAGGTATAATAATGCAGCCAAATCTACCACTAAAATATATGCAAAACATCCGGAACTACTGGGCAATGATGAAGTACCTACCTTACTCTCACTATTCCCTAGAAAAACGTTTATAAAATGGTGTTGTAAAAGCTTATTGGGGTGAACAAATAATCCAGAAATGAGACTTCTGCGAAAGATAATAGGAAAAACAAGGAATAATGGGAGTAATGAAGTCGTCATAGAGGAAGTAAAAGTGGTGCCACTGAAGGAAAAAATGGAAGAATGCCAACAGTTTGGTTTGCCAACAGAATGGTTTGGAGATGTGGATAGATTCCCAGAGGACAGAAAAGTAAAATGGTTCATGGAAGTTAATCCAGTAAGGTAAAGACAGATTGGCAGATCCAGAACCATGCACATACAGTACTTGCAGGGACATGAAAGACAGAGAGGAAAATCAGTTACCCAGGTGAAATATATGGGCATGCAAAGGGAGGAGTCGAAACGGTGTACTGAAGCTTAGGCTCCCTGCTGAAAGACACTGGACCCTAGGAAGAGAAGAACAAGAGAGGGTAGCAACGTTATTATTTTCCTGATTATATATCCTAATGGACGAAAATAATTCTTTTGTTCGATTTATCTTTGACATTTCGAGTGATAGTTCTGTTTCCTAAGTTTATAAACGAGTTGATTTGGCCCTATCCTCCTATTCCGTCATAAGTATTTCCTGTTATCTTTCCTTTACCAATTCATCTAATCAGGCTGTATATCACGCACCTATAATATTTTTCAGCTCAAATACTCTGTTCGTGACCTCATAACTCGTTCTCCTATCCGATCTTCGATACTACATAATTCCATTCCTTCCTCCGTTGCTCCATTATCCTTCCTACTTTTACTCTATAATTTATTATAAAATCAGTTCCCTAAGCTATAGATGGAAGAAATCTAATTACAATATTTTTTTTTTTTTTTTTTAGTCTATAATCCTAATTTGTAAACATGTATACATACACTTTTCGTTTTGGTTTCTTTAGTGATAACAGAAGCTTTAAATTATTATTTAATTTTCTCTAAGGCTTTCAAAGTAACCTTGTGTTAATTGTACTAATGTTCGAAAGAAGTTTGTAACGCAATAAATTATGAATACAGCACATACACACACACACATATACGGAACCGACGGATACGTGAATAAAGCCCAAAATCTTTAGCTCCAAAACCCCTGTTATCCAAGCCCAGATAAGAAGTCCCGTTCCAGAACCCCCTCCTTCTTCCGCTCTGGCTTAACAGATCTACAACTTACAAGACTTAATCTTGCGTGAAGGTAGGATAACCGGACCACTGGTTGAAAAAAACAACTCAATAATTAATAGGTAATATCAAATAATGTTTTTATAAATTTTCATAAATTAATTGTTGTTAATAAATATCAAGTGTAGTAATATTTACATAAAGTTCCATTATATAAGTCAATATATCAAATTAATGGCGAGAATGATATTAATTAATCATAATCACCATAACTAATTATCATGTAAATCATGTGAAACACCTTTTCTACTAAAATAAAATTTTGAATTCTACATATGATTTTTACGTTTCTGTTTTCAATTTATTTATTCACTAATTTATTCTTCAGTGTACTAATTATATATTATTACTTTATATATCTAAATCTTATATTATTATGTTCATTACATTATCTGCAATTATTTGTGTATCTGTACACCCTCTTATTCTTAGTGTCTTATTTTTATATAAGCTATAATCCTATGGAGTCTATTTTAAAACTTTGTTAATATAAAACAAACGAACTTTGTTAAAAGAAAAGAAACTTTTTAAAACTAAAATATATAGTGGTTCATTTTAAATAGAAAATGTAACCAGGGATACATTTAGAAAGATTAAAAAGTTTAAAAAGTAAAAATATAAGTTCTAATTCTCTGTAAAAATTAGTTAAAAACTAATCCTCACATCCGTATCAATCTTTAACCCCACCACCAACTGTTGCATTAAAATTCCTAAACTTTCGCAACTGTCGCATTTGCCGATAGTTTTCGAAATAAATATGTATTAATTAAATAAATAAGAATTAATTGCAATAAAGAATTAATTGTAAATTTAGCAGAGACTTTTTTTTTCACCTAAGATTATACGGTTTGTGATGTTAGATCTATACCGAATATAAATATTTATAGTAATAGGCCAATTTAGTAAAACGTGGTCTATATCTGTGTCGTTTTGATGTAGCAACTTCCCTTCCTTTTCTTTTTTGTTTTAATCACTATTTCTATCTTCTGTATTTAAATTTCTAAGAAAGTTCTTATCAATATATTAAATGAAGGGCAATATACAACTTCCATTATTCGCTTCATATTAACATTGCGGAAAAATATTTCCTCATCTTCGGAACAATCTTTCTAAAATTATCAAATATTGCATCCATAATCATAATTCATACTTAAATACACACTTACATAAACATGTGCGCATATATATATATATATATATACACTTATACACATAGTAGAAAACGCAAATTAACTTTCTATGGGTACGTACAAAAAATGAATTTAATGACATGTTACGACCCATGGCCCATGATAAAAGCATTTCAATGTTTTTTTAATTTGTAGCGCTTTCGTTGCCCAAAAATTGTTCACACATGTTTTTAAACAGACCAAGCTCTTTTTTCAGTTTCATTTAATTTTCCTTTGAATTTCAGGTCCTTAAAAAGGGCGCGGTTTTGTGTCCTCACGTAACTCCCCTCTTTAATCTTTGTTTCAATTAATTTATGAAAGAAACATCTGTTTCAAGTACAAAATACCTTCTCCTTCCTTGTCCATTGCTTTCACGAAATTCTATGAGTCCTGCCTTGATATGGGGAGGTGGGAGTAGAATTTCGTTTTTTCAACCAAGAAAGGGTTGACAATGTTTTTTTTGGCCATTTGTGTCAGTGCGTTATCGCCATTTTCTCACTATGTAGTGATCTCTTTTTTTTCTGCTGTTCCACTAATATAAATAGCAGCAAAACTTAGTGTAACCATCTTGGAATCCTGTAAGCATTGCGACAACTTTAAGGTCTGAACAGATGCTCCATCTATACTCGTATTTGATTTTCTCAACCACAATTTTCAAATTTTCATAAGTTTCCTTCAAACGGACAAAATAGGTAATAGGAGGAAGGATGGATGTTAGTTGCTGTGGTGAAGGAGACTGAATTTGGAGCTGTCAATGAATGATATCCATTCATCTGGATTGTTCGGAAGACCCAGTTGTGAGAATAAATTGAACGGACTTTCACAAAATGCAATGTTATTTGCCTTCCATTGAAAAAAAAATTGGAGTAACTCTTATTCTCGCTTTCGAAAGGAAGAAATTTTCACACCTGATTCCATTGTTTAATGAGTTTTGGCTGAGTATCATTTTCACTGAAATTCTGTATTTCTTCGCTGGTTCCTGTATTTCTTTTCTGGTTCTTGGTTCTGGTGAGATATTCTCAATATCAGCCTCTTCTTTTTCACTGAGAGAATAAGTCTGGGGTTTATAGACTCATCGTGCAGAACTGGTATCATGACAGATGGAAGGTTAGGATATACTATTTTCTTCTTACTTTTGGCTGACGAAAAACCTCTATTTACAGTCATACAGTAATAACAAACATATGCAAGATTTTCGACAAATCATTGGAACAGCAAAAGATTTTGATTTATGGGCTCCTTTCATCCGATCGCTGCTACATGAAGCACAACAAATTTTAGGAGTCCACACTTTATACTGATCACTTACATGACATACAAAGAACAACGCCTTCTTTATTAACGGAGTCTAGGATTTTCGATTAAACTTGAATGTGACTTCACTACAAATATAACAGAACCAGTTTAAATCGTTTTTACACCGTGGCGACATATTAGAGTTGAAACAGAACACTGGTTTGTAGCGAGATCGAAATGAGACTGAAGAGCCAAGACTTGGTGATGAGTAACCGTTCTGATAGGTAGCCAAAGACTGGAAGGAGGATGGGAGAAGGGCTAAGTTTAGGAGGCCCTCCTGAACTGGTACCTAGGGAAGCCTTCCAGAAGAAAAACAATATTCCTTTCTTTTCTCTCCTCTTCAACAAATCTGCCTGCTAACTCTACTGCTGGCTAATGGGACGATACAGTCATTGAACTTAAGAGGTAGGTATAAACTGGACCCCTGCATAATACTTCTGACTGAAGGCCAAACAAATTCTTGAAGCCTAACTTGAGCTCTCGCAATTTTTTCATGTTGCAATACGTTGTAATAGCTTCAAAATCAAATAGATTTTTTCATTTTTTATTGAAGTTTTAAACGATACAAAAATGCTCAAAATGTTGAAAAACACCTAATTTTTTGACCTAAAACACAAATTTGACATAAAATGGTGCCTCAAAGAGTTTTTCTGCCTTTGGATTCGTATTTAGCATACCACAACGCATAAAAAAAAAGCTTCAGTTAAAGGAAGGATTTTTCTGCTGAACAGTGTTACTGATATTATGTATATATATGTACATGTTTATGTAAGTATGAATAATGATTATGGGTGCGATATTTGATGATTTTAGAGATTGTTCTGAAGATGAGGAAATTTTTCCCGCAATGTTTATATCATAAATAAAGTGAATATTATAATAGAAGTTATATAATGCCCATCATTTAATAAATTGATAAGAACTTCCTTAGAAAAACATAAGATAGAAATCGTGATATATAGAAAAAAAAGGAGGAGAAATTACTAAATCAGACCGACAGAGATATGGGCCATTTGATGATTTTAAATATTGTTCTGAAGATGAGGAAATATTTCCCCGAAACGTTAACATAATAATTAAAGTGAGTATTCTAAAGGAAGTTATTGCCCTTCATTTAATCATAATTTTTTAATTATTATAATTGCCTTCCGGGTTGATCGTCTGTGGTTCTTCAAACTATTGCTGTGTAGCATTTTATGCTGTTATTTTGCATAAACTTTAACAAACGAGTCTCTTGGAAGAAGCTGAACGAGAGAAAATGAGGCAGGTGTGCCTAGTCTTCATGGACGTCACACCGTCCTGATGTGTTTTAGATGTACTGCTGATCACACTTTCCATAACTTTTTTTTTATTTATAGTTACATATATAGAATATAATAGAATAGAATAGAAAAATAAACTTTATTCTGGGGCTTGGTTCCTTAAGAATAAAAAGTATGCATTAGTAAAAGAGAAAACCGAAAACATTAAATCAATGAAGTCAATTAATATTTGCAATGATTTCAATTACAATATATAAGCAAAGAAAAAAAAAAGATTCTTCTTGTAAAAAACATAGTTGAACTGTCACAAAAATAAAAATAAAAAACATTAAAAATAAAAAAGTAAAAACAATGAAGCAATCCATAATTAAAACATCGTTAAAAATAATTACTCGATTGTAATCAGAAGTTCATGATTGGGGTTTGTAAAAATAATGAAATGATTCACATAATCATTCAGTTTAAATATTGATAACAATTACTTACTGCTAATAAAGATTTAAATCTTGAAATAAAATTTCCGGATTAGGCAGCATTTTTTTTTTTGATGTTGGAAAAGGTGGAATTTGAATGAGTAGAGAGAAGAAGAAGGAAGGGAATTCCAGAAGACCGTGGAGCGGGCAAGAAAGGAACGCTCGAATGTTTTAATTCTGTGGGAAGGGGCATAAAGGTCCGAAAGGCGCGATCTTGTTTCCGGTGGGTGGAAAGAGGATTTGAATTGTAGGAGGCTGTAGATGTAGGAAGGACATATTGTCTAAGGTTGGTGACACGTGAGACCGCCTAGAAGTACCGAAGAAAAATATATAGGGTTGTCCGAAATTAATTGGAGAAAGATTCCTTACTTCTTGAAAATTAAAGCAGATAAAAAAAGATACACAATAGTCTGAAAACATATAAAACAATAAAACGAAACATACTCCGGTTTTATTTTTACAAATAAATCAAAATGTAGGACATACTATTACTAGGATATACAATTAATATATTATACAACGCTATAACAACATTGAACTTTACAAGATCGCAATTTCTTCATAGGAAAACATAGACAATTAAATGAGAATGGATTACTGACTTTTTCAGTTAATAAACTTTAAAGAAACATTTTTAAAAAGGTTTATTGTTTAAAAAAAAATATATTTTACGGAACAAAAATAACTTTCAGTTGACATCCGCATGATGGTATAGAAGGATCAATCTAATTAGGGATTGATAAATTATTTGCAACTTCTATAAATTTGAAAAATTTAAATTTTTATAAATTTTAAATTTATAAATTTCAATAACAAATTATTGAAAAATAGTTTCGAATGTTATACATTCATCCTCAGTTCAAGGTTTAAATGGATTATATCAAACAGAATAGTTTGTACTGGTTTCTTCTCGCATTGTACTAATAATATTATTATTATGATTGTTAGTACAATGCGAGAAGAAACCAGTGCAAACTATTCTGTTTGATATAATCCATTTAAACCTTGAACTGAGGATGAATGTATAACATTCGAAACTAGCTTTCAATAAAACAAATTTATAGAAGTGGCAAATAATTTATCAATCCCTAATTAAAAATAACTTTGATCATTACAAATAACAAGATAAAATAAAATAAGGAAGTGCAGATACATATAATAAATATTATGTCTAATTAAATATTCTTATTAACCATTAACAATCTAATGGTCCAAATACATGGCTACAACATGTCATTTAAAAAGAGAAATTTGAAAAAAAAAATGTAGCTTTAATGTTTTAAAGGTATGCACTAAAAAATCATATAAGATAATTGAAATAATAACGAAAATAAGCGATGTTTCGAATAATAATAAGAAAAAATGTATACATCAGCCAACTACAGAATGTACGGCTTTATAGTCGTAAAGATTGATTTTCGGGGCTTTATAGAGGATTATTATTTTTTTAAATAATGAAATCATTGTACTTTTAATAAGTCCGAAACCAGCTTGTTCGGTTACCAGATCATATGGTAATGTGGATAAAACATCTTACGGCGAAAAAAAAAAAAACACTTTCAAATCATTGTTTTGACATTTTCTTCAAAATTAAAACATCTAAAATTTGGAAAAAAAGTAGTGAACTTGTTATAGTAAGATTGTTGTTAGTTTTAAAGTTTAAGCGAAAAACTTCGAGGCCATGATTTACAAAACTTTAAATGATCTGTACTTTGGTCGATCAAGGATTAAGTACTGCTTAATGCTTTGAAGTAACATTAATAATATATAGATTTTACAGTAAATTACCAAAAAAAAAAAAGAAGAAAATCAACGGTACAACCTTAAACTATATTATTTACAAAGAGTGTCCAAAAGACAACACGCACCTTAGTCTTTCCAGATTAAATACTTAGGACTGATATTACTTTTATATTCTATATGAATTATGCTTGTAATAAAGCAACCTGAGCATTTTATTCTAATACCCTCCCATATTAAAATAGAAACTCTAACCTAAGCACTGTTAATAAGTTATTACTGTATAAAGCCTATTTAAGAACAATATTACCTTACGTATGTCCAAATCATTGTTACATTTGTTAAATTAATTCTTATAACAAATATTTTGAAATAGATGTCTAAGGATCCTCGGTATTAAATGAATTATTTAAATTGAAAAATATACATAACGAATATATGCGTGTAATATAAATAGCTAACGAATTCACCAACGGTTGAGACCTAATAATATAGATACTTTTATATAAAATACAGTATAATAATGACAGTTATATTTATTTACTCTTAAGATACAGGTCTTTATATGTCTAAAGTATGTGGTGGGGACAAAGGAGGAGACATGCAAAAGATAAGAGAAGGAAGCGGCTGGACAGTAATAAAAGGTACAGCAATAACTAATTAACAGGGCATAGTAATAATATATTATTGCCTTATAAGGCTTGTTAGCCATATGGTTTTTAACGATTCTTTTTTAAATATAAATGTTTCAATTGTTTATAGATACTATGGTTATGGTTATGTATACTATTAATAATATAGTGGCGGCGGTGGGCGTTCAAAATTGAACTCACCGAAACATTCAGCCTTCCAAAGGCTGGTTCAAAATAAAGAACTAAATATACCTTTTTAACATAATGATGTTGAGGGAATACTAAAATAAATGTCGAATAGCAGCGAATAAGTATAATCTTTAAAACATTAAAAATGACAAATGAATTCGTTACGAAATTAAAATCTTTAAAATTGAAATGTTAAAATAGTAAGAAATTATTATGAATATATTTAATTATCAAATGAGAAACAAGACATGATGAAGAAAAGAAAATACTTATGATTCTCCTTTAAAACAAATAGAAAAAAATATTGAAAAGCTTTTCAGAATTACCTATATGTATATTAAAAATATAGAAATAAATCTTAACTTCAAAGTTGACTGGATTAACAAAAATATACATACATTTGATCTTTCAAGAAGTCATACCTATATAATAGAATCTTGGATACATAAAAGAAATTACGTACGTAAAACTAATTAACCAATCTATAGTCGTCCATTAAATTTAATATAAAGTAAAAAATAAAGAAAGAAAGAAAATACAAGATAATCGTGAAAGTATAAGACATACATATATATTAGAATTTCATTGTTCATAATTTAACTGAATATGATTTTTTAATAGATCCATCAGAACATATTTTCTATGAAAATCATTAAGACGTTTAGAATGATAGATCATAAACTGGAACATTAAATGTTTTATGTTTAAAACAGCACTGATATGCTTAAATGTACCAGTTAGCGTAATGTTCAAATTGAATGTACATCCTTAAATTTGATATGTGCCTACTTACTAGTGTCTCAGGATGTATGAATGCAGTAAAAAGAAAAATAAATAAACTGAATTTAACTGGTGTCATTTTCTGAAGGACATAAATTGCCGACTAGGTCGAGCTCTGACCGGAATTAGCCGAAAGAGCCCGACTAACAAGTCTTTACGGCCATGCTTACTAATTAATACGTAACTTAATAATATGTATATTTGCATTTTTTGTTTCTCTTAATTCACACGATTTCTGCTCCTTACTTCTTACAGGGTCAGAAGTTAAATGATATGTGTTCAGTCCCAACGGAACTTGAAATGAGCCAAAACATCCATAATCCTCACTTTGGACTTTTATTTTCATGATAGTCTAAGTTTAATAAGACACACAACGTCGTCCGAAAAAAAAATTCCTAAGATGTATTAGTTATAATGGAACTGTTGGTTTGTTTATTCAGAGAAAAGGGGGCGGCAGCGAGAGCGGAATCGGTAAGTTGGCTAATGGCATCACGCCTGGGACGGCTCATGAATGACAATGCCTTCAATTACTTTACAGCTCTGCAAACTTTTATTATTCACTTCTTCTTCTTTGTTGTATCAACAAGTGGGGTGGAGATCTAGGGAGGATGGGGGGTACTGTGTGCGACTGGAGGTTTCTCGGGTATGGAGGTGATTGTAGGAAGATCGGAAAGATGGGCATGTCTTTAGGTAAATGCAATCGTGGATTTAGACGTTTCAGAAGAGAATCAAACTATATACAGCCTAAATCGTAAAAAGAGCCATGGGAGAGTTCTCTGGTACTAAATAACTATTAATATTCTTTACTATTTCATTATTTTTTGTTCGAATTTCTTTCTATAAATTATACTGGATATCATATTTCTGTAAATTATCAAACGAAACCATCCAACTTCGTCATGCTTCATTTTTTCATCTTTTCACAAGTTTGCCTAATTTTCACACAGTTTTATTTTCTTGTGAAACTTGAACATAAACAATGGAGAAGGAAGAAATCCATACAATTGAATATAGACAAATATTCCTGGTGTTATCTACTATTTCTAAGAATATAAAATAAAATGAAACTGTAAGAAAATTAGCCAAACTTATGAAAATATAAAGTAGGAAGAAGTTGGTTGGTTTTGTTTTGATGACTTATA
This sequence comes from Rhaphigaster nebulosa, assembly GCA_948150685.1. Lineage (NCBI taxonomy): Eukaryota > Metazoa > Arthropoda > Insecta > Hemiptera > Pentatomidae > Rhaphigaster > Rhaphigaster nebulosa. The sequence continues at coordinate 112,937,930 of OX411309.1, read as the reverse complement.
GAAATTTATTATCCAGTTTAATTTATAGATATAACCATCGAAAAGAAAATATTAAATTATAATAATGAAGAAATAAGAAATCCATAAAATTGAATATAGTCAGATATTCCTGATGTTATCTACAACAAACAAGAAAATGAAACTGTAAGAAAATTAGCCAAACTAGTGAAAAGATGATAAAATAAAGAATGAAGAAGTTGGATGGTTTCGTTTGGTAATTTACAGAAATCTGATATAAAGTATAATTTATAGACACAAACATCGAAATAAGAAATCCATAAAATTGAATAATGTCAGATATTCCTGGGCCCTGTTTCATAATAAAGTACGAAAGTCCAAGTATAAGTGGCGAAAATACTACAGGAAAAATTTGTTATTAGAGGTTACAGGTTACTTATTGTCTTTAGATAATAATAATTTTATTCAATTTTTTTTTAAATTTACTATTTTTAATATAACTAATTTAAATGCTATCGTATTTTAACATTTTACGGTGTTAGTCATAGGCGTAGTATGTAACAGTCTAACTTGTACTTTTGTAGTTTATAATGAAACAGGAGGTGTCTATAAAGTAAAGTACAAGATGTTATTTAGTTGTTAAAACATTGTTATAATGTTGAAACACGATAACATTTAAAAATATTATATTAAAAACAGTAAATTAAAACAAAATGAATAAAATTATTATTATCTAATGACAAGCTAGTAACTTTTGTACTTTATTGTAAAATAGGGCCCAGATTTTATATATTATTGTTAACAATATACATGAAAATGAAACTATAAGGAAAATAGCCAAACTTGTGAAAAAAAATGAAGCTCGAAGAAGTTGGATGGTTTGATAATTTCCAGAAATCTGTCATCTTGTGTATTAATATAATTTTAAAATGTTTCAGTTTATATACTTCAGTCATCAACAAGGTCAAGAGTTGAATATTTTTTAAATTTCTTTCTTTAAAGATGCTATTATTATTATTTCGAATTAGGTAAAATTTCCTCTTTTTCAAACTTACTTCTGGTTAACTACAACTCGGGATGAGTCAGGGAAAGCAACTTAAAGCGCCAATCATTTCTATTTTTGCGACTTCTCTCCAGTTTCTAAGACCAAGGATTTTTCTTGAGTCTTCATCTGCATAATTAGACATCTTAACGTCGGTCTTCCTGTTCTTCTTGCTTTGTAAATATTTTCTTCCAATAGGTTTAGAGAAATCTCTTATGGCTTCATTTTGACCATATGTCAGGCCCATCGAAGTCTTCCAATCTTAATAAAGCGAACAAAGATCTATATGAAGCATGATTTCTCTCTTGTTTCGCTGCCTCCAGGAATTATCTATACATTTTTCTCCGGGTTTTTCAAACGGCCTTCGAAACAAGCAGAGTATTAGTATTTTTTTAAGGCGAGGCTGATCTCCCACAGTCAAAATTTTTTGTTTATTTCGATATATGGATGGCATCACTCCTCGAATCCAATTTTGTGGTTGATAGCTGAGTCCGTTTAGATTTTTTTCATTTATTTCTACTATAAACGAGAAACATTCAAGCAAATTCTCATATCCAAGCTTATCTCGAATTAGGTACACTTCCCACTTTTTCAAACTTGCTTACTTAACCGGAACTACAACTCAGGGTGAATCAGAGCCTCCTGCAGCTTAGAGCGTCAGTCTGTTTTTTGCGACTGTTCCTCAGTTACAAAGACCAAAGTTTCAAAGACCTTCGTATTGATTCAAGTCTAATCTGAAACAAGTTAGATAGGTTACTTACTGTTTAACCTTAGATTTTCTTTCCTCACTAAGACCATTTGAGCTAACTGAAAAACATCCGCACAGTTTGGTCTATATCAAAGATTTCCTATCGCTTTCAAACAATAACAAATTTTCTTAAAAACTAATCATAAGATATTACACTACCGGAAACATCAAAGGGGCATTATACGCGTTTAATAGTCGTTCATGTATTCTCTAGATTAAAATTAAGACATTAAGTTTGAAAAGACTTATGAAATTTATGAAATTTGGGAATTTCAAATCTATGCAAAGCTTTGATCCATTTATTTACGTAGAAGACGAAAATTAATTGACTTGTAATATAGACTGCTTAGATGCCTAATACTTATTGCCCTTGAGTATGGCAGATTTGATTGTTTCATTATTCAAGAAAGATGTTAATAAAAAAAAAGAATATATATATATATATATATATATATATATATATATATATATATATATATATATCGATAGATAGATAGATAGATGGTTTATTGGCTAATAGATACATCGCTTTAGCCATGTAGTCTGTTCCATTCGGTGTTAGTGTTATTAGTATCGGATAACATAATCTTAACGTAAATATACATATGCTTCTATATAAATAAATATATTATATGTATGTATATATATATATATATATATATATATATATATATATATATATATATATATATATATATAAGTATAAGCAAAAGTTAAGTATATTAAAAAATGACAATTTATATATATATAAATTATAGATATAACTTAACTTAACTTTTACGATATAATATTTTACAATATCATGATAATATTCTTTGACAGATGTAAAACGAGAAACATTAAAAGACAACTATAAACAGAACATAAGAAAGAGGAGAAAGAAACTATAGATGAAACCTTGTTTAACCTTGTTATGAGAGAAAACACGTTTTAGAGAAAGTTAGAAGGGGTGCAAAGAATGAAACAACATGAAGGAGCTTCTCATTTACTTAGCTGGTCTAGGCAACTGAAAAACTAAACAAGATAAACATCTAAAAAGAAACAAGTTGGAAATTGAATTACAAAACCGCTTGTTACGAAGAACAATGTTGCTACAATGTCTTTGACTTATAACATCCCGATCAGCATTCTCAAATCATTGAGATATTCTTCACCATCTTTTAAATATTGTGGTCATCATACACCAGTTTTATAAAAAAAAATTGTGTTTCGTTTGAAACGACATGTAAAAAAGAAGATTACCTAAATATATATGAAAGGGTTAGGGAAATAATGATACAAGCCGTAATTAAAGTCATTCCTTTATATAGTTCTATATTATGTTAGTTTGAGTTCATTCCATGATGCAATAGGACTGTCTAATCGAATATACCCAAACTAACATAACAAAGAGCTATATAGATATTTGTAAAAAATACTCATTAACTTCTAAATTGTGGCTTGTCACATTCTTGTCCCAAGCGCTTCAGACATGCTTGGGCAATGCTGAAAGTATCACTATTGTTATTAATGTGTTCGCATGTAGCTAGAAAATTAAAATGGATTTAATTTGATTCGCAAAATAAAATTGGCGAGTGATAAAAGAGAAAATATTAATTTCATAAACAATTTTCTTATTCTTTTCGATAGAGCTATTGCCTGCAAAGACAAAAATATGACATATGTTACTGTTTAATTTAATTTTTTACTCACCCAAATTCATTCCATGGCACGAAAAAGGGACTAAGGCTCATATTGTGTGTCTTTGCGCTGGCTATTTCTTAAGATTTGTTTTCATTTTAAAACTATTGAACGAATTCGACTGCAATTAAAACACAGTACGTAGAACATTTTTTATGTAAAAAAAATCTTAATCAACATTAATTATTTTATAAATTAGATTAATAATCTAAATCCGTGTCTCTCAGTCTTTTGAAGGAAATACGGCTGAATCTCCATTCAACTGCCGCGTAATAATTAATTTGTCAAATTTCTGAGTTCCTAGGAACTCAATTCTCTTTATAAATTAGCTACTCAGTTATCTGATTACATCTCCAGAGGTTGAATGGGCCCATTGTATAGCGTTCTCAGAGTTTGGCCATTATGCTATGGTATGTATGATGGTATCATTGGTTTAAATATTATTAATAATCATTGTCCATTTATTTGTGCTTAATGTGTTTTTTTTAAAGTGATATAAAGTGACTTATTGTAAAATGTTGACATACTTGTTCAATATCTATAATAACTTCGATGATTTGGCCTCTCCTTACGCAATCGATACCAAACCGGTAGACGAAGACGGAGAGGAGATATCATGTTGGTAGCAGACAGTTGTGTGGGAAGCGGTTGCAGAACATTACCTGTACTGGACGGAAGGGAAGCAGAAGAGGTGACAGTGGCAGGTGGAGGGCAGTCGATATTACGCCAAGAGTCAGATCTAAGGGCCACCAACTCCACCGCTACAACTCCCAACTTCTCTTGTCTCCAACTCCCACAACTCACTTGTGTTATCCGGGCTAGCCGCCTATCTCAGCCTTGCTTCTCTTCGTTAAGCAAGAGATAATCAAGTCAATAATTAAAGTGTCTAAGTTATCCAATAATTAATATTGCGACTTGGGCGATATATTCGGGATGAATTGAAATGACTATTAATTCATAATAAGGAATTAAGAGTATTTAACGATATTCGATACAGTCCTTAGTTGATCTACATTTCTGTAGGTGTATCAGCAATAAAAAGGAACTCAGTAAAAGAGTCACGCCAAATCTGTCAACGTTACTCCAAGAAGTTAATAATTAATAAATAAAATTATAATAGTAGCGGTGTTTATTGAAATAGGAAAAAGACAAAAGCGGAAGATAGAATCTTAGGTATTTGAATTTGCGATACCTAAATCAGAATAGAATCAAGAGAAAATTAAAGATAAAAGAACCAGTAAAATTACTGGAATAGTAATAAAATCTCAGAACTCGTTCTCAATTATGTGTCTCAATTGTTAAATCATACTTTCAAGTACAATAGCTCCAATGTCTTCTACGGACATCTTGAGCACTTCTTAAGAATAGTTTTGAAATTTACTTATTTTTTAAAGCCGAGCCTTAGGAAAATCCTATCTCAATTCCTCACTGGACGATTTAAAAGAATGTGCTCCAGAGAATCCAAATACCGCATAGAGGATGTTCTGCTAGATAGGAGCGGTAAAAATAATTGTTGGTGAGGATGGAACCCATGAGAGCTCTTGCCACAAAGGAGACCACTCAACGGGGTACGGATTTAAAAACATTTGGATCGTTAGAGGTACTCCGGTAAGAGAAATTCTCTTAAAATTGAATCTAGCCCCTGGGACGAGTTTTTTCTTTCCTCTACGGCTCTTGTGTATTGCCATGAAGAGAGTTTGCATTGTGGGCCAAAACGTTGGCATATATTAAAATTATAGACCTACTAATGGGTGTTTTACATTTTCATTCCCTCCTACCCAGAACCATTGTTATATCTCCTGGATTTTGTTTTTTATATCAAATCGATTGATCAGAATAATCTATAATCCTTTATATATACATATATACACACACAGACGGGATTGGCCAATCACGTCGTCACTGTTCTGTCTGTAGAGGACATGAACCATTGCTCGCCATTTTATCAGTGGTTTTATTGATTTATTACTATAAACCTATATATTTAAATAATAAATATTTTTTTTTTGGTAAATGTGATTAATTGCTGGATTTTTTGGATTTTCCTGAAAACATTTTAGTCTCCAGGGTAAAGATCTAGTCAAATTTATATTTTAATTGCCTACAAAAACATTACTGAATTACAATGATATTTTTGCAACTAATTACAAATAATTTTTACCTAAAGAAATAATTAATTCTGTAATATTGACTTTTGTCCCACTAAATTGCTAAGCAGTCTGTGTGACGTTTTAGACGAACCGTTGTTGGCGAATCGTTGTTTCTATAGCGAGTAGAGAGCCACGAACCGAACTTGCTTCCCCGAACCGCCTTTGGTTCCTCAGTGTGTAGCGGGCTTAAAGCTACTCCAGTTTATGGAATATGCATAGAGATTCGTTTTTGTACCATTTTAGTCATTATTAATTTTCATCAATATTTTTTTTTGTATTTTCCATTTTTTTCTTTTTAGGAGTTAATTAATTTATTATTTTATCATTTTGTAATCATTCCTCTTAACCATGTTTTATAACCCCAAAGATGGCTCAAATGGTTGGCCGATACGTCAGCTTTAAGTAAAAAAAAACAAACTTTGTTTTGTTTTTTATATCACATAGATTGATCAGGCTAATGTATAACCCTTTATGTGCGTGTGTGTGTATGTATGTAAATAAATACAGTCGACTACTCAAGACATGTTACATAAATTGTAATTATAATTTTACAAATAGTTTGGGTTATTATACAAAGCACGTAATACGAACCTTTTACCTAAACATAAATTAAATTAAATCTAATTTATCGAAACGGGGAGCCTTATAATTGTTATTAAGATAATTACTGTTAGGCTAAGTTATTACAATGACTGTGGGGGAGGGGAGAGGGAGGGAGAACCATTATGAGAGGCAGCCATACATGTCATTAAAGGATAATTAAAGCCCGATTGAGGCCTCAGATTGGAGCCTTCCTCTATACATATTGGGAGCTTTAGTATATGCCTAACCTAGTTCCTCTCCTCTCTCTCAGTAGGACCAATCTAATTATTAATACTGTTATACCTCCTTACTCTCCATTGTGCAACACATGGAAGATGGATTACCTCTGGGAGAATTCGTGACTTGGATAGGAGTGAACTGAGATTTGAATATCAACAATATGCATTAATGAATTAATACTAACTGAATAAGTATTCTCTACCAATCTTCCACGGTACAATTGGACCGCCCAAATCAAAGGATTATTTAAAGAAATTGTAGAGAAAGATTTCTCTACTCAGAGCAGAGATCGCAAAAAGTTTGAAGAAAGCAGAGAGAGAGAAAGAATAATACCAAAATACTCCAGAACTATTGTAGCAGAAAGATATAATCCGCAATCATATTCATATTCAACCTTCTACCTATCAATAAAGACTCATTACTGCACCGATTTGTTTCTAGTCGTATCTAACTATTAAGGCAAACAAATGTCTTTAGAGAAAAATTGAGCGCTGGGATCAAAATTAAGTTTTATTGGCAGGGCTTTATTGTAAACGCTCTGATACATGCGCAAAAAAGAAGACAGCACACACTTTCTGTTTGAATGCCCAATGATGGCAGCGCCAAGAGCAGCCTTTATAAACCCACCGTTCTCTCCCAACTACCAGATAGAAGATCGTATTCGAAAGATACTCAACAACAAAAACGAATCTCATTTGAAAAAGTTTTATTATCTTTGAATGTGAATTCGTTAAAGATTATGAAAGAATAATTTTAACAGTTTTCTAAGCATTTGTTAGAACATCACTGATCTCATTTCTTGTTGTAACTCATTTTAGACTGGTTCAACCATGTATCAAGTATAGATAGAATACTTTTCATGTTCAGCAGCGAGAGGAGAGATCTGAACCCTCCTTCCGCAAGTCTTCCCTCCTGGTTCTTCTCTTGAATCCTGGATGCGGACCTTGAAGCTTTCAGTACACATTTAGTCATCGTTTTATTTATTTATTTTTTTCGCTTGATCATTATTTTCTTATTTTTTCTTTAATAATATATATTTGTATTGTAAATTATTATTGTCACAATGCATGAGACACATGAAATGATTGCAATAAGATTTTTTATTTTCGAACTTTTAAGTTTATAGTTTGTCTATAAGAAAGAGGTCCTAAGACAATAAAATAATCAATCAATCAATCTCTCTATTTTTTAAAGTGATGCTAATCCTAATTATTAGGGAAACTTATAATGAATTTATACACTTAGTTTTAAAAATAAAAATAAAAAAATGGATTTCATCGATTTGCCTGAGAATCGGCTTTTATTTGATTGCAAAAACGTAAAATAAAAATGAAAATTACAAAATATGCATTTCGAACAAGAAGAGTAAGTTGGAGAAAACTTAGAAATTCTTTTAATGCTCCTAGGAAAAAAAAAACTTTTGAAAAATCGGGACGGCTATTTGTAATTCAGGAAAAGAGGGCGAGGTAGATAAAAATATGGGAGGGGCCTGTTTGAACTGGCATATATTTTGCGACTTTTTCCTTATAATAACAAACGGCTCGGAGGACAGCGGCTTGGGAATTTATAACGAGCTTGACTGATGAGCCTGACTCCTGCTACTGCTTTTTTTCCAGGCTGGAGAATTAACTTCATTTGTTCGCCAGCTCTGAAAAAGAGCACCTCCTATCTCGTTAAACTGCAAAGACCCTGATAAATAATTGTAACAAAACACCAACTCCGCGGCTAGTTTAATAATTATCTCACTAATTCATGTCATTGTTTTTTTAGGTTTTTTTTTTTTTTTTTATTAAGGGAAGGGAAAATAAATTTTGCGGATAAATGATCCCAGGATGGGTCGAGATTTATAGTTAATGCGTAGCTGTATACTGCTCTTCTGAGAACGCTATCTAACTGAGAGGTCACTGAGAGGTGCTCTGAATGTTTGGGAGTCCAATGAACATTTACCACTAGATAAATTACCATAAGAAGATGGTGTTGAGAGATAGTGATTGTAGTGTATAAATAAATTGTAAAGTATAAATAAAGCGATGGCCTTTTACACTCAGAAAAAAACAAAAACGGTTTAGGAGTTTCGGAAAAAGCATCGGACAGCGGACGGACGGATTTTGTTTTTGGATCTTTATGTTGAAATGCAAATTCTCAAATTTTTAAGGGAATTAAAAAAAATCTTTTTCTTCGACAATTAAAAACGTTTATTATTGAAAATAATAAACCAAAATAATTGTTATATTTATACATCAAATCATAGGAATTAGAACATTATCGCGTTTCCAAATAATTATATGTCTAAATTAACTATAAATTAGGTTTTCAGCTATTTGGCTCAGTTTGGATTTTTCTAATAGTCTCTTTAGTTCGTGGATTTTCTTAATTTTAGTTCGTCAATTTGTCCGGGATTCAAGTCTACTGATATTACACCTAAGCCTGGTATATATATATATATATATATATATATATATATATATATATATATATATATATATATATATATATATATTTCAGCTAGCTTTGTGTGATATTTAAAGTGAAATTATTTTTAGATAGTTCTTAAATCTATGAATTTTTACCAAGTGTATTGATATCTTGTATGTAATATTAAGGGGAAACCACTGATTATCTAACTGTTTGCGTTTTTTGACATTTTGCAGATTTGTTCGGTCCTGTATCTCAATAGCTGTTTCGAATTTTTAAAAAATATACTTAATATAAAACATAAAGGAAATTTAACTTTATTTAAAACTGGTTATGTCAAAGATTCATCTAAATCCACTGGAAGAATGTTACTGAGGAAAATCTGAAAAAAGTGACCAATGAATATTTATGAGTGAATATTTATCCTCTAAAATAGTATATAAAAAAGGTGTATTTAAAAAAAATATACGAAATTGTTGTCATACGGCGTATAAGCTGATTCTTAGAAAGCAGTATGAATATTATATGCTATATGCAGTATAAATTATATCATATGCTATATGATGAGATCAAATAGCAGGCTTTAATGTGTTAATAAGTATAAAATACTAAAAATGGAGAAAATATAAATAATCAATATAATTGGAAAAAAGTCCGAAAAAAGCAATTTACTATTAAAGAAAATCATTACGTATTAAAAATAATCATGTTATTGTCAACAGTAGATACGAAAATGCTAAAAAAATAAAGAAAGAACGAAAGACGTTATTTAAACATTCAAATAAATACGTTTGTTAATTTAATAATATGATTTGACAAATCAAATAAAATAATAAATAATTAAGAGTCTTGTAGAGAATCACAGAGCTTAAGGAATAACACTGCCGGCATTTGGTTTATAAAATAACCTGCCAGCAAATTAGTATATTAAATTACTGTAACTGCTTTTCTTTTAATGTAACTTTAAATTGGCTGTAGCAGTTCGAACTCTTCATTAAATATACTTCAATCCAACTTAATTAATAATATAGAAATGTTATATTTTGCCTGTGAAATATGGCAACAATGGAACTGCGAATAAGTCGTAGGAAGCGACTGGATATAATTTCTCGAGGGGCGAAGGACTTCCAGCACCATCCTGGCTAATCCTTAATCAAACAATAGGCAGTTTCCCTCCAGCCCCCCGCTGTTCTCGGATCATCCGGGCTATCGTAGTCTGTTAATACTCTGTCAATTATTGGAATTTCCGGGATAGGCATAAGTAAATCTCCAATAGATGAGAGGCAGGTCACGGCAACTGGTTACTCTGGGTTAATCTTTTTTATTATTCCAATTAGTATTTATTCTGACTCACCAACTTATGAATTGTTTATAAGACGCCACTATTTACAATACGACATGCTAGAAATTTAACATGTTAATAATTTGAAAAAAATAAACAAAAGCCGTACAAAGCCCCTTTCCCTCCCCCCAAAAAATACAACTTGTATATTATAATGATATTGGTGATTTAGTATATATATGTATAATAGTGATGGTGGAATTTCTTATTGCCCTCTGCTGTTTATTTTTCTGTAAAACTATAATTATTGATGGATTTAGAAAAGACTATAATATTCTTTTGAGTGATGTAGTCTTTGTGGTGGTTGTTATTCAAGCATTTGGAGTGTTCGACCCTCTTGCCTGAATTTGTCAGACCCTCAAAGAAATCTGAAACAAAGACCTGTATATGACAGGAGGGTGGGATGGAAGCTATTATGCGATGTAAACATTGTCGAAGCTGTAAAACGTGACTTTCCTTCTTTTTTTCCGATGACGCTATGATGCGTAAAGAATCCTGGCTTCCTCCACAATCCTTCTCCATTCCATTCTGTCCGCGGCCACCCTCCTCCATATCCCAACTCCAAGAGTCCTCAGGTCTCCTTACATATCTTCTAGTCAGCAATTCTCCTCTTTCTGTTTCCAGCTGGATGCCCCTCCATAATCATCTTGGGGATTTTATTCTTCTTCATTCTCTGCATATGACCCAACCATCTTATCCTTCCTTTCTTAATTGTGTAAAACACATTAGGTGAATTATGTAAGTCCATCAGCTCCTGATTTGCTCACATCTACCCTTGCTCTACCATTCGAGTCGGGTCACATACCCTGCGCAGAATCTTTCTTTCTCACGTGTTTAATAATCGTATGTTTTTTAAAGTTAGGGATTTAATTTAACTTCCATACAAGACCAGAGGGCTATGGATTGTCTTATATTATTTTTAGGTTTTTTCTCTGTAGGATATTTTTCAATGACTAATAGCACTTATTCCCCACCGCTATTCTCGCTTTGATTTCTTCTCCTATTTAATTAATCTCTGAGATAGTGGTTCCCAGGTATTTACACGTTAAGGCAAATTAGGTAAAACTTGAGTACACTAAAGAAAATCACGTAAGTAGGCCTTTTATCGTTAAGAAATAATTCTTGTTTTTAGGTCAAAGTTAAGGGTTTGTTGATACTGCACTACACGAATGATTGGTGAACTGAGTCACGAACTAGGATTTATGTAAACAACCGTGACAAATGCTGTAATTAGCAAATGGCTTAGACTTGAAGAGGCAATGTCTAGTCACATCGCGGTCTGTTGATGACGCCACGTGAGAGCTACACGCGAATAGGCACGTGTCCTCTTGTTACGTGAGCTGCCTACCTGATCATCCTATCCAAGTCAGTTGATAAAGCCAAACAACGCAGTATATAATAATACCCGCAACCAATGCGATCAAGGAAAGTATTTTAAAAGCTCATTCACCAATTATTAATAATAATAATATTAATGGCTCAGGAATGATGTCGGGCATAGTAAATAACTTAAAACTGCAGTATATATATATATATATATATATATATATATATATATATAATTACTTTTATGCAAAGTAAATTTTATTTTTTTAAATATCACGTACACCTACAGTGTTTATCCATTTCAGTTTGAAAAAATGGTCATAAAAATATAAAATTTAATATTTTTTTATAACAGATATAAAAAGGCCCTTATACAATTTGATCCATACATTGAGAAAAAAAAGTATAAATATGAGATCAGATTAAAATAAACATACATTAAAATATAACATTAACAACGATTTTAGTTTATATTATATATAATACAAATACATTTTTCTACTGGTGAAATTTGAGCATGATATTTCAGGAATAGAAAGCTATGAATAATATTAATTTTTTTAATATTTTATTTTTTAAAAGCATAGTAAGATCATTAGTCTCGTGTGCTCAGAATTTCATAATAAACGCGTCTAGGGTTTCACTATGAATTGGTATACATCTTCATTTCTTTGGTACAACAGACTATTACGTTCAATCACAATTTTCTTTTTAAGCTCCGATTTAAAATTTTAAGACTTTTTAACTCTATTTATAATAAGCACATTGAGAAGCATTAATTGAACCAATTAAATAAAATATTAACATCTTATTCTATTTACGTTATTAAAAAAATAGATAAAATGCCGTAGAAATACTTTAGCTGTAGTGTATTGGAAGTTAATATAGGAAAACATGGTTTGGATTTCAAAATGCCAAATAAATTTAAAAATTAAAGATCTACGAATGAATATAACAAAATACCAAATTTATCTCTGACACGCTCGTCATCCCAATACGACATGTCTCTTGTAAGAAGATCTAAAAAAATATAAGTAATATATATATATATATATATATATATATATATATATATATATATATATATATATATATATATAAATTTAACAATTTTCTGTATCATATTACGAGAATCGTTTGAGTACTTAAACTTCCGTTAAAATCCCAAAATATAACATGCACACCTCGACGAGACACCTTTCCATCTGTTTGTATCGGTCACAACCAAATTCACCGATAGACCAACTACATTACACTAGGCTTCCTTCGACCGAAACTTGACATGAGGCACACATGTCAATATGAAACGACTTAAATTTATTATTTTCGAATCTCCGAAAAGATAAATTAGACGAAATCTGAATACAAACACGCAATGAAACCCATATGGACATATGTTTCAACAATCTTTTTAATTAAAAATTTTAGGACTAATAGTAGAAGTTGCTTTCTAAATTAAACTATAAGCATTCATTATAAACTATACGAACTTACAAACAGACTGATTTTTTTTTATATAAATGTTTTTTATTTCAAAAATATTATTACAGCCAATTTTTATAATTGTTTCGGGACATATCCTTGTACAATACATTTTTTTTATTTTGAAAATTTATTAAAAATAAAATATATTTAAATTATCGGTAAAAATAAACAAGAGAAAAAAACCCTGTTTTTTTTAAATAAAATAAAAAAAAGGCCATGCTATTGGTACATTGGATTATGATTAAAGAAGAATATGTTTAGTTGGCTTATTTCAAAAAGACTGATAAAAGTTATGGCTGTAGTTTAAATACCCATAAATACTATGGGTCGATTAAAAAGGGGCTGGATGGGAGATCTCTAAGTGTGGTCAAATTAAATCCAGGAAGAGGTGCTCCTGAGTACTGTTCATTTCTACGCCCAACAAGTATTAGCAATCTCAATATAAAATTTTCTGATTGTCACTGATTGTTTTGGGACAGGTGGAAATTAATACTTATTAATCTGAATTTTTAAAAAGAATCTTTCCAAACCCGAACTATTAAATTTTGAAATTCCGAATTCAGAATTGGTATTTTCCAATATCCGAAGCAGAGGTATCCCGACATTAAATTATGTGGATAGTATAATTCAGATTATCGGGCGGTATAAGAAGTAGTTATGATCTCACAAAATTTTGTATTACACTATTTTGCCCCCGAACACAGTCAGACAAACCATTCAGCCATGCCGGTGAGTCATGCGGGTTTAGCTGACTAGCGAAAAGAACGTCTCACAAGTTCAGTTTAGTCAAGTCATAAGGAAAGCAAACGAGCAATACTAAAGATTTATTCATAGAGGACATAATACTTGAATAAAGTTATTTTTCTATTCTTACTCAAAGACAATTAAATGGACGAACGTTTCTGGCACAAAGCTAGATAAAGGATTAGTCAATGAATCAGATGAGAAACAGAGTCAAATTTAATTTGAGTCAAGCATTTAATTATTTCAAAGTTAACAAATTTTAAGCACAAGGATTTTCAATTTTTAATTTTAGATCTTAAGCAATTTCGTCCTACATGAAAGTTAACAAAAATAAGCAACATAAAATAAACGAAGAACGGAGGCAGAAGTAATGATTTTAAAGGTGACAATTATTTTTTAATCATTTTTTTTTTAATTTCTGAAGTTATTGATTCAGAAACTCTTTAGGTTTTAATTCACATCTTGAAGGCTAATAAAAGTTCGGTAAATTTTCCTAGGGATAAGCTACTTTCCAATTCTTAATTATAGTAAATTGAATTAAACATACGTTTCAGGTACATGACTTAATAAAAGATAAAACGATGAATTGTATCAGCTAGAAAGTCAATTTATATCAGCTATAGAGTTAATTATTTCGAAGTTAAAAATATTCGAAACTACGAGTATTTAGTTACCAACACAGCATAAGCAGGAAAAGAATAAGTAGATTTTTCAATAAGATGTAATAAAATCATTATGATTCCTGTCTGTGCCCATGATAAGGAGGACATTCAATGAAACTAATTCAAATGGTGCTTCATTCTGAAGTTAAATATCATACATTTACCACATTGTTAAAGTTCAGCCCACACGATATATCATTAGCAAGTTCCTTAAACATAAGTCTTAGAGTTAGGTTTGCGCATTCACCTTTAGCCCGGGCCGCAATGACCTACTAATGCTAAGTACTAGGAGGGACTAACCGTCAACTAATTGATAAATGACAAAAGTTAGTAACCGACACTCCATCTTATAGTAGAGGTACGACATCCTGTGCCTCCATTAGCGAAATAGTACAGCCTGAGCCTAGGAGGATCTTCGCTTTCGAGGGCGAAGGTATATACTCTCAGAAGTAGTTTAAGCTATTGGATCATTTCACAATCCGGAGTTGAGGGATGACAAGGGCGGAATAAGGCTAAAATGGGCTGGATTGTGCGTGCTTAGAAAAAAAAATAGTAGCTACTTGTTTGATAAATAAACAGGAATGGCCTTAAAAGAGATTTTCAGTTTGGAAAGAATCACTGAGGTATGGGAACACTGTTTTTTAATAATAATATTTAATAATACATGCAGTAAACTAAAAAAAAAAAAAAAAAATTATTACATAATGGTTTCTTATTCCCAAATAGTAATATTTCAAAAATATCTGGTCTGTCCAAGTTAAAGAAATGAAGCAGTAGGCACCAAAGGAAAAGAAATTTGAAGCTTGATCGCCGGGAGAGTTAAGAAAATAATGTGTCAATGCTAGTAGGCTGAGATGGTTAGGACATGTAATCAGAGGGTAAAATGATACAGAGGAAATATTGGATGTGCATTTCAGTAGGGGAAAAAATGAAAGACTAAGGAAGCTAAAGGAAGTGCAGAAATAATCCAAGGAAGGATAAAGCAGAGAGATGCGATGAAGTCAGAAGTCCAATAGATAATTCAGGAGGCCTAGGGCCACGATAACCAGCAGCGCCGAAAAATTAGTCTATGAAGTTCAATACGCTATATCTCAGCTAATACAGGTCCGATTTAAATATTTGTTTCTCCTTTTATAGAGAATTTCATCAGCTTATTCTAAACCGTACATGTTCTTACATTTCTCCTCTATCTTTATAAATGACCGAGTTATGGGCTTATGAGATCTGTAATCGGCCGCCATTTTTAAAAAACAGACGGATGGTAATGTCGAATTCCGAGGATCATCCTGGGTTGACCTGTGACATTGGTACCGAATCTCAAGAAAACCGGTCCAGTAGTCTCGGAGAAAAGCCACGGACGGTGAACGGACGGATTTTTTTTTATTCGATATTTGGATTCAACGTATCTTGAAACGTAAAACCTCACATTTTGAGGGAGGATTATAAACATTTTTTCCCTGGTCCATTACAAAGGTCTATTATTGAAAATAATAAACCAAAAGGAATAAACATTATAATAACTACACATCATTTATAATTAGTAATAATATATAATATTATTATTTAAATTACTAATAAACCTAATTGTTGGATTATTAGTGGAATATTCCAAACAAAGCCTTTCGTCGCTGAAATAGAACTAAATAGCGTATCATTCAACCTTTCGCCAATGCAATCATCTTGTTTGGAAGGCACACTAAATGGTTTAATTGATTAGAACGAGAAAGGACTAATCCCTCAGAAAAATAAGACATGAGGAAGACAACAAACTATCCGTTTTGGAAATTATGTTTTAGATTTAGGGGACTTCATGACAGGTTAATTAAATAAGGATAGACCTTCTCCGTCTTATAAATTTATAGCTATAGGTAATTGAATCTTTGCTACTTATTTTATTATTTCTATTAGTAACTCTGAAAGTAAAACCATTATTAAATATCTAATGTTTGCTCATAAATCATTCTAGCTCTATTAATAACTACTTTATCAAGCTTTTATACAAAAATTCTAATAGAAGATTACAAAAAATTCAGAGCAAATAAACCAATTAGATTGATATTATTTACAAAAAATGAATTACTTAGTCACAGAAAAAAATTGATGTATCGATTGTCGTATGTGCAATTGTCATCGAAAGTGATTTAAATGCATGTAAGAAACTAATCTACAGTAAAACATTCCAAAATATGGTATGTCATGTCTAAGTTCTTATATTTGAAACAGATTACTTCAAAAGTGATGAGTACAAAAAAGTTAAAATTTGCATTCAGCACATGTCGATGGTCAGCTTCACAGATGTTGTAAGTACCAATTTGGTCATTACAACACTAAGGCTAGGAAGCTGTATTAAAAAATGTTTAATCTACATTACGTATCTATTTGAAATTAGTTTTATAATAACATAAATGTCGCCAAATACACAAAAACCAAAGAGAAATAATAAATAAGGAAATACTGGATGCTAAAAAAAATCTTAAACATTTTTTTATTCCAAAATATCAACTTACAACATATGTGAAGTTGACCATCGATGGTGTGTACAGCTTCGTATAAATAGTCACGGCCATAGTTAGTATATAAGAGATTCTGGTAGGGAAGAGAGTAAACGATTAAAATAAAATATACCGTAGAGATACACAATTACGAGTTTATTACAACACAATAGCTGTTTAAGGTTAGGAAAGATCATTTCACCCTATTAGTGCCGAATCCGGCAAAAAACAAATATATTTAAATTGAATATAAATATATGTGCAATGGATATAAATACACTTGATTTATTTATTTTTACATGCGCGCTTAGATTGGTCATTGGTGTGGAGAAATATATTGTCTTTAAATGATGATAGGGAAGAAGCTTGACGAATGCAGAGGGATTCTAAAATTCTAAAAGGTAACACGAATGATAAAGGATTTTTCAAAGGAAGCAGTTCTATGGGAAGGGTTATATAAATCGATAGGTTGAGATCTTGTATTTAAGAGATGAATGAGAGAACGCGGATTGAGGAGTTCAAGAATATAGGAAGGTTTTGTGGTTTTGTACCATGAAGGTATTTTCGTCGGAAATTAGAATGAAGTCACCCTTAAAAAAAAAAAAAAAAAATCTATACCACTACAACCTATGTCTTGGGTACGGTTTCTAAGCCAACGGTTATGCTAGGAGGTGATTAGGCTGAGATCACGCTCAACCACCAGGTTTTCCCCAATTAAGGATTCCAACTTTATAGAGGCTGGGTGAGCCCCAGGAGGATCTCCCGATCCCACAGGATCTATCCACGGCTGATAACAGAATAAATAATTATCTGCCACAGCCCCCCTAGAATGAAGCTATCCTTGCCCGGAAAAGCAGTGAGAGATGTTAGAGCTTCAGAAAAGACCGAAAATGAATCTTATGAAACATTCATTAATCTTTATATATTCGCTATACACAAACATATTATTTATATGTACATTTAACATTTTTGATATGAGGTGTTATTATAAAGTATAAAATACTAATACCAAGAATTTATACAAAAAGACACAAAGAAAATACCTACTCTCATAGCTTTTATTAAAAACCTTATTCGAATGAAATATCCACAATTTCGTAAATTAAAAAACAAAATTAAATTAACGTTTGCAACGGACAGTGACGAACCAGAAACTGAGAAATATTCTGGGAAAATAAGGACAAAGGAAAATGGGGGGCATGAAAAATTGAAAAAATAAAAATAAATAATCCCAGTTTGATTGAAATTTTTAATTAGTTCTGTCGTTTCCAGTGGCACTATTCGGTATTTATCTTTCTCAAAAGGCACGACCTAGTTCACTTGCCAAGGAACTGGTAAACAATAAATAACTGAATAAACGAATCAAAATTAAATAAATATCTATGTCATAATTTAAATTATGGATTACCTATTTAACGATACTATAATATAAAGTGCAGGTTTGAATTAAATATTCATTAAATTTAAATTTGGGAGGTCATTAATTATAGTAGGAAATAAATATTACGTCATAATATTTATTTATATTAATATGTGCACTGCCGCTTATCATCAAATAAAGGATAAATTTGAATTTCATATTCAATTAACTTTTATTTGGGAGGTCCATAGTTACAATCGGAAATAAAAAAAAATTAAAAAATTGACTATTGCTTGGTCATTTTCATACTATATTATCGATGTTATTTTGTTAATAATAATGCTAAAATTGTCTAAAATGCTAAAATTACAAGAATAATTGTTCGTAAATTAAGTGTTAAATTTCCGTTTTTCTTTACTGCTTATAAAACTACATTAAAAAATAATTAATTTGAACTTGATTTTTGTTTACGAATTATAATCTAATTAATATACATGTAACATTTAGAAGATTTTAGTAATTATTTAAATAATAATAAATATTGCAACTTTCTTCCAAATTCTTCTACAGATAAGCCTGCATTATTAAGATATGTGTGTTCAACGTAACAAATTTCTTGCTTTATAAAATCCTCTCTTTACTCTACCATGTCATAAATAAAAATATGCACAAATCCCGCACATCAGAATAAACCATTAGTAGAATATTTAGTCCGAAATTGATGCGCAACTTTCTACAATGAGGAGCATACCCGTAGAAACCAAATAACCCGTAATCCTACTTACCGAAACATTCCTGATAATCCACCGATGTAGTTTATAGTCAATTCTTTAAATAAAAAAAAAAAAAAAAAAAAATATATATATATATATATATGCATGCTTAGTTAAAAAAACACTAATATTTATGTTAACCTTAAAACAGTTAACATAAATTATTTCTCGAAAGCTTATTTTTGTTGTACTTCTTAAAAAAAAAAAATGCACTAATAAAAATTATTTCTGTTATTATTTTTATTATATATTAACCTTTGTGGAATGAAGGAAATGAATAAGTATTTCTGTTGCAGGTAAGTTCCGAAAATAGATGAAGGTATTTTAGTATAAGGATCTTTTTCAAAAGTGAGTATTATTCAAGTTACTGTATTCATAAAAGTATTTGAAGTTCATTTAAATAATTATTAATAAATAACTAAAATAAACGTTTTATTTAAAATGTATAATGAACGAATGTTCCAAAAATCACACTGAATCCTATAATTTTTTCTTGTTTAATTCTATGAGAAGACCATACATCTAAATTAAAAGTATGCAATCAGACCTCCAAGTTTCAATATCTTAAATACATAAAAACTAATACATTATTCAATATCTCAATATATAAAACTAATAAATTATTTGGCATCTTGGGACCTTATCTTCATCTTCTACATAACAATAAACATAAATGAATAATTATTATATGGATTACTTTTAGTATTATTATTTAAATTAATTTAGATATGTACTAGGATTGGAAAGAATCACTGAGGTATGGGAACACTGTTTTTTAATAATAATATTTAATAATACATGTAGTAAAGTAAAAAAAAAAAAAAAAAAAAAAAAAAAAAAATGCTGCAAATTATTACATAATGGTTTATTATTCCCAAATAGTAATATTTCAAAAATATTCCTACGCACCAAAGGAAAAGAAATTTGAAGCTTGATCGCCGGGAGAGTTAAGAAAAAAATGTGTCAATGCTAGTAGGCTGAGATGGTTAGGACATGTAATCAAAGGGTAAAATGATACAGAGGAAATATTCGATGTGCACTTCAGTACAGAAAAAAATTAAAGACTAAGGAAGCTGAAGGAAGTGCAGAAATAATGCAAGGGAGGATAAAGCAGAGAGATGCGATGAAGTCAGAAGTCCAATAGATAATTCAGGAGGCCTAGGGCCACGATAACCAGTAGCGCCGAAAAATTAGTCTATGAAGTTCAATACGCTATATCTCAGCTAATACAGGTCCAATTTAAATATTTGTTTTTCCCTTTGTAGGGAATTTCATCAGCTTATTCTAAATCGTACATGTTCTTACATTTCCCTCTCTATCTTTATAAATGGCCTAAACCAAATTTAACGCTGATAAAACCGTGGGACACAGCTAGTGTTAAATAAAAGCTGGTTGACGACAGAAGCTGTAATACATAAGAATAAACATAAATGAATAATTATTATATGGATTACTTTTTGTATTATTATTTAAATTAATTTAGATATGTACTAGGATTGAGGTGATACTTTAATTGCCTTAAATTAGGTATGCTAATTGATTTAAATTAGAATTTGTATAATTAAATTACCCCTAGTTAAGAAACGAGGACGAAAATAAGAAGAGAGGATTAACTACTTAGGTGACAAGATAAAAGGCAATCATAACTTTCTGCTTCATCCAGCCAGCCCGTGTGACGTCATTTGCCTTACTTCCATGATGAGAAACTGGGTTATTTTCGAACAGAATACCTGTGGTATTTAAGGCATTAAAAATACTATAAAAATGAAATATCTACTATTATAGATCGAATAAGTTTTAATGATCGAATAATCTGCCAACTGGAAAGTTATTCAGGTAAATATGATTTCTTCGAGTTCCAAGCCTTCATAGAGTACTAGGGATGGCGTACCGATATTAGAAATATTAAAATGGCAATTATTCGTGGAAAAGGTTGAAAATCTGTACATACGAGTAGCTGATAAAGCGTTACCTCTACACAAAGTCATATTTCAAGATAAATATTAAATTTTCAAGAAATATTTTTTTAATTTCCTGGACTCTTATCACTTTGTATCGACTCTTGAGTATGAAGACCTACCTGGGGTTCACCCATCCCCAACTATGTGGGTAACTGACCCCTTGATTGGGTGGGGTAAAAAGGTATTGGTTGAGGTTTGATACTGATCCAATAATCTCCTAGTATAACCGTTAATCAAGACCTTACCGACTACAGAACCAAAGGCAAACTCCTGTTTGTTTTTTTTTGTGCACCCTTAGAAAGAAATTTACTTTATCATTCCAATTTTCTTAGTAATGGAATCACTTCAATCAAGAGACAATTAATTAATAAAAAGAGCAAATAAATATTTACGTCGACAACCAAAATCATTGACGTTCGTTTCAGTCTGTGGTAGATTCACTTCGTTAACGTTAGAACTCGGAACATTTGAATAAGTGCGCGTTTAAACCAGCTACTTATCGGTACTTGATGGTGCTACGGCAAAGGAAAATGAAGTAAATGTGAGGATAGCGAACGAAACCCAAGCATTCACTAGTTTTCCAAAGACGAAGTAGTCAAACGGTACTTCCCATTGAGCATTTAGATAGTGAAAACTCGCACTCCAGGAAGTGCTCTCTGGCACCCCTTGTTATAAAACAAAGGCGGATGATTGGTTGTTCAAAAACCTATTTATTATTATTTGATTTTTGTTTATTCAAACAGGTAAAGACAGAGGAAGTGCAGAAACTAATAACAAAAAAATGTTGTCGTGATATAACTCAATTTTTATATTATAATTAATAAAAATTAGGCTATAATGTTATTTTTAAAAGATTGTCGAAAAGGGTTCACGCATTGGATCGTTAAAGAACTTCTTTCCTTCTCTTATTTTTCAATGTCTGATATGTCTTAGAAAAACCTTCATATCTAAGTTATTAATATACATATATCTATATGTATATTAATGATTTTGAAAATCATAGAAACATATGTATATTTCGTTAGAACGTGTTTTGTTTTGTTTTTTGTTGAGAGGTTGTCTTTAGTAAAGTAGGGATACCAATTGGGAAAAGGAGAATTGGCAATACTTTTTGTCTTTTCTTTTGGAGCCAAAAATCCTTCATATATTTTTGATCGACTCCCCTTGCGTTCCTCAGTCCACTGTTTGAATACAAGATGCCAATCTACAGAATTGTATAACCCCTCCTAAAAGCCTTCCTGAGCACGATTTTTATTTTTAGTGTTGCCTCTTTCAGAAATTTCATACCTATTTCTATTTGTATATCATAATCTGTAATGTCTTTTAAACTCTCCTTATTAGGCTGATATACCCAAAAATAAAAATTATTTGGTAAAAGTTCCGCAGAGCGACTGGTGCGCGTGGTCTCTTGACGGGTCGGCTAATGTTTTTGGCACGGTCTGTTCATCAAATCCCGAGTCCATTAAGGCGGCCATGGACGATTACATTCTTTGTTATCATATATATTTCTTTTGTAAGACCATTGATTCCGCCCAATTTTTAATCTTTGGGCTGCCTGACTGAATTTCAGCTGGTTATTGTTTGATTGTTTATACTTTAATTGCCTCTTGCATTGTTGATTTATAATTTTATATGCTATTTTATAGAAATTAGGAGATTTTTTTTTTTTTTTTAATACTTTTAGTATTATTAAAAGAATACTTTAGTATTCTTTCATATATTTTAATTATTTTTTATTTTATACCTCTTAATTTGTTACCATTAAACTTTAATAATTTATTAAAATAGGTAAAGGGCCTGAAATTCTGTATACTCCTCAACTAGAATCTTAAATGAAGATCTCATTTTATAATAAATAAATGCCTCATCATAAATTATAAAAGTTCTAAAACCAGATATAATTCATTTACAATCTATAAACTTCGTAAAATAATTATAAGTAACACCAAAAATGCTATAATAAATTATTAATATGGATTGGATTTTGGATTTCGATATGGAAGACTAACCTTATTAAGGGCAGACTCGGTAGATATACAGATCGTGCTAAAAACATTAGCCGGCATGTCAAGAGGCCACACCCACCAGTAGGTCTGCGGAACTATTACCAATTATTTTATGTTATCCATATTTATATATTTTATATGCATTTTTTATATTGCCCTTATTTATATTAGTTTATATTATTACTTAATATTTATCTATTACGCAGTTATTATAAATTTATATATTTCACGGTTTTAATTTATATTTCCTCTTTCATTAATTTATATTTATATATTTTTTGTCAATGACATTGCATGGTAGTGGTAACAAAATAAAAATAAATAATAAATATTAATTTATTTTTATGTACATCTATTATTATACCATATTTATTTCAATTATATTATTTTCAATGTTTAATTTATATTAAAAATATTCAGAAGAATTGATCGGTGTTATTATAAATTTAAATAAATTTCTTCGGATACAAAATATATTTTGAAAAATATATTAGCATAAATTCATAACCAGAGATAGGTTAAAGAAGCCATAATGTAAACTCAGCAGACGATTTTGTAGAAGTAAAAATTATGATATTTATTAATGAACCATATTCTTATAAAGTAATTATATTGTTGATTGGTTAAAGACAGAGATTTCAATTCGAAATCATAAATTTCACAAAACGAAATGTTATCCTTTCAGGTCTGGAATGGGAACCTCTGCCCATAATCATAAGGGTTATTCATACGGAACAAACCAACATCAGCCCTTACGATGTTGATAATAAACTTCACGACTGTTCATATTTAACAACAACTATATGCAAATGCGCTCCCAAATCAGCAATTACTATGGAAATTTGATAAAGTTTATAGGAGCGCTTACATTAGTTAACGCGGGCCACCTTTCGCAGCGTCCGATTCATTAATTGTCCGTTCTGGGTCTCAAGTTTAATTAAGACAGACACTCGGAATATTCATTATACAGCGCTCTCCATATTCATCCGGCAATTAACAGAAATAAATAATAAAATATATAATTACAGGCAGTCCCAAGTGCCGTGAGCTTGGGCAGGAAGTGCCCAACGGTTGATTGGGTAATTGAGTTTGTTAGTTGTGTTAATTGGCTTTGTTAGGGTTCGCCGATCGAGCGGGGGGAGGGAGGGGATTAAGCAAGGATGCCTGGGAAATATCAAAACATGCCATGCCGGCAGTCACGAAAAATTCTGTTAGGGCAAAAGGTCACCCAGCGTTCGGCATAGCAAGTTATTTCAACTGCCTCACTTCTTGGTTTAAAATTGGAAATGAAATTGTTTTAATCACAAATTATATCATCAATCTTATTTTTAAAATTATATATTATATATTGAACTACTACTTCTAACTCCTACAAAATTATCATAATTATGAACGATTAAAATCACCTATACCTGTACAACATGATACTAATTATAAGAGTTGGTTCTAATTACATCTGTTGGTTATTGACTACTAGTTAACTCATATTACCACTTTTTTACCATTAAATTATTATTTTAAACTAATTAACTCATATTTCAAGACGTTCAAAATTGAAACTTGAAACATTGAACACTTACACTTACTTACTTAAGCCCATTTGGACCTACGCTCCACAGATATACGATACAACCAAAAAGACACACATACAAAAACTTCAAATATTTCCGGCAAAACCTTTTAGGACTATAAACAAAAGCCTCATCGAACATCAGCAACATTAATTTACATCTCTTAATATGCCAATAGTTAACGACCACATACGGACTCACTACAAACGATTTCACGACAGCTCACACGGACACATAGGAACTCCCTCAAACAAGACAGCTACTACCTACACGCTTGACAACACTGAAACGGAGCTGGATGAGGGATCTCCTTACCTAACTATCTACAATAATTAAGACCGGAAGAGATGCCGCTGGGTATTACTATCTGGCATGCCTATCATGCGACAATATCAAATTTTTAGCCAACAAATTCATTGGTTGTCAACATTGACAGGTGTGAATACAAAAAAAATATTATTCCAAGTGACAAATTTAGTTTTTACTAATATTTAACTTCTTTTTTTTAACAATGTATTGCAAATTTTAAAAACACCAATCAACTTATGCTTAATTAATATTTATGATTACAAAGTTTTTGATAAAAAGTGTAAATCATTAATTATTATAATTTTTTTCCTCGTGTATTTTTCATGATTTTGTTATTTTTTTTTTTTTAGTCAAATCATCAACGTATATAGTTAGTCTAAACTACATAAACAGATTTAGAAAAGAATTAGCCTATATTATAACAAATATAATAAAATCTTAAGCTCAAACAAATAAAAAGTAATCAGAATATTAAAATAAATAAATAACAATAATGTTTCTAATTATGAAAAGAATCTAGAGGAAATGCTTTATTTTAAATTAGAGACAATGTTTTTTCAAAAATTGAAATATTAATGGGTCGGCTAATCGCATTAATCAATTTGTGTTTAATAATTTATTCTGAGTTTTTAAAAATGTAATTCATTATGATTAATATTTTTTTCAAGACTTATAATATGTATTATCGATAAAAGAAAAAAAAATTCTTTATAGTAGCCTTACGGTCTTCAAGTATCAAATAAAAATCTGTGGCTTTAACAAACCTCTGTTTCGATAATTTTTCAAGCAATGATTATTGGCGAATGTTTGAATACTGTTTAATTTATATTAATATCAACTTCTGCTATTGTTTTTCGGTATGTATATTTCAGAAATTTCATTATTTTATATTTTACTTTATTTTATCAATTATGGTTTCATTTTTACTAAACTTTAATATACTCCATACGTTTTTTATTTCCGATGTATGTTTTTGTAAATGGATTTTTATTTTCTCTTCTATTATAATTTTTAAATTTATTTTTACTATATGATTATTATTACCAATTGAAATATTTTTTAAAAAAAACAGAAATAATACTTTTTTCATGGTTGGGTTTTTGATTGATGGATGAATATAATTTTTTCATCCCTTTTTTGTTTTTGTAGCAAATATATTGTTTCAATATTTTTCAATTTGTTTTCATAGATTTTTGATAACTAAGCTCATACTTAATGTTTTTTCATTTATTAACTATAATGGGTCTTTTGGCCAGAACTAATTTTTATTTTTGTATATATTTATTATTCGTAGATAATAAATAATCCCAGAATAATTTTTTTAAATATTATTTTATATTCTAATTTATGAAACTATAAATTTTTTTATAAGATTAATTGTTATTCTCTATCTAAATTTAAATCATTGATTTGTAATGACCGACAAAGGTCGAAAATAAGAATAAACATTTATTAATAAAACAGATTTATATTCACTACCTAGAGACCGCAGGGAAAATACGATTTAATAGCTTGTGCTCAAAAAATTAAAAAAACAATTATCATATCGATTTCTTCTCAGCATGAGTATTATAATAACATATTTATTTTGTTCGTTCAACTGAAAATATTTATAAAAAATATATTTTCTAAAAAAAAAAATTATAAATCATGACAATTTATTATTTCTGTAGCTTAATAATATTATTTCTGTAGCTTAATAATATTATTTCAGTAGCTTAATAATACATTTTTAGAATACGAGGAATACCCAAACCATCAATCCAATACAAGATTTGATAGAGAAGTCCCCACTCAAGATCCAAAACTCTACAAACATGTTGTCCCGAAATTTGCTAATTGATGTTTAAAGAGCCTACAAACTGAAGAGTGAGTGGAAAAGAGAGTTGCAATGGCACTAGAGTGGGTGACACCATTAGCTCTATTTATGTGGCATTGCAGTCCCCACCAGCCCGTTAATGGCTCGCTCCCTGCACTTTAGTCTTAGTGTTTTCTTAGCCAGCCTCTACACGGCTCTCATATACTTAACAGTTTTAGCCCCCACTCTAAATGTTCGACTTTACTTACTCCTGATTGCTCAATTTGACAAAAACAGAAAGTAATGAAAACAAGGGAACTTGCAAGGCGAATGTTTTCGCCAAGTTCAAGAGGAAATACTAACGCACACTAGGATGTGAGAAACGCCAGTTATTTTTAACAGAATTCAAAAAAGGAGGATGTACTCGTATGTTCGACGCACATGTTTTTTTTTCCTTCTTTCTTTTTATTGTTAGTTGGCGTATAACTGTTGTTACAAATCATTTTCGATTTAAGTTTTTTTGGAAACGGTAGGGTTCATTCCCCTGTTAGTCCAGGCTGAATTCCAGAAGACAGGGACAGTTGATAGAGAAAATCCTACTAAACATCCCAAAACGAGCTAATAATTGAAGAGTGGATGAAGGTTCTGTGTTACAGAGAACATGAGCTAAGTTTTGATAAAAATGACAAATAAAGTATTTTTAATGTTATTTTTTAAAGACGTGATCTATCTGTTCAATTGAGAAATCTATTTATTCAAAAATCATGTTAATGCTCAAGGCGAGGATAACAACTTCAATAAATCGCATGCACATAGCTCCTTTATTCCTAAGAAAAAATCACTATTCGAAAATTTGTTGTATAACGCCTTCATTCACTCATTTCTTCAATTATAATAATAAATGACCTTTATAATAATTGTATATTTCCAAGAATAATTAAACCTTTATTTTTAACTTTCTTCCTTTGCTTAAGTTTCGGACTTCTTGTCCATTTTCAAGAATTTACTTTTAATCTAAAAATACAACATTTAAAATTAGTAACATTTTTATCAAAACTTTTGTATACTTTATAATTACATCAAAATGGTTGTATTAATATATCAATGTCTATTATATTCCATTTTTTTAAACATTAAAATTTAATAAAAAATGAGAAAAAGCCAAAAAATAATTAACATATCTTTACTTGTTTTATAATTATGTAATTATAGTTTATAAAGTTTGTAATTATAAAGTAGAAACATAACTTGTGGCTAAAGAATTTCTCTGTAATGTTAAGAAACTCATAAAACTTGATGAAGTGAGAGGGTAATCTAGAACGTTTTGTTTCTGGAGCAGTGGCATTTGCAGTTCTCTTATACGTTAAGAGACTAATTTCGGATTCAATTTTCTCTAAATTCGTGTCGTAAATAAAAATTAATAACATACTCAA
The DNA here is from genome assembly GCA_948150685.1 of Rhaphigaster nebulosa. Classification (NCBI taxonomy): domain Eukaryota; kingdom Metazoa; phylum Arthropoda; class Insecta; order Hemiptera; family Pentatomidae; genus Rhaphigaster; species Rhaphigaster nebulosa. The sequence continues at coordinate 112,909,853 of OX411309.1, read as the reverse complement.
GTCCTAGAGTATTTGTGGCGCATCGTTGAATTAATTTTTTGATTGAGTTAGTTTGTTCGAAAGAAAGAAGCAATACAAAACAGAAAATGCAGCCAGAATAAAACTGCCTGAAAAGGGATGTAAACGATACGTGATAATTAAGGTTGGTAACTGGACGCCTGATGGAGTTTATTTTTAGCGAAGCTTCAACTGACATTTGAGCCTACATGAAACTCAATACGTCACCACGGAGTTTACATAATTTCACATGTTGCAATAGTAAACTAGAACAATTGTTTTACTTTCATGATAATATTTTTTAACGAAAAGCGGTAAAAAAAAAAAAAAAAAAAAAAAAATGTTGCAAGGATACAAGCAAGCAATTGTGCAATTTATTATGAAATGTGTTAAGGTGCAACCTATTGTATAAAGATAGTCCGAAATAATAAACACCGGTCTCAGTTTGCTTTTCTATTTTGTTTCAGAATGAAAATGTATAGTTTATATAGTTTTTGGTGGTAGCCTGATATTACATCTGAGAAATTCTGGGTATATTTGAAACTTTCTTGCTCTTTATATAATCACTGGAATCCTCCCTCAAAATGTGGTCTAAGTAACATGGATTCGTTTTACGGGGTACACTCCGTTTCGTGTAATTATGTTGAGTGATCCTGAAGCATTTCTAGAAAGTTTCCTCTCTTCAGCATAGTGTCTCCAGCACCTAAATGATATACTTTTATATGCTTAGGGTTAATTGCCAATAACACTTTCCCTCCATTATATTCAATTGTTATGATTAACTTCTTTCAATTCTAGCAGAGTGATCACAGCTTCTTTAGAGCTATAAAAAATGTTTATTATAACGTTTAAGATCCCAGATAAATTTGCTAATGAAAGGGATTTCTGATAAAAAAAAAAAAATGCTACGACCAACTAGTGTATATTTAGAAACTTAAATGTTTAGTGGTATATTTAAATTTATTTCAGAAGGTGGATGTAATAAGAACTGGGTAAATAATCTAAATGTCTATAATCACCAAATAGGGGCTTCAAGGGTAACATAAAAATTAGATAAAAAGTTACCAAATACCCCAAATAAGAACCTTAGGTTGGTGGGTATGAATATCATATTTTTTCGTACATTTCCAGGAGAGAGGGGGGTATACCCACCGCGTATGCCATTAAATCGACGAAAATATCTTCTTGGTGCCATCTTATTCCAATCCTAAAGAACCAAAAAACCTTCCTGTATTCTCGACCTCCTTACCTTGCGTTCTTCCATCATTCTACTTAAACACAAGATCCCAACCAACCAATTTGTACAATATATCCCATCTCATGAAACTGCTTCCTTTGAAAAATACTTTATCACTCGTACTACATCGTTTTGGAATTCCTTACCCATCTCCATTCGTAAAGTCTCCTCCCTAACCTCATTAGACACTATTTATTTCTCCATCTCCTTAACGATCAATCTTCCTTATAGATTTAAATAATAAATATCTATGGAGCTTTGTACAAATGTTTATTTATCATTTGTTTTCTAGGATATAATTTAACTAAGTTCTAGTTATGCAGCCAGACAAATGATGCTTGAATTGCACCTCCTTGTTATTCTTAGGGTACTGCTGGTCCAAGAAGTAAGATTTATTTTTCATTTCATTGCATGTCAAAACTCGATACCCATATTTTTCATAGGTCTAACTGTGATTCATTACTGGTAAATCAGACCATAATTGGGGAAGGATATCAACTCATTAGAATTAGAACGATCATTAGACATTATAACGATGCGTACAGCGAGATAGAGGGCGAATGGACGAACTAATAAAACCTATTTTCTTAAGAAGTTTTCTATGCCAGTTGTTTCCAAAGGATCTTCTTGTTTTTTTTTTGTTTTTTTTGTGGTTGTTTCTCTCTTGTAAGGACTGGATTACGAAGACCTCTAGACAGCAAAACTGTAATAAGAATAAATGGGAGAATATGGTGGACTGGTTTCTCATTTCAATGTCCAATACCTAAGACGTATTGGGAATGACATGAAAAGACAGCAGTCTGCTGCTGTCACAGCTATATCCAACCGCTCTCACCAAAATTACCCCTCCTCCCAGAAACTTCTGCTGCTCTCTAAGAACAGGGTGCTGAGGGGTAGAAGTACACCCACAGCCACACTCTAGTTTCAAAGTTCAACCACAACATTACTCATGGTCAGGAACACGGAAGGCCAGCCTGTTTTCAGCAGACACAAATAGTTGATTTGGAGAACATTCATTGCTATTTTTTTTACGAATATTTCTTTCAGACAGTTTCATATACCTTAGACGGCCCTATATGACTATGTCATTATTATATATTGAGAGGTTGGAAATCTTGTTGGCCACGGCCCTTACAGAACTGTGAAAACACCGCTGGTTCGTATAGATATCCCACAGGAATCATACAATTCTTACAAAGCACATTAGGTCCTTGGGATTTGTTCTTGTAATACCTTCAGGATTAAGTATTGCTAGTTCTAGGTACTTCGGTTTGTTAGGCTTCACATTCACACAGAGTTGGCTGGTCCATTTCTTCAGCCTCTTGGCAGATGGACTCTTCCACTAGTATGACTACGGTAACTAGGGATGGAATCAAGACTAACCGCAAAAATTAGCATCACATCAAGGGCGGCTTCCTTTTGCTTGGCCATAGCTCTAATTCACTGAATGGAATCTATATTTACAGGTGAAAAGATAAATAAAAGTAGAAAAAACAAAAATACTTTAATATTTCCATTTGGGATTCAATATTAGAATTCTCACACCATCAAATAGAAAAACAAATGGAGTCTTATGTGTTATATAAGACAAAAGTTCTCACAAGGTAACTTAATCATTGTTTGCGTTTATTTTAGCCACACGTAGAGTCGAAGGGGAAAGGTCTTAAAAGAAAAATAAATCGAAGTTAATACTCGATTGTGCACAGCTAGAAAACTCGTTAGGGTGTCAGCCGAAGCAAATTCACTTTGCTTCATCCACCTGCCCGCGTTCGGAATAAAATATCTGTCGGGAATTTCATCTTCTACATTTTCCCGATTCATCTCGTCACAAAAATTATATCTGTCAGTAACACCAATTTTTTTTATTATCTTTTCAGCTATTTCTTGAAGATGAAATATATCAAAAATAAACGAATGAAAGTGCGGTATAAAAATCTCGAAATTAAGAATTCTTGTCGTAATAATAATTAAAATAACATATTTCATAGTAACTGATATATTATATGACAATATCAATAAATAAATACATCTAAAATCTATATTTGATGACGTATATATATAATAAATTAATAATTAATTGATTAATCAAAATTTTTAAAACAATCCTTATTCAGAAAAAAAAAAATGAAAAAGGATCTAATTTGTTGTTTAGTCAAATAAAATTATTCATATGTTTGTCGAAGAAATTGGAAAGAAATGAGCATTAATTGTTGAATGTCAGACTTTTTTTTTTCAAAAATTAAAAGAGAAATTTCAATAATTGATTGAAATATTTCCAATTTTATTGGGAAACAAATTTTTTTATTCAAATTTTCAGGAAACTATCGCAGTTTGTTAAGTAATTATTTCAATATTATGTACTTAATCGCCTTGCCTGAAGTCACAAATTTAAATTGACCTATTCCGTCATCACTTTATAGTACACATAATGGGGTAGGATTGCTAGTCCTTTCTAACTGTAAAATTTTTTTATTAAAAATAATGTTGGCTATAATAATATTGTACGTTTACTGTAAATTCTAAAATAATATTGCATCACCTAGTCTAAATAAATTCAAATGAAAAATTAAACAGTTAAATTTAAAAAAAAAAGAAACATACCATGAGAAAAAAAATTATACTATGGTCAGGGACTGAAAAAAACTGTTAACTTTCATTATAAAAAAAATAAATATTAACTTTATTTTTATTTTAACGGAATAAAAGTTTCAATGGCCGAATGGGCGTAAGAAAGCCTAGCATTTACCGATTTTGAAACGAAATGGCGGATGCTAATAATGAATTCGGAGGATCATGCTGGGGTGATATATGAGTTTGTTGCCAAATCTCAACAAAATCGGTCCGGAGAAACGGATTATTTGTTTTTTATTCGACATTGGATTCTACGTATCTTGAAACATAAAATTTCATATTTTGAGGAGGGAATTTTTTTTTTGAATTTTTCTTGTTCGAATTCTCTGTTTGATTATTGATAATGAAAAAGAAAAAAAAAACTAGCGTAACATTTTTGTAAATAAAATATCTGGTGTTCCACTCGACACTCCTTACCACTTTGCGTTAAAGTCGAAAATATAAATTGTTTGCTATCTCGTCGCTAATATTAGTCCGATTAAGATTTTTTTTATTATTTAAGAGTTTAATTTTATTATTTATGTTTATCTATGCAAACAATTTAATCTTCTTTTAAATGATCATATATATATTTCCGGGAGATGTAGAGTTTTCAAAATACTAAACAAAGGTGAACCGCTTTCCGTAGGAGCATGTACAAAATACTTTATGCAGGTATATTAAGTTCAATATGCTATTAAGTTCAAGGCTATTAAGTTCAATAGCTTTGCTAATACTGGTCCGATTTCGATGTTGTTTTTTTTTGTATGCAAATTAACTACCTTTTGAATGGTCCCTAAAACCCTAAAGAGTCTTCGAGGCTGGATGATGATTATATAGGAAATTCACCATAAATTGTGTATTTTAGGAGTTATGCGCAAATAAAATATTCTTTTCGCCACAATTTTTTTTCTCGGGAATGTACTTAATATACGGATAGATAAAGGGCACGAAGTAAAAGAATTTAGGCAAGTTTCATCAAAATCGTAAAAGCCGTTTTGGCCGTATAGTCTTTTGAAAAACAAGTTTTTCGGGTATTGCCCAGCTGATTTAGATTTTTTTTTTGACACAGTGGGCTTTGAAACGCATAGATATGTTGAAAAATTCGCATACAAATTTTGACCGATTTCAATTACTCACCTAGTAGCGGTGGGAAAGTAAAAGGTGATTTGTACCAATATTCTGATAAGAACATCCATCGTTTAGCCAAACGTTTATCTTCTTATCAAATTAATTTTTGTTTACAAAATACTAAATATTTACCGTATATAAAAATATTGAAATTTATTATTATTTTTTAATTGCAATTTAAATTACTAGTATCAGTTGGAGTTAACAGTAAGGTCCATTTCTGAAAAATAATCTCCTCTGGTATCAAATCCAGCTATTCCAGGGTTGTGTTGCTGTTTTATGTGTTTTTTTTTTTAAATAAAAAATGCCATATGTTTCTTTTACATTTTAATTTATAACTTGCCATGTAATCATTTAAGTTAAATGCTAACCAGAAATAAATCTAGTGAAAGAACTATTCGGCCGATGGTTTCGCTTGGGCTATACTAGCCTCAAACCAAGAGCAGGGGCTATAAAGGCAAACCAAGCGCAGTGAGGTGTAGCAGTCCAGGGGACGGCAATGGCTAGAAGCCCAGCGTACCTACTTCCATGTTGACTCCACTAAGTCAATGTTAACGCTGCCAGTTGGCTGTTAACTACACTCTCTGAGTTCCTGAAGGCTAATGTGCTATCTAACTCGATAGGACAATTATTCTCACCTTAGTTGCTTACTGTACTGTCTTCTGAGTAGTTATCTAACGTCGTTAACTGAGAAATAAATTAAAAAATCCCTTATAAAGATATATATATATATATATATATATATATATATATATATATATATATATATATAGTGTTTAGAAATTTATGACAAAAACAAACATGAAAACAACTTCAGCACAATAAAACAATAAATATAGTTTATTATTAACCCAATATAATAGTTTATCAATAATAAATTCATACGCGTAAAAATTAAATATACAGGAATATAGGAAATTTTTAGTCGTAATTACTAGATAAGTAGGTATTGATTAGAAGTGATGGATGCTTGACTGTTATCGCAATAAAACAACAAACAGATAATATGCTAGAGATCACACAGGCGAGATATGATTAAAAGGATACAAATCAGAATAAAAACAACGCTCAGTCCTATTGAGACTAAGACTGAGACTAATAGAATTAATTTAAAAATGTGAATAATGATGTTTTAATTTTAAAATACCCCTTTAAAATTGCATTCGTTAGTAAAATATTCTGTTGCAACAACGCTCGGGCCATAAATCCATTTTCATGTTGTAATTACTTATAAAAAATTTATTGCACATCCATCTATATTATAATAATTTAAAATATAATTTCCTTTTGCAGGTCAATCTGTTAATTAATATGATTGACCGGTAAAAGGTAGCCTCTTAGCCCCAAATTGTTATTAATATCTATTAATAAAATTTATCCGCCACACCCGATATCATTTGTACGAAGACGACCTATAAATATCCTTTCAATCTTCCTCGAGGCTTCTCGTAAGCCCCAAGTTGATATTGACAGTATCAATCACCGTGTTTCGAAAAATAAGTTGAGACTGAATCCAGCGAAAACTAAGACAATCCTCATCGGTTCAAAATCCTCCCTACTATTCATTACTATTCCTAAACACTATTACTTTCAGTATCTTCAGGAATTACCTTCAGTTCCAAAATTCTATAAAAAATATCGTGGTTACCTTCAATGGATGCATATGGAGTAACCATGTTTCACAAATTACCAGAAAATCCATCTCAACCTACCGATTTGTATATCTTAGCATTATCTCGTACAATACTTTGTGCACTATCACAAAGGATTCTTTATTAATGCGAATTATAGGAGAATAAATATAATGAATTGGAAAGGAGCATATGTGTAATGTACCCCATGTTCAGTGGAATCTCCAAGAAAAGTTATTGCCAACAGCAACACCTAATTTTTTATGTTTTTCCATAAATGATAACAAAAATTTCATTTTTGTTGCTGAGACAGAGGAAATAATATAATTCGATCATCTGCCTTAACCATTTATGGGTGATTGTAATAGCATAATAATAGTTTTATCTTCGTTATCTATATAATAATAATGCCTATAATATCTTTTGAATGATAATTTTTATTTCAATTCATTAGTGACAGTTTTGATTCGAAAATTCGTTTATTAAATTATAAAAAATATATAATAATAGGATTAAAATTAAAGTGATTAATGCAGTAAACTTATTATATAAAAAAATCCAAAAAAATCTTTACTCAACAAAGATTTACTTTTCTCTCAAAACATGAAACAAATCTATACAATATATTGGCAATTTTTATCAAAGAAAGTGCTATGAACTTTTCCCTCAATCGATTTCGAACTGGATTTTGCTGAGATTAATTTTACCTTTTTTGGCGAAGATCATCCGTTTTGGTTGAAATGCGTGAATTTTGTGAATCATGAAGTGCACTGCTGTGGGATGGTTCGCCAATTGGTGAAGCCTTCGTGCATTGTAAGAGTCACGCGAATGTAACTTAACACTAGAACCGACCGATATATCTCGACTCGGCTTCCTACTTCGCCCCACTAAACACTATCATTAAGGAAAGTCGATGACTCTAGTCGAATCTCTTTAGGTATTGCTCTTAGAATTTATTTCAATAAATATTTTTTTAAACATATTTGAAAAACTGTTTATATTGTCAAATATTACAATGCATCCCAATTGAGAACAATCAGTAATAGCGATGTAGTAAATCATCCATACCACTTTTTAGACAATATAAATAAATTAAATAAAAGCGAAATAAAGAAATAAAAATAAAGAAATACTAAAATAACATCTAAAAAAAATCCATACTAATGTACAATATTTACACTCAGCTTGAGGAACCAAGCTTGTGAATGGAAAAGCAGAACTCTAGGAGATCTGCACTTCTCGTTTAAGCGAGTCACTGGGATTGAAAGCTAGTGGAGGCTGAGTGAGGGCGGTATAGCTTGAGACGCGCAGGAATTATATCACATTAAATTTTTTACTGTAAAAAAAAAAAAAATAATTGATGAAATAGTGACAAAATAAAATGAATAAAATTATTCATCTTTTAAAGTTATAATATTATATAACTTTGAAAGAGGAATAATTAATTATATTCAGGTATATCACCAAAAAGAAACAGTATTGTGAGAATTTCCCAATTAAATTGAAAGTAAGTTGCCTGATTAAATGAATCAAATTAATTGAATTGTTTTGAAATTTCTAGATATTTGCATAATTGAATTATTCGAGGAGTTTGTTTATTTTTTAATTAATGTTTAAATATTTTATCTCCCTAAATATTTCGTAGTGACATAATGAGATTTTTAACATAATTATTAATTTTTTCAAACTTAAATATACATACAGTTATAAGAAATAGTACAATCGTATTAAAAATATTCATTTTAAGAAGTATAAACCAATATTTTCAAGGTATGTACGACACAAGGGTTTGTAGTTTCTCTAAGGGATTAAAATATATGTATTTATGGTGGTTCAAAATATATTATATCGTCGACACGAGAAATGCGGCCATTAGTGCATACTAAATTATTGGCAAAACATATATCCAAATTTAAATATATATATATATATATATATATATATATATATTATATATATATATATGACAAAAATCTTTGATGTTTATTAAAATTAATGGACAATATGAAACAATCTTATAAATATTTTAATAGCATT